>CM029016.1:219735933-220426406 GCA_016801055.1 Panax notoginseng | reverse complement strand
GGTAAGACCCAACTTATTAATGAATAAAATCAAATTTTCTCTAAATATTATTGTGAATAATAAGGGGTTAATTTGATATAATACTTTGGTTATGGGTGAAATGTGCAAATTTTGCAAAATAAGCAAGTGGTTATAAAATATTTATTTTTGGTCGGTGAATATTCGGTTGGTCGTGGAATATTCTTGCTGTCGGGGAATATTCGTACGACGACGCAGCCTTGTGTGGGCCCCATAACGGAAAGCGATTGGATGAAGAAAACGACAAGTATAAGTTGTTTATAAATAACGGCGTAGTTGTTACCGTTAATACTGTTGGAATACCCGGTGGTTTAAAATACAGTAGCACACGGTATTGCACCAATTATTGATTCTTACGTAAGAAGGCACTACTCAATAATTGTTACAGTAGTTATTATTCAATATTTTATTTTATTGATTCAATAATTGCTGCGTTGATATTTTATATTATTGTTGTTTCAATAATTGTTGCTGCACAGTATTTTCATTTATCAGATCAATAATTCATATTATTTGAATAATATTATTAGATAACATTATTGGCAATGTCTAGAAAGTTCTGTCTAAGGAGAGGTTTGGTCATCTAATTGCGCGCCAGTAAGGAGAAATCCTTATTGGAAAGCCCCCTCTTTCCTGGGAACGGCCTGGTTGTCATAAATGTGATTCTGTAATATTATTTGTGAATAATTAATTATTGATTCATATGATAAGGAAATATTTATTTTATGTGGATATAAATGAGGGATATATTTTTGTGGTTAAAAATGAAGGAGTTAATGTTGAGGTTTTTATCAGTATTTTTGTCGGAATGGAGGTATTAAAAATCAGGGTTTTTGAGATATTTGCGGGGGTTATAATTTTTAATCCGACGTTGGTTGGATCGTGGTAATTTTTGGATATGTTATACATATATAAGTTGAGTATATGTCCACAAATTTTGAACCGTTAAAAATGAACGTATGATTTATTATGAATTTTACAAGATGACTGGTTCAGAAATTGTTGAATTTTCGGAGTTTATCATTTTGGTGGAAAATTCTAGAATTGGTGGGCCCCACTTGTGGTTGGTGAAGAAATGTGCTGAATTATATTTCAAATGTGGTGGGTGGGAATAGTAGCAGGTAAAGCCATCAGGTTGCAGGTCAAACCTACCAAAATTTTCCTATAAATAGAGGGCTAAGTTAGAATTGAAAATCACACCAGAAACAAGTTTTCTCTCTTTCTCTCTCTAGATTATTGAGTGTATTTTGTGAGTATTTAGATACTTTGAGAGTTTCTATTCATCAGAGCAAGTTTCTTTCAGCCTTATACCGGTATTCCGACCAGAAGTACTGATATTTTGAGGTAAGGGATATTATTTTCTTCTTAATGATATTATTTTCTTCAATATCATTATGCTGAAATATTGATATGAGTTTTTATCAAATTTGGAACTTTTTGTGTCGGGGTTACTATTCACGTATACGGCACTATTCACGTATACGGCACTATTCACGAATACGGCACTATTCACCGAAAAATAAAATTTTTCCTTTTTGTCCAAGATGTCTATTATGGTTACTATCTTTGATTGTATCCATGTTTTGATCTTTATTTTTGAATTCTGCTTCACAATTGATTATTATGAAGTATTATTGATCTTGGATAAACTGTTATACGAATCCCTACTATTTGTCCTTCTGTCTCATTGGATTCGTTCTCTTTAAGATATTTTTCATCATCCTCAGTCCTAAATGATGATATTACTGAATATCTTTGGCCTGTAGTGCAAAGATGTATAATTACTTGATGAATATCTTTGGCCTGTAGTGCAAAGATGAACAGGTGTTGAGATGAACATGACGACTGATGATACAAATGAATATCTTTGGCCTGTAGTGCAAAGATGAATATTTGGTTAAAGATGATTATTAATTGATGTTACAGGGATAAAATATTGATGATGGACTTTTAAATCTTAGAAGATAGTAGAATTCTTTCTCTACTTGACTCTTCTAATGGTTTGCTGTTTCCGCTGCAGTTGTTGATCTAAAACTTGTTGTCGATTATATTTTATCAGATTTTTCCCTGTTGAAGACTAACGATAATTTGTTGTATATTATCTTAGTCATAATATTCTTTACTGGGCTAGTTGAGCTCACCCTTTTCCTTTTTGTTCCATTTTTCTTCTCAGGAGGTGAGAACATAGCAGGATCTAGTCGGGGTATGGAGTGATGGTTCTAGAAAGATGTATTAGCAGTCCTCACTATTTCTGTAAAATAGTGTTTGAATAATTGTAATGAGGATTTATTTGAGTGTGGATATTGTCTAGAAGACAATATTTGTATTTAAACTCACAGTATGTGTTGTCGTATTTTGCACGACAATTGTATTATTGAAGTTGTAGTTTGCTTTCTGTACCATGTATTTGGCGACTCAGAATGGGTGTTGTATACCTATTCTGGGGGCGTCACAGTTGGTATCAGAGCTTAGGGATATGATCCCTGGCTGAGATGTGAGACAAGAACTAGGAGGGGAGAGACGGGGAATTCCTTCGCTAGTATGACCTGACTAAGTTTATTTGGTGTTTATTTGGTCGGTCAGAGTATAGGGATAATATATGACATGACTATTAACCCTTGTTTTATGGCAGTATTTAAGAATGGCAGCTGAGAACGTTAATAATGGAGTAAATCAGACCGTGGAGACACCTTTGATCACTACCCAGGGGAACGTGCAACAGGAAGGCAATATTCCTCCTGTAAACAACGTTACCGAGCAAACGATGAATGATGGAATGTTTAGGAGCTTTTTGCAGTTCATGCAAAATCAGACGAGGGAGACTCGTGTGCAGAATACGGGTGGAAATGATAACAACGCGCGGTTTGTCACAGCTAAGCAGTTCAAAGAATTGGGACCACCAGAATTTAAGGGAAAGCCGGATCCGATCATGGCGGAAACGTGGGTCAAGCAAATTACCAAGATATTTGATGTCTTGGGATGCACGGAGGAACAGAAGGTTCCATTCGCCACATTTATGTTCCGCGGTGAGGCAGACTACTGGTGGGAGTCTGTGAAGCGTACCCAGCCTGACGCACTCAACATGTCCTGGGAAACATTTCAAAAACTGTTCAATGACAAGTACTTTCCTGAAAGTATTCGTCATATGAAGGAGGTTGAGTTTATTAGACTGGAACAAAACAACATGACGGTGTCCCAGTACGAGGCGAAGTTTGCAGAGTTATCCAGGTTTGCACCTCATTTGGTCGAAAATGAGGAACGAATGACAAGGATGTTTCTGAGAGGTCTAAAACCCGAGATTCGGCAATATCTTATCTCTCATAAATTTTCTTTATATTCAGATGTTGTAAACAGGGCTCAATTATTAGAGCGAGATAATGAGTATGTGCAACCGAGGGACCACAACCAGGGTCATACCGGTGGCGGCAGTCATCGAAGCAATGAAACCAGCAGGGAGGAAAACATTCGGACAAAAGCGGTAACCACTCTGGTGGTAATCGTGGTCGTGATAATAGAAGGAGCGAGTCGGGAGGAGATTTCAAGAAGAGAAGTACAACAATGATAACGTGAAGACGTCAGCACCAACATCAACTGTTTCTAGGGGAGGAGAACGACCACGGTCGTATGTTACAAATGTGGGAAAGAGGGACATATCAGCCCAAACTGCCACAACAATCCAAGGTATGTTATAACTGTGGAAAGGAAGGTCATATAGCTCGAGAGTGTTCTGTAGCAAAACCAAGTTCAGCGGGATGGTGACTCCAAAAGTTGTCCCGGATAAGTCGAAATCAGCGGTTCCTGGAAGGGCGTTTGTCGTTACTGGCCAAAACGCGAGAAACCCGAACGAGGTGATCACGGGTAAGCTAATCTTGAATTCTTGCGAAGTTTATACTTTACTAGATACCGGTTCTACCCATTCTTTTATCTCTCCTGCTTGTGCTCAACGTTTAAACTTGACTCCGGAGAAATTGGACTTTAACTTATCTGTTGAAACTCCGTTGGGTGAAACCTTCGTTACATCTACAGTTTATAAATCTTGCATGATCCAAGTTGGCACTATCACATTACCTGTTGATCTTATCTCTTTAAAGATACTTGCTTTTGATGTGATTTTAGGAATTGATTGGTTAACCACTCATCATGCTAAAATTGATTGTTTTCGTAAGGTTGTTAGTTTTCATATTCCTAACCAACCTGTCATACGAATTCAAACTACTAAACCACTAAAATCAGTCACTGTCATATCAAGCCACAAAGCTATTCGTTTATTAAAAAACGGATGTCAAGCTTTCTTAGCCCATGTTATGGATTTGAACAAAGACAAGTCAGATTTGAATAATATTTCTATTGTTAGAGAATTTTCCGATGTATTTCCTGAAGAACTTCCCGGTCTACCCCCGGAACGAGAAATTGAATTCTTTATTGACCTTGAACCCGGTACAAAGCCCATTTCTAAAACCCCATATCGAATGGCTCCTATTGAACTTCAGGAGTTAAAAGTCCAACTACAGGAGTTGTTGGACATCGGTTTTATTCGTCCTAGTACGTCTCCTTGGGGTGCTCCTGTTTTATTCGTAAAGAAGAAAGACGGGAGTATGCGACTTTGTATTGACTATCGAGAATTGAACCATGTCACCATCAAGAATAGGTATCCGCTACCTCGCATTGATGACCTGTTTGACCAGTTGCAAGGAGCACAATTCTTTTCAAAGATCGATCTTCGTTCTGGATATCATCAGCTGAAGATTAAAACTGAGGATATTCCAAAGACTGCCTTCAGAACTCGGTACGGGCATTATGAATTCTTAGTAATGTCTTTTGGATTGACTAATGCTCCTGCTGCCTTCATGGATATGATGAACCGTGTATTCAAGAATATTTGGATCAGTTCGTTGTTGTCTTTATTGATGACATCCTCATCTATTCCAAAAGCCGTGAAGATCATGAGCGCCATTTGAAGCTGGTACTGCAAAGGCTTCGTGAAAACAAGCTATATGCCAAACTGAAGAAATGCGAGTTCTGGCTTGAGGAAGTAGCATTCCTTGGGCACGTGGTGTCAAAACATGGAGTATCTGTCGACCCGGCGAAGATTGAAGCCATACAAAGTTGGGAGCAACCGAAGTCGGTAACCGAAGTACGTAGCTTTCTGGGCTTAGCTGGTTATTATCGGAGATTTGTGGAAGGATTTTCTCGAATCGCTACTCCGTTAACTCAGCTGACTCGGAAAGATACAAAATTCGTATGGAGTGAGGAATGCGAGAAGAGTTTCCAAGAACTCAAGAGGAGACTCATTTCGGCACCTGTTTTGACAATACCATCTGGTTCGGATGGATTTGTTATCTACAGCGATGCTTCAGGCAAAGGGTTAGGATGTGTTCTCATGCAACATGGGAAAGTCATAGCCTATGCCTCACGACAACTCAAAGAATATGAGAGGAATTATCCTACTCATGATTTGGAGTTGGCAGCAGTCGTTTTTGCGTTGAAGATCTGGAGACACTACCTGTATGGGGAGAAAGTGGAGATCTATACAGATCATAAAAGCCTCAAATATTTCTTCACCCAAAAGGAACTCAACATGCGGCAACGACGTTGGCTTGAGCTGTTGAAAGATTACGATCATACCATCCAATACCATCCTGGAAAAGCAAACGTAGTAGCTGACGCATTGAGTAGAAGATCATATGCGGGTACGAGTGCAATGTTTTTAACACAAAGGCCCATTTTGTATGACTTGCAAAGGATGGAGATAGAGATGAAGGCTCCAAGTACCCACATGATGATATCAAATATACGAGTAGAACCGACTTTAATCGATAAAGTTAAAGCTGCTCAAGCTACGGATATAGAGCTGATGCGTATGAAGAAGAAAGTGCAAGAAGGTGCTATTCCAGAAGCAAGAATCGATGAAGAAGGAATACTTCGAGTCAACTCCAGACTTTGTGTTCCTAACGATTTTGACTTGAAGCATAGAATAATGATGGAGGCACACAACACACCGTTTGCAATCCATCCTGGGAGTACCAAAATGTATCACGATCTTCGACATACATTTTGGTGGAGCAATATGAAAAGAGAGATCGCGGAGTTTATCTCGAGATGTTTAACTTGTCAACGTGTAAAAGCGGAGCATCAAGTACCAAAGGGTCCATTGCAACCACTTGAGATTCCGAAATGGAAGTGGGAACACATTACTATGGATTTTGTTACAGGTCTTCCCAAGGTTTCTCAAGGCATAGATGCGATTTGGGTTATTGTTGATAGATTAACCAAGTCCGCTCATTTCTTGCCGATACGTGAGACTTATTCCCTTGAACGTCTTGCTAGTATGTACGTGAACGAGATTGTGAGATTGCATGGCATGCCAGTATCCATAGTTTCGGATCGTGACCCAAGATTCACTTCACGATTTTGGGTTAGCTTGCAGAAAGCTATGGGCACGGATTTACGATTCAGTTCAGCATACCATCCTCAAACGGACGGACAATCAGAGAGGACTATTCAAACTCTTGAAGATCTATTAAGACTTTGTGTCTTAGATCTCAAGGGGAGTTGGGATAAGTACCTACCATTGGTGGAATTCTCCTACAACAACAGTTATCAGGCGAGCATAGGTATGGCTCCATTTGAGGCGTTGTATGGAAGAAAATGTCGTTCTCCAGTATGCTGGGACGAGGTGGGTGAAGCAACATTGTTGGGACCAGAATTGGTACGCATTACTACAGAGAAGATCCAAACGATTCGACAACGTATACAAACGGCACAGGATCGACAAAAGAGTTATGCGGATCTTCATCGGAAGGACGTGGAATTTAATATTGGGGATCATGTATTGTTACGTGTTGCACCATGGAAGGGAGTTACAAGATTTGGGAAGAGAGGAAAGCTCAATCCAAGATTTGTTGGTCCATTTGAGATTCTTGAGCGAATAGGAAATGTGGCATATAGACTCGCATTACCTCCAAGCATGTCTCGTGTTCATAATGTTTTTCACATATCTATGCTTCGTAAATATGTTAAAGACCGAACCACATTATTGAGTTAGAACCAGACGAGATAGCTGAAGATTTAACGTACGAGGAGGTACCTGTTAAGATCTTGGATAGGAAAGAGCATGTCCTACGCACGAAGGTTATACCACAAGTTAAGGTTTTGTGGAGAAACCATGCTATTGAAGAAATGACCTGGGAGTTGGAATCAGAAATGAAAGCGAGGTATCCTCACCTTTTTGAAACATCAGGTACGTACGTCAATTTCGAGGACGAAATTTCATAAGGAGGGGAGGTTGTAAGACCCCAACTTATTAATGAATAAAATCAAATTTTCTCTAAATATTATTGTGAATAATAAGGGGTTAATTTGATATAATACTTTGGTTATGGGTGAAATGTGCAAATTTTGCAAAATAAGCAAGTGGTTATAAAATATTTATTTTTGGTCGGTGAATATTCGGTTGGTCGTGGAATATTCTTGCTGTCGGGGAATATTCGTACGACGACGCAGCCTTGTGTGGGCCCCATAACGGAAAGCGATTGGATGAAGAAAACGACAAGTATAAGTTGTTTATAAATAACGGCGTAGTTGTTACCGTTAATACTGTTGGAATACCGGTGGTTTAAAATACAGTAGCACACGGTATTGCACCAATTATTGATTCTTACGTAAGAAGGCACTACTCAATAATTGTTACAGTAGTTATTATTCAATATTTTATTTTATTGATTCAATAATTGCTGCGTTGATATTTTATATTATTGTTGTTTCAATAATTGTTGCTGCACAGTATTTTCATTTATCAGATCAATAATTCATATTATTTGAATAATATTATTAGATAACATTATTGGCAATGTCTAGAAAGTTCTGTCTAAGGAGAGGTTTGGTCATCTAATTGCGCGCCAGTAAGGAGAAATCCTTATTGGAAAGCCCCCTCTTTCCTGGGAACGGCCTGGTTGTCATAAATGTGATTCTGTAATATTATTTGTGAATAATTAATTATTGATTCATATGATAAGGAAATATTTATTTTATGTGGATATAAATGAGGGATATATTTTTGTGGTTAAAAATGAAGGAGTTAATGTTGAGGTTTTTATCAGTATTTTTGTCGGAATGGAGGTATTAAAAATCAGGGTTTTTGAGATATTTTGGGGGTTATAATTTTTAATCCGACCGTTGGATCGTGGTAATTTTTGGATATGTTATACATATATAAGTTGAGTATATGTCCACAAATTTTGAACCGTTAAAAATGAACGTATGATTTATTACGAATTTTACAAGATGACTGGTTCAGAAATTGTTGAATTTTCGGAGTTTATCATTTTGGTGGAAAATTCTAGAATTGGTGGGCCCCACTTGTGGTTGGTAAAGAAATGTGCTGAATTATATTTCAAATGTGGTGGGTGGGAATAGTAGCAGGTAAAGCCATCAGGTTGCAGGTCAAACCTACCAAAATTTTCCTATAAATAGAGGGCTAAGTTAGAATTGAAAATCACACCAGAAACAAGTTTTCTCTCTTTCTCTCTCTAGATTATTGAGTGTATTTTGTGAGTATTTAGATACTTTGAGAGTTTCTATTCATCAGAGCAAGTTTCTTTCAGCCTTATACCGGTATTCCGACCAGAAGTACTGATATTTTGAGGTAAGGGATATTATTTTCTTCTTAAATGATATTATTTTCTTCAATATCATTATGCTGAAATATTGATACGAGTTTTTATCAAATTTGAAACTTTTTGTGTCAGGGGTTACTATTCACGTATACGGCACTATTCACGTATACGGCACTATTCACGAATACGACACTATTCACCGAAAAATAAAATTTTTCCTTTTTGTCCAAGATGTCTATTATGATTACTATCTTTGATTGTATCCATGTTTTGATCTTTATTTTTGAATTCTGCTTCACAATTGATTATTATGAAGTATTATTGATCTTGGATAAACTGTTATACGAATCCCTACTATTTGTCCTTCTGTCTCATTGGATTCGTTCTCTTTAAGATATTTTTCATCATCCTCAGTCCTAAATGATGATATTACTGACTATCTTTGGCCTGTAGTGCAAAGATGTATAATTACTTGATGAATATCTTTGGCCTGTAGTGCAAGATGAACAGGTGTTGAGATGAACATGACCGACTGATGATACAAATGAATATCTTTGGCCTGTAGTGCAAAGATGAATATTTGGTTAAAGATGATTATTAATTGATGTTACAAGGATAAAATATTGATGATGAACTTTTAAATCTTAGAAGATAGTAGAATTCTTTCTCTACTTGACTCTTCTAATGGTTTGCTGTTTCCGCTGCAGTTGTTGATCTAAAACTTGTTGTCGATTATATTTTATCAGATTTTTCCCTGTTGAAGACTAACGATAATTTGTTGTATATTATCTTAGTCATAATATTCTTTACTGGGCTAGTTGAGCTCACCCTTTTCCTTTTTGTTCCATTTTTCTTCTCAGGAGGTGAGAACATAGCAGGATCTAGTCGGGGTATGGAGTGATGGTTCTAGAAAGATGTATTAGCAGTCCTCACTATTTCTGTAAAATAGTGTTTGAATAATTGTAATGAGGATTTATTTGAGTGTGGATATTGTCTAGAAGACAATATTTGTATTTAAACTCACAGTATGTGTTGTCGTATTTTGCACGACAATTGTATTATTGAAGTTGTAGTTTGCTTTCTGTACCATGTATTTGGCGACTCAGAATGGGTGTTGTATACCTATTCTGGGGGCGTCACATCACTACTCCTATATCCAGTACTCTTCCTTTCAAGGTAAGGGATATTATTTGTTGTACCCGTAAGGGATATTATTTCTTTCTTATTCATGAAGAGAACTTTGGTTATTCCATTCTTTATTATTCTGTTGGAATAACCTGTCTGTGTAGTCTATCGCATGCATGGTGATTTCCGTTGTTATTCCATTCTTTATTATTCTGTTGGAATATCTTGTCTATGCGTTTACGCCGGACCTGGTTCCTTTATTTATTATTTTGTCAGAATATCCTGTCTGTGCGTTTACGCCGGACCTGGTTCCATTATTTATTATTCTGTCAGAATATCCTGTCGGTACATTTACGCATGACCTGGTTCCACTATTTATTTTTCTATTGGAATAACCTGTCTGTGCGGTCTATCGCATGCATGGTGATTTCTTTTGTTATTCCATTCTTTATTATACTCAGTTGGTTAAAACTTTGACTTATATACTCCATAAAATTAGTAGAATATCCTTGATATTTGTGCTTCACCCAGTATCTTTTCATGGAAATATTCTTCTGAGCATTCTTGAATTTTACTCTACAAAGCAGTATCATGTTGACAATTTGGACGTTATCAGTTCCTAGATAAATTAATTCTTGAACTTTTTTTATTGAATTCTTATATCATTGTCATCATCCTCATGTTTATATTTTGTTGAAAGTCATCTATGGCCTGTAGTGCATAGATGGACTTGGTATGATTATGAGCAGGGATTATTCGGTGTAATCATGACCGTAATGTTACAAATAATGTGGTAAAAGTCATCTTTGACCTATAGTGCATAGATGGACTTGGTGTGATTATGACCAGGGATTATTCGGTATAATCATGACCGTAATGTGATGAATGATGTGGTAAAAAAAAAGTCCTCATTGGCCCGTAGTGCATTGATGGATAGTTTTTGGTATGATTATGGCTATGGATTCTCTTTGGCCGTAGTGCAAAGATGAATTATTTTATGGCATGATCAGGACCGTTGATGAAAACATAATTATCTTTAGCCGTAGTGCATGAATAATTCGTGGTCGTGATACTAAAGAATATCCTTGGCCGTAGTGCAGGGGTGATTCAATGATGTGGATTATTTATTAAGCTGAGTCCCAGCAATAAAAGTCATGAAAAACCTTTTAAATCATAAAATGTAAGACCCCAGATTTTATGAAATAAAAGTATTCAATTTTTCCTATTCAGTAAATGGTTAGATTGATAAAAGTTTAAAGTTATGGGTGAAATATGAAAAATTTTACAAAATAAACAAGTGGTTATAAAATATTCATTGTTGTCGGGGAATATTCGTTTGGACGTAGAATATTCTTTCTGTCGGGGAATATTCGTACGACGGCGCAGCTATTTGTGGGCCCCATAACGAATAACTGTCGGATGAAGATAACGACAAAAATTGAGTTTTTATAATTAACGACGTAGTTGTTACCGTTAACACTGTTGGAATACCCGGTGGTTAAAATACAGTAATACGTGTTATTGCACAGTAGCACACGGTATTGCACAGTATTTTTGAAATTATTAATTCTTACGTAAGAAGGCACTACTCAATAATTGTTACAGTAGTTACTGTTCAATATTTTATTTTATTGATTCAATAATTACTGCGTTGATATTTTATATTATTATTGTTTCAATAATTGTTACTGCACAGTATTTCCCATTATCAGATCAATAATTCATATTATTTGAATAATATTATTAGATAGCATTATTGGCAATGTCTAGAAAAGTTCTGTCTAAGGAGAGGTTTGGTCATCTAATTGCGCGCCAGTAAGGAAAAATTCTTATTGAAAAACCCCCTCTTTCCTGGGAACGGTCTGGTTGTCATAAATGTGATTCTGTAATATTATCTGTGAATAATTAATTATTGATTCATATGATAAGGAAATATTTATTTTATGTGGATATAAATGAGGGATATATTTTTGTGGTTAAAAATGAAGGAGTTAATGTTGAGGTGTTTTATCTGTATTTTTGTCGGAACGGAGGTATTGAAAATTAAATTAGGGTTTTTGAGGTATTTTACGAGGGTTATAATTTTTAATCCGACTGTTGGATCGTGGTAATATTTAGATATGTTATACATATATAAGTTGAGTATATGTCCACAAATTTTGAACCGTTAAAATTGAACGTATGATTTGTTATGAATTTTACGAGATGATTGGTTCAGAAATTGTTGAATTTTCGGAGTTAATCATTTTGGTGGAAAATTCTAGAATTGGTGGGCACCACTCTTGGTTGGTGAAGAAATGTGCTGAGATTTGTATTCAAATGTGGTGGGTGGGAATAATAGCAGGTAAAGCCATCAAGTTACATGTTAAGTCTTCTTCGGCGTGCTAACATTTTCCAATAAATAGAGGGCTAAGTTAGAATTAAAAATCACACCAGAATTTATAAGTTTCTCTCTTTCTCTCTCTAGATTATTGAGTGTATTTTGTGAGTATTTAGATACTTTGTGAGTTTCTATTCATTACAAATTTTCTTCAGCCTTATACTGACCAGAAGTACTGCTCTTTTGAGGTAAGGGATAGTAAGGGATTTTAAGGGTTGTTATGTTTTTCAGTTTCATAATTTTTCTGACCTTCAAAAAATTCTGAAAAATTTTGAAATGATATTTTGATGAGTTTGATTGATTGTGTCCAAAAATGGTGATTTTTGAATGTATAGATTAAGAATTATGAATTTTACGGAAAAAGACTATTTTAAAAGTAACCGTTTTATAACTCCTTGTGGTTAACTCCAAAATTGATGAAATTTTTATTGGAAGTATATCTATATAATATCAGTGTACTCTGTGAATTTCGGAATTTTTGGACAAAAGTATAATTTATGATAAATGTCTAAATATTCGGCAGTATTGGCTATATGAAAAATAGTAAATGAATTTTAAAAATTTTGAGAAAAATATATGTTCAATATGGGACTATATTCTGCTAAATCTAAAAAAAGAAATATTTTTGGGATTGATTTGGTATTTTTCATAAAAATGGACTAGTTATGAGTAAATGAATTAAATATGTTATGTGAAGTAAGAAAAGTAGAAAATATGATTTTATGGCTTGAGAATCCTATATGAGGTATATGCAGATTTTTGATGAGGGTTTTGGTTATTGGTGATGAAATCTTATGAGTTTGGCATTTTAGAATGATTAAATGCATTATTTTAGTAAAGTTTAAACAATTAAAATAAATTGTTTATAAATTTAAGAAATGTTATTCTTTCAATATCATTATACCGAAATATTGGTATGAATTTTATTGTAGAATTTCTACCTTTTTGTGTCGGAATTACTATTCACGATTTACTATTCATGAGTTACGAATATTGTAAGACCCCGAATTTTATGAAATAAAAGTATTCAATTTTTCTTATAATTACTATTTAGTAAATGGTTAAATTGATAAAAGTTTAAAGTTATGAGTGAAATATGATTTTTTTTCAAAATAAGCAAGTGGTTATAAAATAACCATTGTTGTCGGGGAATATTCGTTTGGTCGTAGAATATTCTTTCTGTCGGAGAATATTCGTACGACGGCGCAACTATTTGTGGGCCCCATAACGAATAATTGTCGGGTGAAGGAAAACGACAAATTTGAGTTTTTACAAATAAACGGCGTAGTTGTTATCGTTAACACTGTTGGAATACCCGGTGGTTAAAATACAGTAATACGCGTTATTGCACAGTAGCACACGGTATTGCACAATATTTTTGAAATTATTGATTCTTACGTAAGAAGGAGCTACTCAATAATTGTTACAGTAATTACTGTTCAATATTTTAATTTATTGATTCAATAATTGCTGCGTTGATATTTTATATTATTGTTGTTTCAATAATTGTTGCTGCACAGTATTTTCTATTATCAGATCAATAATTCATATTATTTGAATAATATTATTAGATATCATTATTGGCAATGTCTAAAAAGTTCTGTCTAAGGAGAGGTTTGGTCATCTAATTGCGCGCTAGTAAGGAGAAATCCTTATTGGAAAGCCCCCTCTTTCCTGGGAACGGCCTGGTTGTCATAAATGTGATTCTGTAATATTATTTGTGAATAATTAATTATTGATTCATATGATAAGGAAATATTTATTTTATGTGGATATAAATGAGGAATATATTTTTGTGGTTAAAAATAAAGGAGTTAATGTTGAGGTTTTTATCAGTATTTTTGTCGGAATGGAGATATTAAAAATCAGGGTTTTTGAGATATTTTGCGGGGGTTATAATTTTTAATCCGACCGTTGGATCGTGGTAATTTTTGGATATGTTATACATATATAAGTTGAGTATATGCCCACAAATTTTGAACCGTTAAAAATGAACGTATGATTTGTTATGAATTTTACGAGATGACTGGTTCAGAAATTGTTAAATTTTCGGAGTTTATCATTTTGGTGGAAAATTCTAGAATTGGTGGGCCCCACTTGTGGTTGGTGAAGAAATGTGCTGAATTATATTTCAAATGTGGTGGGTGGAAATAGTAGCAGGTAAAGCCATCAGGTTGCAGGTCAAACCTACCAAAATTTTCCTATAAATAGAGGGCTAAGTTAGAATTGAAAATCACACCAGAAACATAAGTTTTCTCTCTTTCTCTCTCTAGATTATTGAGTATATTTTGTGAGTATTTAGATACTCTGTGAGTTTCTATTCATCAGTGCAAGTTTCCTGCAGCCTTATACCGATCAGAAGTACTGCTCTTTTGAGGTAAGGGATAGTAAGGGATAGTAAGGGATATTAAGAGATTTTAAGGGTTGTTATGATTTTCAGTTTCGTAATTTTTCTGATCTTCAAAAATTCTGGAAAAATTTGAAATGATATTTTGATGAGTTTTATTGATTGTGTCCAAAAATGGTGATTTTTGGATGTATAGATTAAGAGTTATGAATTTTACGGGAAAAGACTATTTTAAAAGTAACCGCTTATAATTCCTTGTGGTTAACTCCAAAATTGATGAAATTTTTATTGGGAGTACATGTATATGATAGAAGTATACTCTGTAAATTTCAGAATTTTTAGACAAAAGTACAATTTTTGATAAATGTCTAAATATTCGGCTATTTTGGCCATATGAAAAATAGTAAATGACTTTTAAAAATTCTGAGAAAAATATATGTTCACTATGGGACTATATTATGCTAAATCCCAGAAAAGAAATATTTTTGGAACTGATTTGGTATTTTTCATGAAAATGGTCTAGTTATGAGTAAATGAATTAAATATGTTTTGTGAAGAAAAAAAATTGGAAAATAGGATTTTATGGCTTGAGAATCCTATATGAGGTATATGCAGATTTTTGATGAGAGTTTTGGTTATTGATGATGAAATTATAAGAGTTGGCATTTTATGATGATTAAATGAATTAATTAGTAAAGTGTAAACAATTAAAATAAATTGTTTATAAATTTAAGTAATGTTATTCTTTCAATATCATTATACCAAAATATTGGTATGAATTTTATTGTAGAATTTCTATCTTTTGTGTCGGGGTTACTATTCATGAGTTACGAATATTACTCTTGAGATTAAAACTGTATGTTGATCATATTATTTTTATCATCATATATAACATTTTTATAACCCTGATGTTGAAATTCTCTTTCACTGGAGTGTAAAGATAGGTAGATTATTGGTATGATCATGACTAGGGTTCTCTTTGGCCTGTAGTGCAAAGTTGAATTGTGACTGGTATGATCATGACCATTGAATTTATAATTGAATATCTTAAGCTTAAGTGCAAAGGTGAATTGATCAACATGGTTATAATTATTGTTTATATAAATTCTGAAATGATTATATATTTCTTTGAGATATGAATATATTTGGCCTGTAGTGCAAATATGAATTGTTGATGAATATCTTTGGCATGTAGTGCAAAGATGGCCTGTTGATGAATATCTTTGGCCTGTAGTGCAAAGATGAACTGTTGTTGAATATCTTTGGCCCGTAGTGCAAAGATGGTTTGTTGATGAATATCTTTGGCCCGTAGTGCAAAGATAGATTTGTTAGTATGATTATAAACAGGAACTGTGATTTGGTATAACCATGATCTTTGATGTTTCAGGTAAAGACAGGTGATGAAAATATTCTTCGTCCTGGGTGCGAAGAAAAATTTATAGTCACAATTATGATTATGAGTTATTCATATGATTGTGGAAAGGAACTGTTGAGTGATGTTACATGGATAAAATATTGTTGGTGAATTTTTAACATGGAGAAAATAATAGACTTTATAGTCTATTTGACTCTTCTAATGGATTGCTCGTTTCGCTGCAACTATGGTTTAAATTTTTATCATTTACCATATGTTCTAAATCTCTGATTTATTGTTGATGAAGGCTATTGATAATTGAATTATCTTTAGTCATGATATTCTTTACTGAGCTAGTTGTGCTCACCCTTTTGCATCACAATTCCTTTCAGGTAATAAGAGTGTAGCTGGGTCGAGCGGGGTTAATAAGGGAATAGAACGGTGGTCATCATTTAGTAGTTATATTTAGTGAAGAAAATAGGGTGAGGCGAACCCAACGTTGGAAGGGTGGTTTGCCACTGTCATACAAGATGTCTAACGACATACAACCTCGTGTAATCATAAGACAGGGATGTGCTCATCCACTTGCTGAGTATATATACGAGCACTACCTATATAATCTTGGTGTTTGTTTGAAGTATAATTCTCAATTAGAGACAGTGGAGATAATGATAAGTCAAGAGAAGACTCACCATTGGAAAGAATATGATAGTAATCTTCTCGTTTTTCTTTGGGGTCTATTGGGTCAACCAAGGATAATTCTGTGGCCATATGATATCTATCATAACCTAGACGCGTGGCCTCCCATGTACGAAGGTTTCCTTAAGCACTTCCCAAAGATTCTAATTTCTAAAACAGTTTTTGACTATACCTTTATGTAAGGTGTCATTGTGAGGCGATGTCCACGATTAGAACATGAGTCACATTTGGTATATATTTGTATCCAAACTCACAGCATATGTGTTGTTGTATTTTGCACGACAATTGTTGTAATAAAGTTACAGTTGTTTTCTGTACCATATATTTGACGACTCAGAATGGGTTGGGTGGAATGGACCTATTTTGGGGTCGTTACAAATATTACTCTTGAGATTAAAACTATATGTTGATCATATTATTTTATTATCATATATAACATTTTTATAACCCTAATGATGATATTGATTTCTCTTTGACTTGAGTGTAAAGATGGATATATTTTTGGTATGATCATGACTATGGGTTCTCTTTGGCCAGTAGTGCAAAGATGAATTGTTGACTGGTCTGATCATGACCATTGAATTTATAAGTGAATATCTTTAGCTTAAGTGCAAAGGTGAATTGATCAACATGGTTATAATTATTGTTTATATAAATTCTAAAATTATTATATATTTCTTTGAGATATGAATATATTTGGCCTGTAGTGCAAAGATGAATATCTTTGGCCTATAGTGCAAAGATGAATTATTGATGAATATCTTTGGCCTGTAGTGCAAAGATGAATTGTTGATGAATATCTTTGACCCGTAGTGCAAAGATGACATGTTGTTGAATATCTTTGGCCAGTAATGCAAAGATGAACAGGTGTTGAGATAAACATGACCAACTAGTGATACAAATGAATATCTTTGGCCGTGGTGCAAAGATGAAGTTACAGGAAATGTGATTTGGTGTAACCATGATCTTTGATGTTTCAGGTAAAGATAGGTGATAAAAATTATCTTCGTCCTGGATGAGAAGAGGAATTTAGAACTACAGTTATGATTATGAGTTATTCATATGATTGTGGACCAGAATTTTTAACATGGAGAAAATAATAGACTTTATAGTCTATTTGACTCTTCTAATGGATTGCTCGTTCCGCTGCAACTATGGTTGAAATTTTTATCATCTACCATATGTTCTAAATCTCTGATTTATTACTGTTGAAGGCTATCGATAATTTATTTATCTTTAGTCATGATATTCTTTACTGGGCTAGTTGTGCTCACCCTTCTGTTTCACAATTCCTTTCAGGTAATAAGAGTGTAGCTGGGTCGAGCGGGGGTGACAGGGGAATAGAACGGTGGTCATCATTTAGTAGTTATATTTGGTGAATCATCTAGGGTGAAGCGAACCCAACGTTGGAAGGGTGTTTTGCCACTATCATACAAGATGTCTAATGACATACAACCTCGTGTCATCATAAGACATGATTGTGCTCATCCACTTGCTGAGTATATATACGAGCACTACCTATATAATCTTGGTATTTGTTTGAAGTATAATTTTCAATTAGAGACAGTGGAGATAATGATATGTCAAGAGAAGACTCACCATTGGAAAGAATATGATAGTAAACTTTTCGTTTTTCTTTGGGGTCTATTGGGTCAACCAAGGATAATTCTGTGGTCATATGATATCTATCATAACCTAGAAGCATGGCCTCCCATGTACGAAGGTTTCCTTGAGTACTTCCCAAAGATTCTAGTTTCTAAAACAGTTTTTGACTGTACCTTTATGTAAGGTACCTTTGTGAGGTGCTGACACATGATGGTGTCCAATGTCACATTTGGTATATATTTGTATCCAAACTCACGGCATATGTGTTGTTGTATTTTGCACGACAATTGTTGTAATAAAGTTATAGTTATTTTCTGTACCATGTATTTGACGACTCAGAGTGGGTTGGATGGAATGAACCTATTTTGGGGTTGTCACATAAAAGATAGTAGATTTTATTCTTTACTTGACTCTTTTTAATGGATTGCTGGTTTCGCTGTAGTTAAACTTGATGTCTATTGTATTTTATCAGTTTAACATTGTTGAAGACTAATGATAATTTATTCTGCATTATCTTAGTCATAATATTTCTTACTAGGCTAGTTGAGCTCATCCTTTCTTTCACTGTTCTCTTCAGGAAATGAGAATATAGTTGGGACGAGTCGGGAAACGGAGTGATGGACCAGATGATAGCATTAGTAGTTCTCACTATTCTATATAATAGTGTGATAATAATTGTAATGAAGACTCCTTTTGAGTATGAATACTCTCTAGAAGACAATATTTGTATTCAAACTCACAGCTTATGTTTTGTCGTATTGTACACGACAGTTGTATTATTAAGTTGTATTTGAATTCTGTATCATGTATCTGGCGACTCAAGATGGGTGATGTATACCTAATTTTGGGGGCGTCACAAATACCTAAAGTTTAGGGGCAATATTTGCATTTTACGCTAACTTTTCTTTCTTTTCTTTTCTAGTTAATTTTAATTAGCAACTTCAATTTATAAATTTAATATATTAGTGTCTAAATTTATCTTACAATGACATTCTTAATTACTTTCGTAATTATATTGTTATTAATTAGGGTTTCAAGATATCACAGAGGCAACACTTTGACTTTGTTCAATTCGTTCGATATTGATGTTTGAAGTTTGTTATCCTTTTATAGATCTTTCCTTAGGATCTTCTGTGACAACCCCAAAACAGGTCCATTCCACCCAACCTATTCTGAGTCGTCAAATACATGGTACAGAAAACAACTACAACTTTATTACAACAATTGTCGTGCAAAATCAACAACACATATGCTGTGAGTTTGGATACAAATATATACCAAATGTGACTCATGTCCCAACCGTGGGCAGCACCTCACAATGACACCTTACATAAAGGTATAGTCAAAAACTATTTTAGAAATTAGAATATTTGGGAAGTGCTCAAGGAAACCTTTGTACATGGGAGGCCATGTTTCTAGGTTGTGATAGATATCATATGGCCACAGAATTATCCTTGGTTGACCCAATAGACCCCAAAGAAAAACGAGAAGATTACTATCATATTCTTCCCAATGGTGAGTCTTCTCTTGACTTATCATTATCTCCACTGTATCTAACTGAGAATTATACTTCAAACAAACACCAATATTATATAGGTAGTGCTTGTAGATATACTCGGCAAGCGGATGTGCACAATCCTGTCTTATGATGACACGAGGTTGTATGTCGTTAGACATCTTGCATGATAGTGGCAAAACACCCTTCCAACGTTGGGTTCGCTTCACCCTATTTTCTTCACCAAATAAAACTACTAAATGATGACCACCGTTCTATTCCCTTGTTACCCCCGCTCAACCCAGCTACACTCTTATTACCTGAAAGGAATTGTGAAACAGAAGGGTGAGCACAACTAGCCCAGTAAAGAATATCATGACTAAAGATAAATAAATTATCAATAGCCTTCAACAGAATTAAATCAGAGATTTAGAATATATGGTAGATGATAAAAATTTTCAACCATAGTTGCAGCGGAACGAGCAATCCATTAGAAAAGTCAAATAGACCATAAAGTCTATTATCTTCTCCATGTTAAAAATCCACCAACAATATTTTATCCCTGTAACATCAATCAACAGTTCCTTTCCACAATTATATGAATAACTCATAATCATAATTGTAATTCTAAATTCCTCTTCGCATCCAGGACGAAGATAATTTTTATCACATGTCTTTACCTGAAACATCAAAGATCATGGTTATACCAAATCACAGTTTCTGTTCATAATCATACTAATAAATTCATCTTTGCACTACAGCCAAAGATATTCATTTGTATCACCAGTTGGTCATGTTCATCTCAACACATGTTCATCTTTGCATTACTGGCCAAAGTTATTCAACAACATGTCATCTTTGCACTATGGGCCAAAGATATTCATCAACAATTCATCTTTGCATTACAGACCAAAGATATTCATCAATAATTCATCTTTGCACTACAGGCTAAAGATATTCATCAACAGTTCATATTTGCACTACATGCCAAATATATTCATATCTCAAAGAAATATATAATCATTTCAGAATTTATATAAACAATAATTATAACCATGTTGATCAATTCACCTTTGCACTTAAGCTAAAGATATTCACTTATAAATTCAATGGTCATGATCATACCAGTCAACAATTCAACTTTGCACTAATGGCCAAGGAGAACCCATAGTCATGATCATACTAAAAATCTACCCATCTTTACACTCAAGTCAAAGAGAAATATCATCATTAGGGTTATAAAAATGTTATATATAATAATAAAAATAATATGATCAACATATAGTTTTAATCTCAAGAGTAATATTCGTAAATCAACTATAATTTAGTTAGAAAAAGAAACTAATTTTTCCGTGAATAGTAACTCAACACAAAAAGGTAGAAATTCCACAATAAAATACATACCAATATTTCGGTATAATGATATTGAAAGAATAATATTTCTTAAGCTTATAAACAATTTATTTTAATTGTTTACACTTTACTAAATAATGCATTTAATCATCCTAAAATGCCAAACTCATAAGATTTCATTTCCAATAACCAAAACCCTCATCAAAAATCTGCATATACCTCATATAGGATTCTCAAGCCATAAAATTCTATTTTCTAATTTTCTTACTTCACATAACATATTTAATTCATTTACTCATAACTAGTCCATTTTTATAAAAAATACCAAATCAGTTTCAAAAATATTTCTTTTCTGAAAGTTAGCAGAATATAATCCTATATTGAACATATATTTTTCTCAGAATTTTTAAAACTCATTTACTATTTTTCATATGGCCAAAACCGCAGAATATTTAGACATTTATCATAAATTGTAATTTTATCCAAAAATTTTGAAATTCACAGAGTACACTGATATTATATAGATATACTTCCAATAAAAATTTCATCAATTTTGGAGTTAACCACAAGGAGTTATAAAGCGGTTACTTTTAAAATAGTCTTTTCTCATAAAATTCATAACTCTCAATCTATACATCCAAAAATCACCATTTTTGGACACAATCAAGAAAACTCATCAAAATATCATTTCAAATTTTTCCAAAATTTTTGAAGGTCAGAAAAATTACGAAACTAGAAAATATAACAACCCTTAAAATCCCTTACTATCCCTTACCTCAAAAGAGCAGTACTTCTGATCGGTATAAGGCTGAAGAAAACTTGCACTGATGAATAGAAACTCACAGAGTATCTAAATACTCACAAAATATACTCAATAATCTAGAGAGAGAAAGAGAGAAAGCTTATGTTTCTGGTGTGATTTTAAATTCTAACTTTGTCCTCTATTTATAGGAAAATGTTAGCACGCCGAAGCAGACTTAACCTGCAACCTAATGGCTTTACCTGCTACTATTTCCACCCATCACATTTGAATAAAAATCTCAGCACATTTCTTCACCAACCAAGAGTGGGGACCACCAATTCTAGAATTTTTTACCAAAATGATAAACTCCGAAAATTCAACAATTTCTGAACCAGTCATCTCGTAAAATTCATAACAAATTATACGTTCATTTTTAACGGTTCAAAATTTGTAGACATATACTCAACTTATATATGTATAACATATCCAAATATTACCACGATCCAACGGTCGGATTAAAAATTATAACCCTCGTAAAATATCTCAAAAACCCTAATTTGATTTTCAATACCTCCGTTCTGACAAAAATACAGATAAAATACCTCAACATTAACTACTTCATTTTTAACCACAAAAATATATCCCTCATTTATATCCACATAAAATAAATATTTCCTTATCATATGAATCAATAATTAATTATTCACAAATAATATTACAGAATCACATTTATGACAACCAGACCGTTCCCAGGAAAGGGGGGCTTTCCAATAAAAATTTCTCCTTACTGGCGCGCAATTAGATGACCAAACCACTCCTTAGACAGAACTTTCTAGACATTGTCAATAATGTTATCTAATAATATTATTCAAATAATATGAATTATTGATCTGATAATGAGAAATACTGTGCAGTGACAATTATTGAACAACAATAATATAAAATTTCAGCGTAGCAATTATTGAATCAATAAAATAAAATATTGAACAGTAATTACTGTGACAATTATTGAGTAGTGCCTTCTTACGTAAGAATCAATAATTGAAAAAAATACTGTGCAATACCGTGTGCTACTGTGTAACTACGCGTATTACTGTATTTTAACCACAGGGTATTCCAACAATGTTAACGGTAACAATTACGCCGTTATTTATAAAAACTCAAATTTGTTGTTATCTTTATCCGACAGTTATTCTGTTATGGGGCCCACAATGGCTACGCCGTCGTACGAATATTCCCCGACAGAAAGAATATTCCACGACCAAACGAATATTCCCCGACAACAATGAATATTTTATAACCACTTGTGTATTTTTGAAAAAAAATTCATATATCACCCTTAACTTTAACTTTTATCAATTTAACCATTTACTGAATAGTAACTATAAGAAAAATTGAATACTTTTATTTCATAAAATTCGGGGTCTTACATCTTCTCCTTGTGATTTTATCGTTCCTCCATTCTGTCTAGATCACCTGTTAAATTTCTTATTGTTGACTTTGAATTTGTTGTCTACTAGGACCACCTTAGGTTATTATCTACAGTATTGAGTATTGTGCAGTTGTAGACACGTGTTCTTGCCCTTACTGATATAGATATTAGACAGAGCTCCAAAATTTCATTGCCTTATTAAAAATCTTTGAGAGGATCAACCTTAGAGATCTTCAGTCCTAGGTATAAAACCTTGTCATAATCTTCCACTAATTGTCATTATCCATATGCTCTATTATTTTGCCTGATCATAGAGTTTCTTGTCTAATAGTAGAGTAACTTGTCTTGAAGTTTTGACTCTACCATTTTTCTTGGTTTCTGAGTCCCATACTATTAGTTTTCGATTTTATGATATTTTGAATGATGACTAATTTAAGTATATTAGACGTGTGCATGGTTCGTTATAATATTATTAAATATGCATGGATTATGGTTTATAATATTATAATATGTATGAGTTATGATTATTTATATAACAACCTATATTTGCATGTATATTGATTACTGATATCTTTAGTTGGTAAGTTGGAATGGTTTAAAATCCTTTCAAATTTGAATTGAAGTTTATTAAGGAAGATTTGAATTGGAGTTTATTAAGGAAGACTTGAATTGGAATTTATTAAGGAAGGTGAGTATTCTAAGAAATTTGTTTTGGTTTTAAAATGTCCATCTATTAAGGAAATATGTATTAACAAATCCTATCAATGTGACGCTCCCAAAATTAGGTATACATCACCCATCTTGGGTCGTCAGATACATGGTACAGAATACAAATATAACTTACTAATACAACTATCGTGTACAATACGACAAAACATAACTGTGAGTTTTAATACAATTATTGTCTACTAGAGACTATACAAACTCAAAAGGAGTCCTCATTACAATTATTGCCACACTATTTAACAGAATAGTGAGGACTACTAATACTATCATCTGGTCCATCACTCTGTTCCTCGACTCGTCCCAGCTATATTCTCATTTCCTGAAGAGAACAGTGAAAGAAAGGGTGAGCTCAACTAGCCCAGTAAGAAATATTATGACTAAGATAATGCAGAATAAATTATTATTAGCCTTCAACAGTGTTAAACTGATAAAATATAATGAACATCAAGTTTAACTGCAGCGGAACAAGCAATCCATTAAAAGAGTCAAGTAGAGAATAAAATCTACCATCTTCTATGATTTAAAAGGTTGCTCAACACTGTTATCGCTGGGACTCAGCTTAACAAAATAATCTACATCATCGAATCACCCCTGCAGTACGGCCAAGGATATTCTTTAGTATCACGACCACAATTATCCATACACTACGGGCTAAAAATATTTGTGTATTCATTAATGGTCATGATCATGCCAACAACTGTCCATCAATGCACTACGGGCCAATGAGGACTTTTACCACATCATTTGTAATATTACGGTCATGATTATACCGAATAATCCCTGGTTATAATCATACCAAGTCCATCTATGCACTACAGGCCACATATGACTTTCAACATTTTATAAACATGAGGATGATGAAAATGATATAAGAATTCAATAAAACAAGTTCAAGAATTAATTTATCCAAGAATTAACAACGTCCAAATTGTCAACATGATACTTCTTTGTGGAGTAAAATTCAAGAATGCTTAGAATAATATTTTCATGAAAAGATACTGGATGAAACGTAATTATCAAGGATATTCCACTAATTTCGTGGAGTATAGAAGTTAAAACTTAACCAACTAAGTATAATAAAGAATGGAATAACAAAAGAAATCACCCGGCATGCGATAGACTGCACAGACAGGTTATTCTAACAGAATAATAAATAATGGAACCAGGTCCGGCGTAAACGCACAGACAGGATATTCCGACCTAATAATAAATAATGGAACCAGGTCCGGCGTAAACGCACAGACAGGATATTCCGACAGAATAATAAATAATGGAACCAGGTACGGTGTAAAACACACAGACAGGATGTTCCAACAGAATAATAACAAGACGGAACCAGGTCCGGTGTAAAACACACAGACAGGATGTTCCAATAGAATAATAGAAGAATGTCACCAAGTATAGGGTAGACCGCGTATGCAGGTTATTCCAACAGAATAATAAAAAATGGAATAACAAAAGTTCTCTTTATGAATAAGAAAGAATAACACCCCTTACCGTTTTAAAGAAGAACTGAAATAAGGAAGCAGTTAAGTAGCATAATACTTTTCTTCTCTTTCTCTATAGTTTCTCTCTATAGTTTCTCTTTAGAGTTCAGTGAATTCGTAAGAAATAATGAAGGAATGAGCTGCTATTTATAGAAAAATGAAATGCATATTAACTAATCCATGAACGATCCAGATTGATTACTTTAATCTAACGGTCCATATTTAAAGAAAAATCTTTTAAATAAAATATAATATATTCTATTTATAGAATAACTTTAATAAAGTAATTTATTTTATATAAAAAGATGTTTATGTTTTATTACGTTAATAATACGAATAAAACAAAACTTCATTATCGCTAAATAATTCATATTATTAACTGACAATAATTGAATCAAACTGAGTGACTTCTCACATAAGCATTAATAATCAATATCGTGTGCTACTATGCAACCACATGTGTTACTGTACTTTTACTACCGAGTAATTCAATAGTATCAATGGTAAAACTTCCGCCGTTATTTTTAATAAAATATTTTTGTCGTTTTCTCAATCCGACAATAATTTCGTTGTGGGGTCCACCAATGGTTGTGCCATTGTACAAATATTCTCTGTTAAAACGAATATTCCCCGACCAATCGAATATTATATAACAACTTGCGTACTTTGTAAAATTTATAAATATTACCCACAACTATAACATTAAATCAAATTAACTCCATAATATTCAAAAATGATATTTATAAAAAATTCATCTTTATTTATAAAAATTGGGGTCTTACAATCAGTCTCCTTTAATCAAGTATGGATATAGATTTATATTTATGACTCTTGATATTGTGGAATTCTTTATAGCTGTCAAGGAATATATATATCTTGGATAAATCAGTTTATTGGAATCATGTATTTTCAACTGGACTAATCATTTGTGCTATTAAATATATTATTCCTGTTATATATATAGATCTTGGATAAATCAGTTTGTTAGAATTATGTGATCCAACAGGACTAATCTTGTATGACAACTTATTTTATCTGGACTCTTATTATATCCTTGATTTACTAAATATGTTGGTCTCTTTAAATGCTAAAATCATGGGGTATATCAATTGTGATGTGTTTCATATTCTAGCTTCTGTTTATATCCGTTGGTCAATATTGTAACTTTAATTATGGGATTTAAATTATCTAATTTCTTGCTAACAAATATAGCCGTTGGCCTTCATGTTATATAAAGCTTCATCATGCTCGGCTATGAAGGGAGCCCAACAATTGGAAAGCAACAATTCATTCTTCTTGATTCTTATAAACTTCTAAGAGTCTTTTTAGCAATCAATGTTCTGTTATCCTTAGGCTAGAAAGTTGATATTCCATTAGAATCACCATCATTGTAATCTGAAAAATAAACAACTGTTAGCTTTGGTGGTTTAGAGTTTCTAGAGTTTAGTGGGTCTGTTCAAAGGAAGCTTCAAAGGTCTCAGATGTGAGAACATGTGTAGAGTGTACAAGTTGCAGAGGTGCAAAGGGTGTATTGGTGTCCAACATCAGAATTGAAGTGTCTTTGTAACAGGGAGTTATTTTTTGTATTAAGGTTTAAATAATAATAAAAAGTGTCTCCGATCCTAGTTGGGATTGGACGTGGATTAGACCACTAGATTAGAGGATAGGGGCTGAACCACGTAAAAATTTTGATGTGATTTTTACTTTTGTTTATTTCCTTAACTGTCATTCACGTTCTGCATATTTTTGTTCATCACGCTAATCCAGACACTAAAGCAGATAGGTCTAGTTGTCTGATAATAATAAACGAAGAACATACACTAAAGCAGACATGTGTAGCTGTCTGATTTAAATCTGTTGCAGAAAATTTTAAAAAAATTTCACCGTTTATCACTTTTAGCTTAAACACCTATTCACCCCCCTCTAGGTGTGCACATACACAGAATTACACATACTCTACAATGTGTTTAAGTACTCTGCGAAATTGATGGTTCTTAAACTTGTTCTACAATCACGACTCTGAGAGTATTCTACTATTTTACAAAGTCAGAGGTCTTCTCTAAGATCTTCTTCTACATTTGAAGACTATAGAGATTGCAACTTATAGCTCTACGAATTTGGATCAACCTAACGAATTTAATTCCTAAACTAAGTCATTTTACATATTAATTTCTCATATGGATTTCACACAAGCTACTGGTTTACAAATATAAATCAAGTTTCAGTTCATCATCAAATCAAAATAAGATGCACATAAATCTAAGTACCAACAATAAGGATAAAAAGCCTCCTAACTAATTAAAACAACTAGATATAACTACCATTTGAAATATAAATTTTCAAGTCCTTAACAAGAGTCCGGTCTGTATTTACCATACACAACAAGAGTTGGTCATAATACCATGGTTTAACAGCACTGTGTGCAAAGAAATACATTACCGAATGAATAATAAGGGTTGAAAGGTCCAATTATAATAATGAAGTTAAACAAAGCCAATGCAAACAACAAAGTACCAATGAAGCTAAAGCAAGAAAATGTAGACGACAAAGAAGCACTAAGATTTTATAAAAGGACTTGCTCTCATAGGCGAAGACTAGGTATAGCAAGAAGGTGGTGTGCTCTCGGCAATGTTATACCAAATTTTTCATCCATTTCCAACTCAGTAGACGACTTGTCCGTAGGTAACTCCCAGTCAAAACAGTGCACCATCTGAGCCACCACCAATTTAATGTTAATCAAGCCTAAATGCATCCCAGGACACCCTCTTCGGCCTGAACCAAATGGTATAAGTTGGAAATCATGTCCTCGAAGATCTATATTGCTTCCATTGAACCTCTCGGGAAGAAATTCTTCAACATTTTTTGACCAGACGTTAGGATCTCGTCCTATTCCCCAGTAATTGACAATAATGCGTGACTTCTTCGGTATGTAATATCCATTGATCACAATGTCCTCCATAGACTCGTGAGGAAGCAACAGTGGTGTAGCCGGGTGTAACCTCAAACTTTCTTTAACTACCATGTCTAGGTATTCTAACTTCGGTAAATGAGATTCTTCCACCATTTCATTATCTGCCATAACGATCTTAAGTTCTTCTTGAAGTTGTTTCATTACCCTCGGACACCTTATGAGTTCTGATATGATCCATTCAATTGAAGTATGTGTGGTATCAATTGCTCCAAATATCATATCTAGTATTATTGCTTTCATATTTGTTTTATCGAATGTGTGGTCATAGGTACTTGTAGATGTCTTTTTCAAAGATAGAATCACATCAACAAAATCCAATTCAAACCCTTTTTGTTTACTATTAGCATTGTGTTCATGCTCATCGATGATAATCTCCAACATTTTATCAATAGCTTTGCTTGTTCTCTTGAAACGTCGAGTCAATCCCTGAAATATATTTAACGTGTTATAGAAACATATGAAACATGTCAATTAAAAGCTAAAGATAACACAATTCATACATACATGTTATTAAATATTTTATATCACGAGTAGTTTCTATCCCTTTTAGTAAATACATTGAGTAATGCTAGGTAAATAGATAAAAATTATCCAACTTACCTAGATAAATCATTATTGAGTTATAATTTAAAGTGTATAACTATTTTGTCTAGGTAAACTACACATTTTTATCTAGTTAGCTACTTCCTCCATCCCTTTCTATTTGTCTTTTTAGATAGAGATTTTTGTCCCTTCTTTGTCGTTCATAAATTTCAATGGAGCATTAAATACTTAATTTCACATATTATCCTTTATAATAAAAGCTGATTTGTTTTTCTCTCATCTTTTCAATAAATGACTGTATGACACTTCTGTCCCTTCAAATTGCCACTCACTTTCAAAGTCATCCCTAATGTTCATTTTTCTTCAATTAAATCCTTAAAGTGACATTTTTTGGCGTTTGTCTCATTTATCCGATTTGACTGTAACCCGACCCAACCCGTTTATCTTTTACCTGATTTGACATTTTTTGCACTTCTGTCCATCTAAGTTACCCGATTTCTTTTATTTTTAGAAAAAAGCTTTATTTTATAAAAATATAATATTTATTATTGTAAAAAAATAAGTAAAGTTTCATAAAATATATATTCAAAAAAACTTTATTTTCAGAAAAAATAGAGAATTTTTTTTAAATGAGTATAGTTTAATAAAATATAGATTAAAAAAAATAAAACTTTAATTTTAGTAAAAATATATATTTTTTTTAAAATGAGTAAAGTTTCATAAAATATAGATTCAAAAAATAAAAATTTATTTTCTAAAAAAATTAGAATTTTTTATTTTTAAAAACTTAGTAAAGTTTCATAAAATATATATTCAAAAAAATAAAACTATATTTTCAAAAAAAAAGGAATTTTTATTTTTTAATAAATGAATAAAGTTTAATAAAATATAGATTCAAAAAAATAAAACTTTATTTTCAGGAAAAAAAGAATATTAATTTTTTTTAAATGAGAAAAGTTTCATAAAATATAGATTCAAAAAAAGTAGAACAAAAAAAATAAAACTTTATTTTTAGAAAAGATAGAATTTTTTTTTAAAAAAAAAATTAGTAAAGTTTCATAAAATATAGATTCAAAAGATGATAAAAAAACTATATTTTTAAAAAAATATAGAAATTTTTATATTTGTAAAAATGAGTAAAGTTTACTAAAATATAGATTCAAAGAAATAAAACTTTATTTTCAGAAAAAGTCCCGTATTAAACGTTCTAATTGATTATGGCGCGCTAATTAATAATATTTTTTTACCTAAATTATCCCTTCTAAATTACTTATTAATTGTAATATCTATCCACTTTTCTATTACCCCAACATTAATTATTCCTTGCTAGTTCTCACGTGAATTCTCTTAATCATTTTTATTGTTATTCTCACATTTCAATAAATATATTTCTCTCTCCAAACTCACTCACTAATTACTTGTTATTCTCACATTCCAATAAGTATATGAGAGAGAGTGTGGTATAATCCCAATGTAAACTTTTTATTATTTCTTGAGTTTCTAACAAAAGTTGACTAAAAAGATTATGAGGGTATAAGTGAAAAAATAATACTACATATAGAAATAGAACAATTATTTAGGAATATCCTAAAAAAGAAATTAGGAAGTTTAATATGGGACAAAGGGAGTAAAAGATTAACATTAAAATTTTATACTCTATTTAGTCAATCAGATAAAGCATTAATTGCATCTCTTAATCTATACTCCCTCCATTCCTATATGTAGGTCGCTTTAGACTTTTTTTTTGTTATTCTTAATTATTTGTCGTTTGTGGTTATCTAGGAGAATTAATCACTATTTTTTCCAAATTACCCCTTATTACTCCACCTAACTTTTTGATCCATATTTATCATTATCCTATACTACTATCTTCGTTCCTAAAAGATTGTCGTTTAAGGTTTTGGCACATGGATTAAGAAAATATCATTTACCAAGTAAAATTTGTTTGAAATTCCATCACTACCTCTTTATGAAAAGTTGAAAACTATTAATACAAAGAAGATAATTTTTTGGGACAATGAGAGAAGGTAGGGGTAATATAGGAAAGTAAATAATTTATTCTCCTCGAAAGTTGTGAACGACAAACTTTTTGGAACAAATTTTTTCTTCTAAAACGATAATCTTTTAGGAACGGAGGGAGTACTATACTCTTAAGCCTTTCTCTCCTTTTTCCAATAAGTGAGGTAAATGGTATTATAGACGATTGATAATATAATTAATGTTTTTCAATCATTTTCTAAATTCTTGTGCACATGTCTAAAACGACCTATATTAAGAAACAGATAAAGTACTCCCTCCATCCCTAAATAACTGACGTTTTGAAGGTTTTCACACTTATTAATGAAGTCATTTATTACTCTAATTTTGTCATCAAGATTAATATGTATTACCACAATTACCCTTACATTAATTAAGAAAAGATGTACTCCATATAGTTGAGGGCAATAGAGGAAAAATTGTAATTAATGCTTTCTAGAAACTTGAAAACGTCAAATATATTGGAAAATTTTGAACTCTCTATAACGTCAATTATTTTGGGATAGAGGGAGTACTAGATATGAATTGCTTTAAAAGGTGAATTAAAAAGGAACATTTTTCTTATTCATTTGAACATGATAATGTTGAAAAACAAACCTGGAGGTCAAATTATGTTGAAAGACAAACCTGGAGGTCAAATGCTCCTAGGAAGGGCACATAGTCCGCTATATTAAAAGCTCCAAGAATATCTGTAAACTCATTAATAATACCTCTGAAATCAAACCTGTCATCCCTACTTTTCCCAAAAAGCATCCGACAAGTCATGTCCTCAATCAAATTTCCCACCTTCTCAGTAACATCCACCACCACACGCGCCGCGGAAGCCTCTTTAATAGACTCCACCAACAACACAAGCTCCTCCCTTCTCATCCCCGCCAAAGAATCCATCTTCGTAGTATTCAAAAGCTCATGGACGCAAAATTTCCTTACATTACGCCAATACGAACCGTATGGAGTAAAAGCCATGCCTTTGGTTCCGTAATTCAAGAACTCTGCTGCTCGAGTGTTAGGCCGGCTAGCGAAAACAGTGTCGTGTGTCTTGAGGAAAAGCTCAGCGGCTTCTGGTGATGAGATGATGATTGTTGGGACATTTCCTAGGTGTAGGGACATTATAGGACCATATTTTTTGGATAGTTCAAAAAAGGTGCGATGGGGGAGTTTTCCCAATATGTGAAGGTTACCAATAATTGGTATGCCTTCGGGACCTGGTGGTAGTTTGTGGAGGCGGTTTGGTGGCGATGTGGCGCTTTGATGGCAGAAATGGATGAACCACCAGATGGCTCCAAGGAAACCCAATAGTATGGGATAAGTTAAGGGAGACATTTTCTAAATATTAAAACTCTGGATAATAAATAGTAAGAATATAAATTCTTCAGAAATCAAGCACACAAAACACTAACATAAACACACTTTCTGTATGAGATAAAATAATGACACAAAATTTTATGTGGGGAGAGATCTCAAAAATTCACTAATATTCAAACTTAAATTTTCTCTCTCTATCTCTCTTGCTCTCTAATGTTGGTGTGTGGAAATGATGAGCTTTGTGCTCCCTTTTATAGGAGAACAATGGTGTTGAATGTCAAACCCCAACCACTAACAACTAATGGTCATTATAAATGTTATCCCCCAACTACTACCAACTAAAATTAATTAAAGACAAATCAATACTTTCAACATAAATAATCTTGAACTTCGGAGTCCAAGTGCTTTCGATTTCCTCAATTACCCAACAAAATTTTATAATCCATCCGTCCCTTAATATAAGTCATTTTAAAAAATTATTTTTATCCCTTAATACTTCATCCGTTCCTAAAAGATTGTCGTTTTAGAAGAAAAAATTTGTTATTAATTGTTTAGTTTCCAAGTATAAGTCATTTGAGAATTTCAAGTAAGCATTAATTGTTTAGTTTCCAATATTAACTCAAGTATTAAATATTACTTTTGAGGAATTGATATTTCCACGTTAATTTGTTATTTCCACAAGTGGGTTCCATTTTTAACTAAACCAACCCTTTATAAAATAAACTAACTATAGGATTTAGTTCTTATGTCCAAATTACCCCCACTTGATAAATAACTAAACATCTAGTTGTTTAACTTTATTTGATTAGTAGCGTTACTCAATTGAAAACACCTTTTATTTATTTAATTTTATGATAGTAATAATATTAGTAATAATTAGAAAATTGTTAGGAAATAAGTGAGAAAAATTATTTACACATAAAAAATTAGGATTTAGCTTTCTCTCACAAGGGAAAAAAATATTTTCAGAATTTTTATTATCATATCATATTACTAAAAAATTTATAGGATTTCCACAAGCTAATATGATATTTCTATAAGAATATATGTAACACCCCCTTTCCGAAAAGAAAAAGGAATGTCACACACAAACATAATAAATACAAAGCTCTAATAAATCTCAAAATATCTCCAATGAAATTGAACTCCAATTGTCACATACTCCAATTTAAATAGAATGAACTCCACATTTACATAGTCTCTACCATTAAAAATAAATGCCAAAATAGGCACAAAACATCCATCTACAAAATATTAGAAAACCAAAGTTCGATAATGGTCTCAAAACTAATATACTAATTTGGATCAAAGGTAGCTCTCATCCCACAAATCCTGATCACCCCTGATTACTTGCCGGAAAAAGAACACGGCGTGAGCCAATTGCCCAGTACGGATATAAAAATGCACATATATAAAGCATTATATATATATATATATATATATATATATGTGTGTGTGTGTGTGTGTGTGTGTGTGTGTGTGTGTGTGTGTGTGTGTGTGTGTACCAAAAGAACTGAATGAACGATCAATTACAACTACTAACCAAATATGAATATATCAAATTTAGTGAGACAAGGTACAAATGAGTAACACTGTCGAACTGACAACTATAGTCAAAAGAATTCCAAACAAAATAAGGCTGAATCAAATGGTTATAAGGTAATAATTTCATACTGTGCTCAAATACAAATAGCCAAAGGCTAACAAAATACATCGGTACCATGATGTATACAAATCAAATCGGATAGTATGCACGACACATACGTCACTAATCCCCCAAACAAATCGAATCAAATTAAATACTGGGTCGACCCAAACGTATCCTGAACAAATATATCAAATGGCCAAATCTCACATCCAGAGCATACAAAAGGATACATTGTTGAATAATCACTCCGCTACGGAAGGTATCATGCTCTTGTGTCAAGAGAACATACTTGCGGTACCCCCACAGGTGGTTAGCTCAAGTATACACTAAGGATCAAACTACAAAATGTAAGCCAAAAGGGGTTCAAATCACAAGGCTTATGTAAGACCCCAACTTTTATGAATAAAAAAGAATTTTTCTATAAATATCATTTTGAATACACTACTACAAAACAGTAAATAGACAACGCGGAAAAAATGTTATGGTTTCTATCAGAAAAATGTCGTGGTTAAGGGTGTTGTCTATTTGACACCCTTACATAACGTTTTAAAAATATTGTAGTTAAGCACATTAGACAACGTTTTTTATGAAAAAAACGTTGTAGATTTGTTTTCCATAAATTAGCTGATGCTTGAAAACGTTGTAGAAAGTATGATTCCACAACGTTTTCTAGCTAAACATGTTGTAGTTTAATGTATCAGACAACGTTTAGACACATTTACACAACGTTTTTAAAATGTTGTAGATAAAAAAAAAAGAAAAAAAAAGTTGTGGTTCACCTACATTACCAATGCACCTACAATATACTAATGCCATGATATATAGCTAAAATGTCTAAATTCTCATTTAAATTTAAAGCTAAAATGTATCAACCATTCAAAATACATCCCAATAATACAATCAAAACAATTGTTCTTTATCATGTGCCTGAAGCACTAGATTGATCAGATGTGATTTACAGTATACACAAAAAAAAACTACCAGCGACTTCCTAGGAATCTTACTCAAAACCTTCACATTGAAAACTGCATATTGCTTCTTGATCTCAGTTTCTAATTTTTCTGCAAAGTTATCAACCTTGTCCTTGTACTTCTCATAAAACACGAGAACTGTATGCAGCAACACAAAAGCTGGTACAAAGAACAAAGGAAAACTGTCAGTTTAGTTATAAAGATTGAAGAGGCAATAAAAATTTATGAAATGCAAATATTGCAATCCTTTATGCATGTATAGTTGTAATAAAAAGATAAACATTTTGAATAATTTTCTTACATATGTAGAACAAGGTAAGGAAATACCAACAACTACCGATAATTGAAAATAATTTCCTTGTTCACTGAACAAGGTTTCAAGCGCCAAATTGTCAACACCCCAAGAAAGATTTCCAACATAGAGCCTATTGGTGTTATTGAAACTTCTCTCACCACCCCTGGGTGCTCTAAAAGGGTTATCTTCTCTGGGAGGAGGAGGCCCAGAATTCACCCTCAATGCTCTTCCCTCAACTTCCTGCCAAATGCCATAATTTTTTGCTTAGATGTAAAAACCCACTTACCAATCATTGACTTTAGCATATAAGCACAAATTGCACACATCAATTGAGATAAGCTAAAATTGATGTTAAGATTCAGACTCAAGAAAGGAAAGGACACACATTTCAGAAAACTGGAAGACCATTCATCAATATAGATTTGTATACCTAGACATGTGTTTTCCAGAATTTTTAAGAGCTCCGTTTGCTGCTGCTACTATCTGCTTCCTCTTTTCTTCCTGCTCTCTTGTTCTAATGTTTGAAGGAAACCTGTCATAACAATATTTTGCACCAGATCCTGACGGAAAGAGAACACCATGTAAAAATAGGAAAAATACACTTAATAAATTACAAAGTGTTAGAGGTTTTTCCAGCTAGAGCTTCAGAAAATTAAATCTATCCCCACCTCCTGCAATCATCTGGCTATATCAAGAGCAAGTCTCTCTAAAACCTTAACGTGGTAGAGTTTGCCATGTGATGACAAAAAAAGAGAGAGTTCAGATTGGCAGTAATTGCCAACTAAAACCATTGATATTTCCACCTACTAATGATGTAAGTACCAGTTCCCCATTCCCCCCCACCCCTTGGGAAAAAAAGAATAATAAAAATTATAAAGTTGCTTTCATCTCTGATAAGTCAAAATTCGAAAGGTATAATCAGATGCACACACTATGCTACTGCCCATTTCAATCCACTTCTATGTTTAACACGAAACTAATTCCTACCTGCTCATGAAATCCAATTGGATCCGGTTCCATGGAATCCAAAACATTGTACTCTTCGCGGCTTGCTGCAGAGTGACCAGTAACCTGTTTCATCAAAAATAAAATGTAAGATCCATTTTATCAAATTATCAAATATATATATAAAAAAGCCCCGACACATGACTTGTTGCAGCCACAAGCCAAGGGGAAAAGACTGGCACTTCTAATAACCTTTTTGTCTCTAGAATGTTTATCCTCTTTTCCAACTATTTGTGGTACAATATTATTCTTGACTTTTACTCCACAAATCAGCATCATGTTGACAATTTGGACGTTATTGATTTCTGGATAAATTAAATTATAAATCTTTAAAAATTTATCCTTGAACTTGTTTTATTGAATTCTTATATCATTGTCATCATCCTCATGTTTATATTATGTTGAGAGTCATCTGTGGCCTTTAGTGCATAGATGGACTTGGTATGATTATGACCAGGGATTATTCGGTATAATCATGACCGTAATGTTACAAATGATGTGGTAAAAATTCTCATTGACCCGTAGTGCATTGATGAACAGTTGTTGGCATGATCATGGCCATTGATGAATACACGAATATCATTGGCCCGTAGTGCATGGATAATTTATGGTCGTGATACTAATGAATATCCTTGGTCGTAGTGCAGGGATGATGTGGATTATTTATTAAGCTGAGTCTCAGCTGTTAGAGTTTATGCCCTAGAGGCCAATTATTTGATATAATAACTTAACATTTGATATTATTGTTGATTGAATAAATAAATGATTTTATTATGGTTTTATTTACTACGTAATATAATTGTTAACATAATAAAATTTCTTAGAATAGTGATACAAATTATATAGTTTCAAGTATGTGACTTGAACATGAGATTATATAATTACAATTAGTATCATTGTTCTTAAATGTCCCTAGTCGAGTATCATTGTTGATGGGACAACAATGATGCACTGAGACTAGTATGTGGATTGACTGATGACCAAATCTCATTGGTCATAAATATATGAGATATTAAGTCAATGCATAGGTACATGTTAGAGAACGATGTACTGGACAGACCCACCATGAGAATTCTATATGGAGCATTATGCGAAATGTCATTAGCAATTCTCATAGTGACAATGATGTAATGGTCCTCCGACCTGAAACCGCTATATTACTACACGAGAATTTATGTGCTTTGATATCATCAAATGTCACCTTTAATAGGATGGACTATAAAGGTGATTATTGGGTTATTTGTGAATCGTGTGAGAAATATGAGTGATCTAGATGGAATTTAACCATCCTATATTTTATAGGTGATATCCATAGGCCTCTTGATTGAGTAGGACTATGAAATGCATGGACATGCTCAAATAGTGATTTGTTTCGTATAGTCTACTCATTGATCAAGAAAACTCAAATTATGAAGAGTATGACACATTCCATGACTCGAGTTTAATCTAGGATATTAAGGTTAAAAGGATTAAATTACATTGAAACATTGGTCACAAAAAGGTTGCATCGAATCATCGATCTTATTATTACTTGGGTAGCAGTGATGCATTACTAGATGCCGCTCACCGTTTATAACTTTATAAGATGATTTTAAAGTTATTGCCAACGTAATAATAACCTATAGGGTCACACACAAAGAACGTAATTAAAAGGAAATTAATTTAAATTGTAAAGATTTAAATATGTCAATATGATTGATATAATTTTAAATCACGAATTTAAATTAATAGGATAATTTATATATAGGTATATTAATTAAGTAAAACTTAATTAAGATATATATATATTCGGATTTTAATAACATTAAGTTTTGATTAATTCCTCCTAACTGCTATATATATGATATATATCAGTCACTTTAGGTTTTACGTCAAAACAAAAAAAAACCCTAGCCGCTCTTAGAGAGAGACTAGAGAAAATAGTTTAAAAATCCTCATCCTTGGTGGCTAGTACCGCGTTTCCTTCTTCTACAGATCGTAGGACGATTCGTGTGGAGCGTTCGTGTGGATACCGTAGAGACGCAATACGTTTGAATTTCGTTGGAGATTCGACCGCATCGATTCTAGCTTTTACAATCGGTATAATTTCTTACCACTGAATTAATCATTTTTCGCATGGATCCTGTTTTAGGGTTTCAAAATTACTTTAAATTTTAATTTCCGCTGTGCGTTTCTGTATCAAAATCCCAACATCAGCGATAAAAGTGATGAAAAACCTTTTAAATCATAGAAGATAGTAGATTGTATTCTCTACTTGACTCTTCTAATGGATTGCTTGTTCCGCTGCAGTTAAACTTGATGTTTGTTATATTTTATCAGTTTAACACTGTTGAAGGCTAACGATAAATTATTCTGCAGTATCTTAGTCATAATATTTCTTACTGGGCTAGTTGAGCTCACCCTTTTGTTTTCATTATCCTCTTCAGGAAATGAGAACGTAGCCGGGACTAGTCGGGGAACGAAGTGACGGTCCAGATAATAGCATTAGTAGTCCTCACTATTCTATGAAATAGTGTGATAATAATTGTATTGAGGACACCATTTGAGTTGAATACTGTCTAGAGGACAATATTCGTTTTAAAACTCTCAGTTTATGTTTTGTCGTATTTTACACGACAGTTGTATTATTAAGTTGTATTTAAATTTTGTACCATGTATTTGGCAACTCAAGATGGGTGATGTATACCTATTTTGGGGGCGTCACAATCATCCTCTAGCTTATAAACTGTTAATCTCACCTTATAATTTTCTGAACACCCAATCACATCAAAAATCTTCTCCAAGTGGGCGATCCAGTTCTCCACATCAATTGGAGTCGGAGCAAAACGAAAAGAATTGGGCTTCTGCTTAATGAACCTCTCTAATAACACATACAACGGCTGCACTTGCTGACCCATTTGATCCTCGGGAGGAACATTCTGCTCATGTTGTGGTATCTCTGCATCATCCCCCATGCCATTTGCATGCTGATTTCCTTTCATCTGCGGAATACCCTGCATAGCCTGTGCCACGGCCTGCGTAACTGCCTCATTCACCATTGCTGCAATCATAGCTGGGGTTGTTATTGCATTACCCTGATTCCCATCATTTCCACACTGGTTATCAGCCTCAACCTGGGGCTGCCTCTGACCCCTCCTACCGTTATTACCCTGCCTCCTAGCAATTCTGGAAGACTTACGAGCCATCTATGATACAAAATCAAACAGACGAGAACAAACATATCAAAAGAAATAATAAAGGCCAAATTTATGCAGAACGAACATCAAACGCAATACAAATCTTATAACTACCTAGTGGTCTACCCATAACTCGCAGGTCAAGCCCAAAAGGCAATATATAAGATCATAACCTAAGCTCTGATACCAACTCTGTAACACCCCCTTACCCAAAAAGGAAAAGGAATGTCACACACAAGTATAATAAATACAAACCTCAAATAAATCTCAAAATATCTCAAATGAAATTGAACACTAATTGTCACATGCTCCAATTTAAATAGAAGGAACTCCACACTTACATAATCTCTACTAATAAGAAATAAATGCCAAAATGGCCCAAACATCCATATACAAAATATTAGGAAAACCAAGTCTAATAATAAGTCTCAAAAACTAATCTACTCATTTGGATTAAAGGTAGCTCACATCTCACAAATCCTGATCTCCCCTGATTACCTGCCGGAAAAAGAACACAGCGTGAGCCAATTGCCCTGTACGGATATAAAAATGCATATATATAAATATTATATATATGTACCGAAAGAACTGAATGAACGAACAATTATAACTACTAACCAAACATGAATATATCAAAATTGGTGAGACAAGGTACAAATGATTAACACTGTCGAACCGACAACTATAGTCAAAAGAATTCCAAACAAAATAAGGCTGAATCAAATGGTTATAAGGTAACAATTTCATACTGAGTTCAAATACAAATAGCCAAAGGCTAACAAAATACATCGGTACTATGATGTATACAAATCAAATCGGATAGTACCCACGACACATATGTCACTAATCCGCCAAACAAATCGAATCAAATCAAATACTGGGTCGACCCATACGTATCCTGAACAAATACATCAAATGGCCAAATCTCATACCCAGAGCATACAAAAGGATGCAGTGGACTAATCACACCGCCACGGAAGGTGTCATGCCCTTGTGTTAAGAGGACATGCATGTGGTACCTCAATAGGTGGTTAGCTCAAGTATACCCTAAGGATCAAACTACAAAATGTAAGCCAAAAGGGGTTCAAATCACAAGGCTTACATGACCATATTCAAATAAAATCGAATTATCAAATACAAAAATTATTAATTATCACAATATATCAATAATCAAAATAACTCCCGAATGTGAACGAAAATATACGAACAATGGTACAAACGAATAAAGTCTCCAAAACATACTGACATGATTAACTAGTTCAAGGAGTACAAATACGAATTTTAATGTCAACGCCAAAACGAAACTGTCACAATAAATTGGACAACAAGGAATAATCCTAAGAAGCACTACCAAAATTATAAACGAATAACAAAACGAACGAATTATATTTAAAAGAGTCTCGCTAAAAAAGTACGGAATCCATACCTTAATATAGTACCAAAATAATTCGCCGAATCCAACTATCACCCGGTAAACTCCCTCAATCCGATCTAATTATCAAAATAAAATATAATACATATAATTAAATTATGAACTCATACAAATTATATTTTCATAAATTCAATAATTTTAATATACTATATTCAATTTGTACTCAAAGATATATTTTAATTATAATAACAATATTATAATATTATTCATTACTTTTCCTTTATTAACTTCTGTAAATCTAATATATATAACTAGTATGAAAAGTTACAGGTTTACATTACATATATATATGTCAACGAATTGCAGTAGGTAATATACATATACACATATCTATGCTCAGACTTTTAGTCATTCAATTAAAATGACATGACGAATCAAAGTAATATTTTTTTTAAGGAATAAACAAATCATATTCATACTATCACATATTATAAAAATTACTTGCCTTTAATTTACACCCACAACCCAATAAAAGAAGAAAGGACACTTGCTTTAGTTCTTCCCTTCTGATCAATCTCCCTTTCCGCTGCCTCATTTACTTTTCAGTTCTATACCCACGATTTATTTCATCAGACTTAATAAGGTATAGCTAGGTTTTAATGATTTAATTATTAATTAACATGTTTTATTACTCCTTTTTAATTTTATTAAGATTTAAAATGACATAAATATAAATTAGACCCAATTAATTTTAATGGCCCAAATAAATTGACTACAGTTTGACCCAAATATAAGAAAAGTCCAATTAAATATTTTAAAGCTTACTTGAATATGTTATTATTATTTTTTTCAGGTATTACATTGTTAATCAATTTCAGCAGAATATGTGATTTGTTTGTTCCCTTTTAAGATAAACTGAGTTAATAGTTAATAGGCAGTTATAACAAGTATAGCAGTTAAAGCAAGAATATAAAAGACATATAGAATTTAAGTGGTTCAGAGCACTCAAGGCTCTCCTAGTCCACTTTTCTACTCCTCGAGTAGGAAATCCACTAAGGATGTCTTTACAATATTTGAATCTCATAGATTCCTTTAAGACTAGTAGTCTTGAAACTTCTTAGTTCACTTAGAACTCTTCAAGTCCAGCAGACTTAGAATACATTTGATAAGGGTTGAGTTCTTTGGGGTGTGCTACTCAGTTGTTGTTAAGCACGTGTTCTAAAGAACTGAGTAGCTGAGCAAACTTTCTTTCAAGATCGTAGAGTTGAGCATTGAGTGTTCTTCAGCTTTTTGCTGTGCACTTGCTTACCCCTTGCATCTGCATCTAATTTGTATATAAGATGCCTTTGAAATATGTCTGTTTGAAGGCATACGTTGAAGCATTAATTGTATTTAACATTTCTGAGCATTGATGATGACTTCCTGTAAATCTTCTGTCCAGTCGTTTGGCCCACTGACACAGCAGACTGCTATCTCACCTAACATTTGAAAAGGTTTTTTCAGCTGACATGTAGTACTTTCCTTAACTTCTTCAATACGTTTTTTTTTTATATACTAAGGATGAGTGTTAGGTTATTGGGACTCCCGAGAATCTCAACGTCTATAAACCATTCCACATTCATTGTAATTTATTCTTAAACAAACGAACAAAGCTCGATGCTTCTAATGCAAACAGATGATGCACTACGATCTTGATCGTAGTGTTTAGCCACTTTTGTGCTTGATTCAAACTGATAGAGGAGAACATTACAATTTCTCTTAAGCACTTGGAAGACTATGATCTTTGCTTGCTTGATTTGCAGACTCTACGATTCTGAGAACAGACTGCGATACTTGATTTTGCTCGGAAGGTGCTTGGACCACTTTACGATACTAGGAGAGGCCCTCTAAAATAGACAGACTACGATTCTCGATGCTCTATGATTCTTCCTTGGCTTCTACAATCTCTTGGCTGACTCGACAGACTATGATTCTGTTGAAGCCTATCTATTACATCTCAAAAATAGAGTAACCTTACAGCTTTGATCTTTTCTTCTATACAGTCATTTACATGATGATAAACATGAAAGCACAGATCATCCTAACAATTTTGATCTATCACTAAGTCCTTGTACATGTATTGCTTGAAGGACTTTACATATAAGCATGATTATTTACTTTCAATATCAAATTTAAATATGCAATTTTCTAACAATTTCCCCATATTTGATGTTGACATAACCAAGGAGATTTGTATCATGATCATCAATTTCTAGATGTGGTTGCTAGAAAGTAAATATGACTTAGTGTTTCAGTGAGCAACTAAAATCTCTAGAGAATAAGCATGAATTTATTGATGTATGAGAAGATAAATATTACAATAAAGCATAGTTACATCAATAAGAAATACATTTCAACTTATCTCTATTTCTTCTGCCTTTTGTTCCTTGGAGGATTGACATGTTCTGCAGTTCTCCTTCTCCTGTTGACTTCGTCTCTCCATGCAATATCTTCCATCTCGCTTTGACTTAGCCATTCTCCATGATCATGTCTATTTATAAATACAAGATCTCCAATTGACATGTTTAGGCCAGTAGTGGTTACTCTTTGTGATCTAGGAGATGTCCCTCGACTCCTTAGCGGTTGTGCCATTAGAATTGGTTGGCGCTGCTGCTGTTCGGATCGTGGAGTCTGATAGCGAGGCTGGAGGACTCCTTAAGGATTGAGCAATTTGTTTTCCTCTTCCTTTGTCTTTCTCTCTTTCCCCTTTATTCTCTCCCTTTATGTCAGCATCAAGGGTTCGAATGTCTTCAGACAGACGATTCATGTCTTGGACAAGTTCGTGGAGCTGATTCTTGGATTGAGCTATGTCTTCACGATTTTCTTGAACCAGAGAATCAGTTCGAGACTTGTTCTTTTATAGAACAGCCAAGATAGTATCTGTTTGTTGCATTTGACTTATTGAAAATTCTTAGAATTCTTTCATTGAGGTTCGTAGACTTGAGAGGCTTTCTATAACAAGGTTGTTTTGAGTTTCCTGAGTCTTCTGCATAAGGAGAACTACTTCCTTGTGTTTTCGGGCAGAATAAAAGTGAATCTGATCCCTTTCATTAATGTTGTGGATCATTTCCTTGATGATCTCCCTGAGCTTAGTTGTGAGCTCAAAGCTCAAATTACTGGGAAAGGTGTTGGCAACATCTATTAAATGGTTTAGCCTTGTATGAACAAGCTCAGAGTGAGTTTCAAGATCTTCTTGAATATCTGTAGTCACTTTCTATGATGCTTTAGACAACTCAGTTTTGGTAGGAAGATCGGAGAGAAGCTCAAGAATTTGTTGAATGTCTAGAGGAGAGGCTCTAGTATTTTGATTTTGTAGATGGTAGAGAGCAAGATCATGATCAAAGTAGTTATTGGTTGATGAGGAAGGAATATCTGAAGGAGGTGCAGATATGTTAATTTGAGTTATGGGAGGAGGTGATATTGGTGCTGGTTAAGTGGGTGACTCTACAATTTGAGTAGGATCGATATTCGTAGAGTGAGAGATGGTATCAATATAAAGTTAGGCATATTTGGTTCATCAGTTACAGAATATTGAGATTCTGTAGTTGGAAATTGGTTTAGTGGATGAAGTATCACTTCCAACCATCTTGGCAATTCGTAGAATTGGTTGAAGTTTGATGGAGGACAGTGACTAACTCTGAAAGATATGGGAATTGATTTTACCTCACGCCCAGTTTCTGAAGAGGGATTGTTAGTGATTAGCTTCTGAGCAAACATGAGGTTGCTTGGGAATCCATGAACAAGCACTGAGATTGTTGGATAAGCTTTGAAAGTCCAGAATATGTGATCCCAGGAGTTGAGAATTTGGGCTCTATGATAGGGAATCATAGGTAAGTAGGAGAACAACTGATTGTAGTTGGTTGTCCTCTATCCATCCCAGCCCACTGCTATAATCTCAACTTCATCATCCTCTTCTTCTTCTCGATCTTCATTTTCTTCATTTGAGATTTTCACTACTTCAAACATCTCCTCATACCTTGTCTGATCTTCACCCTTTTCTACATCCACAGCTTTTACACCTTCGATCTCCTTATCCTCTTGTATCTCCCTCTCAGCTGTAGCTTTCTCTGGCACAGGAACTTTGAGAGTCTCCCCCTCAATCTGATCATTCATTTGTTCTTCAGGCAGCTCCCCCTTAGCTGGATCATTTTCTAGTGCAGGAACTTCAAGAAGCTCCTTTCCTACAACTATTTTCCTTTCTTCTTCCTTCAAGACTTTCTCATTATCAAGAACATATTTCTTGACAAGTTTTCTTCTTATTTCTCTGGGCTGAGCTTCAGCCTCGGTGCTTTCTTTAGCTTCAGCTCTGACAGTTGGCTAAGGCTGAGACTCTGTTGTAGTATCCACTTCTGAAGTGATGGGAGGTTTGGACTCTACAATCGGTAGTGGCACTACGATCGAAGAGAGTGAAGACTTCTTTGTTTTGTGGTTACATTTTCCCTTCTTAAGCAGCTAAGAGATAGTGGCTCTGTCTTCATCCTCTTCAGACTGCTACTTTTTCCTCTTCATTTTCTTCAGAGTTTCAATGCCCGAACTCTCTTGGGGTGCATTAGTGGTTAAGCCTTGAGACTCTTCTATTGTTTGAGCTTTCATTTTTCTCTTACCCATACTTTTTCTGATCAAAGCGATGGGCTCCTCTTGATTAATTTCTTCTTCTTCATCAACTTCCTTCACAACCGACATGTTTCCTGGTAGCCTAGATACTTTCGCTTCACCAGTCCTTTTACTTGATTCAGACATCATTATGACATTTTCTGCAGGGTTTCTTTTCCAGTTTTGAAACAGCTGCTGGATCATTTTTCTGTTGGGGTTGATAGATTCCCCTTCCTTGTCCCCAATTTTGTCACCCAGAGCCGATTGCAGGATTATACTTATGAACCTCCCATAGAGCATTTTCCTAGAGCTCTTTGATTTCTTTGAGCTAAGTAACCACTTCTCGATCCAATCGATAAGTAGAGCCCTATAGTTGAGTTGAATCCTGAAGCAGATTGCTGTCATCAGCTTTAGTTGAACTTCATTTACAGAGTCGTGACTAGAGCTTTTACAGCATATGCACTTCCCAACAATGTCAGCCATAAATTCATACTTCTGGGGAAACTCTTTCTTCTTGTACCCCTTGAACTCTTTCTTCTTGTACCCCTTGACGTTTTGAAACATCATGTGGTACATCTTCTTCAAACTTTCATGAAAGTCGAGAACATCCATAGATACGAGTCCCTTTGATTTGATACCTAGGGCTAGGTTTATATCTTCAGCTTTGAGTTTAATTTGTTACCCCTTGACCCTTGTAGTGATAATGTCGTTCCCAAAGACTCCATTGATGTAGAACTCTTTCACCAGTTTCAGGTATATCCATGTGCTGGTACTCAGAGCTTCTTCAAGACCAGCTTTCTTTAGAAGAGATAGAATCTTACAGAACTAAGGGTTAGATGTCTTGAATTCGTCGAAGCAGAGTTGGTAACCAGATATAACATTGGAAGCAGCCTTTGATTTTCTTGAACAGAGGTTGGTTGATCGTTTTGAAAGCTAGGGTTTTGTTGATAGAGAGAGAGAAATGAACTTTTTGAAATTTTGAGGTGAATTTTCAAAAAGCCTTTTTAAACTGTATTTGTAACTTCCCTCCTCGCGATCTGTATAGTGGGGCATGTGTCGAGTTCTGTCGGGCTCCACGCTTTTAAATAATGTGGAAAATACTGATCTATCATTAGCTCCCCTTGAGCTAGTGTATCCTTTGGGAAGACTACGATCGTCGAGGCTGCTCTACGATTATTGAGTTCACTGTTGATTCTACTCTACGATCATTGTCTATCCTGGTCCTTGTGATAAACTCTGACTTAACATTCCTTCTGGGTTAAGGTAGCTTAGGAAGGGCTAACCTCTTAGACTGAAGTAAGGGTCAGGTTTGTCCCTGAGGCAATCATCAGAAGGGTTGCTTGGATTTGATAGTAATATTGTCATCATAGGATACTTTTCTGTCACGTCGAGACTGCTCTACGATCGTGGATTCTCTTTAGTCATCTCTACAATTTTAACATAGCCTTTTTATCTGCATGGTTAGCACAAACTAAAGCATAGAGTTTATGGTTGTAGATTTAGCATACCTAACTTGTCACACCCCCAAAATCGGGACAATTTCTGTCCTCGATCTTGTGCGTTAATATTATACTGTTCTAGCTTTAAAACATTATTTAACGTTAAAATAGCTAAAAATGCGGAATAATTTTTTCTTTCTTTCTTTCATCGTTCCCTGAATCGCAACCTTTACGATTCTTCTTTATACAAAAATTATATTTATTATATGATTTGTATAATCTGAGTAAATGTATTAAAAACTTAAGTCTTAATGCATAATATCCTTTCTATCGATGATTCACTTATTTCAGAATCATATTCGTTTTATGATTTATTTTATCAAAGTAAAATATGAATATATACAACTCACCTCTTTAAACAAATATTTCTTATTCCATAAACATTTCAAACTGTACATAGTTGTCTTTTAGTCATATCTAGAATCATGAATCCTCATCATGATTCTCTACAAGTTCTAAATAACGAAGAGATATCCTTTGCACGTCTTCCACTCGTTATCATCTGGTCAGCTAGAGATTATATCACATTTCAAACATGGAAAAATTATATTTTTGCAACTCTATCATATCTTGAATTTATATCATGATTCAACTTTATTCTTAATGTATATCACAGTCAATATCAATATAGATATCAAAATTTAGTTATTAAACTTTCTTAGTTCCAGAATTCGCAATTGTTATAATCTATACTGTAACGACCCCAAAATAGGTTCATTCCATCCAACCTATTTTGAGTTGCCAAATACATGGTACAGAAAACAATTACAACTTTATTACAACAATTGTCGTATAAAATACAACAACACATATGCTGTGAGTTTGGATACAAATATATACCAAATGGGACACATGTCCCAACCGTGGACAGCACCTCACAGTGGCACCTTACATAAAGGTATAGTCAGACTGTTTTAGAAATTAGAATCTTTGAGAAGTGCTCAAGGAAACCTTCGTACATGGGAGGCCATGCGTCTAGGTTATGATAGATATCATATGGCCACAGAATTATCCTTGGTTGACCCAATAGACCCCAAAGAAAAACTAGAAGATTACTATCATAGTCTTCCCAATGGTAAGTCTTCTCTTGACTTATCATTATCTCCACTGTTTCTACTTTAGAATTATACTTCAAACAAACACCAAGATTATATAGGTAGTGCTCGTAAATATACTCAGCCAGTGGATGAGCACAATCCTGTCTTATGATGACACGAGGTTGTATGTCATTAGACATCTTGTATGATAGTGGAAAAACATCCTTTCAACGTTGGGTTCGTCTCACCCTATATGATTCACCAAATATAACTACTAAAAGATGTATACAACACACTTGTCTATACTGTTTAGGGAGAACTCCACAGCTAGAGACCATCGTTCTATTCCCTTGTTACCTCCGCTCGACCCAGCTACACTCTTTTTACCTGAAAGGAATTGTGAACAGAAGGGTGAGCACAACTAGACCAGTAAAGAATATCATAACTAAAGATAAATAAATTATCAATAGTCTTCATCAGTAATAAATCAGAGATTTAGAACATATGGTAGATGATAAAAATTTTCAACCATTGTTGCAGCGGAACGTGCAATCCATTAGAAGAGTCAAATAGACCATAAAGTCTATTATCTTCTCCATGTTAAAAATCCACCAACAATATTTTATCCCTGTAACATCACTCAACAGTTCCTTTCCACAATCATATGAATAACTCATAATCATAATTGTGATTCTAAATTTTTCTTCGCACCCAGGACGAAAATATTTTCATCACCTGTCTTTACCTGAAACATCAAAGATCATGGTTATACCAAATCACAATTCTTGTTCATAATCATACTAATAAATCCATCTTTGCACTACGGTCAAAGATATTCAACAACAGTTCATCTTTGCACTACAGGCCAAAGATATTCATCAACAGACCATCTTTGCACTACAGGCCAAAGATATTCAACAACAGTTCATCTTTGCACTACAGGCCAAAGATATTCATCAATAATTCATCTTTGCACTACAGGCCAAAGATATTCCTCAACAGTTCATATTTGCACTACAGGCTAAATATATTCATCAACAGTTCATATTTGCACTACAGGCCAAATATATTAATATCTCAAAGAAATATATAATCATTTCAGAATTTATATAAACAATAATTATAACCATGTTGATCATTTCACCTTTGCACTTAAGCTAAAGATATTCAATTATAAATTCAATGGTCATGATCATAGCAGTCAATAATTCAACTTTGTACTACTGGCCAAAGAGAACCCATAGTCATGATCATACCAATAATTTACCCATCTTTACACTCAAGCGAAAGAGAATTTCAACATCAAGGTTATAAAAATATTATATATGATAATAAAAATAATATGATCAAAATATGGATTTAATTTCAAGAGCAATATTCATAAATTAACTATAATTTGGTTAGAAAAAGAAACTAAATTTGTCGTGAATAGTAACTCATGAATAGTAACTCATGAATAGTAACTCCGACATGAAAAAGGTAGAAATTCCACAATAATATACATACCAATATTTTGGTATAATGATATAGAAAGAATAATATTTCTTAAGCTTATAAACAATTTATTTAAATTGTTTACACTTTACTAATTAATGCATTTAATCATCATAAAATGTCAACTCTTAAGATTTCATCATCAATAACCAAAACCCTCATCAAAAATCTGTATATACCTCATATAGGATTCTCAAGCCATAAAATCTTATTTTCCAATTTTCTTACTTCACATAACATATTTAATTCATTTTTTCATAACTAGTCTATTTTCATGAAAAATACCAAATCAGTTCCAAAAATATTTCTTTTCTGGGATTTAGCAGAATATAGTCCCATATTGAACATATATTTTTCTCAGAATTTTTAAAACTCATTTACTATTTTTCATATGGCCACAACCGCCGAATATTTAAACATTTATCATAAATTGTACTTTTATCCAAAAATTCCAAAATTCACAGAGTACACTGATATTATATAGATATACTTCCAATAAAAATTTATCAATTTTGGAGTTAATCACAAGGAGTTATAAGCGGTTACTTTTAAAATAGTCTTTCCCCGTAAAATTTATAACTCTTAATCTATACATCCAAAAATCACCATTTTTGGACACAGTCAATAAAACTCATCAAAATATCATTTCAATTTTTTTCAGAATTTTTTGAAGTTCAAAAAAATTACGAAGCTAAAAATCATAACAACCCTTAAAATCTCTTACTATCCCTTACCTCAAAAGTGCAGTATTTCTGACTGGAATGCAAAGCCGAAGGAAACTTGCACTGAATAGCAACTCTCAAAGTATCTAAATACTCACAAAATATGCTTCATAATATAGAGAGAGAAAGAGAGAAAGCTTATGTTTCTGGTGTGATTTTCAATTCTAACTTAGCCCTCTATTTATAGAAAAATGTTAGCACGCCGAAGCAGACTTAACCTGCAACCTGATGGCTTTACATGCTACTATTCCCGCCCACCCATCATATTTGAATAAAAATCTCAGCACATTTCTTCACCAACCAAGAGTGGGGCCCACCAATTCTAGAATTTTCTACCAAAATGATAAATTTCGAAACTTCAACAATTTCTGAACCAGTCATCTCGTAAAATTCATAATAAATCATACGTTCATTTTTAACGGTTCAAAATTTGTGGACATATACTCAACTTATATATGTATAACATATCTAAAAATTACCACGATCCAACGGTCGGATTAAAAATTATAACCCCTGCAAAATATATCAAAAACCCTAATTTTTAATACCTTCATTCCGACAAAAATACTGGTAAAAACCTCAACATTAACTCCTTCATTTTTAACCACAAAAATATATCCCTCATTTATATCCACATAAAATAAATATTTCCTTATCATATGAATCAATAATTAATTATTCACAAATAATATTACAGAGTCACAATTATGACAACCAGACCGTTCCCAGGAAAGATGGGGCTTTCCAATAAGAATTTCTCTTTACTGGCGCGTAATTAGGTGACCAAACCTCTCCTTAGACAGAACTTTCTAGACATTGCCAATAATATTATCTAATAATATTATTCAAATAATATGAATTATTGATCTGATAATGGGAAATACTGTGCAGTGACAATTATTGAACAACAATAATATAAAATTTTAACGTAGCAATTATTAAATTAATAAAATAAAATATTGAACAGTAATTACTGTAACAATTATTGGGTAGTGCCTTCTTACGTAAGAATCAATAATTTCAAAAATATTGTGCAATACCATGTGCTACTGTGCAATAACGCGTATTACTGTATTTTAACCACCGGGTATTCCAACAGTGTTAATGGTAACAACTACGCCGTTAATTATAAAAACTCAATTTTTGTCGTTATCTTCATCCAATCGCTTTTCGTTATGGGGCCCACAAATAGCTGCGCCGTCGTACGAATATTCCCCGACAGAAAGAATATTTCACGACCAACGAATATTCCCCGACAATAATGATTATTTTATAACCACTTGCATATTTTGAAAAAATTTCACATTTCACCCATAACTTTAACTTTTTAATCAATTTAACCATTTACTGAATTGTAATTATAAGATAAATTGAATATTTTTATTTCATAAAATTCGGGGTCTTACATATACCCATATTTAGGATTATATAAATATAAAGACCCATTCCGAAATGTCTCATTTGAACGTAAGGTTCAAACGGTTAACTTTACTCATCCCTGAATCTTCGTGACGTAATTCATCAACTGTATATTCGCTATACCCCACTTCATGTACTTTTATGCTATTATAGTAACTTACTTTACAAAATAATAGTAAAGCTACATCTCGTATTCAAAAAGATTATTTCTATTCAACATAATTACTGGGTATAACAACATTTACACTACTCAATTAAATCACTTTACAGCAAGTAGCCTCAGCTCGGTACAGTCTAAACTTGATGAAGTAATACATCTTTAATACTCATGTCTCATCATAAATCTTCGTTGTTATGACCATCTGATAAATCAACATTTATCTGCAAAATTGCTTGCAAGATTGAGCACTATGGCCCAGCAAGTCTAATAGTTTTCATGCTTCACATAGCGCATAATATCATACTTATATCACATCTCAAGATTATTACAATTCAAGTAACATTTGTATCTCATGCATATCAAATATCAAATCAAGACTGAGTTTTAAAAACTCAATCAAATTTAGTCAATAGTTGACTTTCATCATTCCACAAGTATAACATGTAATCCATGTAATCATGTCAAGTTCATATACAAATAGGAACTGAAAGACTTGCCTCTTTGATGTGAAGATATTAATTTTACGCGATTACACGTATTCGAGGTATTATGCTCCTGTATAGCACCAATATACACATAATGTTATTACAATGTATAACATTACTATATTCTACAAATTCTATTTAAACTTGGGTTTTGCAAGTCTAATATCCCATTCTTAACTTCTCTTATTTTAATAAGTTTGTTACATATGTATGGGATATAAATCTTATTAGCTTTTACTAGGTTAATAAACCAACCCACTTATTTTTCAAATACGTCATCCATGCTTAAATGTGAATCTTTTATTGGTACCTCGTTGAACACAAAGATAACCATAAATAACTATACCTTGGATTAAACAAGGCTAGCTTTTCCTTGTAAGTACTATCACTCATTTCCTAGTCTTGATTTACAAATTCCATAATTTCTCAAATTGAGAAATCCATATGATGATACTATTTTGTATCTTACAATATAAGTCCCGATATATGTATTCAACAAATTTTATTTATTTTTACTTGATTGCAACATTAAAGCATATACCTCATTCCAAGTAGACAACACAGGCATAAGTAAGATCTAAATTCTTACTGCAGAAAACTAAGTGTTAAGTCCCATAAGAAATTGAAAAACCCTTATGATAATCTCATTATTTACTTGAAGTGTAGTAGTGCCACAAGTGCTAGTGTATGTATATTTGGGAATCAAGTTTAAATTTTCAAGTTCATCCAACAAGGACCTAAACTTTGTATAATATAAATAGATAACATGATTGCCTTATGATAATGACAGTAGGACCAAATAAACACCATTGAGCACTACAATGTAGCGCAGCCGACAGCGTGCACACACATCTGCTGTTGTTGTTGCCTGCGTTGCTGCTCTATTAAACAGTAGCAAAACCACGGCCATCCTACTCACTTTGCAAATTTCTAGTTTACAAATCACATATCCAATTGGAACCAAACTTTAGGATGTTATAAAAGGTATATCATAATATATTTTTTTAAATATAAACTATCCTAAAAGACCAATTTAAATCATGTTTACAAAGGCTGGAATTTCCTTTGTCGCAACAGTTTTTAATTTTTTTTCCAACTGTACCCTCTCTTGCTCAAACAGTTATAACTTTTTCGTTTCAAAACATTTTTGAGCGATTCTTAAGCCCACACGAAGCTAACTTTCAGGGCTATAACTTTCATTCTTTGACCATTTCCAAATTCAAAACACAGAATTCCAGAAAATTCGTGCAAGGTGACTGCCCCGAGTTGGTTAGACAGTTTGGACGCGACTACTTTAAACGCTCATAACTCTTTGCTCCGAAGTCGGAATTAGTCCGTTCTGGAGTCTATGGAAAGCTTATTCAATGTACTATAATATACCAAAAGTCCAGAATTTTCAAGAAACATTAACTGATCGAAACAGTGTCCCGAATAGTACATCCCGTTGCTGACTTCCAGTTTGACAAATTCGACACATTTCCTTCCAATCACCATAACTCCCTCATCTGAGGTCGGACTGAGGTCATTCCAAAGCCTATCTAGAAACTCAAAATTTTTCAGGCAACAAAGCTATTCCAGAATTTGAAACTATAGTCACTATTCATTCAGTTATCATTTCTAGACATGGTTTACTAAAATCTTCACCACGAATTTGTTTTAACTCCGTTTTGGTTCATTCAAGTTAGGAAATCTTCAAAAATTAAAGTGATATAACATACAATCATCAAATTAAGCTTTTAGATATAAATTAAAAGCACAAATGGTCCTCAAGCTCAGTCCCAAAAAACTGTCCAACATGGTTCTTTGTAAATATTTTATTTTGTGAGTTTTGGTTACACTTGGATGATGTTAAGGATTCATATACCTTGCCCAAACTCTTTAATCATCTACATTTAGTTTAAATATACATCTCATTAGCCTCGAATTCACTTAATACTTGGGTTTTAATAAAAACAATCCATATAGGACTTTTATCAAATAAGTGGTGTGTGTTCTTTTAAAGTTCATATTTCTTTAAGGTTTGGTTTGAGTTCTAGCCTCATTTTTCCACCTTATTACTTCTCACAACCCAACCTATTCTCATTTGCTCTATTTCAGTTAACGGCAATCCAACACATAACTAATTTCTCAATCAATTATAACCAACATAACAATATCGAATCCTATGTACTTTAATTTCATAAATACAATAAAACATATGTTTTACCTCTTTGGTTGATGTAATAACTGAATCCAATCTTTAGCTAATTACCATTCAATATTTATTTCTAATTAGAATAACATAACAAGAGATCAAAATTACCTCTTTGATTGATTTGAATTTCTGTCTTAATTTTCTTCAATCCCACTTGAAAACCTTAGATTATGGCTTCAATCTTAGAGGATTTCGGTAGTTTAGAAGAATTTGGGAGTTTGACAATTTAGAGAGAGAAGAATAAATGGAACGGAAATGGTAAGGGAGAAGAGGAAGGCTGAGAATGACGTTCAATTCCCCACTCTAACTCTCTCTTATCTTCTGACTTTTTTTTCCAACTTCATCATATTTTATATATGTATTAAACACTTTACATTATTACATATATGTATTATTGCATACTCATTTTATAATTACATACCTACATCATGCGTAATATACGTATTAGATTATATTCTTTTCATTATAAATTATTTCTCTTTTCTCTTTCTCTCTCTAAACTTAGCCAATTTGGCTAAAAATAAATATAGGTAAATTTTGATTTTGCTTATATAAAAGCTACTTTCAATTTCTTATAAGTTGGTCACCCAACTTAAGTCTTCTTTAGTCTTTTCCCTCGTCTTTAAAAGCTTACAAATCACCCCATGACATATTCTTAGCATATTCTCAGAATATTTTTTATTCCTTAACATATTCCTTAAGATATTTTCTTAAGTTTCAAATATTAGGTTTTTAACCCTAAGGTTTTCTTAACTTGCACAATTCTCCCTTGACTTTCATAATTCACTTTCATACTTTATTAAGTTATTTAATTACCCAATCTTAGTAACTTAATTTAATTAAATAATTTACTACATAAATCTCCTTAATTTATTTTACCCTCTTGGAATCATATAATTTACACAACATATCTTTGATATATAAATTATATAAAATAAAATATAACATACTCAAATTACATATTTATTTTACAATTGTAAAATAAATATGTTACACATAATTTCTTATGTAAATACAATTATTTATATACCCAAGATATTATAATATAATATCATTACTTCATTATCATAAATTCAATTAAGAATTTATTTACTTTCTTAAGATATTACGATAAATATAATATATTTTGTAACGACCCCAAAATAGGTCCATTCCATCCAACCCATTCTGAGTCGTCAAATACATGGTACAGAAAACAACTACAACTTTATTACAATAATTGTCATGCAAAATACAACAACACATATGCTGTGAGTTTGGATACAAATATATACCAAATGTGACATTGGACACCATCATGTATCAGCACTTCACAAAGGTACCTTACATAAAGGTACAGTCAAAAACTGTTTTAGAAACTAGAATCTTTGGGAAGTGCTCAAGGAAACCTTCGTATATGGGAGGCCACGCGTCTAGGTTATGATAGATATCATATGGCCACAGAATTATCCTTGGTTGACCCAATAGACCCCAAAAAAAACGAGAAGATTACTATCATATTCTTCCCAATGGTGAGTCTTCTCTTGACTTATCATTATCTCTACTGTCTCTAATTGAGAATTATACTTCAAACAAACACCAAGATTATATAGGTAGTGCCCATAGATATACTCAGCAAGTGGATGAGCACAACCCTGTCTTATGATGACACGAGGTTGTATGTTATTAGACATCTTGTATGATAGTGGCAAAACACCCTTCCAACGTTGGGTTCGCCTCACCCTATTTTCTTCACCAAATATAACTACTAAATGATGACCACCGTTCTATTCCCTTGTTACCCCCGCTCGACCCAGCTACACTCTTATTACCTGAAAGGAATTGTGAAGCAAAAGGGTGAGCACAACTAGCTCAGTAAAGAATATCATGACTAAAGATAATTAAATTATCAATAGCCTTCATCAATAATAAATCAGAGATTTAGAACATATGGTAAATGATAAAAATTTCAACCATAGTTGCAGCGGAACGAGCAATCCATTAGAAGAGTCAAATAGACTATAAAGTCTATTATCTTCTCCATGTTAAAAATCCACCAATAATGTTTTATCCCTGTAACATCAATCAACAATTCTGGTCCACAATCATATGAATAACTCATAATCATAACTGTAGTTCTAAATTCCTCTTCTCATTCAGGACGAAGATAATTTTCATCACCTATCTTTACCTGAAACATCAAAGATCATGGTTACACCAAATCACATTTCCTGTTCATAATCATACTAATAACTTCATCTTTGCACTACGGCCAAAGATATTCATTTTTATCACCAGTTGGTCATATTCATCTCAACATCTGTTCATCTTTGCACTACTGGCCAAAGATATTCAACAACATGTCATCTTTGCACTACGGGCCAAAGATATTTATCAACAATTCATCTTTGCACTACATGCCAAAGATATTCCTCAACAGTTCATATTTGCACTACGGCCAAATATATTCATCAACAGTTCATATTTGCACTACAGGCCAAATATATTAATATCTCAAAGAAATATATAATCATTTCAGAATTTATATAAACAATAATTATAACCATGTTAATCAATTCACCTTCGCACTTAAGCTAAAGATATTCACTTATAAATTCAATGGTCATGATCATACCAGTCAATAATTCAACTTTGCACTACTGGCCAAAGAGAACCCATAGTCATGATCATACCAATAATTACCCATCTTTACACTCAAGCGAAAGAGAATTTCAACATCAAGGTTATAAAAATGTTATATATGATAATAAAAATAATATGATCAACATATAGATTTAATCTCAAGAGTAATATTCATAAATCAACTATAATTTGGTTAGAAAAAGAAACTAATTTTGTCGTGAATAGTAACTCGTGAATAGTAACTCGTGTAACTCGTGAATAGTAACTCGTGAATAGTAACTCGTGAATAGTAACCTCGACTCAAAAAGGTAGAAATTCCACAATAAAATCCATACCAGTATTTCGGTATAATGATATTGAAAGAATAATATTTCTTAAGTTTATAAACAATTTATTCAAATTGTTTACACTTTACTAAATAATGCATTTAATCATCATAAAATGCCAACTCTTAAAATTTCATCATCAATAACCAAAACCCTCATCAAAAATCTGCATATACCTCATATAGGATTCTCAAGCCATAAAATCCTATTTTTCAATTTTCTTTCTTCACAAAACATATTTAATTCATTTACTCATAACTAAACCATTTTCATGAAAAATACCAAATCAGTTCCAAAAATATTTCTTTTCTGGAATTTAGCATAATATAGTCCCATAGTGAACATATATTTTTCTCAGAATTTTTAAAAGTCATTTACTATTTTTCATATGGCCAAAATAGCCGAATATTTAGACATTTATCAAAAATTATACTTTTGTCTAAAAATTCTGAAATTTACAGAGTATACTTCTATCATATACATGTACTCCCAATAAAAATTTCATCAATTTTGGAGTTAACCACAAGGAATTATAAGCGGTTACTTTTAAAATAGTCTTTTCTCATAAAATTCATAACTCTCAATCTATACATCCAAAAATCACCATTTTTGGACACAATCAATAAAACTCATCAAAATATCATTTTAAATTTTTCCAGAATTTTTGAAGTTTAGAAAAATTACGAAACTGAAAAACATAACTCTTAAAATTCCTTACTATCCCTTACCTCAACAGAGCAGTACTTCTGATCAGTATAAGGTTGAAGGAAACTTGCACTGATGAATAGAAACTCACAGAGTATCTAAATACTCACAAAATACACTCAATAATCTAGAGAGAGAAAGAGAGAAAGCTTATGTTTCTGGTGTGATTTTCAATTCTAACTTAGCCCTCTATCTATAGGAAAATTTTGGTAGGTTTGACCTGCAACCTGATGGCTTTACCTGCTACTATTCCCACCCACCACATTTGAAATATAATTCAGCACATTTCTTCACCAACCACAAGTGGGGCCCACCAATTCTAGAATTTTCCACCAAAATGATAAACTCCAAAAATTCAACAATTTCTGAACCAGTCATCTCGTAAAATTCATAATAAATCATACGTTCATTTTTAACGGTTCAAAATTTGTGGGCATATACTCAACTTATATATGTATAACATATCCAAAAATTACCACGATCCAACGGTCGGATTAAAAATTATAACCCCCGCAAAATATCTCAAAAACCCTGATTTTTAATACCTCCATTCCGACAAAAATACGGATAAAAATCTCAACATTAACTCCTTCATTTTTAACCACAAAAATATATCCCTCATTTATATCCACATAAAATAAATATTTCTTTATCATATGAATCAATAATTAATTATTCACAAATAATATTACAGAATCACATTTATGACAACCAGGCCGTTCCCAGGAAAGAGGGGGCTTTCCAATAAGAATTTCTCCTTACTGGCGCGCAATTAGATGACCAAACCTCTCCTTAGACAGAACTTTCTAGACATTGCCAATAATGCTATCTAATAATACTATTCAAATAATATGAATTATTGATCTGATAATGGGAAATACTGTGCAACAACAATTATTGAACAACAATAATACAAAATTTCAACGTAGCAATTATTGAATCAATAAAATAAAATATTGAACAGTAATTACTGTAACAATTATTGAGTAGTGCCTTCTTACGTAAGAATCAATAATTTTAAAAATACTGTGCAATACCGTGTGCTACTGTGCAATAACGCGTATTACTGTATTTTAACCACCGGGTATTCCAACAGTGTTAACGGTAACAACTACGCCGTTATTTATAAAAACTCAAATTTGTCGTTTTCTTCATCCGACAGTTATTCGTTATGGGGCCCACAAATAGCTGCGCCGTCGTTCGAATATTCCCCGACAGAAAGAATATTCCACGACCAAACGAATATTCCCCGACAACAATGATTATTTTATAACCACTTGCTTATTTTGAAAAATATTCATATATCACCCATAACTTTAAACTTTTATCAATTTAACCATTTACTGAATAGTAATTATAAGAAAAATTGAATACTTTTATTTCATAAAATTCGGGGTCTTACAATCTCCCCTCCTTATGAAATTTCGTCCTCGAAATTTACGTACCTGGTATTTCAAAGAATTGAGAATACCTTCCTTTCATTTCAGATTCCATCTTCCTTGTCATCATAATTTCTCCATTGCTCATCTCCTGTATTTCAAATATCATTCTAGAATACAGCTTCAAAACAAGGGTTAATTTAGCAAATTAACATATCACATAATATCCCGATATTATGACTGACCAACAAATAAGCTTAGGTAGGACACACTAGCGAAGGATTTACTCATCTCTCCCCTCCTAGTTTTATTCCCCGATCTCCGCCAGAGATCATATCCCTAAGCTCTGATACCAAATGTAACGACCCCAAAATAGGTCCATTCCATCCAACCCATTCTGAGTCGTCAAATACATGGTACAGAAAATAACTACAACTTTATTACAACAATTGTCGTGCAAAATACAACAACACATATGCTGTGAGTTTGGATACAAATATATACCAAATGTGACATTGGACACCATCATGTATCAGCACCTCACAAAGGTACCTTACATAAAGGTATAGTCAAAAACTGTTTTAGAAATTAGAATCTTTGGGAAGTGCTCAAGGAAACCTTCGTACATGGGAGGCCACGCGTCTAGGTTATGATAGATATCATATGGCCACAGAATTATCCTTGGTTGACCCAATAGACCCCAAAAAAAAACGAGAAGATTACTATCATATTCTTCCCAATGGTGAGTCTTCTCTTGACTTATCATTATCTCTCACTGTCTCTAATTGAGAATTATACTTCAAACAAACACCAAGATTATATAGGTAGTGCCCATAGATATACTCAGCAAGTGGATGAGCACAACCCTGTCTTATGATGACACGAGGTTGTATGTCATTAGACATCTTGTATGATAGTGGCAAAACACCCTTCCAACGTTGGGTTCGCCTCACCCTATTTTCTTCACCAAATATAACTACTAAATGATGACCACCGTTCTATTCCCTTGTTACCCCCGCTCGACCCAGCTACACTCTTATTACCTGAAAGGAATTGTGAAGCAAAAGGGTGAGCACAACTAGCTCAGTAAAGAATATCATGACTAAAGATAATTAAATTATCAATAGCCTTCATCAATAATAAATCAGAGATTTAGAACATATGGTAAATGATAAAAATTTCAACCATAGTTGCAGCGGAACGAGCAATCCATTAGAAGAGTCAAATAGACTATAAAGTCTATTATCTTCTCCATGTTAAAAATCCACCAACAATGTTTTATCCCTGTAACATCAATCAACAATTCTGGTCCACAATCATATGAATAACTCATAATCATAATTGTAGTTCTAAATTCCTCTTCTCATCCAGGACGAAGATAATTTTCATCACCTGTCTTTACCTGAAACATCAAAGATCATGGTTATACCAAATCACATTTCCTGTTCATAATCATACTAATAACTTCATCTTTGCACTACGGCCAAAGATATTCATTTTTATCACCAGTTGGTCATATTCATCTCAACATCTGTTCATCTTTGCACTACTGGCCAAAGATATTCAACAACATGTCATCTTTGCACTACGGGCCAAAGATATTCATCAACAATTCATCTTTGCACTACAGGCCAAAGATATTCCTCAACAGTTCATATTTGCACTACGGCCAAATATATTCATCAACAGTTCATATTTGCACTACAGGCCAAATATATTAATATCTCAAAGAAATATATAATCATTTCAGAATTTATATAAACAATAATTATAACCATGTTGATCAATTCACCTTTGCACTTAAGCTAAAGATATTCAATTATAAATTCAATGGTCATGATCATACCAGTCAACAATTAAACTTTGCACTACTGGCCAAAGAGAACCCATAGTCATGATCATACCAATAATTTACCCATCTTTACACTCAAGCGAAAGAGAATTTCAACATCAAGGTTATAAAAATGTTATATATGATAATAAAAATAATATGATCAACATATAGATTTAATCTCAAGAATAATATTCATAAATCAACTATAATTTGGTTAGAAAAAGAAACTAATTTTGTCGTGAATAGTAACTCGTGAATAGTAACTCATGAATAGTAACTCGTGAATAGTAACTCGTGAATAGTAACTCGTGAATAGTAACCTCGACTCAAAAAGGTAGAAATTCCACAATAAAATCCATACCAATATTTCGGTATAATGATATTGAAAGAATAATATTTCTTAAGTTTATAAACAATTTATTTAAATTGTTTACACTTTACTAATTAATACATTTAATCATCATAAAATGCCAACTCTTAAAATTTCATCATCAATAACCAAAACCCTCATCAAAAATCTGCATATACCTCATATAGGATTCTCAAGCCATAAAATCCTATTTTTCAATTTTCTTTCTTCACAAAACATATTTAATTCATTTACTCATAACTAGACCATTTTCATGAAAAATACCAAATCAGTTCCAAAAATATTTCTTTTCTGGGATTTAGCATAATATAGTCCCATAGTGAACATATATTTTTCTCAGAATTTTTAAAAGTCATTTACTATTTTTCATATGGCCAAAATAGCCGAATATTTAGACATTTATCAAAAATTGTACTTTTGTCTAAAAATTCTGAAATTTACAGAGTATACTTCTATCATATACATGTACTCCCAATAAAAATTTCATCAATTTTGGAGTTAACCACAAGGAATTATAAGCGGTTACTTTTAAAATAGTCTTTTCTCATAAAATTCATAACTCTCAATCTATACATCCAAAAATCACCATTTTTGGACACAATCAATAAAACTCATCAAAATATCATTTCAAATTTTTCCAGAATTTTTGAAGTTCAGAAAAATTACGAAACTGAAAAACATAACCCTTAAAATTCCTTACTATCCCTTACCTCAAAAGAGCAGTACTTCTGATCAGTATAAGGCTGAAGGAAACTTGCACTGATGAATAGCAACTCACAAGTATCTAAATACTCACAAAATACACTCAATAATATAGAGAGAGAAAGAGAGAAAGCTTATGTTTCTGGTGTGATTTTCAATTCTAACTTAGCCCTCTATTTATAGGAAAATTTTGGTAGGTTTGACCTGCAACCTGATGGCTTTACCTGCTACTATTCCCACCCACCACATTTGAAATATAATTCAGCACATTTCTTCACCAACCACAAGTGGGGCCCACCAATTCTAGAATTTTCCACCAAAATGATAAACTCCAAAAATTCAACAATTTCTGAACCAGTCATCTCGTAAAATTCATAATAAATCATACGTTCATTTTTAACGGTTCAAAATTTGTGGGCATATACTCAACTTATATATGTATAACATATCCAAAAATTACCACGATCCAACGGTCGGATTAAAAATTATAACCCCCGCAAAATATCTCAAAAACCCTGATTTTTAATACCTCCATTCCGACAAAAATACGGATAAAAATCTCAACATTAACTCCTTCATTTTTAACCACAAAAATATATCCCTCATTTATATCCACATAAAATAAATATTTCTTTATCATATGAATCAATAATTAATTATTCACAAATAATATTACAGAATCACATTTATGACAACCAGGCCGTTCCCAGGAAAGAGGGGGCTTTCCAATAAGAATTTCTCCTTACTGGCGCGCAATTAGATGACCAAACCTCTCCTTAGACAGAACTTTCTAGACATTGCCAATAATGCTATCTAATAATATTATTCAAATAATATGAATTATTGATCTGATAATGGGAAATACTGTGCAGTAACAATTATTGAACAACAATAATATAAAATTTCAACGTAGCAATTATTGAATCAATAAAATAAAATATTGAACAGTAATTACTGTAACAATTATTGAGTAGTGCCTTCTTACGTAAGAATCAATAATTTCAAAAATATTGTGCAATACCGTGTGCTACTGTGCAATAACGCGTATTACTGTATTTTAACCACCGGGTATTCCAACAGTGTTAACGGTAACAACTACGCCGTTATTTGTAAAAACTCAAATTTGTCGTTTTCTTCATCCGACAGTTATTCGTTATGGGGCCCACAAATAGCTGCGCCGTCGTACGAATATTCCCCGACAGAAAGAATATTCCACGACCAAACGAATATTCCCCGACAACAATGATTATTTTATAACCACTTGCTTATTTTGAAAAAAATTCATATATCACCCATAACTTTAAACTTTTATCAATTTAACCATTTACTGAATAGTAATTATAAGAAAAATTGAATACTTTTATTTCATAAAATTCGGGGTCTTACAATCTCCCCTCCTTATGAAATTTCGTCCTCGAAATTTACGTACCTGGTATTTCAAAGAATTGAGAATACCTTCCTTTCATTTCAGATTCCATCTTCCTTGTCATCATAATTTCTCCATTGCTCATCTCCTGTATTTCAAATATCATTCTAGAATACAGCTTCAAAACAAGGGTTAATTTAGCAAATTAACATATCACATAATATCCCGATATTATGACTGACCAACAAATAAGCTTAGGTAGGACACACTAGCGAAAGATTTACTCATCTCTCCCCTCCTAGTTTTATTCCCCGATCTCCGCCAGAGATCATATCCCTAAGCTCTGATACCAAATGTAACGACCCCAAAATAGGTCCATTCCATCCAACCCATTCTGAGTCGTCAAATACATGGTACAGAAAATAACTACAACTTTATTACAACAATTGTCGTGCAAAATATAACAACACATATGCTGTGAGTTTGGATACAAATATATATCAAATGTGACATTGGACACCATCATGTATCAGCACTTCACAAAGGTACCTTACATAAAGGTACAGTCAAAAACTGTTTTAGAAACTAGAATCTTTGGGAAGTGCTCAAGGAAACCTTCGTACATGGGAGGCCACGCGTCTAGGTTATGATAGATATCATATGGCCACAGAATTATCCTTGGTTGACCCAATAGACCCCAAAAAAAACGAGAAGATTACTATCATATTCTTCCCAATGGTGAGTCTTCTCTTGACATATCATTATCTCTCACTGTCTCTAATTGAGAATTATACTTCAAACAAACACCAAGATTATATAGGTAGTGCCCATAGATATACTCAGCAAGTGGATGAGCACAACCATGTCTTATGATGACACGAGGTTGTATGTTATTAGACATCTTGTATGATAGTGGCAAAACACCCTTCCAACGTTGGGTTCGCCTCACCCTATTTTCTTCACCAAATATAACTACTAAATGATGACCACCGTTCTATTCCCTTGTTACCCCCGCTCGACCCAACTACACTCTTATTACCTGAAAGGAATTGTGAAGCAAAAGGGTGAGCACAACTAGCTCAGTAAAGAATATCATGACTAAAGATAATTAAATTATCAATAGCCTTCATCAATAATAAATCAGAGATTTAGAACATATGGTAAATGATAAAAATTTCAACCATAGTTGCAGCGGAACGAGCAATCCATTAAAAGAGTCAAATAGACTATAAAGTCTATTATCTTCTCCATGTTAAAAATCCACCAACAATGTTTTATCCCTATAACATCAATCAACAATTCTGGTCCACAATCATATGAATAACTCATAATCATAACTGTAGTTCTAAATTCCTCTTCTCATTCAGGACGAAGATAATTTTCATCACCTATCTTTACCTGAAACATCAAAGATCATGGTAACACCAAATCACATTTCCTGTTCATAATCATACTAATAACTTCATCTTTGCACTACGGCCAAAGATATTCATTTTTATCACCAGTTGGTCATATTCATCTCAACATCTGTTCATCTTTGCACTACTGGCCAAAGATATTCAACAACATGTCATCTTTGCACTACGGGCCAAAGATATTCATCAACAATTCATCTTTGCACTACAGGCCAAAGATATTCCTCAACAGTTCATATTTGCACTACGGCCAAATATATTCATCAACAGTTCATATTTGCACTACAGGCCAAATATATTAATATCTCAAAGAAATATATAATCATTTCAGAATTTATATAAACAATAATTATAACCATGTTAATCAATTCACCTTTGCACTTAAGCTAAAGATATTCACTTATAAATTCAATGGTCATGATCATACCAGTCAATAATTCAACTTTGCACTACTGGCCAAAGAGAACCCATAGTCATGATCATACCAATAATTTACCCATCTTTACACTCAAGCGAAAGAGAATTTCAACATCAAGGTTATAAAAATGTTATATATGATAATAAAAACAATATGATCAACATATAGATTTAATCTCAAGAGTAATATTCATAAATCAACTATAATTTGGTTAGAAAAAGAAACTAATTTTGTCGTGAATAGTAACTCGTGAATAGTAACCTCAACTCAAAAAGGTAGAAATTCCACAATAAAATCCATACCAGTATTTCGGTATAATGATATTGAAAGAATAATATTTCTTAAGCTTATAAACAATTTATTCAAATTGTTTACACTTTACTAAATAATGCATTTAATCATCATAAAATGCCAACTCTTAAGATTTCATCATCAATAACCAAAACACTCATCAAAAATCTGCATATACCTCATATAGGATTCTCAAGCCATAAAATCCTATTTTTCAATTTTCTTTCTTCACAAAACATATTTAATTCATTTACTCATAACTAGACCATTTTCATGAAAAATACCAAATCAGTTCCAAAAATATTTCTTTTCTGAGATTTAACATAATATAGTCCCATAGTGAACATATATTTTTCTCAGAATTTTTAAAAGTCATTTACTATTTTTCATATGGCCAAAATAGCCGAATATTTAGACATTTATCAAAAATTATACTTTTGTCTAAAAATTCTGAAATTTACAGAGTATACTTCTATCATATACATGTACTCCCAATAAAAATTTTATCAATTTTGGAGTTAACCACAAGGAATTATAAGCGGTTACTTTTAAAATAGTCTTTTCTCATAAAATTCATAACTCTCAATCTATACATCCAAAAATCACCATTTTTGGACACAATCAATAAAACTCATCAAAATATCATTTCAAATTTTTCTAGAATTTTTGAAGTTTAGAAAAATTACGAAACTGAAAAACATAACAACTCTTAAAATCCCTTACTATCCCTTACTATCCCTTACCTCAAAAGAGCAGTACTTCTGATCGGTATAAGGCTGAAAGAAACTTGCACCGATGAATAGAAACTCACAGAGTATCTAAATACTCATAAAATACACTCAATAATCTAGAGAGAGAAAGAGAGAAAACTTATGTTTCTGGTGTGATTTTCAATTCTAACTTAGCCCTCTATTTATAGAAAAATTTTGGTAGGTTTGACCTGCAACCTGATGGCTTTACCTGCTACTATTCCCACCCACCACATTTGAAATATAATTCAGCACATTTCTTCACCAACCACAAGTGGGGCCCACCAATTCTAGAATTTTACACCAAAATGATAAACTCCGAAAATTCAACAATTTCTGAACCAGTCATCTCGTAAAATTCATAATAAATCATACGTTCATTTTTAACGGTTCAAAATTTGTGGGCATATACTCAACTTATATATGTATAACATATCCAAAAATCACAACGATCCAACGGTCGGATTAAAAATTATAACCCCCGCAATATATCTCAAAAACCCTGATTTTTAATACCACCATTCCGACAAAAATACGGATAAAAATCTCAACATTATCTCCTTCATTTTTAACCACAAAAATATATCCCTCGTTTATATCCACATAAAATAAATATTTCTTTATCATATGAATCAATAATTAATTATTCACAAATAATATTACAGAATCACATTTATGACAACCAGGCCGTTCCCAGGAAAGAGAGGGCTTTCCAATAAGAATTTCTCCTTACTGGCGCGCAATTAGATGACCAAACCTCTCCTTAGACAGAACTTTCTAGACATTGTCAATAATGCTATCTAATAATACTATTCAAATAATATGAATTATTGATCTGATAATGGGAAATACTGTACAGCAATAATTATTGAACAACAATAATATAAAATTTCAACGTAGCAATTATTGAATCAATAAAATAAAATATTGAACAGTAATTACTGTAACAATTATTGAGTAGTGCCTTCTTACGTAAGAATCAATAATTTTAAAAATACTGTGCAATACCGTGTGCTACTGTGCAATAACGCGTATTACTGTATTTTAATCACCGGTTATTCCAACAGTGTTAACAGTAACAACTACGCCGTTATTTGTAAAAACTCAAATTTGTCGTTTTCTTCATCCGACAGTTATTCGTTATGGGGCCCACAAATAGCTGCGCCGTCGTTCAAATATTCCCCGACAGAAAGAATATTCCACGACCAAACGAATATTCCCCGACAACAATGATTATTTTATAACCACTTGCTTATTTTGAAAAATATTCATATATCACCCATAACTTTAAACTTTTATCAATTTAACCATTTACTGAATAGTAATTATAAGAAAAATTGAATACTTTTATTTCATAAAATTCGGGGTCTTACATATTTTCTTTATTAAATTAATTTATATAAGAATTTATTTTAATACTATTGGGTAAAGTATATACAAATATTATATGTTTAACCGCCCTTTTTTTGCCTCATTACGCAAATTGTTCCCAACAATGTTATTTCTCTGCGTTATATATATATATATATATATATATATATATATATATATATATATATATATATATATATATATATATATTAACTTGCAAATATTCTTTATAATGCACATGTACTCACATCACATATAGAAAATAAATAATAAATTTATTATCTCACCTTATAAATTGTTTATATCAATTTATTTATAAATAATAAGTATAACTTAATATATTTACCTTATAAATGGAATTTATTCAATAAATAAGATATTATAATTAAAATAATATCTTTTCTTTATTAAAATAATTCAATTCTAGAATTTATTTTAATATTATTTATTTAAAGTATACAATAATTCTTGTATACTAATTACTTTCTTTTCCCTTCTATAAATTGTTTTCAACAATTTAACTGTAATAAATATAATAATATACTTACTACATTAAAAACATACATACATTACGTCTAATAATGTAATACATGATTTTTTCAATAAAAATGGTGGTTATACATTACGTATATATATTTAATGCCACCAATCCACTACATTAAAATAATTTAATATTATATATTATTTTAATTCTACCCATCTCATTTTCTTTAATAAATTACCCCTACAATTTATTTACATATAATAAATATATAATACCAATATATTTATTAAGCATAAGCATCACATATTGCATAGTTCATACCTACTTATGCAATATAATACCATACAACATATTATCTAATAAAAATTTTATTTATGTAATTCTTATTTTAATATTACCCAAAAATTTGGGTTATCACATTATTTTCCCATTATAAGGATTCCGTCTCCGGAATCACAATACCGAATCATTCTTAATCGGTTTAGATCTTATTCTTTCTCGTAACCTTATCGTTGAATCATTTCAACGTACCATTTCCTTATATTTTTCTTAAAAATGTTAAATAAATCATCTATTTTCACTCTAGGTTTTAAACTTTAACCTTTAATTTAATCATTCAAGATTTCTAAATTTTTGGGTTGTCACATAACTCACTTATCAATTTATTAAATCTGGATTCATCTAAAGATTTTGTAAAGACATCAGCAAGTTAATTTTCAGTAGGGATGTATTATAAAGATATAGTTCCATTTTGGACATGATCCCTAATGAAATGATATCTTATCTCTATTTGTTTAGTCCTAGAATGCATGATAGGATTATGTGTTATTGCTATGGCATTTATGTTATCACAATGAACAGGTATAGATTTGAAATCAAACCCATAGTCCGCTGGCTGATTTTTCATTCATAAGATTTGAGCACAGCAGCTGCCAACAACAATGTATTCAGCTTCTGGAGTTGAGGTAGATACTGAGTTTTGCTTCTTACTAAACCAGGACACAAGATTGTTTCCTAGCAACTGACAAGTGCCACTGGTATTTTTTCTATCGATCTTGCTGTCAGTTCAAAGGAGGACTCCTTGGGATACCAAAGTCCCAAGTGAGGTGTGCCTTTGAGATACCTAAAAATTCTCTTTATAGTAGTTAAGTGTGATTCCTTAGGATTAGCTTGAAATCTAGCACATATATATGTTGCAAACATTATGTCTGGTCTACTGACAGTTAGATATAGAAGAGAGCCTATCATACCTCTGTATTGAGTAATGTCAATACTTTTACCTTTCTCATCTTTGTCAAGCTTGGTTGCTGGAGCAATTGGTCATTTCATGGGAGAGGTTGATTCTATGTCATACTTTTTAAGTAAGTCTTTAATGTACTTGGCTTGGTTAATGAAGATTCCTTCATCAGTCTGCTTTACTTGTAATCCAAGGAAGAAATTCAGCTCACTCATCATACTTATTTCGAACTTGCTCTGCATAAGCTTGGCAAATCTCTTGCACAGTTTTTCATCAGTAGAGCCAAAACTAATGTCATCAACATATATTTGAACTAATAGGACTTTGTTTTGTGCTTTATAAGAAATAATTTGGTATCTACTATACCTCTAGTGAAACCATTTTCAATAAGAAAGTTAGTTAGTATTTCATACTATGCTCTAAGTGCTTGTTTAAGTCCAGATAAGGCTTTGTCTAATCTATAGACATAATTAGAGAGAGTTGGATTGATGAGAGTTGGATTGATGAAACCTGGAGGTTGCTCCACATATACTTCTTCTTGAAGTACACCATTCAGAAATGCACTTTTGACATCTATTTGAAAGACTTTGAACTTCATGTGGGCAGCAAAAGCAAGGAATATCCAGATGGCTTCTAATATGGTAACATGTGCGAATGTCTCTTTATAGTCGATGCCTTCTTCTTGGAATTAACCTTTGGCTACTAGTCTTGTCTTGTTCCTTGTTATTACCCCATCTTCATCCATCTTATTTCTGAAGACCCACTTGGTGCCAATAACTGGGTAGCTTCTTGGTCTTGAAACTAATTTCCATACTCTGATTCTTTCAAACTGATTTAGTTCCTCTTGCATGGCTTCTATCCAACTTGAGTCTTCCATAGCATCTTCTATCTTCTTGGGTTCCATTTGTGACAGAAAGCTTAGATAGAAACACTCATTCTAGGTGACAGATCTTGTCTTGACTCTTGCATTTGGATCTCCAATGATTAGGTCTTAAGTGTGATCTCTTGCCCATCCGTTGCCTGTTGGAACATATGTCCTAATGTCTTCTTGTATGAATTCTTCAAGATCAACATTTGCTTCTTGATGTGGAGGTTCTTTCTACAATCTCTTTTTCAGGCTTGACGATTTCATCTTCTGGGACTACGACCGTGGTGTTGGGCTTGACCACCTCGTTCGTAGTGTTTGAGTTGTCGATCGTAGTGTCTTTAGGCACAGTTTTGTCTAAGTCTGTTTCATCGAAGATGATATGAATCGAGACTTCAACACTTAGCGTCTTCTTGTTGAATACTCTATAAGCCTTACTGTCTGTGGCATATCTGAGAAAGATTCCTTCATCTGACTTGGGTTAAAACTTAGTCAGATATTATTTTCCATTGTTGAGAATATAGCATGCACAACCGAACACATGAAAGTAGCTGAAATTAGGCTTTCTTCCTCTCCGTAGCTCGTAGGGAGTCTTCTTTAACGTAGAGTGCATAAGAGATCTGTTCTGAGTGTAGCGTACAGTGTTGACAGCTTCTACCCAGAAGTATTCAGGCAGACGTACTGCTGGTAGTAGAGTTCTTCCAGTTTCAATCAACGTTCTGTTTTTTCTTTCAGCTACTCTGTTTTGTTGTGGAGTTCGTAGATCTGAGAAGTTGTGACTGATGCCATTGTCTGTGCAGAACTGATCTTTCTCAGAGAAGTCAAATTCTCTACCATGATCACTCCTTATAGCCTTGATTTTCTCCCCTTTTTCGTTCATTAGCAGCCTGAACATCTTGATGAGCTGGGAACTTATTTCATCTTTTGAGTTTAGAAAGAACACCCATGTAAATCTTGAGTAATCATCCACTATGACCAATGAGTATCTCTTCCCTCCAAGGCTTGTTGTTGGAATTGGTCCAAATAGATCCATGTGAAGTAGCTGCAGGGGCTTATCAATTGAGTTGACAATTTTACTTTTGAATGAGCTTCTAATTTGTTTTCCAAGTTGATAGATGTTGCATGACCTTTCCTTGACAAAGCTGAGCTTGAGAAACTTGCATATTATCTCTTCAAAACTCAGTTGACCAAGATTAACAGTGTAGACGTTTCCTTCTCTTGTTCCGGTCAACTTTATAGAAGAGTTCTTCAGACCTCTGACTAGACATTGATTGTTGAGAACGGTAACTTGATGACCCTTGTCGCAGAGCTGGCTTATGCTTAGAAAATTGTGCTTTAGTCCTTCCACATAGGCTGCTTTGCTGAAGGATACTGCACCATTCCTAGCTAAGACATAACCTCTTGTCTTGCCAAAGTTATTGTCTCCAAAGATGACTATTGGACCCTCTTTCTCTATGAAGTAGGATAGGAGGGCTTTGTTCCCAGTCATGTGTCATGAGCATCCACTGTCTAGGTACCAGGTTGTGATCGTGGAGCTCTGTTCTTGCAGTGAGGTTTAAGCTCTCATTTTGGTACCTATACTTGCGTAGGTCCCATCTTGTTAGTACCCTTGGGGACCTAAATCTGCTTGACTTTGGGTTTAATATGCATAGGATTATTGTAGCATACTGCAGCCTTATGACCAATTTTATCACATACAAAACATCTAGCATGATGCATACTTGTGTGTGTGTGTGGATTCTTTCTCCATTTTGACATATGTGGATTTCTGACAATCCTTCCTTTATGCTGATTCTTCCTTTTCAATGTGTCCTTGTGATTTATGATTTGTGAAGAATGTAACTTATCTCTACTATTCACACTTGGTTGGTTCATGGAGTTGATTTTGCTCGACTCTACAATCCTTCGAGGTTGAAGAGTAGTGACTAAGTTACTATTCTCTTTTCTGAACCCTAGGCCAACATGGGATCCATTATGCCTTGTAGCATAGATTGGATCAGAAGAGCAGGGATGGACTGGTTCTTCCTTCTGTGAGGATTTCACAAATGCAATGCTTCTATTGAGGTTTGAAGCACTGCTGATGTTTGTTTCCTTTGACTTTTCCATATGTGGTTCTGAGGTGGATTTCCCAAAACCTAAACCTGTTATGTCAGATGTACTTCTCTGACTGGAGATCAGGGAGTCCATGGATGAAGATAATCTATTCCACATTAAGATTGTCTTTTCTAGTTCCTTAATCTTAGAGGTTAGATTTGAATCTCTTTGTGCATTAAGTTCATTGGTTTGTTTTAAGAGTTTATTCTCAGCTTCAAATTTGGAGATAGAGCTAGCACTTAGAAGAGCTGTTTCCAGTTCTTCCTGAACTTTTTCTTTCTCTTTTTGAAAAAGAGAATAATCTTTAGACAGAACTCTGAACCATTTCATGTATTGTTGTAGATCAGATGTTATGCCATGCAGTGCAGTTCTTAAATCATCAATATCTACATCAGGAGAGCTGAAGTCAAATACCTCATTGATACTTACTTCATGATTGTCAGTGCTTTTCTTATCCTTTGCATTTTTGGCCATTAGACACAGATTTGCTATTTGAAGATCTTCATCATCTCCAGACTTAGGAGTTGTGTCGTTGTCTGAGTCACTCCATGATCCTCAAGCCACAAGACCTTTGTCTTTCTTCTGGAGCCTCCTATTACCATTGAACTCTTTCTTTGGATTTATTTTTCTCTTCAGTTCTTCTCTAAGAGGTTTGTTGCAGTTTGTAATAAAATGGCATGACTTCTTGCAGTTGTAGCATATATAAGTCATTTATCTGCTCCTGGCTGTTGTTGTTGTTGAATCTTTTAGGTTTGGTGCTTCTGCCTTTACGCATGAACCTCTTGAGTCTTCTTCTTAGCATTGCAATATCCTCGTCATCATCTTCCTCTGAGTTAGAGTCATTTTTAGTATGAGGTTTAGGGTTGGTATCTGTTACTTTGAGAGTAACTCCTTTGTCCTTCTTTCTTCCTTCAGATAGAGTCTTTGCTCGTTGAGTCAGCTCCAGTTCATAGGTGAGAAGATTGTCACAGAGTTGTTGAACAGTCATTTCATGGAGATTTTTTGATTCTCTGATGGCAGTGGTTTTGGCATCCCACTTGCTTGGTAAAACTCTCATGAACTTTATGATCAGATCTTTGTTTGGATAGATCTTTTCAAAAGCTCGAAGAGATCACTGACCCACAACCATCTCACTGCTCTTTTTAATTTGAACTAACAATTCCTTTTTTTCTCCAATATGATTGCCGATTGGATCTAATGCAAGGCTAAGCACAACTTTGCTTTGGGCTCAATTCACTTGTATCATATTAATAAAATAAAGAAGTCTTGAATGCCTACATGGAAAAATTAATTTGGCCCAATTTATATAACTTGGACTCTTATTACCCGTCTTTACGTAAGGCAATATATGGTCCATAACACTAAATTATTTGCAAGCACACCTATCAAATTTGACATGGTTCAATATTTAATATGGACTTATATTACATATTAATATACATGGATTTTTTTTATCCACCACAGTTCTTTAAGTTAGAAAAATAGTTAGCACATATATCATTAAAAATGATGGCTTTATGTAATTTAATTACTTCATGGTAGTACCTACCATTTTCCTTATTTGTCACTAAATAATACTTTTGAACAAAATTAATTAATTATATTATAATATAATTATTTCATTGATCTCATATGTGGATTTATGTCATGAATATTTCTCAATTAAGTTATATTGGTTTCCCTTTTCATTTTGAATAATCAAGGTATTCATTTATTAATACCATTGTTTACTTCATCTCATAAAATTTATTCAACTCCACATATTACTTTCTTTTCATTATGAGTAAGTAATATTTATATTGTCTCGTACATTCTTAGTTAGAGTCTTTTATATTAAAAATCTCTCTTCCCGGTCATTTTATACCCTATGGGCACATAAAAAAAATATTAATCCACTCTTTTCACATTTCCTTTATTAATAATTAGGTTAAATCTCTAACCTTTATTTAATCAATTAATATTTTCCTTAAAAGAAATATTACTAACATCCACTCCCCTCTCTTCGGACCCGGTTATCAAGAAGTTTATTTTTGGGTAAGTTGGTCAATTGGCCAATAGAATGCTGACACATATAGAGTTTCGCCTGCGTGTCAACACTCTATTGGTCAATTGACCAACTTATTCAAAAATAAACTTGATGCTAACCACTTCCCCTCTCTTCATTGTCAAATAATTATTCTCTATCAATATCCATACTTGAAGAGTTACCATGTAATTCTGATTCCATTGCACTGCTTGAACAATTACTTTATATATATAAATATAGCACAACCCCTTAACTGAGTCAATTAAAATCAATTTGACAATCAATTTCAAATCAATTAATCAATCTGGCTTCCAAATTTCAAATCAATTTATCCTTAACTCAATCAATTTAAAATCAATTTTTATATCATTAACTCAATCAATTTCAAATCAAATGAAATCGATTTGATTTTTAACAGAGTTAGTCATACATGTAAGTTATGAAAAGGAAGAGTCATGAACATTAACATTTAAAATATATTTATTAACATTCATGAACATTAGTCATACATGTAAGTTATGAAAAGGAAGAGTCATGAACATTAAGATTTATATAAAAATACAGCACAGCCCCTTAACTCAATCAATTGAAATCAATTTCAAATCAATTAATCAATCTAGCTTCCAAATTTCAAATCAATTTATCTTTAACTCAATCAATTTCAAATCAATTAATCAATTTGTCTATCCTTAACTCAATCAATTTCAAATCAATTGAAATCGATTTGATTTTTAATAGAGTTAGTCATACATATAAGTTATGAAAAGGAAGAGTCATGAACATTAACATTTAAAATATATTTATTAACATTCATGAACATTAGTCATACATGTAAGTTATGAAAAGGAAGAGTCATGAACATTAAGATTTAAAATATATTTATTAACATTCATGAACATTTAAAACATCATTAAAAAAATAATTAAAAATCTTGAAAAGGAAGAGTCATGAACATTAAAAAAATCTTTAATAAAATCATTAATTAAGTATATGACTTCTCACTAAACAGTTACAAATGAAAATTTAAATACATTTAATAAAAATACTACTTATCATAGTACTTCACCATATAAAAACATCATACTACACAAAAAAGTACTCTACATCTACATTTGTTTCACTTTATATGTAAGTTTTGTCAATAAAAAATGGTATTTGTGCATCTACTATTCAGTTTAGTTTCAGGTTACTGTTGGCAAACATATTGTACATTACTTAGGCATATTGGATTTCTTCTTGATTCTAGAGATTGTGCAGAAGAGGTTTCTTTGGGGTGACGCTGCTGCAGATGATGATGATGGGATTGAGGATGGTGATGATTTGTCTTCAGAGTTATAGAGATGATTATACAATAAAGGTCAGATTAACAAGAAAGTGAGATGGGATCAATTTGAGCACTGGACAGATTGTCAAAACCACAGCTATATTGCTTGATGAAGAGGTAGTATTCTAAATTTTATATTACTTCATAAATAAATATTACCAAGAATTAAAAGTTGTTATCTTATAAATAGATTATTTATCTTATATATATTATGTGCAGGATAATCACGTGATGCTCATTTTGAGATTCAACCAACGAGCACAATACATCAAAAGATTGAACGAAGACAACGCATACATTATCAAAAGATTTTACATGTAGATATAAAAATAATGTATTGTAAAAAAAATATTTTTCTCATTGTAATTTTAATAAATTATATAATTTGTTATTCAAACTAGCCCGCGCGTTGCACGGGCTACCAACTAGTTTAAATTAATAACATCAACATTAATTGTTTACATATGTATTAACTTATCATAGTTATCAACATAATAACAAGGATTAGTATATGGCTACATGCAATTAAAGAGCCGATCAAATAAAAATGCAACTATCACAGTTATCAACAGAATAGCACGGATTAATCGTTGTTTTTTTTCCCTCAAAATTGAACACCAAAAAAATCAAAATTAATGAGATCGATAAGATAATTTTAATTTTTATCCCAATTTAAATATGATTTTAAGAACACCAAAAAATTACTTTTAGCATTACCACAATTTGAGAGTTGAATTGAAAGTTTTCTTAATTAAAATAGGGTCATACATAAGTGAGAGAGTTTGATAAGTTAAAAAAAATAATAGAATCACCTGTTAAAGTTTGGCAATTGAGCACCACTTGACGACCTCTGTTATGGAGCAATTGCTGTGAAGATCCAAGTATGAGAAGAAGAAAAGTAAAAAGGTAGAAGAATTTGGATGGTCACTTATTGGAGTGGGAGTAATAAAGTAGAATTGAATTAGGAATTTGGTGATTTAGTAAAACGGCAATTGCTAAGTCGTTTCGTTGTTAGAGGCGTAGTTTGTGAAGTGTGTATATATATATTCCCATTATTAAGTAGTTTGTCTTTAGAATTGTAAGGATAAGGATTAACCTGTGACAAAAATAAGGATGCCAAGAAAATAAGGAAGCGGCGATTTGGAAGTTGTTATAACATGGAAAGAGAATGATGGAAATAAGGATTAATTTGCGGAACAGAAGATAAGAAACAGATTAAGTGAAAAAATAAAGATAAAAAATGGGAATGAATTATGTTCAAGGAGCTGTTAGTCATATTCAGCTCTGATACTGTACTAAACCACAGGATGTTTATTAGCATGAGATTGATTCCTCCAATACATGAGTATTACAAGTTATATAGTAGCTAGAAGCTATTAAGAATAAATATGCTTTTACAAGAGCTAATATTTATCTAACTAGCTAATAGTTATCTAAAATTATTAAATGAGCCATTATAAGCAACATTGGCTATGTATCACAGACTAATATTTGGCTGTTGTTTATAGTCAATTACATAAATAAATAAAAATAAAGCTCGATGGTTATGGTATGTGTTTAAAGGAATACATTGCCAAATGAATTGTTACACAATACAGAATGAATTACAAGGGTTGAATGGTCGATTATAATAATAATGGAGTTGGACAAAGCCAATGCAGACAACAAAGTACCCTAATTTAAAGCAAGCAAATGTAGACAACAAAGAACCATCGAGATTTTATACTAGGAATTTTTCTCATGGGCGATGAATAGGTATAGCAAGCAGGTGGTTTGCTCTCGGCAATGTTAGACCAAATTTTTCATCCATTTCCAGCTCAGTAGGTGACTTGCCCATAGATAACTCCCAATCAAAGCAATGCACCATCTGAGCCACCACCAATTTAATGTTAATCAAGCCTAAATGCATCCCAGGACACCCTCTTCGGCCTGAACCAAATGGTATAAGTTGGAAATCATGTCCTCGAAGATCTATATTGCTTCCATTGAACCTCTCGGGAAGGAATTCTTCAACATTTTCTGACCAGACGTTAGGATCTCGTCCTATTCCCCAGTAATTGACAATAATGCGTGACTTTTTCGGTATGTAATATCCATTGATCACAATGTCTTCCATAGACTCGCGAGGAGCCAAGAGTGGTGCAACCGGATGTAGTCTCAAACTTTCTTTAACTACCATGTCTAGGTATTCTAACTTAGGCAAATGAAATTCTTCCACAATTTCATTATCTCCCATAAAGGTCATAAGTTCTTCTTGAAGTCGTTTCATCACCCTCGGATGCCTTATAAGTTCTGACATGATCCATTCGATTGAAGTATGTGAGGTATCAATTGCTGCAAATATCATATCTAGTATTATTGCTTTAATATTTGTTCTATCCATTATATAGGATAATTGGTCATGGGTACTTGAAGACATGTTTTTCAAAGATAGAATCACATCAACAAAATCCAAGTCCAACGCTTGATGTTTACTATTAACATTTTGCTCATGCTCATCGATGATAGCCTCCAAGATTTTGTCAATAGCTTTGATCGTTCTCTTCAAACGTCGAGTCAATCCCTGAAATAAATTTAACATGTCAAAAATAAAGGTCAAGCTAAAAAAAATCATACATATTATTAACTAGGTTAATTGTATATTTGACTCTAAAATATACACCGTCTTATAGTTAATGTCACGAAGTTTAATTACTATTGATAAAAACCCTAATACGACAACATCTTATCAATATGAACCATCATGGAAATTCCGGTGGAATAATTGTTGTATTTCTACTCCACGTGTGGATACATGTCAAGATTCTGGATGAAAATTTGGCAGAAATCATATTTAGAGCCCATCGTGCTTACTTAACCTAATGTTGGGGAGCGTGAATGGATAAATTAAATTTTGGGGTCCCAATTATAAGTAGACATATACTTCAGAGTTAGATACATAGTTAACGCTAATTATGTTACACCTCTTAACAAAAAATAGAGATATAGTTCACAAAAAGAAAAAAATTACAAAAACTAAGATGACAAGCATGAGTATGAGGTACGAAGTTGAACTATTTGATAAACAAATCAAATTTTAGTATTTGGCAATGTACGGTCACTACTACAAAACAGTAAATAGACAACGCTTAAAAGACAACGTTTTTTATAAAAACGTTGTGGTATTTTTTTCCACAACGTTTTTTAACAAAACGTTGTAGATACATATGAAAAAACGTTATCTATTTATAAAAAGCAATTTTTAATTTTAAATAGATAACGCTTTTTTTTAAAAAACGTTGTCAACGGGAAAAACACGGAGGAAAAAAAAACACGGAACTTCAATTGCTTTTCCTTCTACTACTTTCCCGTCTTTGCCCAACTCTGTCTCTCATTTCACCAGCTCAACTCTCTCACTCTGATCTGCAGCACATCTCATTCTCCTCCCTCTCGACTCCCTATAACCCTAGAAATAGTGGCGACGTAGTGGTGGCGGCAGCGGCGACATAGTAGTGGCCTCTCCTTTAACTTTCCTCCGTTATTGCCCAAGTGAGGGTTTTAATTTCCTATTTTCTTCATCTACGTTCTCTTTCCTAGGGTTATAACGGAAACTCCAAGGTGGTGACATTCTCGGCGTTGAAGCCTCAGCTTCTTCAATGGCGAACTGCGTCTCTCTGAAAACCTCGTCTTCTTCGAGAAGTCAACCTTACCAAGGAGGCATACAGTTTCACTAATCGAAGGGACATCATATCCTTAAAAACCCACTTCTCATAGATTCCATAGTCCAAAAATCAGGCATCAAGAGTACAAATGTAATCCTTGAAATCGGTCCTGGTACCGGTAATCTCACCAAGAAGCTTTTTGAAGCTGGGAAATTCGTTATTGCTGTTGAGCTTGATCCTCGTTTGGTTCTCTAATTGCAGCGCCGCTTTCAAGACACCCCCTTTTCTAATCGCCTCAAGGTATACTTTTATGTGTTTCATTTCAGATTTTATTGGTGCAAATTTGTGAATTTATCGTGAAAATCATGAAATCATATGTTTTTGACTGATTTATGGTGTTTACACAAATGGGTTTTGGCTGCTGGAGTGATAAGTACATTGTTCATTTGATTTTTGTTGTTTTATGAGGCAGCTGTTGATAGAAGAATTTATATAAAAAAATTGTTATAATTTGTATGGTTGTACTTTTGATATCGAGATTTTGTGCACATAGAGCATAATGAATATGTATGTACATTACCGGGATGTTTACATTTCAAAGTTTAAAGGAACTTACTAAATTAAAAGTGAAGTTTAGGAAGATTGTAGAAAAGTATAGCCATTTGGCAGAACTTACTAAATTGAATATCGGGCGCAGTTTAGGAGGATTGTAGAAAAGTATAACCATTTGATTGAATTAGGAATTATCATCCAGAATGGTGGGTTGTTATGTAATTTGATTTAGATACAAGTACTTTAATGAAGTACTGAAATAACATACTCTGCCTTTTGATCTAAATCCTTATTTTTGAATTACATTGCTAATATGCAAGTGATATGCCTCTTCATTCTCTGGTATTACTCCTATCCAGGTATAATTTATTCTTTTACACAATCAAAACCCTATTCTACTAATAATAATTTCCTTCTTGATGTTTTTATTATTGTTTGATGATGATGTAATTAATGGCTCTGTTATGAATTAGGGATTATTTTTTAACTGAATATGCAATGGTCTCAATGCATATAAGTGGTATCCTTGATCTAAATACCAAGGCAGTATCCTTATATGGATTTAGATAACTAAATTTGCTTGTCACAGGTATGGAAATGAAGCGACAAAGGTTACAAATGAAGGGCTTAATGCTGCAGGGCATGCTATTTTTGTGGCAAGTTAATCTCTCTATACTTGATAATGTATATAGTTGCATTTAAGTTTAATTTAGGACTACAATCTTGACTAAACTATCCATTGTTGTGCACTTCAAAATGGATTTTACTTGCCTCTCTCGATCTCTCCCCTTTCGGACTAATATTAATCGTGTTCCATGGTTGTCTATCTTATCTTGCTGATAACACTTTTTAATTTCCCACGGTGCATATGGACAGGAGATATGTTCACTGGAGAACAGAATGAATTGGTTGAATCAGTGGCAGAGATGTTGTATGGTCTGATACATGTTCGATACATATTGACCAGCAAGGGAATGGCTGTAATGGTGAGATTACAAGTTTTTTCCTGTCTGTTTGTTCGTCATGTATCTCTTATTATATTGGTTATAATGTTTCCTTGAACAAATTATAGTTGGAGAAGTACAAAAACTACGATTTTGGGAGGTGCCCAAGAGTTTACTGCTGCGGACAACCATGCCTTCCAGTTAGTCAATCAGACATTCCGCGTTCAAGTACTGTAAAGATATACTGTCCCAAATGTGAAGATATTTACTATCCTTGATCTAAATACCAAGGCAGTATCCTTATATTGCACCAACTTTGTGAATTTTAGTTTCGATAATAATTATCTAGCGTTGTGCCACTGAATGAATCTAATGTGCCACAGCAAATGCTTTTTATATTTGATTTTGCTTTGAGAACTGCATTCTTCTTTATAGATATATTCCCCTCTTACAAATATAAGATCAACTTACTATAAATGTAAAAATTAAGGAGATAGCTTATCATGTGAAATGAGGCACTCGCTTGTATATTTATACTTTCAAAAGTTATATTGCTAATTTTGGAACAAAACTAAAAATCATTTTGCTCTTCTACTTTGGATCGGAGGGAGTAAATACTTAAAGTAGCATGTTTACTTCTCTAAGTTCTCTTGTTATTATGCTATTATGTTGATTGCAATTAGGAGTTTGACACTTTTTTCTTCTTAAGTTCTCTTCCTTATGTTTCCATGGTTTTGTTAAATATCACATGTGCACGTCTTAGACTTCGATATTTTTGAATTTTTTAGTTGGTTTTTCTGAATTTGTTTTAGTTGATTGTTTATGCTCTTATAAACTCAATGTGTTGTTGTTAGAGAGTTGTTTCTATGCATACTCTGGTGTTCTAGAGTACATGATCTGCAATTCTCACACTTTGGCCACGAGCAAGTGCTTTGTTAGATATTTAGATGTAAATTCATTTCATCACGAGTACAGCTCAATGGCTTGTGTAGTTGAAATTGTTGATAATGTGGATGCTGCCATCAGTCATATACACAAACATGGAAGGCATGTTGACGTTACCCATTCTTGTTTGGGTTTGTAAGTAAATTCTTATAAATTAATTGTTTTCTTTTGCAGTGGCCACACTAAGTGCATTTTTTCTATTGCTTCTTAATGGATCTCTGTTGTGGGTGCGTATAGGGGTATTTCTGTGTTTATCTTTGTAGAGATTGGAGAGTCTTTCTGTATATATAGTCTTCTGTTGTTATGTAACTTGCATTGCATCGTGTAAAGAAATAGCTATTGTTGTTCTTATGTAATGACTTGAGATGTGCTATCCAATGTTCCTTCTTCTATCTTTTCATGTTCAACTGCTTATTATTTCATTGTTATAATATTTTGATGTGTTTCCTATATTTGTAGGCATCATGGATTACAAAAGAAGAATTTGGTATGAGACATCTTGATTTAAAGCATGTACCCTCAGTTTCATCAAAGTCGTTAAGCGGTAATATAGCTCCTTCACAAAATGGTTCAGACTGCATTGGCAATTTAAGCATTGTAAATATGGAATCATTTGATCCTAGGCTTTTTTGCACATGCTTAGGTAGTAACTTAATTTTATGGATAGTTTGATTTATTTTGTGGATTGAAAAGTGAATTTGAGATGTATATATGGATAGTTTGGTATATATTTTGTGGATGTAGTAATTTGAAATTATAAACGAATGGTATTATTGGGATATATTTTGAATGGTTGATATATTTTGGCTTTAAATTTAAATGAGAATTTAGACCTTTTAGCTATATATCATGGCATTAGCATATTGCAAGTGCATTGGTAATATAGGTGAACCACAACATTTTTTTTCTTTTTTTTTCTTTGTCTATAACATTTTTAAAATGTTGTATAAATTGGTTAAAAACGTTGTCTGATATATTAAACTACAACGTTTTTAACCAAAAAACGTTATGGAATCATACCTTCTACAACGTTTTTAAGCATCTGTTAATTTTTTGAAAACAAATCTACAACATTTTTTCCTAAGAAATGTTGTGTATTTTGCTTAACTACAACATTTTAAAAACGTTGTGTAAGGGTGTCAAATAGACAACACCCTTAACCACGACATTTTTCTGACAGAAACCACAACGTTTTTTTCGCGTTGTCTATTTACTGTTTTGTAGTAGTGGGTCAAAGATGTGTTGACTCAACAGGGATTGGCAAAGGCACTAGAATCGAAAAAACTAATGACTATAACAAATGAAAAATAGATGGAACTTGAAACAATGGTTGTGGCAACAATCAGACTGAGTTTGACGCCACAGACCAAATTTCAGGTTTTGACATAAACCTCTTCGAAGGACTTGTGAGAGAAACTTGAAAAAGTTTACCTGTCAAAGTCTCTGTCAAACCGGTTAGAGCCCATCGTGCTTACTTAACCTAATGTTGAAAATTTGGCAGAAATCATATTTAGAGCCCATCGTGCTTACTTAACCTAATGTTGGGGAGCGTGAATGGATAAATTAAATTTTGGGGTCCCAATTACAAGTAGACATATACTTCGGAGTTAGATACATAGTTAACGCTAATTATGTTACACATCTTAACAAAAAATAGAGATATAGTTCACAAAAAGAAAAAAATTACAAAAACTAAGATGGCAAGCATGAGTATGAGGTACGAAGTTGAACTATTTGACGAAAAAGTCAAATTTTAGTATTTGACAGTGTACGGTCAAAGATGTGTTGACTCAACAGGGATTGGCAAAGGCACTAGAATCGAAAAAACTAATGACTATAACAGATGAAAAATAGACGAAACTTGAAACAAAGGTTGTAGCAACAATCAGATATATTGAGTTTGGCGCCACAAACCAAATTTCAGGTTTTGACATAAACCTCTTCGAAGGACTTGTGAGAGAAACTTGAAAAAGTTTACCTGTTAAAGTCTCTGTCAAACCGGTTATATTTAAAGAAGGAATTTTACCGATTTAAGATGGAAGAAGGGTCAGGTTTGACCAAGCATATTAATGAGCTTAATAGATTGGTGACCCAACTAACCAGTATAGATTTAAAGTTGAACGAAGAAGATAGTGCTTTATTGCTTCTTATCTCTCTACCAGATTCAAGCTCAACTCTCTAGACTACTCTTTTTGTATGGAAGGAAAAGCTTGCAGTTGACGATGTGATGTCAGCAGTCTTGGACCAATATAAGTTTAGGGGCACTACTTCCAGAGATCAAGGAGACAGTCTTCTTGCATTTTTAGATGGGCGTGACAGGGGTCCTAGCTAATAGATCGGAAGAATAATATAGATAAGGAAAGAGGAAGGTCTCAGTCGAGACCAGACAAGAAAGATAAATATAGGTTGATCGTTATCATTTCCACGAGAAGGGAAACTACAAAAATCAATGTCCATTGTTGAAGAAATAAAACAAGAAGAAAGGTAAGCAGATTGAAAATTCTGCTAATATTGCTGAGCAAACATACGTGTGCATGCAGTGATGGAGAGATGTACACAGTGACAGAAAATGAAATTTCACAAGGTGATCTCTTATCTATTAGAGATAGTAGCAGCCTTATTGGGGTACTTGACTTTATAGGCTGTAGTATCTCAGTCAGAGATGGTGTCATGAAAATTACCAAGGGTTTGATCGTAATTATGATGGTCTATAAAAAGGGCACCTTCTATAAGTTGATAGGAGACACAGTTGTTGGTGGACCAGTAATTTCTATGCAGGATAATTCTAAAAGTGATAACATATAATTATGGCACATGAGACTTGGTCCTTTGAGTAAAGGTGGAATGAAGTAACTTCACAAAAGGCAATTGCTGAAAGGTATCAAAACGTGCAGCTTAGAATTTTACAAGTTTTGTGTGTACGGCAAACAACGGAGGGTCAGCTTCAAGCCAAGAGCACATACTAGTAAGAATGTACTTGATTATGTACATTCAAATATTTTGGGCCCGATCAAGCATACATCAATAGGTGGAGCACATTATTTTGTCAACTTCATAAATAATTACTCCATAAAGTTATGGGTGTATTTTATGAAGTAGAAATCCGAGGTTTTCAAAATCTTTAAGAAGTGGAACACTAAATTATAAAACCAGATCAAAATGAAATTGAATTATTTCATATTAGATAATGGCATAGAATACAAGGAAAAGGCATTCCTACAATTCTTCCATGATGAAGGTATCATCAGGCACTTCTCATTTGTAACATTACAGGTCATGATTATACCAAATAATCCCTGGTCATAATCATACCAATCAACAGTCCATCTATGCACTACGGGCCAAAGATGACTTTCATCACAATATAAGCATGATGATGATGACAATGATATAAGAATTCAATCAAACGAAATCAAGGATAAATATTAAAGATTTTTAATTTATCCAGAGTTTAAAAATGTCCAAATTGACAACATAATAACTGCTTTGTGGAGTAAAATTCAAGAATAATATACATGTATCAAAAATAATTTTGACAGAAAAAAATTAATTTTCCAGTTGAATAGTACCCGAGTGAATAGTACCCCATGAATAGTACTTCGTGAATAGTATCTCGTGAATAATACCCCGAGTGAATAGTACCCGAGTGAATAGTATCCCGCCATTTAATAAGCAAGTTTTGACCAATAATGGAAATACTAGATGAAGCGCAAACTATTAAGAATATTCCACTAATTTCAAGGGTTTTCACCATTTAATAATAAGGTTATGGAAACAAACAATAAATTTGTACCATAAATGGAGAAATACAAAAGAAGACGATATCCCTTGATGAGTACAAATGAAATGGCATATCATACGAGTATAAAAGAAGATACAAAACTGCAAATGGATTTTCACCCATTATGCGGTAATTCACGTAGACAGATCATTTTCACAATTTAATAAAGATTGAATACGAAGGGTCATTCACCATGCATGCAGTAGTCCGCATAGACAGGTTACTCCTGCAGATTAATAAAGAATGAATACAAAGGGTCATTCACCATGCATGCGGTAGTCTGCATAGACATGTTACTCCCACATATTAATAAAGAATAGAATGACAACCCTTATGAGTATTGAAATAAAATAACATTCTTTACGAATAAGAAAGAATAATACCCCTTACCTTAGTAGAAGATTGGATACTGCAATAGTGAAGTAACAGAATACTCTTCTTTTTTCTCTCTATAGTTTCTATCTCTAGAGTTTCAGTGAATTCGTAAGAAATAATGAAGGAATGAGCTTCTATTTATAGGAGAATGGACTAAATAGTAACTAACTCATGAACGGCCCAGATTGATTTACTTTTAAACGGACGGTCCATATTGATTTACTATTAAAACTTAAAGTAATTGTCCAACGATCCATATTGATTTACTATTATAACTTCAACCAACGATCCATATTGATTTACTATTATAACTTTAATCAACGTTCTGAAATATTAGCACATCTCCTCTTAGAATAATAAGCCAAGCTTATAACAAATGCCTCATAACAAACCCCTATATTTATATCAAAAATTGAATAAATATTTACAACAAATCATTTATCTTTAATCAACACATTTTTAATATTTCAACAATTATTCATCATTTAAAATTATAATTCCCAATATTGACAACCAGATTATTCCCAGGAAAGAGGGGGTTTTCCGATAAAAAAATTTTCTTATTGGAGCGCAATTAGATGACCAAAACCCCTTTTTCTTGACAGAACTATCTAGACATCGTCAATAATACAAATAATAATATGAATAACTATGTTGTCTCAATTATTGATTTAATAAAATAAAATATTATGAGATAATACTGATAATAATTGAATCAATAATGTAACGCCCCCAAAATAGGTATACATCACCCATTTTGGGTCGCCAAATACATGTTAAAGAATTTAAATACCAACTTCCTTATATAATACGACAAAAATGTAGTTGAGAGTTTTTACACGAATATTGTCTAGTAGACAGTATTCAAACTCAAATGGAGTCCTCATTACAATTATTATCACACTATTTTATAAAATACTGAGGACTACTACAGTCACCATCCCGGACCATCACTCCGTTCCCCGACTAGTCCCGGCTACTTTCTCATTTTCTGAATAGAACAATGAAAGCAAAAGGGTGAGCTCAACTAGCCCAATAAGAATTATTATGACTAAGATAATGCAGAATAAATTATCGTTACCCTTCAACAGCGTTAAACTGATAAAATATAATAAACATCAAGTTTAACTGTAGCGGAACAAGCAATCCAGTAGAAGAGTCAAGTAGAGCATGAAATCTACTATCTTCTATGATTTAAGAGTTTATCATAAATTTTATCGCTGAGACTCAGCTTAATAAATAAACCACATCATCGAATTATCCCTGCACTACAGGCCAAGGATATTCATTAGTATCACGACCACGAATTATCCATGCACTACGGGCAAAGGATATTCGTATTTTTACCAATGGTCATGATCATGCCAACAACTGTCCATCAATGCATTACGGGCCAATTAGGACTTTTACATCTTTTGTAACTTTACGGGTCGAGATTATACCGAATAATCCCTGGTCATAATCATACCAATCAACAGTCCATCTATGCATGTAAGCCAAAGATGACTTTCATCAAAATATAAGCATGAGGATGATGACAATGATATAAGAATTCAATTAAAAGAAAACAAAGTATACATTTTAAAAGATTTATAATTTAATTTATCCAGAATTCAATAATGTCCAAATTATCAACATGATATTACTTTGTGGAGTAAAATTCAAGAATAATATTGTATCAAAAATAATTTGAACAACAAAAAAAATTAATTTTTATCATGAATAATTCCCCGGGTGAATAGTACCCGAGTGAATAGTACTTTGTCAATAGTACCCGTGAATAGTACTTTATGAATGATACCCGTGAATAGTACTTTGTGAATAGTACCTGAGAATAGTACTTTATGAATAGTACCCGTGAATAGTACTTTGTGAATAGTATTCCGACATGAAAAGATCAATAATTATCAAGAATTCTCAGAATGATATTTTCATGAAAAGATGTTGGATGAAGCGCAAATATCAAGGATATTCTACTAATTTCACGGAGTATAGAAGCAATACTTTAACAGAATGAGTGTATAATTAGGAATACGAAACGAAATAATGTTACTCACATACTACAGAGTATGGAGGAAAATATTATTTCTTACGAATACTGAACAAAAATAATATCACTTACCTTAGAAGAAGACTAGATACTGGAATAGTGACGTAGCAGAATACTCTTCTTCTTTCTCTCTATAGCTTCTCTCTCTATAATTACTCTTGTGAGTCTTAGTGAATTGATGAGAATGAAAAAAGAATGAGCTTCTATTTATAGAAAAATATAGTTTTGATAATTGTACATTTTGGGGCTCGAATTATTACAGTATAGTACCTTCATCTTTTTCTCTATTTTTAATTTAGTCCTACAAGTATTATCAAACTTGCACCACCTCCCCTAATAGTACATGCATGTGAATCAATAGTTCCATTTATGTGAACAAATAGTTATATGCATGTGAACTAATAGCAATTAATTACTCATTTATCCGATTAATTACCCGATTGGTCAATATAACCTCCAAAAATTAATTATTATCGAAATAAATGTCGATTTCCACTAACACTAATAATCCCAACACAATGGAAATATCAATTTCATCTTTAATCAACATGAACTTATTCATCATTAATATTATAACTCACAGTATTTAACAACCAGATCATTAATTCCCAGGAAAGAATGGGCTTTTTGATAATAATTTCTCCCTATTGGCGCGCAATTAGGTGACCAAACCCCTTTCCTCGACATAACTTTCTAGACATCGTCAATATTGCAAATAATAATATGATTAACTTTTTCGTCTCAATTATTGATTTAAAAAATATTAAATATTATGCAGTGTGACAATAATTGAATCAATAATATGAGAGATATTATGCAGCAATTACTGTAGTAATAATTGAGTACAATTGAGTGACTTCTCACGTAAGCATCAATAATCAATATCGTGTGCTACTATGTAACCACGCGTATTACTGTAATTTTACCACCAGGTAGTTCAACAGTTTAACGCTAAAACTTTCGTCATTATTTTTATAAAAAGATATTCTGTCGTTTTTTAACTACGACAATACCTCTGTTGTGGGGTTCACCAATGATTGTGTCGTCGTACGAATATTTCCTGTTAAAACGAATATTTTCCGACCGATCGAATATTTTATAACAACTTGCTTACTTTGAAAAATTTATAAATATTACCCACAACTATAATATTATATCAAATCCACACAATAATATTCAAAAAAATATTTTGAGAAAAATTAATCTTTATTCATAAAAGTTGGGGTCTTACAACCTCCCCTTCTTATGAAATTTCGTCCTCGAAATTAGGGTACATACCTGGTATGTCGAAGAGGTGATGAGGATACCTTAACTTTATTTCATATTCTAACTCCTAGGTCATTTTCTCAATATCGTGGTTTCTCCACAAAACTTTGACTTGAGGCAAAACCTTGGAGCGTAGAATATGATCCTTCTTATCCAAGATTTTAACAGGTACCTCTTCATACGTTAAATCTTCTGCTATCTCGTCCGGTTCTAATTCAATAATGTGGTTCGGGCCTTCCACATATTTACGTAACATAGATATGTGAAAAACGTTATGAACACGAGACATACTTGGCGGTAAAGCGAGTCTATAGGCCACAGTTCCTACTTGATCGAGGATTTTGAATGGCCAAATGAATCGAGGATTGAACTTTTCTCTCTTTTCAAATCTTGTAACTTCTTTCCATGGAGCAACACGTAACAACACATGCTCTCCAACATTAAATTACACGTTTCTTCGATGAAGATCAACATAACTCTTTTGTCGATCTTGTGAGGTCTTTATACGTTGCCGAATCATTTGAATCTTTTTCGTTGTCATGCGTACCAATTTTGGTCCCAACAACGTTGCTTCACCCACCTCATCCCAGCATACTGGAGAACGACACTTTCTTCCATACAATTCCTCAAATGGAGTCATGCCGATACTTGCTTGATAACTATTATTGTAGGAGAATTCCACTAATGGCAAGAACTTGACCCAACTTCCTTTGAAGTCAAGGACATAGAGTCTTAATAGATCCTCAAGAGTTTGAATAGTCCTCTCCGAGTGCCCTTCCGTCTAAGGATGATATGCCGAACTGAATCGCAAATTCGTACCCATAGCTTTTTACAAACTAACCCAAAATCATGAAGTAAATTTTGGGTCTCGATCAGAAACTATGGATACTGGCATATCATGCAATCTTACAATCTCATTTATGTAAATACGAACAAGACGTTCAAGTGAATAAGTTTCTCGTATAGGTAAGAAATGAGCAGACTTGGTTAATCTATCGACAATAACCCAAATTGCATCTATGCCTTGAGAAACTTTTGAAAGACCAGTAACGAAATCCATGGTAATGTGCTCCCACTTTCATTCTAAAATTTCAAGTGGTTGCAATGGACCTTTTGGCACTTGATACTCCGCCTTGACTCGTTGACACGTTAAACATCTTGAGATAAACTCCGCGATCTCTCTCTTCATATTGCTCTACCAAAATGTATGTCGAAGATCACGATACATTTTAGTACTCCTAGGATGGATTACAAACGGTGTGTTGTGCGCCTCCATCATGATTTTATATTTTAAGTCAGAGTCGTTAGGAACATAAAGTCTGGAGTTGACTCGAAGTATTCCTTCTTCATCGATTCTTGCTTCCGGGATAGCACCTTCTTGTACTTTCTTCCTCATACGCATCAGCTCCAGGTCTGTAGCTTGAGCAGCTTTAACTTTATCGATTAAAGTCGATTCTACTCGTATATTTGTCATCATCACATGGGTCCCTAGAGTCTTTAACTCTATCTCCATCCTTTGTAAGTCATACAAAATGGGCCTTTGCATTGACAATATCGCACTCGTACCCGTATATGATCTTCTACTCAATGCGTCAGCCACTACGTTCGCTTTTCTAGGATGGTATTAAATGATATGATCGTAATCTTTCAACAGCTCAAGCCAACGTCATTGCCGCATGTTGAGCTCCTTTTGGGTGAAGAAATATTTGAGACTTTTATGATCCGTATAGATCTCCACTTTCTCCCCATACAGGTAATGCCTCCAAATTTTAAGCGCGAAAACGACAACTGCCAACTCTAGATCATGAGTAAGATAATTCCTCTCATATTCTTTGAGTTGTCGTGAGGCATAGGCTATGACTTTCCCATGTTGCATGAGAACTCATCCTAAACCTTTACCGGAAGCATCGATGTATATGACAAATCCCTCTGAATCAGATGGTATTATTAGAACAGGTGTTGAAATGAGTCTCCTCTTGAGTTCTTGAAAACTCTTCTCACATTCCTTGCTCCAATCGAATTTTGTATCCTTTCGAGTCAGCTGAGTTAATGGAGTAGCGATTCGAGAAAATCCTTCCACGAATCTCCGACAATAACCAGCTAAGCCGAGAAAGCTACGTACTTCGGTCACTGACTTAGGTTGCTCCCAGCTTTGTATTCCTTCAATCTTTGCCGAGTTAACAGATATTCCGTGATTTGATATCACGTGCCCAAGAAATGCTACTTCCTCAAGCCAGAACTCGCATTTCTTCAACTTGGCATACAGCTTATTTTCACTAAGCTTTTGGAGTATCAGCCTCAAGTGTTGCTCATGATCTTCATGGCTTTTGTAGTAAATGAGGATGTCATCAATAAATACGACCACAAAGTGATCCAAATATTTCTTGAGTACTCGGTTCATCATATTCATGAAGGCAGCAGGAGCATTAGTCAATCCAAAAGACATGACTAGGAATTCGTAATGCCCTGAGTTCTGAAAGCAGTCTTTGGAATGTCATCAGTTTTAATCTTCAACTGATGATATCCGGAACGAAAATCGATCTTTGAAAAGAATTTGGCGCCTTTCAACTGGTCAAAAAGGTCATCAATGCGAGGCAACGGGTACTTATTTTTTATGGTGACATGATTCAACTCCCGATAGTCAATACAAAGTCGCATACTTCCATCTTTCTTCTTCACAAATGGAACAGGAGCACCCCAAGGAGACGTACTAGGACGACTGAAACCGATGTCTAACAATTCCTGTAGTTTGGTTTTTAACTTCTGATGTTCAATAGGAACCATTCAATATGGGGCTTTGGAAATAGGTTTTGTACCGGGTTCAAGGTCGATACAAAATTCGATTTCAAGCTCTGGGGGTAGGCCAGGAAGTTCTTCAGGGAATACGTTAGGAAATTTATTAACAATAGAAATATCATTCAAATCTGACGTATTTTTGTTTAAATCTGTGACATGGGCTAAGAAAGCTTGACATTCGTTTTTCAATAAACGAATACCTTTATGGCTTGATATGACAATGATTGACTTTAGTGGTTTGGTTGCTTGAATTCGCATAATAGGTTGGTTAGGAATATGAAAGCTAACAACCTTACGAAAATAATCAATTTTAGCATGATGAGTGGTTAACCAATCAATCCCTAAAATCACATCGAATGCAAGTATTTTCAAAGAGATAAGATCAACAGGTAACGTGCGACTGCCGATATGAATCAAACAAAACTTATAAACAGTGGATGTAATGAAGGTTTCTCCCAACGGAGTTTCAACAAATAAGTCAAAGTCTAATTTCTCCGGAGTTAAATTTAAACGTTGAGCGCAAGTAGGAGAAATAAAAGAATGGATAGAACCGATATCAAATAAGGTATAGACTTAGCTAGAGTTTATGATTAGCTAACCCGTGATGACTTCGTTCGGGTTCCTCGCTTTTTGGGAGGTCACGACAAACACTCTCCCTTGAACTACCGGCTTTGACTTCTCTGGGACGGCATTTGGTGTCACCATTCCAACTGGACTTGGCTTCACTGCACGATAAAATCGAGCTAGGTGACCTTCTTTTCCGTAATTATAACACGCTTTGGACTGCATCGTTCAGTTTGCACTGATGTGTCCCTTCCTTCCACATTTGAAGCATATGATCGGTGGTCGTTCTCCTTCTTTATCAACGGTTACTGATGCTGACGTCTTCCCATCATTGTTGAATCTCATCTTCTTGAAATTTCCACTCCTATTGTCTTGGCCATGATGACCACCGAAGTGGTAACCATTTCTGACATGTTGATTCCCTCCACATTTGTTATCACCGCTTCGATGACTACTACCACTGGTATTATCGTTTTGCCGGCTGCTCTCTCTTGGTTGGTTTGACTCATTGTCGCTCTCCAATAACTGAGCCCTATTTGCAACATCTGAATATAATTAAAGTTTGTGAGAAATTAGGTATTAACGTATCTCAGGTTTTAAACCTCATAGAAACACCCACGTCATTCTCTCCTCATTATCAACCAAGTGGGTCGCAAACCAAGACAACTCAACAAACTTAGCTTCGTACTGCGACACAGTCATATTGTTCTGCCCCAGCTTGTTGAACTCTACCTCTTTCATATGACGAATACTTTCGGGAAAGTACTTGTCGTTGGACAGTTCTTGGAACTTCTCCCAAGACATCTTCAGTGCGACAAGTTGAGTACATTTTATAGATTTCCACCAATAATCTGCCTCTCCTCACAACATAAAATGGCAAAGGGAACCTTTTACTCCTCGGAGCATCCCAAAACATCAAATATCTTAGTGATCTGCTTTATCCACGTCTCTGCCTTAAGTGGTTCTGGCTTTTCCAAAAACTCCGGTGGTCCCAACTCCTTGAATTGCTTAGCGATGACCATCCGTGAGTTGTCAGTGTTTTCACCTGTATTTTAGACAGAAGTCTCTCTCTCTTGATGTTGCATGAATTGCAGAAAGCCTCTAAACATTCTATCGTTCATCATTTGGTCGGTGTTGTTGTTTACTTGAGGATTATTGCCTTCCTGATGCACATTATCCTGGTTATTGATCTGTGGTGACTCAACGGTCTCTTGTGTTCCATTGCTTGTCTCAACATTCTCGGATGTTATTTTCAAATACTGTAAGACCCCAACTTTTATAAATAAAGATGAATTTTCTATAAATATCATTTTTGAATATTATGGAGTTAATTTGATATAATGTTATAGTTGTGGGTAATATTTATAAATTTTGCAAAGTACGCAAGTTGTTATATAATATTCGATTGGTCGGGGAATATTCGTTTTAACAGGGAATATTCGTACAACGACACAATCATTGGTGGACCCCACAACGGAATTATTGTCGGATTGAGAAAACGACAAAAATATTTTATTAAAAATAACGGCGAAAATTTTACCATTGTTACTGTTGAACTACTCGGTAGTAAAAGTACAGTAATACATGTGGTTGCATAGTAGCACACGGTATTGATTATTAATGCTTATGTGAGAAGTCACTCAGTTTGATTCAATTATGGTCAGTTAATAATATGAATTATTTAGCGATAATGACGTTTTGTTTTATTCGTATTATTAACGTAATAAAACAGAAACATCTTTTTATATAAAACAGAATACTTTATTAAAGTTATTCTATAAATAGAATATATTATATTTTATTTAAAAGATTTTTCTTTAAATATGGACCGTCAGATTAAAGTAATCAATCTGGACCGTTCATGGATTAGTTACTATGCATTCTATTTTTCTATAAATAGCAGCTCATTCCTTCATTATTTCTTACGAATTCACTGAACTCTAGAGAGATAAATTATAGAGAGAAACTATAGAGAGAGAGAGAAGAAGAGTATTCTGCTACTTAACTACTTCCTTATTTCAGCTCTTCTTTAAAACGGTAAGGGGTGTTATTCTTTCCTATTCATGAAGAGAACTGCTGTTATTCCATTTCTTATTATTCTGTTGGAATAACCTGTATACGCGGTCTATCATATACTTGGTGACATTCTTCTGTTATTCTGTTGGAACATCATGTCTGTGTGTTTTACACCGGACCTGGTTCCGTCTTGTTATTATTCTGTTGGAACATCCTGTCTGTGTGTTTTACACCGGACCTGGTTCTGTCTTGTTATTATTCTGTTGGAACATCCTGTCTGTGTGTTTTACACCGGACCTGATTCCATTATTTATTATTATTCTGTCGGAATATCATGTCTGTGCGTTTACGCCGGACCTGGTTCCATTGTTTATTATTCTGTCGGAATATCCTGTCTGTGCGTTTCCGCCGGACTTGGTTCCATTATTTATTATTCTGTTAGAATAACCTGTCTGTGCGGTCTATCGCATGCATGGTGATTTCTTTTGTTATTCCATTCGTTATTATACTCAGTTGGTTAAGTTTTAACTTCTATACTCCATGAAATTAGTGAAATATCCTTGATAATTGCGGTTCATCCAGTATCTTTTCATGAAAATATTCTTCTAAGTATTCTTGAATTTTACTCCACAAAGCAGTATCATGTTGACAATTTGGACGTTGTTAATTCTTGGATAAATTAATTCTTGAACTTGTTTTATTGAATTCTTATATCATTGTCATCATCCTCATGTTTATAAAATGTTTAAAGTCATTTGTGGCCTGTAGTGCATAGATGGACTTGGTATGATTATGACCAGGGATTATTCGGTATAATCATGACCGTAATGTTACAAATGATGTGGTAAAAGTCCTCATTGGCCGTAGTGCATTGATGGACAGTTGTTGGCATGATCATGACCATTAATGAATACACGAATATCCTTGGCCGTAGTGCAGGGGTGATTCGATGATGTGGATTATTTTATTAAGCTGAGTCCCAGCGATAACAGTGTTGAAAAACCTTTTAAATCATAAAAGATAGTAGAGTTTATTTTCTACTTGACTCTTTTAATGGATTGCTTATTCCACTGCAGTTAAACTTGATGTCTATTATATTTTATCAGTGTAACACTGTTGAAGGCTAATAATAATTTATTCTGCATTATCTTAGTCATAATATTTCTTACTGGGCTAGTTGAGCTCACCTTTTCTTTCACTGTTCTCTTCAGGAAATGAGAACGTAGCTGGGGCAAGTCGGGGAACGGAGTGATGGTCCGAATGATAGTATTAGTTAGTAGTCATCACTATTCTATGTAATAGTGTGTTAATAAATGTAATGAGGACTCTTTTTGAGTATGAATACTCTCTAGAAGATAATATTTGTATTCAAACTCACAGTTTATGTTTTGTCGTATTGTACACGACAGTTGTATTAGTAAGTTTTATTTGTATTCTGTACTATGTATCTGATGACCCAAGATGGGTGATGTATACCTATTTTTGGGGGCGTCACAGTTGGTATCAGAGCTTAGGGATATGATCCCTGGCTAAGATGTGAGAATAGAACTAGGAGGGGAGAGACGGGGAATTCCTTCGCTAGTATGACCTACCTAAGTTTATTTGCATGGTATTTAATTGGTCGGTCATAATATAAGGATAATATATGACATATCAATTAACTTTTATTTTGTGGAAGTATCTAAAAATGGCATCTGAGAATGTTGAGAATAGCAATGGAGCACATGCGACTGTTGATTCACCACATATCAATAATCAGGATAATGTGCATCAGGAAGGTGACAATCCTCATGCAAACAACAACACTGACCAGATGATGAATGATGAAATGTTCAGAAACTTTATGTAGTTCATGCAACAGCAGGCGAGAGCGGCTCCTGTCCAAAATATAGGTGGAAACACTGAAAACTCTCGGACGGTCACTGCTAAACAGTTCAAGGAGCTGGGACCACCAGAGTTTAAGGGAGAGCCAAAACCACTTATAGCGAAAACATGGATAAAGTAGATTACCAAGATATTTGATGTCTTGGGATGCTCCGAGGAGCAAAAGGTTTCCTTTGTCGCCTTTATGTTACGAGGAGAGGCAGATTACTGGTGGGAATCGATTAAGCGTACTCAACCTGCCGCACTGAAGATGTCTTGGGAGAAGTTCCAAGAGCTGTTCAATGACAAATACTTTTCCGAAAGTGTTCGTCACATGAAGGAGGTGGAGTTCATCAAATTGGAGCAGAATAATATGACCGTGTCGCAGTATGAGGCTAAATTTGCTGAGTTGTCCCGGTTTGTGTCCCACTTGGTGGATAATTAAGAGCGAATGACGCGAATGTTTTTGTGAGGTTTGAAACCTGAGATACGTCAATATCTTATTTCTCATAAACTGTGTTTGTATTCAGATGTTGTGAATAGGGCTCAGTTAGTGGAGCGCGATAACGAGTCAACGCAACCAAAAGAGAGCAGTCGGCAAAATGATAATACCAGTGAGAGCAGTCATCGAAACGATGACAACAAGCGTGGAGGGAATCAACAGGCCAGAAATGGTAACCACTTCGGTGGTAATCAGGGCCAAAACAATAAGAATGGTCATTTCAAGAAGAAGAGATTCAACAATGATAGAAAGACGTCAGCACCAGCACCCGTTGTTAAGGAAGGAGAACGACCACCTATCATATGTTTCAAATGCGGAGGGGAGGGGCACATCAGTCCAAACTGCGCGATGCTATCTAAAGCATGTTATAATTGTGGAAGAGAAGGTCATTTAGCTCGATTTTGTCGTTTACCAAAAATAAGTTCAGCCAAGATGGAGACACCAAAGGCCGTCCAAGAAAAGTCAAAACCGGTAGTGCAAGGGAGAGCGTTTGTTGTGACCTCCCAGAAAGCAAGAAACCCGAATGAGGTCATCACGGGTAAGCTTATCATAAACTCTAACGAAGTCTATACTTTATTTGATATTGGTTCTACCCATTCTTTTATTTCTCCTACTTGCACTCATCGATTAAATTTGATTCCGGAGAAATTAGACTTTGACTTATCTGTTGAAACTCCATTGGGAGAAACCTTCATTACATCCACGGTTTATAAGTCTTGTTTGGTTCAAGTTGGTACACACACATTACCTGTCGATCTTATTTTATTAAAAATACTTGCATTTGACGTGATTCTAGGGATTGATTGGTTAACTATTCATCATGCAAAAATTGATTATTTTTCGTAAAGTTGTTAGATTTCATATTCCTAATCGACCTATTATGTGAATTCAAGCAACCAAACCATTAAAATCAATCGCTGTCATCTCAAGCCATAAAGCTATTCGTTTATTGAAAAACGGATGTCAAGCTTTCTTAGCTCATGTCACGGATCTAAACAAAAATACGTCAGTTTTGAATGATATTTCTATTGTTAATAAATTCCCTGACGTATTCCTTGAAGAACTTCCTGGCCTACCCCCAGAGCGTGAAATTGAATTTTGTATCGACCTTGAACCTGGTACAAAACCCATTTCCAAAGCCCCATATCGAATGGCTCCTATTGAACTTCAGGAGTTAAAGATCCAACTGCAGGAATTGTTAGACATTGGCTTTATTCGTCCTAGTACTTCTCCTTGGGGTGCTCCTGTGCTATTCGTGAAGAAGAAAGATGGAAGTATGCAACTTTGTATTGATTATCGGGAGTTGAATCATGTCACCATCAAAAACAGGTACCCATTGCCACGTATTGATGACCTGTTTGACCAGTTGCAAGGAGCACAATTCTTTTCAAAGATCGATCTTCATTCTGGATATCATCAGCTGAAGGTTAGAACTGAGGATATTCCAAAGACGGCTTTCAGAACTCGGTACGAGCATTATGAATTCCTAGTCATATCCTTTAGATTGACTAATGCTCCTGCTGCCTTCATGGATATGATGAACCGGGAATTCAAGGAATATTTGGATCACTTTGTGGTCGTCTTTATTGATGACATCCTTATTTATTCCAAAAGCCGTGAAGATCATGAGAAACACTTGAGGCTGGTACTCCAAAAGCTTCGTGAATACAAGCTTTATGCCAAGTTGAAGAAATGTGAGTTCTGGTTGGAGGAGGTAGCATTTCTTGGGCACGTAGTATCAAGTCGTGGAATATCGGTTGACCCGGCAAAGATTGAAGCTATTCAAAGCTGGGAGCAACCTAAATCAGTGACCGAAGTACGTAGCTTTCTTGGTTTAGCTGGTTATTATCGGAGATTCGTGGAAGGATTTTCTCGAATCGCTACTCCATTAACTCAGCTGACTCGAAAAGATACAAAGTTCGTTTGGAGCAAAGAATGTGAGAAGAGTTTTCAAGAACTCAAGAGGAGACTCATTTCAGCACATGTTCTAACAATACCATCTGGCTCGGAGGGATTTGTCATCTACAGTGATGCTTCGAGCAAAGGGTTGGGATGCGTTCTCATGCAACATGGAAAAGTCATAGCCTATGCATCAAGACAACTCAAGGAATATGAGAGGAATTATCCTACTCATGATCTAGAGTTGGCAGCTGTTGTCTTTGCACTTAAAATTTGGAGGCATTACTTGTATGGGGAGAAGGTGGAGATCTTTACGGATCATAAAAGCCTCAAATATTTCTTCACTCAAAAGGAACTCAACATGCGACAACGACGTTGGCTTGAACTGTTGAAAGATTATGATCATACCATTCAATACCATCCTGGAAAAGCGAACGTGGTAGCTGACGCATTGAGTAGAAGATCATATGCAAGTACGAGTGCGATATTGTCAACACAAAGGCCCATTTTGTATGACTTGCAAAGGATGGAGATAGAGTTAAAGACTCCAGGGACCCATGTGATGATGGCAAATATACGAGTAGAAACAACTTTAATCGATAGAGTTAAAGTTGCTCAAGCTACAGACCTGGAGCTGATGCGTATGAGGAAGAAAGTGCAAGAAGGTGCTATGCCGGAAGCAAGAATCGATGAAGAAGGAATACTTCGAGTCAACTCCAGACTTTGTGTTCCTAACAACCCTGATTTAAAGTATGAAATCATGATGGAGGCGCACAACACACCGTTTGCAATCCATCCTGGAAGTACCAAAATGTATCATGATCTTCGTCATACATTTTGGTGGAGCAATATGAAGAGAGAGATAGCGTTGTTTATCTCGAGGTGTTTAACTTGTCAACGAGTCAAAGCGGAGCATCAAGTACCAAAAGGTCCATTGCAACCACTTAAAATTCCAAAATGGAAGTGGGAGCACATTACCATGGATTTTGTTACCGGTCTTCCTAGGGTTTCTCAAGGTATTGATGCGATTTGGGTCATTGTTGATAGATTGACCAAGTCTGCTCATTTCTTACCGATACGAGAAACTTATACACTTGAACGTCTTGCTCGTATGTACATAAACGAGATTGTAAGACTGCATGGTATGCCAGTATCCATAGTTTCTGATCGAGACCCAAGATTCACTTCACGATTTTGGGTTAGTTTACAAAAAGCTATGGGCACATATTTACGATTTAGTTCGGCATATCATCCTCAGACGGACGGACAATCAGAGAGGACTATTCAAACTCTAGAAGATTTATTAAGACTCTGTGTCCTTGACTTCAAGGGAAGTTGGGACAAGTTCTTACCATTGGTGGAGTTTTCCTACAACAACAGTTATCAAGCAAGTATTGGCATGGCTCCATTCGAAGCATTGTATGGAAGAAAATGTCATTCTCCAGTATGCTGGGATGAGGTGGGTGAAGCAACGTTGTTGGGACCGGAGTTGGTACGTATGACTACAGAAAAGATTCAAACGATCCGACAAAGTATAAAAACCTCACAAGATCGACAAAAGAGTTATGCTGATCTTCATCGAAAGGACGTGGAATTTGATGTAGGAGATCATGTGTTCTTACGAGTTGCTCCATGGAAAGGAGTTACGAGATTTGAAAAGAGAGGCAAGCTCAATCCTCGATTCATTGATCCATTTTTAATCCTCGGTCGAGTAGGAACTGTGGCTTATAAACTCGCTTTACCGCCAAGTATGTCTCGTGTTCATAACGTTTTTCACATATTCATGTTACGCAAATATGTGGAAGACCCGAACCACATTATTGAGTTAGAACCGGACGAAATAGTGGAGGATTTGACGTATGAAGAAGTTCATGTTCAAATCTTGGATAAGAAGGAACATATTCTACGCTCCAAGGTTATACCTCAAGTCAAAGTTTTGTGGAGAAACCACGATGTTGAGGAAATGACTTGGGAGTTAGAATCTGAAATGAAATCGAGGTATCCTTACCTCTTCGACATACCAGGTACGTACCCTAATTTCGAGGGCGAAATTTCATAAGAAGAGGAGGTTGTAAGACCCCAACTTTTATAAATAAAGATGAATTTTCTATAAATATCATTTTTGAATATTATGGAGTTAATTTGATATAATGTTATAGTTGTGGGTAATATTTATAAATTTTGCAAAGTACGCAAGTTGTTATATAATATTCGATTGGTCAGAGAATATTCGTTTTAACAGGGAAAATTCGTACAACGGCACAATCATTGGTGGACCCCACAACGGAATTATTGTCAGATTGAGAAAACGACAAAAATATTTTATTAAAAATAACGGCAGAAGTTTTACCATTGATACTGTTGAACTACTCGGTAGTAAAAGTACAGTAATACGTGTGGTTGCATAGTAGCACACGGTATTGATTATTAATGATTATGTGAGAACTCACTCAGTTTGATTCAATTATTGTCAGTTAATAATATGAATTATTTAGCGATAATGACGTTTTGTTTTATTCGTATTATTAACGTAATAAAACAGAAACATCTTTTTATATAAAACAGAATACTTTATTAAAGTTATTCTATAAATAGAATATATTATATTTTATTTAAAAGATTTTTCTTTAAATATGGACCGTCAGATTAAAGTAATCAATCTGGACCGTTCATGGATTAGTTACTATGCATTCTATTTTTCTATAAATAGCAGCTCATTCCTTCATTATTTCTTACGAATTCACTGAACTCTAGAGAGATAAATTATAGAGAGAAACTATAGAGAGAGAGAAGAAGAGTATTCTGCTACTTAACTACTTCCTTATTTCAGCTCTTCTTTAAAACGGTAAGGGGTGTTATTCTTTCCTATTCATGAAGAGAACTGCTGTTATTCCATTTCTTATTATTCTGTTGGAATAACCTGTATACGCGGTCTATCCTATACTTGGTGACATTCTTCTGTTATTCTGTTGGAACATCATGTCTGTGTGTTTTACACCGGACCTTATTCCGTCTTGTTATTATTCTGTTGGAACATTCTGTCTGTGTGTTTTACACCGGACCTGGTTCTGTCTTGTTATTATTCTGTTGGAACATCCTGTCTGTGTGTTTTACACCGGACCTGGTTCCATTATTTACTATTATTCTGTCGGAATATCATGTCTGTGCGTTTACGCCGGACCTGGTTCCATTGTTTATTATTCTGTCGGAATATCCTGTCTGTGCGTTTCCGCCGGACCCGGTTCCATTATTTATTATTCTGTTAGAATAATCTGTCTGTGCGGTCTATCGCATGCATGGTGATTTCTTTTGTTATTCCATTCTTTATTATACTCAGTTGGTTAAGTTTTAACTTCTATACTCCATGAAATTAGTGAAATATCCTTGATAATTGCGGTTCATCCAGTATCTTTTCATGAAAATATTCTTCTAAGTATTCTTGAATTTTACTCCACAAAGCAGTATCATGTTGACAATTTGGACGTTGTTAATTCTTGGATAAATTAATTCTTGAACTTGTTTTATTGAATTCTTATATCATTGTCATCATCCTCATGTTTATAAAATGTTAAAAGTCATTTGTGGCCTGTAGTGCATAGATGGACTTGGTATGATTATGACCAGGGATTATTCGGTATAATCATGACCGTAATGTTACAAATGATGTGGTAAAAGTCCTCATTGGCCGTAGTGCATTGATGGACAGTTGTTGGCATGATCATGACCATTAATGAATACACGAATATCCTTGGCCGTAGTGCAGGGGTGATTCGATGATGTGGATTATTTTATTAAGCCGAGTCCCAGCGATAACAATGTTGAAAAACCTTTTAAATCATAAAAGATAGTAGAGTTTATTTTCTACTTGACTCTTTTAATGGATTGCTTGTTCCACTGCAATTAAACTTGATGTCTATTATATTTTATCAGTGTAACACTGTTGAAGGCTAATAATAATTTATTCTGCATTATCTTAGTCATAATATTTCTTACTGGGCTAGTTGAGCTCACCCTTTCTTTCACTGTTCTCTTCAGGAAATGAGAACGTAGCTGGGGTAAGTCGGAGAACGGAGTGATGGTCCGAATGATAGTATTAGTTAGTAGTCCTCACTATTCTATGTAATAGTGTGTTAATAAATGTAATGAGGACTCCTTTTGAGTATGAATTGTAAGACCCCGAATTTTATGAAATAAAAGTATTCAATTTTTCTTATAATTACTGTTCAGTAAATGGTTAAATTGATAAATGTTAAAGTTAAGGGTGATATATGAATTTTTTTCAAAATACACAAGTGGTTATAAAATATTCATTGTTGTCGGGGAATATTCGTTTGGTCGTGGAATATTCTTTCTGTCGGGAAATATTCGTACGACGGCGCAGCAATTTGTGGGCCCCATAACAGAATAACTGTCGGGTGAAAAAAATGACAAATTTGAGTTTTTACAAATAACGGCGTAGTTGTTACCGTTAACACTGTTGGAATACCCGGTGGTTAAAATACAGTAATACGCGTTATTACACAGTAGCACACGGTATTGCATAATATTTTTAAAATTATTGATTCTTACGTAAGAAGGCACTACTCAATAATTGTTATAGTAATTACTGTTCAATATTTTATTTTATTGATTCAATAATTGCTACGTTGAAATTTTATATTATTGTTGTTCAATAATTGTCACTGCACAGTATTTCCCATTATCAGATCAATAATTCATGTTATTTGAATAATATTATAAGATAACATTATTGGCAATGTCTAGAAAGTTCTGTCTAAGGAGAGGTTTGGTCACCTAATTGCGCGCCAGTAAGGAGAAATTCTTATTGGAAAGCCCCCTCTTTCCTGGGAACGGCCTGGTTGTCATAAATGTGATTCTGTAATATTATTTGTGAATAATTAATTATTTATTCATATGATAAGGAAATATTTATTTTATGTGGATATAAATGAGGGATATATTTTTGTGGTTAAAAATGAAGGAGTTAATGTTGAGGTATTTTATCTGTATTTTTGTCGGAACGGAGGCATTGAAAATCAAATTAGGGTTTTTAAGATATTTTGTGAGGGTTATAATTTTTAATCCGACCGTTGGATCGTGGTAATATTTGGATATGTTATACATATATAAGTTTAGTATATGTCCACAAATTTTGAACCGTTAAAAATGAACGTATGATTTGTTATGAATTTTACGAGATGACTGGTTCAGAAATTGTTGAATTTTCGGAGTTAATCATTTTGGTGGAAAATTCTAGAATTGGTGGGCCCCACTCTTGGTTGGTGAAGAAATGTGCTAAAATTTTTATTCAAATGTGGTGGGTGGGAATAGTAGCAGGTAAAGTCATCAGGTTATAGGTTAAGTCTGATTCGGCGTGCTAACATTTTCCTATAAATAGAGGGCTAAGTTAGAATTGAAAATCACACCAGAAACATAAGCTTTCTCTCTTTCTCTCTCTATATTATGAAGCATATTTTGTGAGTATTTAGATACTTGGTGAGTTGCTATTCATCAGTGCAAGTTTTCTTCAGCGTTATATCCGATATCCGGTCAGAAGTGCTGCTATTTTGAGGTAAGGGATAGTAAGGGATTTTAAGGGTTATTATGTTTTTCAGTTCGTAATTTTTCTGACCTTCAAAAATTCTGGAAAAATTTGAAATGATATTTTGATGATTTTTCTTGGTTGTGTCCAAAAATGGTGATTTTTGGATGTATAGATTGAGAGTTATGAATTTTATGAGAAAAGACTATTTTAAAAGTAACCGCTTATAATTCATTGTGGTTAACTCCAAAATTGATGAAATTTTTATTGGGAGTACATGTATATGATAGAAGTATACTCTGTAAATTTCAGAATTTTTGGACAAAAGTATAATTTTTGATAAATGTCTAAATATTCGGCTGTTTTGGCCATATGAAAAATAGTAAATGACTTTTAAAAATTCTGAGAAAAATATATGTTCACTATGGGACTATATTATGCTAAATCCCAGAAAAGAAATATTTTTGGAACTGATTTGGTATTTTTCATGAAAATAGTCTAGTTATGAGTAAATGAATTAAATATGTTTTGTGAAGTAAGAAAATTGAAAAATAGGATTTTATGACTTGAGAATCCTATATGAGGTATATGCAGATTTTTGATGAGGATTTTGGTTATTGGTGATAAAATCTTATGAGTTTGGCATTTTAGAATGATTAAATGCATTATTTAGTAAAGTGTAAACAATTAAAATAAATTGTTTATAAGCTTAAGAAATATTATTCTTTCAATATCATTATACCGAAATATTGGTATGTATTTTATTGTAGAATTTTTATCTTTTTGTGTCGGGGTTACTATTCATGAGTTACTATTCACAAGTTACTATTCACGATAAAATTGGTTTCCTTTTTTTAACCAAATTATAGTTGATTTATGAATATTACTCTTGAGATTAAATCTATATGTTGATCATATTATTTTTATTATCATATATAACATTTTTATAATCCTGATGTTGAAATTCTCTTTCACTTGAGTGTAAAGATGGGTAGATTATTGGTATGATAATGACTTTGGGTACTCTTTGGCCAGTAGTGCAAAGTTAAATTATTGACTAGTACGATCATGACCAATGAATTTATAAGTGAATATCTTTAGCTTAAGTGCAAAGGTGAAATGATCAACATGGTTATAATTATTGTTTATATAAATTCTAAAATGATTATATATTTCTTTGAGATATGAATATATTTGGCCTGTAGTGCAAATATGAACTGTTGATGAATATCTTTGGCCTGTAGTGCAAAGATGAATTGTAGATGAATATCTTTGGCCTATAGTGCAAAGATGACATGTTGTTGAATATCTTTCGCCAGTAGTGCAAAGATGAACAGGTGTTGAGATGAACATGACCAACTGGTACAAATGAATATCTTTGGCCGTAGTGCAAAGATGAAGTTATTAGTATGATTATGAACAGGAACTGTGATTTGGTATAACCATGATCTTTGATGTTCCAGGTAAAGACAGGTGATGAAAATATTCTTCGTCCTGGGTGCGAAGAAAAATTTAGAGTCACAATTATGATTATGAGTTATTCATATGATTGTGGAAAGAAACTGTTGAGTGATGTTACATGGATAAAACATTGTTGGTGGATTTTTAACATGGAGGAGATAATAGACTTTATGATCTATTTGACTCTTTTAATGGATTGCTCGTTCCGCTGCAACTATGGTTGAAATTTTTATCATCTACCATATGTTCTAAATCTCTGATTTATTACTGATGAAGACTATTGATAATTTATTTATCTTTAGTCATGATATTCTTTACTGGGCTAGTTGTGCTCACCCTTTTGTTTCACAATTCCTTTCAGGTAATAAGAGTGTAGCTGGGTCGAGCGGGGGTAACAAGGGAATAGAACGGTGGTCATCATTTAGTAGTTATATTTGGTGAAGAAAATAGGGTGAGGCGAACCCAACGTTGAAAGGGTGTTTTGTCACTATCATACAAGATGTCTAACGACATACAACCTCGTGTCATCATAAGACAGGGATGTGCTCATCCACTTGCTGAGTATATATACGAGCACTACCTATATAATCTTGGTGTTTGTTTGAAGTATAATTCTCAATTAGAGACAGTAGAGATAATGATAAGTCAAGAGAAGACTCACCATTGGGAAGAATATGATAGTAAACTTCTCTTTTTTCTTTGGGGTCTATTGGGTCAACCAAGGATAATTCTGTGGCCATATGATATCTATCATAACCTAGATGCATGGCCTCCCATGTACGAAGGTTTCCTTGAGTACTTCCCAAAGATTTTAATTTCTAAAATAGTTTTTAACTATACCTTTATGTAAGGTGTCATTGTGAGGTGTTGTCCACGGTTGGGACATGAGTCACATTTGGTATATATTTGTATCCAAACTCACAGCATATATGTTGTTGTATTTTGCACGACAATTGTTGTAATAAAGTTGTAGTTGTTTTCTGTACCATGTATTTGGCGACTCAGAATAGGTTGGATGGAATGGACCTGTTTTGGGGTTGTCACAGTTGGTATCAGATCTTAGGGATATGGTCTCTAGCGGAGATCGGGAAATAGAACTAGGAAGGGAGAGACGAGTAAAATCCTTCGCTAGTGTGTCCTACCTAAGCTTATTTGTTGGTCAGTCATAATATCGGGATATTATGTGATTTGTTAATTTATTCAATTAACCCTTGTTTTGAAGCTATATTCTAGAATGATATCTAAAATACAGGAGATGAGCAATGGAGAAATCATGATGACAGGAAAGATGGAATCTGAAATGAAAGCAAGGTATTCTCAACTCTTTGAAATACCAGGTACGTAAATTTCGGGGACGAAATTTCATAAGGAGGGGAGATTGTAAGATCCCGAATTTTATGAAATAAAAGTATTCAATTTTTCTTATAATTACTATTCAGTAAATGGTTAAATTGATAAATGTTAAAGTTAAGGGTGATATATGAATTTTTTTCAAAATACACAAGTGGTTATAAAATATTCATTGTTGTCGGGGAATATTCGTTTGGTTGTGGAATATTCTTTCTGTCGGGGAATATTCGTACGACGGCGCAGTAATTTGTGGGCCCCATAACAGAATAACTGTCGGGTGAAGAAAATGAAAAATTTGAGTTTTTACAAATAACGGCGTAGTTGTTACCGTTAACACTGTTGAAATACCCGGTGGTTAAAATACAGTAATACGCGTTATTACACAGTAGCACACGGTATTGCATAGTATTTTTGAAATTATTGATTCTTACGTAAGAAGGCACTACTCAATAATTGTTATAGTAATTACTGTTCAATATTTTATTTTATTGATTCAATAATTGCTACGTTGAAATTTTATATTATTGTTGTTCAATAATTATCACTGCACAGTATTTTCTATTATCAGATCAATAATTCATGTTATTTGAATAATATTATAAGATAACATTATTGGCAATATCTAGAAAGTTCTGTCTAAGGAGAGGTTTGGTCACCTAATTGCACGCCAGTAAGGAGAAATTCTTATTGAAAAGCCCCCTCTTTCCTGGGAACGGCCTGGTTGTCATAAATGTGATTCTGTAATATTATTTGTGAATAATTAATTATTGATTCATATGATAAGGAAATATTTATTTTATGTGGATATAAATGAGGGATATATTTTTGTGGTTAAAAATGAAGGAGTTAATGTTGAGGTGTTTTATCTGTATTTTTGTCGGAACGGAGGTATTGAAAATTAAATTAGGGTTTTTAAGATATTTTGTGAGGGTTATAATTTTTAATCCGACTGTTGGATCGTGGTAATATTTGGATATGTTATACATATATAAGTTGAGTATATGTCCACAAATTTTGAACCGTTAAAAATAAACGTATGATTTGTTATGAATTTTACGAGATGACTGGTTCAGAAATTGTTGAATTTTCGGAGTTAATCATTTTGGTAGAAAATTCTAGAATTGGTGGGCCCCACTCTTGGTTGGTGAAGAAATGTGCTGAGATTTTTATTCAAATGTGGTGGGTGAGAATAGTAGCAGGTAAAGCCATCAGGTTACAGGTTAAGTCTGATTCGGCGTGCTAACATTTTCCTATAAATAGAGGGCTAAGTTAGAATTGAAAATCACACCTGAAACATAAGCTTTCTCTCTTTCTCTCTCTATATTATGAAGCATATTTTGTGAGTATTTAGATACTTGGTGAGTTGCTATTCATCAGTGCAAGTTTCCTTCAGCGTTATATCCGATATCCGGTCAGAAGTGCTGCTATTTTGAGGTAAGGGATAGTAAGGGATTTTAAGGGTTATTATATTTTTCAGTTCGTAATTTTTTTGACCTTCAAAAATTCTGAAAAAATTTGAAATGATATTTTGATGAGTTTTCTTGGCTGTGTCCAAAAACGGTGATTTTTGGATGTATAGATTGAGAGTTATGAATTTTATGAGAAAAGACTATTTTAAAAGTAAACGCTTATAATTCATTGTGGTTAACTCTAAAATTGATGAAATTTTTATTGGGAGTACATGTATATGATAGAAGTATACTCTGTAAATTTCAGAATTTTTGGACAAAAGTACAATTTTCGATAAATGTCTAAATATTCGGCTGTTTTGGCCATATGAAAAATAGTAAATGACTTTTAAAAATTCTGAGAAAAATATATGTTCACTATGGGACTATATTATGCTAAATTCCAGAAAAGAAATATTTTTGGAACTGATTTGGTATTTTTCATGAAAATAGTTTAGTTATGAGTAAATGAATTAAATATGTTTTGTGAAGTAAGAAAATTGGAAAATAGGATTTTATGACTTGAGAATCCTATATGAGATATATGCAGATTTTTGATGAGGATTTTGGTTATTGGTGATAAAATCTTATGAGTTTGGCATTTTAGAATGATTAAATGCATTATTTAGTAAAGTGTAAACAATTAAAATAAATTGTTTATAAGCTTAAGAAATATTATTCTTTCAATATCATTATACCGAAATATTGGTATGTATTTTATTGTAGAATTTTTATCTTTTTGTGTCGGGGTTACTATTCATGAGTTACTATTCACGAGTTACTATTCATGAGTTACTATTCACGAGTTACTATTCATGAGTAATTCACGAGTTACTATTCACGATAAAATTGGTTTCCTTTTTCTAACCAAATTATAGTTGATTTATGAATATTACTCTTGAGATTAAATCTATATGTTGATCATATTATTTTTATTATCATATATAACATTTTTATAACCCTGATGTTGAAATTCTCTTTCACTTGAGTGTAAAGATGGGTAGATTATTGGTATGATCATGACTTTAGGTTCTCTTTGGCCAGTAGTGCAAAGTTGAATTATTGACTAGTACGATCATGACCAATGAATTTATAAGTGAATATCTTTAGCTTAAGTGCAAAGGTGAAATGATCAACATGGTTATAAATATTGTTTATATAAATTCTAAAATGATTATATATTTCTTTGAGATATGAATATATTTGGCCTGTAGTGCAAATATGAACTGTTGATGAATATCTTTGGCCTGTAGTGCAAAGATGAATTGTAGATGAATATCTTTGGCCTATAGTGCAAAGATGACATGTTGTTGAATATCTTTCGCCAGTAGTGCAAAGATGAACAGGTGTTGAGACGAACATGACCAATTGGTACAAATGAATATCTTTGGCCGTAGTGCAAAGATGAAATTATTAGTATGATTATGAACAGGAACTGTGATTTGGTATAACCATGATCTTTGATGTTCCAGGTAAAGACAGGTGATGAAAATATTCTTCGTCCTGGGTGCGAAGAAAAATTTAGAGTCACAATTATGATTATGAGTTATTCATATGATTGTGGAAAGAAACTGTTGAGTGATGTTACATGGATAAAACATTGTTGGTGGATTTTTAACATGGAGGAGATAATAGACTTTATGATCTATTTGACTCTTTTAATGGATTGCTCGTTCCGCTGCAAATATGGTTGAAATTTTTATCATCTACCATATGTTCTAAATCTCTGATTTATTACTGATGAAGACTATTGATAATTTATTTATCTTTAGTCATGATATTCTTTACTGGGCTAGTTGTGCTCACCCTTTTGTTTCACAATTCCTTTCAGGTAATAAGAGTGTAGCTGGGTCGAGCGGGGGTAACAAGGGAATAGAACGGTGGTCATCATTTAGTAGTTATATTTGGTGAAGAAAATAGGGTGAGGCGAACCCAACGTTGAAAGGGTGTTTTGTCACTATCATACAAGATGTCTAACGACATACAACCTCGTGTCATCATAAGACAGGGATGTGCTCATCCACTTGCTGAGTATATATACGAGCACTACCTATATAATCTTGGTGTTTGTTTGAAGTATAATTCTCAATTAGAGACAATAGAGATAATGATAAGTCAAGAGAAGACTCACCATTGGGAAGAATATGATAGTAAACTTCTCTTTTTTCTTTGGGGTCTATTGGGTCAACCAAGGATAATTATGTGGCCATATGATATCTATCATAACCTAGATGCATGGCCTCCCATGTACGAAGGTTTCCTTGAGCACTTCCCAAAGATTTTAATTTTTAAAACAGTTTTTGACTATACCTTTATGTAAGGTGTCATTGTGAGGTGTTGTCCACAGTTGGGACATGAGTCACATTTGGTATATATTTGTATCCAAACTCACAACATATATGTTGTTGTATTTTGCACGACAATTGTTGTAATAAAGTTGTAGTTATTTTCTGTACCTTGTATTTGGCGACTCAGAATAGGTTGGATGGAATGGACCTGTTTTGGGGTTGTCACATGAATACTCTCTAGAAGATAATATTTGTATTCAAACTCACAGTTTATATTTTGTCGTATTGTACACGATAGTTGTATTAGTAAGTTGTATTTGTATTCTGTACTATGTATCTGACGACCCAAGATGGGTGATGTATACCTATTTTTGGGGGCGTCACAAATACTTCCACAAAATAAGGGTTAATTGACATACCACATATTATCCCTATATTCTGACTGACCAATTAAATAATAAATAAACTTAGGTAGGTCATACTAGCAAATAATTTTTCCATCTCTCCCCTCCTAGTTCTTGTCTCACATCTCAGCCAAGGATCATATCCCTAAGCTCTGATACCAAATGTGACACCCCCAAAATAGATATACATCACCCATCTTGGGTCGCCAAATATATGATACAGAATTTAAATACAAACTTCCTTATACAATACGACAAAAATGTAGTTGAGAGTTTTTACACGAATATTGTCTAGTAGACAATATTCAAACTCAAACGGAGTCCTCATTAAAATTATTATCACACTATTTTATAAAATAGTGAGGACTACTACAACCACCATCTCGGACCATCACTCCATTCCCCGACTAGTCCCAGCTACATTCTCATTTCCTGAAGAGAATAATGAAAGTAAAAGGGTGAGCTCAACTAGCATAGTAAGAATTATTATAACTAAGATAATGCAGAATAAATTATCTGTGACGCCCCCAAAATTAGGTATACATCACCCATCTTGGGTCGTCAGATACATAGTACAGAATACAAATACAACTTAATAATACAACTGTCGTGTACAATACGACAAAACATAAACTGTGAGTTTGAATACAAATATTATCTTCTAGAGAGTATTCATACTCAAAAGGAGTCCTCATTACATTTATTAACACACCATTACATAGAATAGTGAGGACTACTAACTAATACTATCATTCGGACCATCACTCCGTACCCCGACTTGTCCCAGCTACGTTCTCATTTCCTGAAGAGAACAGTGAAAGAAAGGGTGAGCTCAACTAGCCCAGTAAGAAATATTATGACTAAGATAATGCAGAATAAATTATCATTAGCCTTCAACAATGTTAAACTGATAAAATATAATAGACATCAAGTTTAACTGCAGCGGAACAAGCAATCCATTAAAAGAGTCAAGTAGAAAATAAACTCTACTATCTTTTATGATTTAAAAGGTTTTTCAACACTGTGATCGCTGAGACTCAGCTTAATAAAATAATCCACATCATCGAATCACCCCTGCACTACGGCCAAGGATATTCGTGTATTCATTAATGGTCATGATCATGCCAACAACTGTCCATCAATGCACTACGGGCCAATGAGGACTTTTACCACATCATTTGTAACATTACGGTCATGATTATACCGAATAATCCCTGGTCATAATCATACCAAGTCCATCTATGCACTACATGCCACAGATGACTTTCAACATTTTATAAACATGAGGATGATGACAATGATATAAGAATTCAATAAAACAAGTTCAAGAATTAATTTATCCAGGAATTAACAACGTCCAAATTGTCAACATGATACTGCATTGTGGAGTAAAATTCAAGAATGCTTAGAAGAATATTTTCTTGAAAAGATACTGGATGAAACGCAACTATCAAGGATATTCCACAAATTTCATGGAGTATAGAAGTCAAAACTTAACCAACTGAGTATAATAAAGAATGGAATAACAAAAGAAATCACCATGCATGCGATAGACCGCACAGACAGGTTATTCCAACAGAATAATAAATAATGGAACCAGGTCCGGCGTAAACGCACAGACAGGATATTCCGACAGAATAATAAATAATGGAACCAGGTCCGGTGTAAAACACACAGACAGGATATTCCAACAGAATAATAATAAAAACGGAACCAGGTCCGGTGTAAAACACACAGACAGGATGTTCCAACAGAATAATAAACGGAACCAGGTCCGGTGTAAAACACACAGACAGGATGTTCCAACAGAATAATAGAAGAATGTCACCAAGTATAGGGTAGACCGCGTATACTGGTTATTCCAACAGAATAATAACGAATGGAATAACAGAAGTTCTCTTCATGAATATAAAAGAAATAATATTCCCTACCTTAAAAGAACTGGATATTGGAAAAGTGATGTAGCAGAATACTTTTATCTCTCTCTCTCTTATTCTCTCTATACTTTCTCTCTCTATAGCTTGAATGAATTCGTGAAAAATAATGAAGCCCTAGGCCTCTATTTATAGAAAAACTGAGGGTGGCTCTTGGTCTTAACGAAGGGTCAAATGACTCTTGGTCTTAACGAAGGGTCAAATGACTCTTGGTAATATTGAAGGGACAACTACTATTGACGAAAGTAATTACTATTGACCAAGGTAAATACTATTGACGAAGGTAATTACTATTGACCAAGGTAAATACTATTGACGAAGGTAATTACTATTGACCAAGGTAAATACTATTGACGACGGTAATTACTATTGACGACAGTAATTACTATTGACGACGGTAATTACTATTGACGAAGAGACTCTTAGATGATGACATATGGCCCCCCATAAAATAACCAAACTTACCACAACGTCTCAATAATATAACATATTATACAGATGATACTATGACAATAATTTAAGAGATATGATGCAGCAATTACTGTAGCAATAATTGAGTATAGCTGAGTGACTTCTCACGTAAGCATCAATAATCAATACCGTGTGCTACTATGCAACCACGCGTATTACTGTACTTTTACTACCGAGTAGTTCAACAGTTTTAACGGTTTTAACGGTAACACCTCAGCCGTTATTTTTATAGAAAGATAATTCTGTCGTTTTCTCAATCCGACAATAATTCCGTTGTGGGGTCCACCAATGATTGTGCCGTCGTACGAATATTCCCCGACAAAAAGAATATTCTCCGACCAAACGAATATTTTATAACAACTTGCTTACTTTGCAAAATTTATAAATATTACCCACAACTATAACATTATATCAAATTAACTCCATAATATTCAAAAATGATATTTATAGAAAATTCATCTTTATTTATAAAAGTTGGGGTCTTACAACCTCCCCTTCTTATGAAATTTCGCCCTCGAAATTAGGGTACGTACCTGGTATGTCGAAGAGGTAAGGATACCTTGATTTCATTTCTGATTCTAACTCCCAAGTCATTTCCTCAACATCGTGGTTTCTCCACAAAACTTTGACTTGAGGTATAACCTTGGAGCGTAGAATATGTTCCTTCTTATCCAAGATTTGAACAGGAACTTCTTCATACGTCAAATCCTCCGCTATTTCGTCCGGTTCTAACTCAATAATGTGGTTCGGGTCTTCCACATATTTGCGTAACATGGATATGTGGAAAACGTTATGAACACGAGACATACTTGGCGGTAAAGCGAGTCTATAAGCCACAGTTCCTACTCGATCGAGGATTAAAAATGGACCGATGAATCGAGGATTTAGCTTTCCTCTCTTTCCAAATCTCGTAACTCCTTTCCATGGAGCAACACGTAAGAACACATGATCTCCTACATCAAATTCCACGTCCTTTCGATGAAGATCAGCATAACTCTTTTGTCGATCTTGTGAGGTTTTTATACGTTGTCGGATCGTTTGAATCTTTTCTGTAGTCATACGTACCAACTCCGGTCCCAACAACGTTGCTTCGCCCACCTCATCCCAGCATACTGGAGAACGACATTTTCTTCCATACAATGCTTCGAATGGAGCCATGCCAATACTTGCTTGATAACTGTTGTTGTAGGAAAACTCCACCAATGGTAAGAACTTGTCCCAACTTCCCTTGAAGTCAAAGACACAGAGTCTTAATAGATCTTCAAGAGTTTGAATAGTCCTCTCTGATTGTCCGTCCGTCTGAGGATGATATGCTGAACTAAATCGTAACTCCGTGCCCATAGCTTTTTGTAAACTAACCCAAAATCGTGAAGTGAATCTTGGGTCTCGATCAGAAACTATGGATACTGGCATACCATGCAGTCTTACAATCTCGTTTATGTACATACGAGCAAGACGTTCAAGTGTATAAGTTTCTCGTATCGGTAAGAAATGAGCAGACTTGGTCAATCTATCAACAATGACCCAAATCGCATCAATACCTTGAGAAACCCTAGGAAGACCGGTAACGAAATCCATGGTAATGTGCTCCCACTTCCATTCTGGAATTTCAAGTGGTTGCAATGGACCTTTTGGTACTTGATGCTCCGCTTTGACTCGTTGACAAGTTAGACACCTTGAGATAAACAACGCTATCTCTCTCTTCATATTGCTCCACCAAAATGTATGACGAAGATCATGATACATTTTGGTACTTCCAGGATGGATTGCAAACGGTGTGTTGTGCGCCTCCATCATGATTTCATACTTTAAATCAGGGTTGTTAGGAACACAAAGTCTGGAGTTGACTCGAAGTATTCCTTCTTCATCGATTCTTGCTTCCGGCATAGACCTTCTTGCACTTTCTTCCTCATACGCATCAGCTCCAGGTCTGTAGCTTGAGCAGCTTTAACTTTATCGATTAAAGTCGGTTCTACTCGTATATTCGCCATCATCACATGGGTCCCTGGAGTCTTCAACTCTATCTCCATCCTTTGCAAGTCACACAAAATGGGCCTTTGCGTTGTTAATATTGCACTTGTACCCGCATATGATCTTCTACTCAATGCGTCAGCTACCACGTTCGCTTTTCCAGGATGGTATTGAATGGTATGATCATAATCTTTCAACAGTTCAAGCCAACGTCGTTGTCGCATGTTGAGTTCCTTTTGAGTGAAGAAATATTTGAGGCTTTTATGATCCGTAAAGATCTCCACTTTCTCCCCATACAAGTAATGCCTCCAAATTTTAAGTGCAAAGACAACAGCTGCCAACTCTAGATCATGAGTAGGATAATTCCTCTCATATTCCTTGAGTTGTCTTGATGCATAGGCTATGACTTTTCCATGTTGCATGAGAACGCATCCCAACCCTTTGCTCGAAGCATCACTGTAGATGACAAATCCCTCCGAGCCAGATGGTATTGTTAGAACAGGTGCTGAAATGAGTCTCCTCTTGAGTTCTTGAAAACTCTGCTCACATTCTTCGCTCCAACCAAACTTTGTATCTTTCCGAGTCAGCTGAGTTAATGGAGTAGCGATTCGAGAAAATCCTTCCACGAATCTCCGATAATAACCAGCTAAACCAAGAAAGCTACGTACCTCGGTCACTGATTTAGGTTGCTCCCAGCTTTGAATAGCTTCAATCTTTGCCGGGTCAACCGATATTCCACGACTTGATACTACGTGCCCAAGGAATGCTACCTCTTCCAGCCAGAACTCGCATTTCTTCAACTTGGCATAAAGTTTGTATTCACGAAGCTTTTGGAGTACCAGCCTCAAGTGTTGCTCATGATCTTCACGGCTTTTGGAATAAATAAGGATGTCATCAATAAAGACGACCACAAAGTGATCCAAATATTCCTTGAATACCCGGTTCATCATATCCATGAAGGCAGCAGGAGCATTAGTCAATCCAAAAGACATAACTAAGAATTCATAATGCCCGTACCGAGTTCTAAAAGCCGTCTTTGGAATATCCTCAGTTCTAACCTTCAGCTGATGATATCCAGAACGAAGATCGATCTTTGAAAAGAATTGTGCTCCTTGCAACTGGTCAAACAGGTCATCAATACGTGGCAATGGGTACCTATTTTTGATGGTGACATGATTCAACTCCCGATAATCAATACAAAGTCGCATACTCCCATCTTTCTTCTTCACGAACAGAACAGGAGCACCCCAAGGAGAAGTACTAGGACGAATAAAACCAATGTCTAACAATTCCTGCAGTTGGGTCTTTAACTCCTGAAGTTCAATAGGAGCCATTCGATATGGGGCTTTGGAAATGGGTTTTGTACCGGGTTCAAGGTCGATACAAAATTCAATTTCACGCTCTGGGGGTAGGCCAGGAAGTTCTTCGGGAAATACGTCAGGAAATTTATTAACAACAGAAATATCATTCAAAGCTGACGTATTTTTGTTTAGATCTGTGACATGAGCTAAGAAAGCTTGACATCCGTTTTTCAATAAACGAATAGCTTTATGGCTTGAGATGACAGCGATTGATTTTAATGGTTTGGTTGCTTGAATTCGCATAATAGGTCGATTAGGAATATGAAAGCTAACAACCTTACGAAAACAATCAATTTTTGCATGATGAGTAGTTAACCAATCAATCCCTAGAATCACGTCAAATGCAAGTATTTTTAATGAAATAAGATCGACAGGTAATGTGTGGGTACCAACTTGAACCAAACAAGACTTATAAACCGTGGATGTAATGAAGGTTTCTCCCAATGGAGTTTCAACAGCTAAGTCAAAGTCTAATTTCTCCGGAATCAAATTTAATCGATGAGCGCAAGTAGGAGAAATAAAAGAATGGGTTGAACCGGTATCAAATAAAGTATAGACTTCGTTAGAGTTTATGATAAGCTTACCCGTGATGACCTCATTCGGGTTCCTTGCTTCTGGGAGTTCACAACAAACGCTCTCCCTTGCACAACCGGTTTTGACTTTTCTGGGACGGCCTTTGGTGCCTCCATCCTAGCTGAATTTGTCTTCGGTAAACGACAAAATCGGGCTAAATGACCTTCTCTTCCACAATTATAACATGCTTTGGACGGCATCGCGCAGTTTGGACTGATGTGCCCCTCCCCTCCGCATTTGAAACATATGATAGGTGGTCGTTCTCCTTCCTTAACGACAGGTGCTGGTGCTGACGTCTTTCCATCATTGTTGAATCTCCTCTTCTTGAAATGTCCATTCTTATTGTTTTGGCCCTGATTACCACCGAAGTGGTTACCATTTCTGGCCTGTTGATTCCCTCCACGCTTGTTGTCACCGCTTCGATGACTGCTCTCACTGGTATTATCATTTTGCCGGCTGCTCTCTTTTGGTTGCGTTGTCTCGTTATCGCGCTCCACCAACTGAGCCCTATTTACAACATCTGAATACAAACACAGTTTATGAGAAACAAGATGTTGACGTATCTCCGGCTTCAAACCTCTTAAAAACATCCGCGTCATTCTTTCTTCATTATCCACCAGGTGGGACGCAAACCGGGATAACTCCGCAAATTTTGCCTCGTACTGCGACACGGTCATATTATTCTGCTCCAATTTGATGAACTCCACCTCCTTCATGTGACGAATACTCTCGGGAAAGTATTTGTCGTTAAACAGCTCTTGGAACTTCTCCCAAGACATCTTCAGTGCGGCAGGTTGAGTACGCTTTATCGATTCCCACCAGTAATCTGCCTCTCCTCGCAACATAAAGGCGGCAAAGGGAACCTTTTGCTCCTCGGAGCAACCCAAGACATCAAATATCTTGGTGATCTGCTTTATCCATGTTTCAGCTACAAGTGGTTTGGGTTCTCCCTTAAACTCCGGTGGTCCCAGCTCCTTAAACTGTTTAGCGGTGACCGCCAGAGAGTTTCCAGTATTTCCACCTACGTTGTGGACAGGAGCCGCTTTCACCTGTTGTTGCATGAATTGCATAAAGCCTCTGAACATTTGATCATTCATCATTTGGTCAGTGTTGTTGTTTGCATGAGGATTGACACCTTCCTGATGCACATTATCCTGATTATTGATATGTGGTGAATCAACAGTCGTCTGTGCTCCATTGCTATTCTCAACATTCTCAGATGCCATTTTCAGATACTGCCACAAAATAAAAATTAATTGATATGTCATATATTATCCTTATATTATGACCGACCAATTAAATACCATGCAAATAAACTTAGGTATGTCATACTAGCGAAGGAATTCCCCGTCTCTCCCCTCCTAGTTCTATTCTCACATCTTAGCCAGGGATCATATCCCTAAGCTCTGATACCAACTGTGACGCCCCCAAAATTAGGTATACATCACCCATCTTGGGTCGTCAGATACATAGTACAGAATACAAATACAACTTAATAATACAACTGTCGTGTACAATACGACAAAACATAAACTGTGAGTTTGAATACAAATATTATCTTCTAGAGAGTATTCATACTCAAAAGGAGTCCTCATTACATTTATTAACACACCATTACATAGAATAGTGAGGACTACTAACTAATACTATCATTCGGACCATCACTCCGTACCCCGACTTGTCCCAGCTACGTTCTCATTTCCTGAAGAGAACAGTGAAAGAAAGGGTGAGCTCAACTAGCCCAGTAAGAAATATTATGACTAAGATAATGCAGAATAAATTATCATTAGCCTTCAACAATGTTAAACTGATAAAATATAATAGACATCAAGTTTAACTGCAGCGGAACAAGCAATCCATTAAAAGAGTCAAGTAGAAAATAAACTCTACTATCTTTTATGATTTAAAAGGTTTTTCAACACTGTGATCGCTGAGACTCAGCTTAATAAAATAATCCACATCATCGAATCACCCCTGCACTACGGCCAAGGATATTCGTGTATTCATTAATGGTCATGATCATGCCAACAACTGTCCATCAATGCACTACGGGCCAATGAGGACTTTTACCACATCATTTGTAACATTACGGTCATGATTATACCGAATAATCCCTGGTCATAATCATACCAAGTCCATCTATGCACTACATGCCACAGATGACTTTCAACATTTTATAAACATGAGGATGATGACAATGATATAAGAATTCAATAAAACAAGTTCAAGAATTAATTTATCCAGGAATTAACAACGTCCAAATTGTCAACATGATACTGCATTGTGGAGTAAAATTCAAGAATGCTTAGAAGAATATTTTCTTGAAAAGATACTGGATGAAACGCAACTATCAAGGATATTCCACAAATTTCATGGAGTATAGAAGTCAAAACTTAACCAACTGAGTATAATAAAGAATGGAATAACAAAAGAAATCACCATGCATGCGATAGACCGCACAGACAGGTTATTCCAACAGAATAATAAATAATGGAACCAGGTCCGGCGTAAACGCACAGACAGGATATTCCGACAGAATAATAAATAATGGAACCAGGTCCGGTGTAAAACACACAGACAGGATATTCCAACAGAATAATAATAAAAACGGAACCAGGTCCGGTGTAAAACACACAGACAGGATGTTCCAACAGAATAATAAACGGAACCAGGTCCGGTGTAAAACACACAGACAGGATGTTCCAACAGAATAATAGAAGAATGTCACCAAGTATAGGGTAGACCGCGTATACTGGTTATTCCAACAGAATAATAACGAATGGAATAACAGAAGTTCTCTTCATGAATATAAAAGAAATAATATTCCCTACCTTAAAAGAACTGGATATTGGAAAAGTGATGTAGCAGAATACTTTTATCTCTCTCTCTCTTATTCTCTCTATACTTTCTCTCTCTATAGCTTGAATGAATTCGTGAAAAATAATGAAGCCCTAGGCCTCTATTTATAGAAAAACTGAGGGTGGCTCTTGGTCTTAACGAAGGGTCAAATGACTCTTGGTCTTAACGAAGGGTCAAATGACTCTTGGTAATATTGAAGGGACAACTACTATTGACGAAAGTAATTACTATTGACCAAGGTAAATACTATTGACGAAGGTAATTACTATTGACCAAGGTAAATACTATTGACGAAGGTAATTACTATTGACCAAGGTAAATACTATTGACGACGGTAATTACTATTGACGACGGTAATTACTATTGACGACGGTAATTACTATTGACGAAGAGACTCTTAGATGATGACATATGGCCCCCCATAAAATAACCAAACTTACCACAACGTCTCAATAATATAACATATTATACAGATGATACTATGACAATAATTTAAGAGATATGATGCAGCAATTACTGTAGCAATAATTGAGTATAGCTGAGTGACTTCTCACGTAAGCATCAATAATCAATACCGTGTGCTACTATGCAACCACGCGTATTACTGTACTTTTACTACCGAGTAGTTCAACAGTTTTAACGGTTTTAACGGTAACACCTCAGCCGTTATTTTTATAGAAAGATAATTCTGTCGTTTTTTTCAATCCGACAATAATTCCGTTGTGGGGTCCACCAATGATTGTGCCGTCGTACGAATATTCCCCGACAAAAAGAATATTCTCCGACCACACGAATATTTTATAACAACTTGCTTACTTTGCAAAATTTATAAATATTACCCACAACTATAACATTATATCAAATTAACTCCATAATATTCAAAAATGATATTTATAGAAAAATTCATCTTTATTTATAAAAGTTGGGGTCTTACATTATCGTTAGCCTTCAACAGCATTAAACTGATAAAATATAATAAACATCAAGTTTAACTGTAGTGGAATAAGCAATCCAGTAGAAGAATCAAGTAGAGCTTGAAATCTACTATCTTCTATGATTTAAGTGTTTATTATAAATTTTATCGCTGAGACTCAGCTTAATAAATAAATCACATCATCGAATCATCCCTGAACTACAGGCCAATGATATTCATTAGTATCACGACCACGAATTATCCATGCACTACGGGCAAAGGATATTCGTGTTTTCACCAATGGTCATAATCATGCCAACAACTGTCCATCAATGCACTACAGGCCAATGAGGACTTTTACCACATCTTTTGTAAAATTACGGATCATAATTATACCAAATAATCCCTGGTCATACCAATCAACAATCCATCTATGCACGTAAGCCAAAGATGACTTTCATCACAATATAAGCATGAGGATAATGACAATGATATAAGAATTCAATTAAAAGAAAACAAAGGATAAATTTTTAAAGATTTATAATTTAATTTATCCATAATTTAATCATTTTCAAATTGTCAACATGATACTGCTTTATGAAGTAAAATTCAAGAATAATATTGTATCAAAAATAATTTGGACAGCAAAGAAATTAATTTTTATCATGAATAGTTCCCCGGGTGAATAGTACTTGAGTGAATAGTATCTGGGAATAGTACTTTGTGAATATATAGTACCCGTGAATAGTATTCTGACATGAAAAGATCAATAATTATCAAAAATACTCAGAGTAATATTTTCATGAAAAGATACTAGATGAAGCGCAAATATCAAAGATGTTCTACTAATTTCATGGAGTATAGAAGCAATACTTTAACAGAATGAGTGTAGAATTAGGAATACGAAACGAAATAATATTACTCATATACTACAAAGTATGGAAGAAAATATTATTTCTTACGAATACTGAACAAAAAAATATCCTTTACCTTAGAAGAAGACTGGATACTAGAATAGTGAAGTAGCAGAATACCCTTTTTCTTTCTCTCTATAGCTTCTCTCTCTATAATTGTTCTTGTGAGTCTTATTGAATTGGTGAGAATGAAAGAAGAATGAGCTTCTATTTATAGGAAAATATAGTTTTGATAATTGCACGTTTTGAGGCTCGAATTATTACAGTATAGTACCTTCATCTTTTCTGCCATTTTTAATTTAGTCCTACAAGTATTATCAAACTTGCACCACCTCCCCTAATAGTACATGCATGTGAATCAATAGTTCCATTCATGTGAATAAATAGTTATATGCATGTGAACTAATGGCAATTAATTGTTCATTTATCCGATTAATTACCCGATTGGTCAATATAACCTCCAAAAATTAATTATTATTAAAATAAATATCGATTTCCACTAACACTAATAATTCCAACACAATTAAAATATCAATTTCATCTTTAATCAACACCAACTTGCTCATCATTAATATTATAACTCACAGTATTTAACAACCAGATCATTCTCAAGAAAGATGGAGTTTTTCGATAAGGATTTCTCCCTATTGACACGCAATTAGGTGATCAAACCCCTTTCCTCGATAGAACTTTCTAGACATCGTCAATATTGTAAATAATAATATGAATAACTTTGTCATCTCAATTATTGATTTAAAAAATATAAAATATTATGCAGATGATACTGTGATAATAATTGAATCAATAATATGAGAGATATTATGCATCAATTACTATAACAATAATTGAGTATAACTGAGTGACTTCTCACGTAAGCATCAATAATCAATATCGTGTGCTACTATGCAACCACGCGTATTACTGTACTTTTACCACCGGGTAGTTTAACAGTTTAACGGTAAAACTTTCGCCGTTATTTTTATAAAAAGATATTTATGTCATTTTTTAACTACGACAATACCTCCGTTGTGGGGTCCACCAATGATTGTGTCGTCGTACGAATATTCCTTGTTAAAATGAATATTCTCCGACCAATCGAATATTTTATAACTTGCTTACTTTGTAAAATTTATAAATATTACCCACAACTATCACATTATATCAAATCCACACCATAATATTCAAAAATATATTTTGAGAAAAATTAAACTTTATTCATAAAAGTTGGGGTCTTACAAATAATATGAGATGCTATGCAACAACTACTGTGGCAATTATTGAATATAACTGAGTGACTTCTCACGTAAGCATCAATAATCAAAGATACTGTACAATACCGTGTGCTACTATGTAACCACACGTATTACTGTACTTTTATCATCGGGTATTTCAATAGTTAACGGTAAAACTTTTGTTGTTATTTTTTTAAAAAGGTTATCTCTGTCGCTTTCTATATCCGACAGTCATTCCATTGTAGGGTCCACCAATGATTGTGCCGTCGTACGGATATTCTCCGAAAAAAAGAATATTCCCCGACACAACAAATATTTTATAACCACTTGCTTACTTTACAAAATTTGATAATATTATCCACAACTATAACATTATATCAAATCCACACCTTATTATTCAAAAATAATATTTAGAGAAAATTAATCTTTATTCATAAAAGTTGGTGTCTTACATTATATGCTGCAATTGAAACCAATAGATATGTTGGTTCAATTGGTTTGATTTGAACGATTATAACTCTTTGAACAAGATGAATATATTCGGACAAGGGATATATTGACTTGGGCTAAGAAGAAATTGGGCCAATTTAATGATTCGAGATAAAGCAATTGAATCGATGCAATGATTCAAATTGATAAGGCAATTGGATGAATCATTACAATTGTTCTACATATCCTTTCAAAGAAATATATCTCTAATATTTAAAATACATTTTCAAAGGAATGTATACCTTCAAAAGGATATGTATCTCTTCAAAAGGGTACTTTGAAACCTATAAATAGATTGTAAATTCACCCAAGTTTGGTACTTAAAATTATTCCAAATCATTCTCAAGTTTTTAGAAAAAACATCATTCTAATATATTTTTTTTCTTGCTATAATTTTCTTCTCTCATTTATAGTATTGCACTAAATTTGTTTCAATACAATAAATTCTAATACATAATAAAATTTGGGTATGTCTTATATCTTGGTAGACTAATTCGTAGTAACCCTTTGTAGCAAAAATAAGGAACGAATATAATCTTAAAGAAAGATTGATCAACCATTCAATTTAGACGATATAATATTATTATTTTACATCAAACTATAAAGCATGTTACAACAATAAACAGTACACAATCTAGATCTGATCAGCCAATAACGGGAAAAAAGTAATCAAATTGAGATCTGCAAGAATATATTATTTTCCTTATGTCATTATCAACATTACCCAAAAGCTCTCCGCTCACATTCAAATCATCTGATGTTGACCTATTCAAATTTAATAATATATATGTCCATAAATATTTAATTAAATTTAATTATAATTAACATGAAAGTATATATAATAAAATAAATAAAAAAATTAAAGTAATTGTTTTTAATTTTTATCTATCCTATATATATACATATATATTGCAATTATAATTTAATTGCAATTTTCAGAATATATAACATGACTTTTAATGATAAGTTTAGAAGTTTTTTCAAAATTTTCTGAGAGTCAAATTTTAGGCTCCTTAGCGCAGGTATCAGATCTGCACGGGTACAAACGTCAAAGGCCAAGTTTGCAAGTATTTGACAATATCAGATAGTATTTTTGAGTGGTGTCTTAACCGCTCCAAAATTCAACGCGAGATTTTTAATTTGTTTTTATTACTTTAGCCTTCACTAAATTTATGTATTCCATCTGTTTTAAAATTAGACATATAAATAGATTTTTGAGATCACACGATAGCATATTAAAATTTAAATTAATGTGAAATTATTTAATTTTAAGTTGAGACAATTATTATAACTATGTAGTATATAACAAAAACTATTAATCACAAATTTTATTTCATTTTAAACTTTTAAGAGACATATTAATTTCGTCGTTTGATCTCAAAAATCAAATTGTATATTTAATTTTGAAACGGATAGAGTACTATTTTATATGATTTATTCCCTAGACTAAATATAAAGGCTGAATTATATTAACTCGGCCAAATATAAAACATATACTCGAAATACATTTAGCAAACAAAAAACAAATCCCCGCAAATACAACTCATATCACGACCTTGAGCAATGAAAAGTTGAGGGACAACTTCATGGAATCGAAATTCTGAGATAGATACATTACTAGAGTATAAGAAAAAGGAAGGTTTAAATCTCATAATCTTATGTATATTGAGTTAACCAAAAAGGGATAAGAAGATTATGCTAAACAAGTGATAAAAGAGACATGTACCTGGAGGTCAAGTGGCCCTAGGAAGGGCACATAATCTGCTATATTAAAAGCTCCTAGCAACTCCGTCAGCTCTTTAAGAATTCCATGAAAATCAAATCTCTCATCTCTACTTTTCCCAAAAATCATCCTACAAGTCATGTCCTCAATTATCTGTCCCACCTTCGAGCTAACATCCACCACCTCACGCGCCGCCACAGCCTCTTTAAGCTCCTCCACCAACAACCCAAGCTCCTCCCTTCGCATCCCCACGAACGAATCGATCTTTGTACTACTCAAAAGCTCAAGTGTACAAAATTTCCTAACGTTACGCCAATACGGACCGAATGGGGTAAAACCAATCCCCTTTGATCCGTAAGATAAGACGTCGGAAGCTTGAGTTTTAGGGCGGCTAGCGAAAACGGTGTCGTGTGTCTTGAGGAAAAGCTCGGCAGCTGCTGCCGAAGTGACGACGATTGTTGGGACATTTCCAAGGTGCAGGGACATTATAGGACCATATTTTTTGGATAAGTTATATAAGGTGCGGTGGGGGAGGGTGCCTAACATGTGGAGGTTGCCGATAATTGGTAAGCTGCGAGGGCCTGGTGGTAGTTTGGGGCAGCGGTGTGGTGGCGATGTGACCATTTGTCGCCGGAGATGAATGAACCACCAGATGGCTCCAAGGAGAGCCAATAGTATGGGAAAAGTTAAGGGAGACATTTTGGCTATGGGGTGTCCGTGTCCGAATGAAGGTAACCAATGTTTGCTATAACGAGGCTTCAGTATTTTATTGAAATTGTTAAATCACAATATTTTTTATTATTTACACAACAAAAGTGTTATAACGACGGTAAAAATCTCGCTATAGATAACGACATTTTTTGTTATGGAAATAACATTTTCTGTTGTGGATTTAATAATTTCCTATTTTATTTAGTCTTAATTATAAAAATATAAGATCAAGATTTTTTAAGTTAATTTGAATTATTTTTAAATTTAAAATTATATTTTAAAATAAAAATTATGTAATTATTAGTGTAATTTGTAGATATACGAAAGCATTGTTTTAAATTAAATGAAACTTACTCCTATATTTTGAAACGTGAGGAATAATTTTTAGAAACGCAAAATATTTTATTCTAGAAAGAAAATAAATTGAATTAAAAAATTGTCAATCTTAAAAATACACAATTTTACTATGCACGAAATAGGCATTACACACTTCAGCTAAAACGCTCGTTATTTTGGATGACAAGAATCAATATATAGTGATTCATTTCTATGAAATGAAAAAAAATGTATTTAATTATTTTATTAAAATAAATAAATTATTCTCATTCTTAATAAATTTGTAAATTTTACTCCTTAATTAAGAGTATATAATTACTAATTCTACTCAAAGATATTTATTAATGAGTCATCCAGCTCTGCATTCTATTTTCTTTTTTATTTGTTAATTTGGTTCATTAATTCCATTCTTTCTATCTATGCCTTACATTAAAAATGCCAAGACATTTGATTGGATATATCACATCTCATATCCATATCATCAAAACCAAACAAAAATTTCTGATATGATTGCAACTATTTTGGGGCACACTGATACAAGGGATATAAGGGATTTCAACTACTTTGAGGCACACTGATATAAGGGATTATTACTCAACTACTTTGGGGCACAATGAGCCACTCGTTTTCCAAAAAAAAAGAGAAAAAAGAGAAAAAGAAATCTAATTTTCTAATCCAAAAAACTTACTGCTATATTACTCATCAATTTTTTTTTTATGATTTTTCTCTCTTTTCCGTGTATTCTGGCAAGTTAACTCTATATTAAGACTGCCTATGTGTGTTTTGACTTTTGAAAGTGGTCATTTTGGCTAATAACTAAATTTGTTATCCTATAGAAACCCGATTGAATATCCCCAAATTTTTTTTCTTTTTTTCATATCTTTTAAATTTCACACATTCTCTTGTTAATTGGTGCTAATCTATTAGCCCATCGGGCCATGTTTGGTTGTTATTTTAATTTTTTTTTTGATAATTTAATATTTTTTATATATAGTTAGTTGTTGAAATTCTGTAATCAAATATGTAATAAATATATCATAACAATTTGTAGAATTCAAAATGATATATCTAAATAAAAATAAAGTCCAATAGCATCTTATTAATGTTAAGATTTCCGCACATATCATCAATTATTTAAAAAAAATATTTTAGTTGCTATACTAGAGGTTAATTTACAATTTAATTAATTGAGTGAAAATGATTAAGGTGTAAATGAATAGTGACGAGCCGGGTATTGAGTTGCGCATGTTTGGTTTACAAAATTTATCGAGTATGAAATAAAGTTTGATTGATGCTCATTTAACTACCAAATTTAGCAAATCTCGAATCGAACTCGAGTAGTTTGAACTTTTCGAATGAATATGATCCGAGTTTCAATAGAAAATTACAATTAAAGAGGTTCTAGTAATTTTTCGATTTTTAAAATTTACTTATATTTGAATCATTTATATTTCGAGTCGAGCTTAAATCAAACTTTTAGTCGAATGAGTATAAATTGAGTCCGAACTATTTGTTTCATTTTACTGCATTAGGAAATGACCAAGTCATTTGATTGAGATTTTTGTTTAAGTTTAGACGTAACTCAATTGATAATTTTTTCACTTCAATAATCAAAATGTAAATGGACCTCTAATACAATAACCAAAAGGAAACTCATATGAAAATATGTATTTTTAATATCTTGCTACTGTGTGTGATACACCTTCATGAACCAATGCTCGCCTAGCTGTCAAAGCATGTGCCAACTTGCTTCTCAAAAACATAGCATGTGTGATTGTCAGAACATGTGTGTCACCTTCATGTGGAAAAATACATTACCAAACGAATTATTACTCCAAGCATAACTATGAGTTTAGAGCAATTAGCCATTGAAGACAAGAAAGTACTTCTGAAGTTAAAGCAAGCAGATGGTTTGGTCTCATAGGCGAAGAATAGGTATACCAAGCAGATGGTTTGCTCTTGGCAATGTTAGACCAAAATTTTCATCCAGTGTGTCACCTTCATGTGGAAAAATACATTACCAAACGAATTATTACTCCAAGCATAACTATGAGTTTAGAGCAATTAGCCATTGAAGACAAGAAAGTACTTCTGAAGTTAAAGCAAGCAGATGGTTTGGTCTCATAGGCGAAGAATAGGTATACCAAGCAGATGGTTTGCTCTTGGCAATGTTAGACCAAAATTTTCATCCAGTGTGTCACCTTCATGTGGAAAAATACATTACCAAACGAATTATTACTCCAAGCATAACTATGAGTTTAGAGCAATTAGCCATTGAAGACAAGAAAGTACTTCTGAAGTTAAAGCAAGCAGATGGTTTGGTCTCATAGGCGAAGAATAGGTATACCAAGCAGATGGTTTGCTCTTGGCAATGTTAGACCAAAATTTTCATCCATCTCCAACTCATTGGGTGACATGCCCTTAGGTAACTCCCAGTCAAAACAGTGTACCATCTGAGCCACCACCAATTGAAGGTTTATTAAGCCTAAATGCATCCCAGGGCACCCTCTTCGACCTGAACCAAATGGTATAAGTTGGAAATTCCGTCCTCGAAGATCTATATTACTTCCACTAAACCTCTCGGGAAGGAATTCTTCAACATTTTCGGACCACACATTAGGATCTCGACCTAATCCCCAATCATTGACAATAATGCGTGACTTCTTTGGTACGTAGTATCCATCAATCATAATATCCTCTATAGACTCATGAGGAACCAATAGTGGTGCTGCCGGATGTAATCTCAAACTTTCTTTAATTACCATGTTTAGGTATTCTAATTCAGGGAGATGAGATTCTTCAACCATTACATTATCTCCCATAATGGTCTTAAGTTCTTGTTGAAGTCGTTTCATCACCCTCGGATGCCTGATGAGTTCTGACATGATCCATTCTATTGAAGTGTGTGAGGTATCAATTGCTGCAAATATCATATCAAGTATTATTGCCTTAATATGTGTTCTATCCATTATATAGGATAATTGGTCATGGGCACTTGCAGGCATATTTTTCAAAGATAGAATCACATCAATAAAATCCAAGTCCAACGCTTGATGTTTACTATTAGCATTTTGCTCATGCTCATCGATGATAACCTCAAAGATTTTGTCAATAGCTTTGCTTGTTTTCTTCAAACGTCGAGTCAATCCCTGAAATAAATTTAGCATGTTATAGAAACATATGAAATATGTCAAAAATAAAGGTAAAGCTAAAACAATTCATACATGCTATCATTAACTAGATTAACTGTATATCTGACTCCAAAAAATACACAGTTTTATAGTAAGTGTCGCGAAGTTTAATTACTATTGATACAAATCCTAATATGACGATATCCTCCTGATATGCATCTTCATGGAAATTCCGATGGAATAATTGTCGTATTTCTACTCCACGTACTGTGGATACGTGTCAAGATTCTGATCTAAAATTTGGCTGAAATTGTATTTACGGCTCATCGTGCATACTTAACCTAACGTTGGGGAGCAAATAGGGATAAATTAAATTTCGGGGTCCCAATTATAACTCGGCGTATACTTGGGAGTTAGATACACAGTTAACAATAATTATGTTACATCTCTTAACAAAAAATTGAGATATAGCTCACAAAAAATAAATAAATTATAAAAGCTAATTAGTTAAATTAATGATGTAATAGATGAGCCAATTTGCTATTTATGGTATAACTTAGTACCTATAATATTATAGTGACTGAATGACAATTTTATCTCTCCAAATCGTCACTCAACTTTAAAATTGTCCCTCATTTGTAGTTTTTCTAACCTTATAAATCTTGAGTCATACGCAAAGGACAGAAGAAGATTATGCTAAACAAGTAGTGAAATTATCCAACTGTTTGGCCTCTATTCATCATGCTTATTATTTTTACATCTCCCAAAAATGAGTAGTTTATAGTCCTTTTAATCCTATAAGAAAACATGATTACTCATTTCAACAGAATAAAGTTTAAAAGACTTTTACCTGGAGGTCAAGTGCCCCTAGGAAGGGAACATAATCTGTTATATTGAAAAGTCCAACAGTGTCCGTAATCTCCTTAATAATCCCACTCCAATCAAACCTCTCATTTCTACTTTTCCCAAACAACATCCTACAAGTCATGTCCTCAATTAATTGTCCGACTTTCTCACTAACATCCACCACCACACGTGCCGCGGCAGCCTCTTTAAGCCCCTCCACAAACAACCCTAGCTCCTCCTTTCTCATCCCCGCATACGAATCAATCTTCCTACTACTCAAAAGCTCAAGTGTAATAAATTTCTTAACATTACGCCAATACGGACCGTACGGGGCAAAACCAATCCCTTTGGCTCCGTAAACTAGGTATTTGGCTGCCTGACATTTAGGCCGGCTAGCGAAAACAGTGTCGTGTGTCTTGAGGAAAAGCTCCGCAGCTGCTGGCGAAGAGACGACTATTGTTGGGGCATTTCCTAGGCGTAGGGACATTATAGGACCATATTTTTTGGATAATTCGTGTAGGGTGCGATGGGGTAGTTTTCCCAACATGTGGAGGTTACCGATAATGGGTAAGCCTCGAGGACCTGGTGGTAGTTTGTGGTGGAGGTTTGGTGGTGATTTGGCAGTTCTTCGCCGGAGATGAATGAACCACCAGATAGCTCCAAGGAGGGGCAATAGTATGGGAAAAGTTAAGGGAGACATTTTTGCTATGGGATGTCTTAATGAAGGTACCAATGTATGCTAGATGATGAGGCTTCAATATTTTATAGGAAACTAATATTTTCACACGAATCTCTAACATATAGAGATGAGACTCGCATACTATTCATATGAGATGGATCATGTGTAAATATCAATTTTTTATATGTAAACATCAATTCCCTATTTTATACCGTCTGGTTATGAAAAATAATATCAAAATTAATTTTTAAATTTATGTTAATTATTTTCAAATTTAAAATTATATAGTTAAATTTAATTATTTGAACAAATAATAATAAATAATATACATTGAAAGATACAAATAGAAGTAAAGAGAATTAAGAATTAAGGATTAAGAATAGCAAATCTGAGTTTCTTCTCTTGTTTCACTTCTGAACTTTCAAGGATCTTCAATTGCTTCAATCCCCAAATCTTAGCTAATCTAGGGTTCTAATCTAATCTAATATAATAAGGAAAGAAAAGAAAAGAGCATATGTAATCTAAATTGATCCCCAAGGGTGGAATTCCCCTTTACATACTAATATGTTGTAAGACCCCAACTTTTTAATAAAGATGATTTTTCTATAAATATCATTTTTGATTATTATGGAATGAATTTGATATAATAGTTGTGGGTAATATTTATAAATTTTGCAAAGTACGTGTAAGACCCCAACTTATTAATGAATAAAATCAAATTTTCTCTAAATATTATTGTGAATAATAAGGGGTTAATTTGATATAATACTTTGGTTATGGGTGAAATGTGCAAATTTTACAAAATAAGCAAGTGGTTATAAAATATTTATTTTTGGTCGGTGAATATTCGGTTGGTCGTGGAATATTCTTGCTGTCGGGGAATATTCGTACGACGACGCAGCCTTGTGTGGGCCCCATAACGGAAAGCGATTGGATGAAGAAAACGACAAGTATAAGTTGTTTATAAATAACGGCGTAGTTGTTACCGTTAATACTGTTGGAATACCCGGTGGTTAAAATACAGTAGCACACGGTATTGCACCAATTATTGATTCTTACGTAAGAAGGCACTACTCAATAATTGTTACAGTAGTTATTATTCAATATTTTATTTTATTGATTCAATAATTGCTGCGTTGATATTTTATATTATTGTTGTTTCAATAATTGTTGCTGCACAGTATTTTCATTTATCAGATCAATAATTCATATTATTTGAATAATATTATTAGATAACATTATTGGCAATGTCTAGAAAGTTCTGTCTAAGGAGAGGTTTGGTCATCTAATTGCGCGCCAGTAAGGAGAAATCCTTATTGGAAAGCCCCCTCTTTCCTGGGAACGGCCTGGTTGTCATAAATGTGATTCTGTAATATTATTTGTGAATAATTAATTATTGATTCATATGATAAGGAAATATTTATTTTATGTGGATATAAATGAGGGATATATTTTTGTGGTTAAAAATGAAGGAGTTAATGTTGAGGTTTTTATCAGTATTTTTGTCGGAATGGAGGTATTAAAAATCAGGGTTTTTGAGATATTTTGCGGGGGTTATAATTTTTAATCCGACCGTTGGATCGTGGTAATTTTTGGATATGTTATACATATATAAGTTGAGTATATGTCCACAAATTTTGAACCGTTAAAAATGAACGTATGATTTATTATGAATTTTACAAGATGACTGGTTCAGAAATTGTTGAATTTTCGGAGTTTATCATTTTGGTGGAAAATTCTAGAATTGGTGGGCCCCACTTGTGGTTGGTGAAGAAATGTGCTGAATTATATTTCAAATGTGGTGGGTGGGAATAGTAGCAGGTAAAGCCATCAGGTTGCAGGTCAAACCTACCAAAATTTTCCTATAAATAGAGGGCTAAGTTAGAATTGAAAATCACACCAGAAACAAGTTTTCTCTCTTTCTCTCTCTAGATTATTGAGTGTATTTTGTGAGTATTTAGATACTTTGAGAGTTTCTATTCATCAGAGCAAGTTTCTTTCAGCCTTATACCGGTATTCCGACCAGAAGTACTGATATTTTGAGGTAAGGGATATTATTTTCTTCTTAATGATATTATTTTCTTCAATATCATTATGCTGAAATATTGATATGAGTTTTTATCAAATTTGGAACTTTTTGTGTCGGGGTTACTATTCACGTATACGGCACTATTCACGTATACGGCACTATTCACGAATACGGCACTATTCACCGAAAAATAAAATTTTCCCTTTTTGTCCAAGATGTCTATTATGGTTACTATCTTTGATTGTATCCATGTTTTGATCTTTATTTTTGAATTCTGCTTCACAATTGATTATTATGAAGTATTATTGATCTTGGATAAACTGTTATACGAATCCCTACTATTTGTCCTTCTGTCTCATTGGATTCGTTCTCTTTAAGATATTTTTCATCATCCTCAGTCCTAAATGATGATATTACTGAATATCTTTGGCCTGTAGTGCAAAGATGTATAATTACTTGATGAATATCTTTGGCCTGTAGTGCAAAGATGAACAGGTGTTGAGATGAACATGACCGACTGATGATACAAATGAATATCTTTGGCCTGTAGTGCAAAGATGAATATTTGGTTAAAGATGATTATTAATTGATGTTACAGGGATAAAATATTGATGATGGACTTTTAAATCTTAGAAGATAGTAGAATTCTTTCTCTACTTGACTCTTCTAATGGTTTGCTGTTTCCGCTGCAGTTGTTGATCTAAAACTTGTTGTCGATTATATTCTATCAGATTTTTCCCTGTTGAAGACTAACGATAATTTGTTGTATATTATCTTAGTCATAATATTCTTTACTGGGCTAGTTGAGCTCACCCTTTTCCTTTTTGTTCCATTTTTCTTCTCAGGAGGTGAGAACATAGCAGGATCTAGTCGGGGTATGGAGTGATGGTTCTAGAAAGATGTATTAGCAGTCCTCACTATTTCTGTAAAATAGTGTTTGAATAATTGTAATGAGGATTTATTTGAGTGTGGATATTGTCTAGAAGACAATATTTGTATTTAAACTCACAGTATGTGTTGTCGTATTTTGCACGACAATTGTATTATTGAAGTTGTAGTTTGCTTTCTGTACCATGTATTTGGCGACTCAGAATGGGTGTTGTATACCTATTCTGGGGGCGTCACAGTTGGTATCAGAGCTTAGGGATATGATCCCTGGCTGAGATGTGAGACAAGAACTAGGAGGGGAGAGACGGGGAATTCCTTCGCTAGTATGACCTGACTAAGTTTATTTGGTGTTTATTTGGTCGGTCAGAGTATAGGGATAATATATGACATGACTATTAACCCTTGTTTTATGGCAGTATTTAAGAATGGCAGCTGAGAACGTTAATAATGGAGTAAATCAGACCGTGGAGACACCTTTGATCACTACCCAGGGGAACGTGCAACAGGAAGGCAATATTCCTCCTGTAAACAACGTTACCGAGCAAACGATGAATGATGGAATGTTTAGGAGCTTTTTGCAGTTCATGCAAAATCAGACGAGGGAGACTCGTGTGCAGAATACGGGTGGAAATGATAACAACGCGCGGTTTGTCACAGCTAAGCAGTTCAAAGAATTGGGACCACCAGAATTTAAGGGAAAGCCGGATCCGATCATGGCGGAAACGTGGGTCAAGCAAATTACCAAGATATTGATGTCTTGGGATGCACGGAGGAACAGAAGGTTCCATTCGCCACCTTTATGTTCCGCGGTGAGGCAGACTACTGGTGGGAGTCTGTGAAGCGTACCCAGCCTGACGCACTCAACATGTCCTGGGAAACATTTCAAAAACTGTTCAATGACAAGTACTTTCCTGAAAGTATTCGTCATATGAAGGAGGTTGAGTTTATTAGACTGGAACAAAACAACATGACGGTGTCCCAGTACGAGGCGAAGTTTGCAGAGTTATCCAGGTTTGCACCTCATTTGGTCGAAAATGAGGAACGAATGACAAGGATGTTTCTGAGAGGTCTAAAACCCGAGATTCGGCAATATCTTATCTCTCATAAATTTTCTTTATATTCAGATGTTGTAAACAGGGCTCAATTATTAGAGCGAGATAATGAGTATGTGCAACCGAGGGACCACAACCAGGGTCATACCGGTGGCGGCAGTCATCGAAGCAATGAAAACCAGCAGGGAGGAAAACATTCGGACAAAAGCGGTAACCACTCTGGTGGTAATCGTGGTCGTGATAATAGAAGGAGCGAGTCGGGAGGAGATTTCAAGAAGAGAAGGTACAACAATGATAACGTGAAGACGTCAGCACAAACATCAACTGTTTCTAGGGGAGGAGAACGACCACCGGTCGTATGTTACAAATGTGGGAAAGAGGGACATATCAGCCCAAACTGCCCACAACAATCCAAGGTATGTTATAACTGTGGAAAGGAAGGTCATATAGCTCGAGAGTGTTCTGTAGCAAAACCAAGTTCAGCGGGGATGGTGACTCCAAAAGCTGTCCCGGATAAGTCGAAATCAGCGGTTCCTGGAAGGGCGTTTGTCGTTACTGGCCAAAACGCGAGAAACCCGAACGAGGTGATCACGGGTAAGCTAATCTTGAATTCTTGCGAAGTTTATACTTTACTAGATACCGGTTCTACCCATTCTTTTATCTCTCCTGCTTGTGCTCAACGTTTAAACTTGACTCCGGAGAAATTGGACTTTAACTTATCTGTTGAAACTCCGTTGGGTGAAACCTTCGTTACATCTACAGTTTATAAATCTTGCATGATCCAAGTTGGCACTATCACATTACCTGTTGATCTTATCTCTTTAAAGATACTTGCTTTTGATGTGATTTTAGGAATTGATTGGTTAACCACTCATCATGCTAAAATTGATTGTTTTCGTAAGGTTGTTAGTTTTCATATTCCTAACCAACCTGTCATACGAATTCAAACTACTAAACCACTAAAATCAGTCACTGTCATATCAAGCCACAAAGCTATTCGTTTATTGAAAAACGGATGTCAAGCTTTCTTAGCCCATGTTATGGATTTGAACAAAGACAAGTCAGATTTGAATAATATTTCTATTGTTAGAGAATTTCCGATGTATTTCCTGAAGAACTTCCTGGTCTACCCCCGGAACGAGAAATTGAATTCTTTATTGACCTTGAACCCGGTACAAAGCCCATTTCTAAAACCCCATATCGAATGGCTCCTATTGAACTTCAGGAGTTAAAAGTCCAACTACAGGAGTTGTTGGACATCGGTTTTATTCGTCCTAGTACGTCTCCTTGGGGTGCTCCTGTTTTATTCGTAAAGAAGAAAGACGGGAGTATGCGACTTTGTATTGACTATCGAGAATTGAACCATGTCACCATCAAGAATAGGTATCCGCTACCTCGCATTGATGACCTGTTTGACCAGTTGCAAGGAGCACAATTCTTTTCAAAGATCGATCTTCGTTCTGGATATCATCAGCTGAAGATTAAAACTGAGGATATTCCAAAGACTGCCTTCAGAACTCGGTACGGGCATTATGAATTCTTAGTAATGTCTTTTGGATTGACTAATGCTCCTGCTGCCTTCATGGATATGATGAACCGTGTATTCAAAGAATATTTGGATCAGTTCGTTGTTGTCTTTATTGATGACATCCTCATCTATTCCAAAAGCCGTGAAGATCATGAGCGCCATTTGAAGCTGGTACTGCAAAGGCTTCGTGAAAACAAGCTATATGCCAAACTGAAGAAATGCGAGTTCTGGCTTGAGGAAGTAGCATTCCTTGGGCACGTGGTGTCAAAACATGGAGTATCTGTCGACCCGGCGAAGATTGAAGCCATACAAAGTTGGGAGCAACCGAAGTCGGTAACCGAAGTACGTAGCTTTCTGGGCTTAGCTGGTTATTATCGGAGATTTGTGGAAGGATTTTCTCGAATCGCTACTCCGTTAACTCAGCTGACTCGGAAAGATACAAAATTCGTATGGAGTGAGGAATGCGAGAAGAGTTTCCAAGAACTCAAGAGGAGACTCATTTCGGCACCTGTTTTGACAATACCATCTGGTTCGGATGGATTTGTTATCTACAGCGATGCTTCAGGCAAAGGGTTAGGATGTGTTCTCATGCAACATGGGAAAGTCATAGCCTATGCCTCACGACAACTCAAAGAATATGAGAGGAATTATCCTACTCATGATTTGGAGTTGGCAGCAGTCGTTTTTGCGTTGAAGATCTGGAGACACTACCTGTATGGGGAGAAAGTGGAGATCTATACAGATCATAAAAGCCTCAAATATTTCTTCACCCAAAAGGAACTCAACATGCGGCAACGACGTTGGCTTGAGCTGTTGAAAGATTACGATCATACCATCCAATACCATCCTGGAAAAGCAAACGTAGTAGCTGACGCATTGAGTAGAAGATCATATGCGGGTACGAGTGCAATGTTTTTAACACAAAGGCCCATTTTGTATGACTTGCAAAGGATGGAGATAGAGATGAAGGCTCCAAGTACCCACATGATGATATCAAATATACGAGTAGAACCGACTTTAATCGATAAAGTTAAAGCTGCTCAAGCTACGGACATAGAGCTGATGCGTATGAAGAAGAAAGTGCAAGAAGGTGCTATTCCAGAAGCAAGAATCGATGAAGAAGGAATACTTCGAGTCAACTCCAGACTTTGTGTTCCTAACGATTTTGACTTGAAGCATAGAATAATGATGGAGGCACACAACACACCGTTTGCAATCCATCCTGGGAGTACCAAAATGTATCACGATCTTCGACATACATTTTGGTGGAGCAATATGAAAAGAGAGATCGCGGAGTTTATCTCGAGGTGTTTAACTTGTCAACGTGTAAAGGCGGAGCATCAAGTGCCAAAGGGTCCATTGCAACCACTTGAGATCCCGAAATGGAAGTGGGAACACATTACTATGGATTTTGTTACGGGTCTTCCCAAGGTTTCTCAAGGCATAGATGCGATTTGGGTTATTGTTGATAGATTAACCAAGTCCGCTCATTTCTTGCCGATACGTGAGACTTATTCCCTTGAACGTCTTGCTAGTATGTACGTGAACGAGATTGTGAGATTGCATGGCATGCCAGTATCCATAGTTTCGGATCGTGACCCAAGATTCACTTCACGATTTTGGGTTAGCTTGCAGAAAGCTATGGGCACGGATTTACGATTCAGTTCAGCATACCATCCTCAAACGGACGGACAATCAGAGAGGACTATTCAAACTCTTGAAGATCTATTAAGACTTTGTGTCTTAGATCTCAAAGGGAGTTGGGATAAGTACCTACCATTGGTGGAATTCTCCTACAACAACAGTTATCAGGCGAGCATAGGTATGGCTCCATTTGAGGCGTTGTATGGAAGAAAATGTCGTTCTCCAGTATGCTGGGACGAGGTGGGTGAAGCAACATTGTTGGGACCAGAATTGGTACGCATTACTACAGAGAAGATCCAAACGATTCGACAACGTATACAAACGGCACAGGATCGACAAAAGAGTTATGCGGATCTTCATCGGAAGGACGTGGAATTTAATATTGGGGATCATGTATTGTTACGTGTTGCACCATGGAAGGGAGTTACAAGATTTGGGAAGAGAGGAAAGCTCAATCCAAGATTTGTTGGTCCATTTGAGATTCTTGAGCGAATAGGAAATGTGGCATATAGACTCGCATTACCTCCAAGCATGTCTCGTGTTCATAATGTTTTTCACATATCTATGCTTCGTAAATATGTTAAAGACCCGAACCACATTATTGAGTTAGAACCAGACGAGATAGCTGAAGATTTAACGTACGAGGAGGTACCTGTTAAGATCTTGGATAGGAAAGAGCATGTCCTACGCACGAAGGTTATACCACAAGTTAAGGTTTTGTGGAGAAACCATGCTATTGAAGAAATGACCTGGGAGTTGGAATCAGAAATGAAAGCGAGGTATCCTCACCTTTTTGAAACATCAGGTACGTACGTCAATTTCGAGGACGAAATTTCATAAGGAGGGGAGGTTGTAAGACCCCAACTTATTAATGAATAAAATCAAATTTTCTCTAAATATTATTGTGAATAATAAGGGGTTAATTTGATATAATACTTTGGTTATGGGTGAAATGTGCAAATTTTGCAAAATAAGCAAGTGGTTATAAAATATTTATTTTTGGTCGGTGAATATTCGGTTGGTCGTGGAATATTCTTGCTGTCGGGGAATATTCGTACGACGACGCAGCCTTGTGTGGGCCCCATAACGGAAAGCGATTGGATGAAGAAAACGACAAGTATAAGTTGTTTATAAATAACGGCGTAGTTGTTACCGTTAATACTGTTGGAATACCCGGTGGTTAAAATACAGTAGCACACGGTATTGCACCAATTATTGATTCTTACGTAAGAAGGCACTACTCAATAATTGTTACAGTAGTTATTATTCAATATTTTATTTTATTGATTCAATAATTGCTGCGTTGATATTTTATATTATTGTTGTTTCAATAATTGTTGCTGCACAGTATTTTCATTTATCAGATCAATAATTCATATTATTTGAATAATATTATTAGATAACATTATTGGCAATGTCTAGAAAGTTCTGTCTAAGGAGAGGTTTGGTCATCTAATTGCGCGCCAGTAAGGAGAAATCCTTATTGGAAAGCCCCCTCTTTCCTGGGAACGGCCTGGTTGTCATAAATGTGATTCTGTAATATTATTTGTGAATAATTAATTATTGATTCATATGATAAGGAAATATTTATTTTATGTGGATATAAATGAGGGATATATTTTTGTGGTTAAAAATGAAGGAGTTAATGTTGAGGTTTTTATCAGTATTTTTGTCGGAATGGAGGTATTAAAAATCAGGGTTTTTGAGATATTTTGCGGGGGTTATAATTTTTAATCCGACCGTTGGATCGTGGTAATTTTTGGATATGTTATACATATATAAGTTGAGTATATGTCCACAAATTTTGAACCGTTAAAAATGAACGTATGATTTATTATGAATTTTACAAGATGACTGGTTCAGAAATTGTTGAATTTTCGGAGTTTATCATTTTGGTGGAAAATTCTAGAATTGGTGGGCCCCACTTGTGGTTGGTGAAGAAATGTGCTGAATTATATTTCAAATGTGGTGGGTGGGAATAGTAGCAGGTAAAGCCATCAGGTTGCAGGTCAAACCTACCAAAATTTTCCTATAAATAGAGGGCTAAGTTAGAATTGAAAATCACACCAGAAACAAGTTTTCTCTCTTTCTCTCTCTAGATTATTGAGTGTATTTTGTGAGTATTTAGATACTTTGAGAGTTTCTATTCATCAGAGCAAGTTTCTTTCAGCCTTATACCGGTATTCCGACCAGAAGTACTGATATTTTGAGGTAAGGGATATTATTTTCTTCTTAATGATATTATTTTCTTCAATATCATTATGCTGAAATATTGATATGAGTTTTTATCAAATTTGGAACTTTTTGTGTCGGGGTTACTATTCACGTATACGGCACTATTCACGTATACGGCACTATTCACGAATACGGCACTATTCACCGAAAAATAAAATTTTCCCTTTTTGTCCAAGATGTCTATTATGGTTACTATCTTTGATTGTATCCATGTTTTGATCTTTATTTTTGAATTCTGCTTCACAATTGATTATTATGAAGTATTATTGATCTTGGATAAACTGTTATACGAATCCCTACTATTTGTCCTTCTGTCTCATTGGATTCGTTCTCTTTAAGATATTTTTCATCATCCTCAGTCCTAAATGATGATATTACTGAATATCTTTGGCCTGTAGTGCAAAGATGTATAATTACTTGATGAATATCTTTGGCCTGTAGTGCAAAGATGAACAGGTGTTGAGATGAACATGACCGACTGATGATACAAATGAATATCTTTGGCCTGTAGTGCAAAGATGAATATTTGGTTAAAGATGATTATTAATTGATGTTACAGGGATAAAATATTGATGATGGACTTTTAAATCTTAGAAGATAGTAGAATTCTTTCTCTACTTGACTCTTCTAATGGTTTGCTGTTTCCGCTGCAGTTGTTGATCTAAAACTTGTTGTCGATTATATTCTATCAGATTTTTCCCTGTTGAAGACTAACGATAATTTGTTGTATATTATCTTAGTCATAATATTCTTTACTGGGCTAGTTGAGCTCACCCTTTTCCTTTTTGTTCCATTTTTCTTCTCAGGAGGTGAGAACATAGCAGGATCTAGTCGGGGTATGGAGTGATGATTCTAGAAAGATGTATTAGCAGTCCTCACTATTTCTGTAAAATAGTGTTTGAATAATTGTAATGAGGATTTATTTGAGTGTGGATATTGTCTAGAAGACAATATTTGTATTTAAACTCACAGTATGTGTTGTCGTATTTTGCACGACAATTGTATTATTGAAGTTGTAGTTTGCTTTCTGTACCATGTATTTGGCGACTCAGAATGGGTGTTGTATACCTATTCTGGGGGCGTCACAGTACGCAAGTTGTTATATAATATTCGATTGGTCGGGAAATATTCGCTTTAACAGGGAATATTCGTACGACGACATAATCATTAGTGGACCCCACATTAGAATTATTATCGGATTGAGAAAACGACAAATATATCTTTTTATAAAATAACGGCGGAAGTTTTACCGTTAACTGTTGGAATACCTGGTTGTTAAAATACAGTAATACGCGTTTTTGCACAGTAGCACACGGTATTGCACAGTATTTTTGAATTATTAATTCTTACGTAAAAAGGCGTTACTCAATAATTGTTACAGTAATTACTGTTCAATATTTTATTTTATTGGTTTAATAATTGATGCGTTGATATTTTATATTATTGTTATTTCAATAATTGTCACTGTACAGTATTTCCCATTATCAAATTAATAATTTATATTATTTGAATAATATTATTAGATAGCATTATTGGCAATGTCTAGAAAGTTCTGTCAATGAGAGGTTTAGTCACTTAATTGCGCTCCAGTAAGGAGAAATCCTTATCGGAAAATCCCCTCTTTCCTAGGTACAACCTGGTTGTTATTATTGTGATTCTGTAATATTATTTGTGAATAATTATTTATTGATAAGAAAATATTTATTCAATGTGGATTTAAACTGAGGAATTTTTAGCATGGGACAATTGTTGAAAGTTAGTATTTTATCTTTTCTGATAAAATAATTTATTCAAATATATTATTATAATATTACATTATAGTAGTATGATGTGATTATATAATAGTACGTTTTTTATAAATTGAATGGTAACATTATTATAGTAGATTCATGGTATAAAAATAAAAGGAGGTGGAAGAGAACAAATTGAATTTTAATTCCTATGACGTAAGTGATGATGTCATCGGACGATGAGGTAAGCGATGATGTCATCGAACGATGAGGTAAGCAGTGATGTAACATGATCGATGATGTCATAAATTATGGCGAAAGGCTATTTTACCCTTACAGCCTATAAATAGAAGCTCATTTTTTTATTATTTTTTACGAATTCATTCAAGCTACAGAGAGAGAAAGTATAGAGAGAATAAGAGAGAAAGAAGAAGAGTATTCTGTTACTACACTATTGCAGCATCCAATCTTCTACTAAGGTAAGGGGTATTATTTCTTTTGTATTCATGAAGAGAACTTCTGTTATTCTATTCTTTATTATTCTGTTGGAATAACCTGTATACGCGGACTACCCCTATACTTGGTAAAATTCTTCTATTATTCCATTCTTTATCATTCTGTTGGAACATCATGTCTGTGCTTTACACATGACCTGGTTCCATTCTTTATTATTCTGTTGGAATATCCTGTCTGTGCGTTTACGTATGACCTGATTCCGTTAATTATTATTCTGTTGGAATATCCTGTCTGTGCGTTTATGCATGACCTGGTTCCATTATTTATTATTCTGTTGGAATAACCTGTCTGTACGGTTTATCGCATGCCTGGTGATTTCTTTTGTTATTCCATTCTTTATTATACTCAGTTGGTTAAAGTTTTGGCTTTTGTACTCCATGAAATTAGTGGAATATCCTTGATATTTGCGCTTCATCCAGTATCTTTTCATGGAAATATTCTTCCGAGCATTCTTGAATTTTACTCTACAAAGCAGTATCATGTTGACAATTTGGACGTTATTGGTTACTGGATAAATTAATTCTTGAACTTGTTTTATTGAATTCTTATATCATTGTCATCATCCTCATGTTTATATTTTGTTGAAAGTCATATATGGCCTGTAGTGCATAGATGGACTTGGTATGATTATGACCAGGGATTATTCGGTGTAATCATGACCGTAATGTTACAAATAATGTGGTAAAAGTCCTCATTGACCCGTAGTGCATTGATGGACAGTTGTTGGCATGATCATAACCATTGATGAATACACAAATATCCTTGGCCCGTAGTGCATGGATAATTTGTGGTCGTGATACTAATGAATATCCTTGGTCGTAGGGCAGGGATGATGTGGATTATTTATTAAGCTGAGTCTCAGCGATAAAAGTAATGAAAAACCTTTTAAATTATAGAAGATAGTAGATTTTATTCTCTACTTGACTCTTCTAATGGATTGCTTGTTCCACTACAGTTAAACTTGATGTTTGTTATATTTTATCAGTTTAACACTGTTGAAGGCTAATGATAATTTATTCTGTATTATCTTAGTCATAATATTTCTTACTGGGCTAGTTGAGCTCACCCTTTTGCTTTCATTGTTCTCTTCAGGAAATGAGAACGTAGCAGGGACTAGTCGGGGAACTGAGTGACAGTCCAGATGATAACATTAGTAGTCCTCACTATTCTATGATATAGTGTGATAATAAATGTATGAGGACTTATTTTGAGTTTCAATATTGTCTAGACGATAATATTTGTATTGAAACTCACAGCTCATGTTGTATATTTAAGTTTGTATTTGTATTCGGTACCATGTATTTGGCGACTCAGAATGGGTGATGTATACCTATTTTTGGGGCGTCACAGTTGGTATCAAAGCTTAGGGATATGATCCTTGGCTAAGATGTGAGACAAGAACTAGGAGGGGAGAGACGGGGAATTCCTTCGATAGTATGACCTTCCTAAGTTTATTTGATATTTAATTGGTCGGTCAGAGTATAGAGATAACATCTGATATATTAATTAACCCTTGTTTTGTGGCAGTATTTGAAAATGACATCTGAGAATGTTGAGAACATCAATGGAGCACAGGAGACCATTGAGTCTCCACAGATCAATAATCAGGATAATGTGCATCAGAAAGGCGACAATCCTCTGGCAAACAACAACACTGACCAAATGATGAACGATGGAATGCTCAAGGGCTTTATGCAATTTATGCAACATCAGGCAAGAGCGGCTCCTGTCCAAAATACAGGTGGAAACACTAGAAACTCTCGGACGGTCACCGCTAAACAGTTCAAGGAGCTGGGACCACCGGAGTTTGTTGGAGAGCCAAAACCACTTAAGGCAGAAACATGGATAAAGCAGATCACCAAGATATTTGATGTCTTGGGATGCGCCGAGGAGCAAAAGGTTCCCTTTGCCACCTTTATGTTGCTAGGAGAGGCAGATTACTGGTGGAAATCGGTAATGTGTACTCAACCTGCCGCACTGAAGATGTCTTGGGAGAAGTTCCAAGAACTGTTCAATGACAAGTACTTTTCCGAAAGTATTCGTCACATGAAGGAGGTAGAGTTTATCAAGTTGGAACAGAATAATATGATCGTGTCGCAGTACGAAGCTAAGTTTGGCGAGTTGTCCCGGTTTGCATCCCACTTGGTTGATAATGAGGAGAGAATGACGCGGATGTTTTTAACAGGTTTGAAATCGGAGATACGTCAATATCTTATTTCTCATAAACTGTGTTTGTATTCAGATGTTGTAAATAGGGCTCAGTTATTGGAACGCGATAACGAGTCAACGCAACCAAAAGAGAGCAGTCGACAAAATGATAATACCAGTGAGAGCAGTTCTGAGACCTCGAATTTTATGAAATAAAAGTATTCAATTTTTCTATTTTGGTAAATAGTTAAATTGATAAAAGTTTAAAGTTGAGGGTGATATGTGAAAATTTTTTAAAGTAGACAAGTTGTCATAAAATACCCGGTTACTATTCACCCTAGTATTGTTCACTCGGGTATTTGGGACATTTTTTGTGTCAGAGTACTATTCACGAGTTACTATTCATAGGTTACTATTCACCTAAATTACTATTCACCGGAATATTATTCACTCGGGTATGTGGAGTATTTTTCATGTCGGAGTACTATTCACGAGTTACTATTCACAGGTTACTATTCACCCGATTACTATTCACTCTAGTATTGTTCACTCGGGTATTTAGGACACTTTTTGTGTCAGGATACTATTCACAGGGTACTATTCTCGAAGTACTATTCACGGGGTACTATTCATCCAAAAAATATATTTCTTTTCGGTCCAAATCATTTTTGAGTACAATATTATTCCATGAAGAGATGTGCTAATTTTTCAGACCGTTGGTTGAAATTATAATAGTAAATCAATATGGGTCATTGGTTTAAAGTTTTAATAGTAAATTCTTTTTATATAAAACAGAATACTTTTATAAAGTTATTCTATAAATAGAATATATTATATTCTATTATGCTTAGTATTTTGCATAGTAAAATCATTTTATATAAAATAGAATACTTTTATAAAGTTATTCTATAAATAGAATATATTATATTTTATTATGCATAGTGTTGCATAGTACCTGCATAGTATTTTGCATAGTAAAATCTTTTTATATAAAACAGAATACTTTTATAAAGTTATTAGTTTTATTAGATTATAAATAGAATATATTATATTTTATTTAAAAGATTTTGCTTTAAATATGGACCGTCAGATTAAAGTAAATCAATCTGGACCGTTCATGAGTTAGTTACTATGCAGTCCATTTTTCTATAAATAGAAGCTCATTCCTTCATTATTTCTTACGAATTCACTGAAACTCTAGAGAGAGAAACTATAGAGAGAAAGAAGAAAAGTATTAACTACTTCACTACTCATATATCCAGTACTCTTCTTCTTAAGGTAAGGGATATTATTTGTTGTAATTGTAAGGGATATTATTTGTTGTACCTGTAAGGGATATTATTTCTTTTGTATTCATGAAGAGAACTTCTGTTATTCCATTCTTTATTATTCTGTTGAAATAACTTGTATACGCGGACTACCTTATACTTGGTAAAATTCTTCTGTTATTCCATTCTTTATTATTATGTTGGAATAACCTGTTATGCGAAGTACCGCATACATGGTGAAATTGTTCTATTATTCTGTTCTTTATTATTCTGTCGGAATATCCTGCCTGTGCGTTTACGCCGGACCTGATTCATTATTTATTATTCTGTCAGAATATCCTGTCTGTGCGTTTTACATCGGACCTAGTTCTATTATTTATTATTCTGTCGAAATATCCTGTCTGTACGTTTTACGCCGGACCTGGTTCCATTCTTTATTATTCTGTTGGAATATCTTGTTTGTACGTTTTACGCCGGACCTGGTTCCGTTATTTATTATTCTGTTGGAATAACCTGCCTGTGCGGTCTATCGCATGCATGGTGATTTCTTTTGTTATTCCATTCTTTATTATACTCAGTTGGTTAAAACTTTGACTTCTATACTCCATGAAATTAGTGAAATATCCTTGATATTTGCGCTTTATCCAGTATCTTTTCATGAAAATATTCTTCTGAGCATTCTTGAATTTTACTCTACAAAGCAGTATCATGTTGATAATTTGGATGTTATCAGTTCCTAGATAAATTAATTCTTGAACTTGGTTGATTGAATTCTTATATCATTGTCATCATCCTCATGTTTATATTTTGTTGAAAGTATCTATGGCCTGTAGTGCATAGATGGACTTGGTATGATTATGACCAGGGATTATTTGGTGTAATCATGACCTTAATGTTACAAATAATGTGGAAAAAGTCCTCATTGGCCCGCAGTGCATTGATGGACAGTTTTTGGTATGATTATGGCTATGGATTCTCTTTGGCCGTAGTGCAAAGATGAATTATTTTATGGCATGATCAGGATCGTTGATGAAAACATGATTATCTTTAGCCGTAGTGCATGGATAATTCGTGGTCGTGATACTAAAGAATATCATTGGCCGTAGTGCAGGGGTGGTTCGATGATATGGATTATTTATTAAGCTGAGTCCCAGCGATAAAAGTGATGAAAAATCTTTTAAATCATAGAAGATAGTAGATGTTATTCCCTACTTAACTCTTCTAATGGATTGCTTGTTCTCATTACAATTATTCAAACACTATTTAACAGAAATAGTGAGGACTGCTAAAATATCTTTCTAGAACCATCACTCCATACCCCGACTAGATCCTGCTATGTTCTCACCTCCTGAGAAGAAAAATGGAACAAAAAGGAAAAGAGTGAGCTCAACTAGCCCAGTAAAAAATATTATGACTAAGATAATATACAACAAATTATCATTAGTATTCAACAGAAAAAAATCTGATAGAATATAATCGACAACAAGTTTTAGATCAACAACTGCAGCGGAAATAACAAACCATTAGAAGAGTCAAGTAGAGAATGAATTCTACTATCTTCTAAGATTTAAAAGTCCATCATCAATATTTTATCCCTGTAACATCAATTAATAATCATCTTTAACCAAATATTCATCTTTTCACTACAGGTCAAAGATATTCATTTGTATCACCAGTCAGTCATGTTCATCTCAACACCTGTTCATCTTTGCACTACAGGCCAAAGATATTCATCAGGTAATCATACATCTTTGCACTACAGGCCAAAGATATTCAGTAATATCATCATTTAGGACTGAGGATGATGAAAAATATCTTAAAAAAACGAATCCAGTGAGACAGAAGGACAAATAGTAGGGATTCGTATAACAGTTTATCCAAGATCAATAATACTTCATAATAATCAATTGTGAAGCAGAATTTAAAAATAAAGATCAAAACATGGATACAATCAAAGATAGTAACCATAATAGACATCTTGGACAAAAAGGAAAAATTTTATTTTTCGGTAAATAGTGTTGTATTCGTGAATAGTGCCGTATACGTGAATAGTGTCGTATACGTGAATAGTAACCCCGACACAAAAAGTTTCAAATTGATAAAAAGTTCAAACCAATATTTTGGCATAATGATATTGAAAGAAATAATATCATTTACGAAGAAAATAACATCCCTTACCTCAAAATATCAGTACTTCTGTTGGGAATATTGGTATAAGGCTGAAGGAAACTTGCACTGATAAATAGAAACTCACAAAGTATCTAAATACTTTCAAAATACACTCAATAATCTAGAGAGAGAAAGAGAGAAAACTTGTTTCTGGTGTGATTTTCAATTCTAACTTAGCCCTCTATTTATAGGAAAATGTTAGCACGCCTAAGCAAACTTAACCTGCAACCTGATGACTTTATCTGCTACTATTCCCACCCACCACATTTGAATAAAAATCTCAGTACATTTTCACCAACCAAAAGTGGGGCCCACCAATTCTAGAATTTTTCACCAAAATGACAAATTCCGCAACTTCTATAATTTCTGAACCAGTCATCTCGTAAAATTCATAACAAATCATACATTCATTTTTAACAGTTCAAAATTTGTGGACATATACTCAACTTATATATGAATAACATATCCAAAAGATACCACGATCCAACGGTCGGAATAAAAATTATAACCCCCGCAATATTTCTCAAAAACCCTGATTTAATTTTTAATACCTCCATTCCGATAAAAATACTGATAAAACACCTCAACATTAACTCCTTCATTTTTAACCACAATAAATATATCCAACATTTATATCCACATAGAATAAATATTTCCTTATCATATGAATCAATAATTAATTATTCACAAATAATATTACAGAATCACATTTATGACAACCAGGTCGTTCACAGGAAAGAGGGGGCTTTCCAATAAGGATTTCTCCTTACTAGCGTGTAATTAGATGACCAAACCTCTCCTTAGACATAACTTTCTAGACATTGCCAATAATTCTATCTAATAATATTATTCAAATAATATGAATTATTAATCTGATAATGGGAAATACTGTGCAGTGACAATTATTGAAACAACAATAATATAAAATATCAATGCAGCAATTATTGAATCAATAAAATAAAATATTGAAAAGTAACAACTGTAACAATTATTGAGTAGTGCCTTCTTTCGTAAGAATCAATAATTCAAAAATACTGTGCAATCCGTGTGCTACTGTATTTTAACCACCAGGTATTCCAACAGTATTAACGATAACAACTACGCCGTTAATTATGAACAACTTATCTTGTCGTTTTCTTCATTCAATCGCTTTTCGTTATGGGGCCCACACAAGGCTGCGCCGATGTACGAATATTCCCCGACAGCAAGAATATTTCACGACTAAACGAATATTCACCGACCAAAAATGAAGATTTTATAACCACTTGCTTATTTGAAATATTTGCGCATTTTACCCATAACTAACCACATTAATCAAATCAACCCTTTCTATTTCAAAATAATAAATAGAGGAAATTTAATTTCATTTATTAATAAGTTGGGGTCTTACAACCTCCCCTCCTTATGAAATTTTATCCTTGAAATTGACGTACGTACCTGGTATTTCAAAAAGGTGAGGATACCTCGCTTTCATTTCTGATTCTAACTCCCAGGTCATTTCTTCAATAGTATGGTTTCTCCACAAAATCTTAACTTGTGGTATAACCTTCGTGCGTAGAACATGTTTTTTCCTATCCAAGATCTTAACAGGTACCTCCTCGTACGTTAAATCTTCGGCTATCTCGTCTGGTTCTAACTCAATTATGTGGTTCGGGTCTTTCACATATTTACGAAGCACAGATATGTGAAAAACATTATGAACACGAGACATGCTTGGAGGTAATGCGAGTCGATATGCCACATTTCCTAGTCGGTCAAGAATAATTTCAAATGGACCAACAAATCGTGGATTGAGCTTTCCTCTCTTCCCAAATCTTGTAACTCCTTTCCATGGTGCAACACGTAACAATACATGATCCCCAATACTAAATTCTACATCCTTTCGATGAAGATCCGCATAACTCTTTTGTCGATCCTGTGACGTTTGTTTACGTTGTCGAATCGTTTGGATCTTCTCTATAGTTATGCGTACCAATTCTGGTCCCAACAACGTTGCTTCACCCACCTCGTCCCAGCATACTGAGAACGACACTTTCGTCCATACAAGGCTTCAAATGGAGCCATACCTATACTTGCCTGATAACTGTTGTTGTAGGAGAATTCCATCAGTGGCAAGTACTTATCCCAACTTCCTTTGAAATCTAGAACACAGAGTCTTAATAAATCTTCAAGGGTTTGAATAGTCCGCTCTGATTGCCCGTCCGTTTGAGGATGGTATGCTGAACTAAATCGTAAATCCGTGCCCATAGCTTTCTGCAAGCTAACCTAAAATCGTGAAGTGAATCTTGGGTCACGATCCGAAACTATGGATACTGGCATGCCATGCAATCTTATAATCTCATTTACATACATACGAGCAAGACGTTCAAGGGAATAAGTCTCACGTATAGGCAAGAAATGAGCAGACTTGGTTAATCTATCAATAATAACCCAAATCGCATCTATGCTTTGAGAAACCTTGGGAAGACCTGTAACGAAATCTATGGTAATGTGTTCCCACTTCCATTTGGGATCTCAAGTGGTTGCAATGGATCCTTTGGCACTTGATGCTCAGCTTTTACACGTTGACAAGTTAAACACCTCGAGATAAACTCCGCGATCTCTCTTTTCATATTACTCCACCAAAATGTATGTCGAAGATCGTGATACATTTTGGTACTCCCAGGATGGATTGCAAACGGTGTGTTGTGTGCCTCCATCATTATTCTATGCTTCAAGTCAAAATCGTTAGGAACACAAAGCCTGGAGTTGACTCGAAGTATTCCTTCTTCATCGATTCTTGCTTCTGGAATATCACCTTCTTGCACTTTTTTCTTCATACGCATCAGCTCCATGTCCGTAGCTTGAACGGCTTTAACTTTATCAATTAAAGTCGGTTCTACTCGTATATTTGATATCATCATGTGGGTACTTGGAGCCTTCATCTCTATCTCCATCCTTTGCAAATCATACAAAATGGGCCTTTGTGTTAACAACGTTGCACTCGTACCCGCATATGATCTTCTACTCAATGTGTCAGCTACTACGTTCGCTTTTCCAGGATGATATTGGATGGTATGATCGTAATCTTTCAACAGCTCAAGCCAACGTCGCTGCCGCATGTTAAGTTCCTTTTGGGTGAAAAAATATTTGAGGCTTTTATGATCCGTATAGATCTCCACTTTCTCCCCATACAGGTAGTGTCTCCAAATCTTCAACGCGAAAACGACTGCTGCCAACTCCAACTCATGAGTAGGCTAATTCCTCTCATATTCTTTGAGTTGTCGCGAGGCATAGGCTATGACTTTCTCATGTTACATGAGAACACATCCTAACCCTTTGCCTGAAGCATCGCTGTAGATAACAAATCCATCCGAACCAGATGGTATTGTCAGAACAGGTGCCAAAATGAGTCTCCTCTTGAGTTCTTGAAAACTCTTTTCACAATTCTCGCTCCAAACCGAATTTTGTATCCTTCCGAGTCAGCTGAGTTAACGGAGTAGTGATTCTAGAAAATCCTTCCACGAATCTCCGGTAATACCCAGCAAAGCCCAGAAAACTACGTACTTCGGTCACCGACTTCGGTTGTTCCCAACTTTGTATGGCTTTAATCTTTGCCGGGTCGACAGATACTCCATGTTTTGACACCATGTGCCCAAGGAATGCTACATCCTCAAGCCAGAACTCGTATTTCTTCAATTTGGCATATAGCTTATTTTCACGAAGTGTAAGACCCCGAACTTTATGAAATAAAAGTATTCAATTTTTCTTATAATTACAATTCAGTAAATGGTTAAATTGATAAAAAGTTAAAGTTATGGGTGAAATGTGAATTTTTTTCAAAATAAACAAGTGGTTATAAAATAATCATTATTATCGGGGAATATTCGTTGGTCGTGGAATATTCTTTCTGTCGGGGAATATTCGTACGACGGCCCAGCTATTTGTGGGCCCCATAACGAAAAACGGTCGGATGAAGATAACGACAAAAATTGAGTTTTTATAATTAACGGCGTAGTTGTTACCGTTAACACTGTTAGAATACCCGATGGTTAAAATACAATAATACGCGTTATTGCACAGTAGCACACGGTATTGCACAGTATTTTTGAAATTATTGATTCTTACTTAAGAAGCCACTACTGAATAATTGTCACAGTAATTACTGTTCAATATTTTATTTTATTGATTCAATAATTGCTGCGTTGATATTTTATATTATTGTTATTTCAATAATTATTGTTGCACATCATCTCCATTATCAGATCAATAATTCATATTATTTGAATAATATTATTAGATAGCATTATTGGCAATGTCTAAAAAGTTCTGTCTAAAGAGAGGTTTGGTCATCTAATTGCGCGCTAATAAGAGAAATCCTTATTGGAAAACCTCCTCTTTCCTGGGAACGGCCTGGTTGTCAGTACTGTGATTCTGTAATATTATTTGTGAATAATTAATTATTAATTTATATGATGAGGAAAATATTAATTTTATGTGGATATAGATGGAGAAAATTTTTTAAGCGACAATTGTTGAAAAATGATATTTTATCTTTTCTGATAAAATAATTTATTATTATATTTAATAATATAATAATGGTGATAGTTTTACAATGAATGTGGGATATATGCGTATATGAGGAGGAAGAATATTTTTGTTGTATTAAATGATTAACACATATTTTGTGTGTCGGTGGACCCCATTTGTTAATTGAAATTTGATTATAGCCTGTAAAATCGCTCGTTTATGGATTTCGGTTAATTTCTATTTGGAATTTGGAAAAACTTTCTTCTATAAAGTTGTAGAGAATTGAATTTTTCTATAAAAAGTTGCGAGATTCGAATTTTCTGATAAAAGGGCTATTTTCTATGAATTATTGAAGTTTCGGAAAATAAAATAATTTTTATTAAATTATTGGGTGGGACCCACTTTGGTTGGGGTTGATTAAACACATGGGCTACCAAAAATCCTTCCAATATGGCTGCTATGATTTTTAGAATGGGTGGCGTAGGAAACAAATAATAATATTATTATTATTTTATTATTTTAGTCTCCTTTGGTGTTCTAACATTTTCCTATAAATAGGTGCTTATGTTAGAATTGAAAATCACACCAGAAACAAGTTTTCTTTCTCTCTATATTATCAAGTATATTTTTGTGAGTATTTAGATATCTTGAGTGTTACTCAGCGTTATATCCGATATTCAAGTCAGAAGTACTGCTCTTTTGAGGTAAGGGATTTTAAAGGTTATTATGTTTTTCAGTTCGTAATTCTTCTGACCTTCAAAAAATTCTAAAAAAATTTGAAATGATATTTTTATTGATTGTGTCCAAAAATGGTTATTTTTGGATGTATATATTAAGAGTTATAAATTTTAAAAGTAACCGCTTATAACTCCTTGTGGTTAACTCCAAAATTGATAAAATTTTTATTGGAAGTATATCTATATAATATCAGTGTACTCTGTGAATTTCAGAATTTTTGAATAAAATTATAATTTATGATAAATGTCTAAATATTCGGCTGTTTTGGCCATATGAAAAATAGTAAATGAGTTTTAAAAATTTGAGAAAAATATATGTTCAATATGGGACTATATTCTGCTAAATCCCAGAAAAGAAATATTTTTGGAACTGATTTGGTATTTTTCATGAAAATAAAGTAGTTATGAGTAAATGAATTAAATATGTTATGTGAAGTAAGAAAATTGAAAAATAAGATTTTTTGGCTTGAGAATCCTATATGAGGTATATGCAGATTTTTGATGAGGGTTTTGGTTATTGGCAATGAAACCTTATGAGTTTGACATTTTAGGATGATTAAATGCATTATTTAGTAAACTGTAAACAATTAAAATAAATTATTTATAAGCTTAAAAAATATTATTCTTCCAATATCATTATACCAAAATATTGGTATGGATTTTATTATGGAATTTCTACCTTTTTCATATCGAGTTACTATTCATGAATTACTATTCACGAGTTACTATTCACGATAAAATTAGTTTCTTTTTCTGACTAAATTATAGTTGATTTATGAATATTACTCTTGAGATTAAATCTATATGTTGATTATATTGATTTTATTATCATATATAATATTTTTATAACCCTAATGATGATATTTCTCTTTGACTTGAGTGTAAAGATGGGTAGATTTTTGGTACGATCATGATTATGGGTTCCCTTTGGCCAGTAGTACTAAGTTGAATTGTTGACTGGTATGATCATGACCATTGAATTTATAATTTAATATCTTTAGCTTAAGTGCAAAGGTGAATTGATCAAAATGGTTATAATTATTGTTTATATAAATTCTGAAATGATTATATTTTTCTTTGAGATATTAATATATTTGGCCTGCAGTGCAAATATGAACTGTTGTTGAATATCTTTGGCCTGTAGTGCAAAGATGAACTGGTGATGAATATATTTGGCCCATAGTGCAAAGATGACCTGTGGTTGAATATCTTTGGTCAGTAGTGCAAAGATGAATTGTTGATTAATATCTTTGGCCAGTAGTGCAAAGATGAATTGTTGATGAATATCTTTGGCCCGTAGTGCAAAGATGACATGTTGTTGAATATCTTTGGCCAGTAGTGCAAAGATGAACAGGTGTTGAGATGAACATGACCAACTGGTGATACAAATGAATATCTTTGGCCGTAGTGCGAAGATGAAGTTATTAGTATGATTATGAACAGGAAATGTGATTTGGTGTAATCATGATCTTTGATGTTTCAGGTAAAGATAGGTGATGAAAATTATCTTCGTCCTGGATGAGAAGAGGAATGTAGAACTACAACTATGATTATGAGTTATTCATATGATTGTGGACCAGAATTGTTGATTGATGTTACATAGATAAAACATTGTTGGTGGATTTTTAACATGGAGAAGATAATATACTTTATAGTCTATTTGACTCTTCTAATGGATTGCTCGTTCCACTGCAACTATGGTTGAAATTTTATCATCTACCATAAGTTCTAAATCTCTGATTTAATTTTGTTGAAGGCTATTGATAACTTATTTATCTTTAGTCATGATATTCTTTATTGGGCTAGTTGTGCTTACCCTTCAGTTTCACAACTCCTTTCAGGTAATAAGAGTGTGGCTGGGTCGAGCGGGGGTAACAGGGGAATAGAACAGTGGTCATCATTTAGTAGTTATATTTGGTGAATCATCTATATTGAAGCGAACCTAACGTTGGAAGGGTGTTTTGCCACTATCATACAAGATGTCTAATGACATACAATCTCGTGTCATCATAAGACAGGATTGTGCTCATCCACTTGCTGAGTATATTTACGAGCACTACCTATATAATCTTGGTGTTTGTTTGAAGTATAATTCTCAATTAGAGACAGTGGAGATAATGATAAGTCAAGAGAAGACTCACCATTGAGAAGAATATGATAGTAAACTTCTCGTTTTTCTTTAGGGTCTATTGGGTCAACCAAGGATAATTCTGTGGCCATATGATATTTATCATAACCTAGACGCATTGCCTCCCATGTACGAAGGTTTCCTTGAGCACTTTCCAAAGATTCTAATTTCTAAAACAGTTTTTGACTATACCTTTATGTAAGGTATCATTGTGAGGTGCTGTCCACGATTGGGACATGAGTCACATTTGGAATATATTTGTATCCAAACTCACAGCATATGTGTTGTTGTATTTTGCACGACAATTGTTGTAATAAAGTTGTAATTATTTTCTGTACCATGTATTTGACGACTCAAAATAGGTTAGATGGAATGGACCTGTTTTGGGGTTGTCACACGAAGCCTTTGCAGTACCAGCTTCAAATGGCGCTCATGATCTTCACAGCTTTTGGAATAGATGAGGATGTCATCAATAAAGACAACAACGAACTGATCTAAATATTCTTTGAATACATGATTCATCATATCCATGAAGGCAGCAGGAGCATTAGTCAATCCAAAAGACAGGACTAAGAATTCATAATGCCCGTACCGAGTTCTGAAGGCAGTCTTTGGAATATCCTCAGTTTTAATCTTCAGCTGATGATATCCAGAACGAAGATCGATCTTTGAAAAGAATTGTGCTTCTTGATAGTGACATGATTCAATTCTCGGTAGCCGATACAAAGTCGCATACTCCCATCTTTCTTCTTTACGAATAACACAGGAGCACCCCAAGGAGATGTACTAGGACGAATAAAACCGATGTCCAACAACTCCTGTAGTTGAACCTTTAACTCCTGAAGTTCAATAGGAGCCATTCGATATGGGGTTTTAGAAATGGGCTTTGTACCAGGTTCAAGGTCAATAAAGAATTCAACTTCACGTTCTGGGGGTAGACCGGGAAGTTCTTCAGGAAATACGTCAGGAAATTCACTAACAACAGAAATATTATTCAAATCTGACGTGTTTTGGTTCAAGTCCATAACATGGGCTATGAAAGCTTGACATCCGTTTTTCAATAAACGAATGGCTTTGTGGCTTGGTATGACAGCGATTGATTTTAGTGGTTTGGTTGCTTGAATTCGCATGACAGGTTGGTTAGGAATATGAAAACTAACAACCTTACGAAAATAATCAATTTTGGCATGATGAGTAGTTAACTAATCAATTCCTAAAATCACATCAAAAGCAAGTATCTTTAAAGAGATAAGGTCAACAGGTAATGTGATTGTGCCAACTTGGATTAAGCAAGATTTATAAACTGTAAATGTAATGAAAGTTCCTCCTAACGGAGTCTCCACAGATAGGTCAAAGTCTAATTTCTCTAAAGTAAAGTTTAAACGTTGAGCACAAGCAGAAGAGATAAAAGAATGGGTAGAACCGGTATGTAATAAGGTATAAACTTTGCAAGAATTTATGAATAGCTTACCCGTGATCACCTCGTTTGGGTTCCTCGTATTTTGGGCAGTCACGACAAACGCCCTTCCAGAAACCACCGATTTTGACTTGTCCGGAACAGCCTTCGGAGTCACTATCCCCATTGAACTTGGTTTCGCAACAAGAAAATCTTTAACTATATGACCTTCCTTTCCACAGTTATAACATACATTGAACTGTTGTGGGCAGTTTGGGCTGATGTGTCCCTCCTTCCTGCATTTGTAACAAATGACTGGTGCTCGTTCTCCTCCCCTAAAAGCAGTTGATGTTTGTGCTGATGTCTTCACGTTATCATTGTTGTACCTCCTCTTCTTGAAATCTCCTCCTGACTCGCTCCTTCTATTATCACGGCCACGATTACCACCAGAGTGGTTACTGCTTTTGTCCGAATATTTTCCTCCCTGCTGGTTTTCATTGCTTCGATGACTGCTGCCACCGGTATGACCCTGGTTGTGGTCCCTCGGTTGCACATACTCATTATCTCGCTCTAATAATTGAGCCATGTTTACAACATCTGACTATAAAGAAAATTTATGAGAGATAAGATATTGCCGAATCTCGGGTTTTAGACCTCTCAGAAACATCCTTGTCATTCGTTCCTCATTTTCGACCAAATGAGGTACAAACTTGGATAACTCTGCAAACTTCGCCTCGTACTGGGACATCGTCATGTTGTTTTGTTCCAATCAGATAAACTCCACCTCCTTCATATGACGAATACTTTTAAGAAAGTACTTGTCATTGAACAGTTTCTGAAATGTTTCCCAGGACATGTTGAATGCGTCAGGCTTGGTACGCTTCACAGACTTCCACCAATAGTCTGCCTCACCGCGGAACATAAAGGTGGCGAATGGAACCTTCTGTTCCTCCGTGCATCCCAAGACATCGAATATCTTGGTAATTTGCTTAACCCACGTTTCCGCCATGATCGGATCCGGCTTTCCGTTAAATTCTGGTGGTCCCAATTCTTTGAACTGCTTGGCTATGACAAACCGCGCGTTGTTATCATTTTCACCTGTATTCCGCACACGAGTCTCCCTCATCTGATTTTGCATGAACTGCAAAAAGTTCCTAAACATTCCATCATTCATCGTTTGCTCGGTAACGTTGTTTACAGGAGGAATATTGTCTTCTTGTTGCATGTTCCCCTGGGTGGTGATCAAAGGTGTCTCCACGGTCTAATTTACTCCATTATTAACGTTCTCAGCTACCATTCTTAAATACTGCCATAAAACAAGGGTTAATAGTCATGTCATATATTATCCCCATACTCTGACCAACCAAATAAACACCAAATAAACTTAGTCAGGTCATACTAGTGAAGGAATTCCCCGTCTCTCCCCTCCTAGTTCTTGTCTCACATCTCAGCCAGGGATCATATCCCTAAGCTCTGATACCAACTATGACGCCCCCAAAATAGGTATACAACACCCATTCTGAGTCGTCAAATACATGGTACAAAAAGTAAACTACAACTTTAATAATACAATTGTCGTGCAAAATACGACAACACATACTGTGAGTTTAAATACAAATATTGTCTTCTAGACAATATCCACACTCAAAAAAGTTCTCATTACAATTATTCAAACACTATTTTACAGAAATAGTGAGGACTGCTAAAACATCTTTCTAGAACCATCACTCCATACCCCAATTAGATCCTGCTATGTTCTCACCTCCTGAGAAGAAAAATGGAACAAAAAAGAAAAGGGTGAGCTCAACTAGCCCAGTAAAGAATATTATGACTAAGATAATATACAACAAATTATCATTAGTATTCAACAGGGAAAAATCTGATAGAATATAATTGACAACAAGTTTTAGATCAACAACTGCAGCGGAAACAGCAAACCATTAGAAGAGTCAAGTAGAGAATGAATTCAACTATCTTCTAAGATTTAAAAGTCCATCATCAATATTTTATCCCTGTAACATCAATTAATAATCATCTTTAACCAAATATTTATCTTTGCACTACAGGCCAAAGATATTCATTTGTATCACCAGTCAGTCATGTTCATCTCAACACCTGTTCATCTTTGCACTACAGGCCAAAGATATTCATCAGGTAATCATACATCTTTGTACTACAGGCCAAAGATATTCAGTAATATCATCATTTAGGACTGAGGATGATGAAAAATATCTTACAGAAAATGAATCCAGTGAGACAGAAGGACAAATAGTAGGGATTCGTATAACAGTTTATCCAAGATCAATAATACTTCATAATAATCAATTGTGAAGCAGAATTTAAAAATAAAGATCAAAATATAGATACAATCAAAGATAGTAACCATAATAGACATCTTGGAAAAAAGGGAAAATTTTATTTTTCGGTGAATAGTGTCGTATTCGTGAATAGTGCCGTATACGTGAATAGTAATCTCGACACAAAAAGTTCCAAATTGATAAAAAGTTCAAACCAATATTTCGGCATAATGATATTGAAAGAAATAATATCATTTACGAAGAAAATAACATCCCTTACCTCAAAATAGCATTACTTCTGTTCAGAATATCGGTATAAGGCTGAAGAAAACTTGCACTGATGAATAGAAACTCACAAAGTATCTAAATACTTCTAAAATACACTCAATAATCTAAAGAGAGAAAGAGAGAAAACTTATTTTTTGTGTGATTTTCAATTCTAACTTAGCCCTCTATTTATAGGAAAATGTTAGCACGCCGAAGCAGACTTAACCTGCAACCTGATGACTTTACCTGCTACTATTCCCACCCACCACATTTGAATAAAAATCTCAGCACATTTTTACCAACCAAAAGTGGGGCCCACCAATTCTAGAATTTTCCACCAAAATGACAAATTTCGCAACTTCTATAATTTCTGAACCAGTCATCTCGTAAAGTTCATAACAAATCATACGTTCATTTTTAACGGTTCAAAATTTGTGGACATATACTCAACTTATATAGGAATAACATATCCAAAAATTACCACGATCCAACGGTCGGATTAAAAATTATAACCCCTGCAATATTTCTCAAAAACCCTGATTTGATTTTTAATACCTCCATTCCGATAAAAATACTGATAAAACACCTCAACATTAACTCCTTAATTTTTAACCACAATAAATATATCCAACATTTATATCCACATAGAATAAATATTTCCTTATCATATGAATCAATAATTAATTATTCATAAATAATATTACAGAATCACATTTATGACAACCAGGCCGTTCCCAAGAAAGAGGGGGCTTTTCAATAAGAATTTCTCCTTACTAGCGCGCAATTAGATGACCAAACCTCTCCTTAGATAGAACTTTCTAGACATTGTCAATAATATTATTTTATAATATTATTCAAATAATATGAATTATTGATCTAATAATGGAAAATACTGTGCAGTGACAATTATTGAAACAACAATAATATAAAATATCAATGCAGCAATTATTGAATCAATAAAATAAAATATTGAACAGTAACTACTGTAACAATTATTGAGTAATGCTTTCCTTCGTAAGAATCAATAATTCAAAAATACTGTGCAATCCGTGTGCTACTGTATTTTAACCACCAGGTATTCTAATAGTATTAACGGTAACAACTGCGCCGATAATTATAAACAACTTATACTTGTCGTTTTCTTCATCCAATCGCTTTTTGTTATGGGGCCCACACATGGCTGCGCCGTCGTACGAATATTACCCGATAGCAAGAATATTTCACGACTAAACGAATATTCACCGACCAAAAATGAATATTTTATAACCACTTGCTTATTTAAAATATTTGCGCATTTTACCCATAACTAACCATATTAATCAAATCAACCCTTTCTATTTCAAAATAATAAATAGAGAAAATTTAATTTCATTTATTAATAAGTTGGGGTCTTACATTTATATTTTGTTGAAAGTCATCTGTGGCCTGTAGTGCATAGATGGACTTGGTATGATTATGACCAGGGATTACTCGGTGTAATCATGACCGTAATGTTACAAATGATGTGAAAAAAGTCCTCATTGGGCCGTAGTGCATTGATGGACATTTTTCGGTATGATTATGGCTATGGATTCTTTTTGGCCGTAGTGCAAAGATGAATTATTTTATGGCATGATCAGGACCGTTGATAAAAATATGATTATCTTTAGCCGTAGTGCATGGATAATTCGTGGTCGTGATACTAAAGAATATCCTTGGCCGTAGTGCAGGGGTGATTCGATGATGTGGATTATTTATTAAGCTGAGTCCCAGCGATAAAAGTGATGAAAAACCTTTTAAATCATAGAAGATAGTAGATTTTATTCCCTACTTGACTCTTCTAATGGATTGTTTATTCCGCTACAGTTAAACTTGATAGTTATTATATTTTATCAGTTTAACACTGTTGAAGACTAATGATAAATTATTCTGCATTATCTTAGTCATAATATTTCTTACTGGGCTAGTTGAGCTCACCCTTTCTTTCACTGTTCTCTTCAAGAAATGAAAACGTAGCTGGAACTAGTCGGGAAACAGAGTGATGATCCTAGATGTTTGCATTAGTAGTCCTCACTATTCTGTTAAATAGTGTGATAATAATTGTAATGAGGACTCCTTTTGAGTTTGTATACTCTCTAGTAGACAATATTTGTATTCAAACTCACAGTTTTTATTTTGTCGTATTGTACACGACTGTTGTATTATTAAGTTGTATTTGAATTCTGTACTATATATCTGACAACTCAAGATGGGTGATGTATACCTAATTTTGGGGGCGTCACAGTTGGTATCAAAGCTTAGGGATATGATCCCTGGCTGAGATATGAGACAAGAACTATGAGGGGAGAAACGGGGAATTCCTTCGTTAGTATGACCTACCTAAGTTTATTTGGTATTTAATTGGTCGAACAGAATATAGGGGTATTATGTGGTATGTTAATTAACCCTTATTTTGAAATTATATTCTAGAATGATATTTGAAATACAGGAGATGAGAAATGAAAAATCATGATGGAGAGGAAATAATCGGGAAGGTACAATCGAAAAAGAAAGCAAGGTATTCTCATCTCTTCGAATATCAGGTACGTACGTAAATTTCGAAGGCAAAATTTCATAAGGAGGGGAGATTGTGAGACTCCGAATTTTATAAAATAAAAGTATTCAATTTTTTTATTTTGGTAAATAGTTAAATTGATAAAAGTTTAAAGTTGAGAGTGATATGTGAAAATTTTTCAAAGTAGACAAGTTGTCATAAAATACCCAGTTACTATTCACCCTAGTATTGTTCACTCGGGTATTTGAGGCACTTTTTTTGTCAGAGTACTATTCACGAGTTACTATTCACTCGAATATTATTCACTCGGGTATTTGGAGTATTTTTCGTGTCGGAGTACTATTCACGAGTTACTATTCACGGGTTACTATTCACCCGATTACTATTCACTCTAGTATTGTTCACTCGGATATTTGGGACACTTTTTGTGTCGGGATACTATTCACAGGGTACTATTCCCAAAGTACTATTCACGGGATACTATTCACCCAAAAAATATATTTCTTTTCGGTCCAAATCATTTTTGAGTACAATATTATTCCATGAAGAGATGTACTAATTTTTCAGACCGTTGGTTGAAATTATAATAGTAAATCAATATGGGTCGTTGGTTTAAAGTTTTAATAGTAAAATCTTTTTATATAAAACAGAATACTTTTATAAAGTTATTCGTTTTATTAGATTATAAATAGAATATATTATATTTTATTTAAAAGATTTTGCTTGAAATATGGACCGTCAGATTAAAGTAAATCAATCTGGACCGTTCATGAGTTAGTTACTATGCAGTCCATTTTTCTATAAATAGAAGCTCATTCCTTCATTATTTCTTACGAATTCACTGAAACTCTAGAGAGAGAAACTATAGAGAGAAAGAAGAAAAGAATTCTGCTACTTCACTACTCATATATCCAGTACTCTTCTTCTTAAGGTAAGGGATATTATTTGTTGTAATTGTAAAGGATATTATTTGTTGTACCCGTAAGGGATATTATTTCTTTTGTATTCATAAAGAGAACTTCTGTTATTCCATTCTTTATTATTCTGTTGGAAAAACCTGTATACGCGGACTACCCTATACTTGGTAAAATTCTTCTATTATTCCATTCTTTATTATTATGTTGGACTAACCTGTTTATGCGAAGTACCGCATACATAGTGAAATTCTTCTATTATTCTGTTCTTTATTATTCTGTCGGAATATCCTGCCTGTGCGTTTACGTCGGACCTGGTTCTATTATTTATTATTCTGTCATAATATCATGTCTGTGCGTTTTACGCCGGACCTGGTTCCATTCTTTATTATTCTGTTGGAATATCTTGTCTGTGCGTTTTACGCCGGACCTGGTTCCGTTATTTATTATTCTGTTGGAATAACCTGCCTGTGCGGTCTATCGCATGCATGGTGATTTCTTTTGTTATTTCATTCTTTATTATACTCAGTTGGTTAAAACTTTGACTTCTATACTCCATAAAATTAGTGGAATATCCTTGATATTTGCGCCTCATCCAGTATCTTTTTATGGAAATATTCTTTTGAGCATTATTGAATTTTACTCTACAAAGCAGTATCATGTTGACAATTTGGACGTTATCAGTTCCTAGATAAATTAATTCTTGAACTTGTTTGATTGAATTCTTATATCATTGTCATCATCCCCATGTTTATATTTTATTGAAAGTCATCTATGGCATGTAGTGCATAGATGGACTTGGTATGATTATGACCAGGAATTATTCGGTGTAATCATGACCGTAATGTTACAAATAATGTGAAAAAAGTCCTCATTGGCCCGTAGTGCATTGATGGACAGTTTTTGGTATGATTATGGCTATGGATTCTCTTTGGCCGTAGTGCAAAGATGAATTATTTTATGGCATGATCAGGATCGTTGATGAAAATATGATTATCTTTAGTCGTAGTGCATGGATAATTCGTGGTCGTGATACTAAAGAATATTTTTGGCCGTAGTGCAGGGGTGATTCGATGATGTGAATTATTTATTAAGCTGAGTCCCAGCGATAAAAGTGATGAAAAATCTTTTAAATCATAGAAGATAGTAGATTTTATTCCCTACTTAACTCTTCTAATGGATTGTTTGTTTCGCTGCAGTTAAACTTGATAGTTATTATATTTTATCAGTTTAACACTGTTGAAGACTAATGATAAATTATTCTGCATTATCTTAGTCTTAATATTGCTTACTGGGCTAGTTGAGCTCACCCTTTCTTTCACTGTTCTCTTCAGGAAATGAGAACATAGCTGGGACTAGTCGGGAAACAGAGTGATGATCCTAGATGTTTGCAATAGTAGTCCTCACTATTCTATGAAATATTGTGATAATAATTGTAATGAGGACTCCTTTTGAGTTTGTATACTCTCTAGTAGACAATATTTGTATTCAAACTCACAGTTTATATTTTGTCGTATTGTACACGACAGTTGTATCATTAAGTTGTATTTGAATTCTGTACTATGTATGTGGCGACTCAAGATGAGTGATGTATACCTAATTTTGGGGGCGTCACAGCAGTCATCATGACAATAAACGTGGAGGGAATCAACGGGCCAGAAATGGTAACCACTTTGGTGGTAATCAGGGCCAAAACAATAAGAATGGATATTTCAAGAAGAGGAGATTCAACAATGATGGAAAGATGTCAGCACCAGCTACCGTTGTTAAGGAAGGAGAACGACCACCTATCATATGCTTCAAATGCGGAGGGAGGGACACATCAGTCCAAACTGCGTGATGCCGTCCAAAGCATGTTATAATTGTGGAAGAAAAGGTCACCTAGCCCAATTTTGTCATTCACCGAAGACAAGTTCAGCTAGGATGGAGGCACCAAAGACCGTTCTAGAAAAGTCAAAGCCGGTAGTGCAAGGGAGAGCGTTTGTTGTGACCTCCCAGAAAGCAAGGAACCCGAACGAGGTCATCACGGGTAAGCTTATCATAAACTCTAACGAAGTCTATACCTTATTTGATACCAGTTCTACCCATTCTTTTATTTCTCCTACTTGCGCTCAACGATTAAATTTAACTCCGGAGAAATTAAACTTTGATTTATCTATGGAAACTCCGTTGGGAGAAACCTTCATTACATCCACTGTTTATAAGTCTTGTTTGGTTCAAATCGGTACCCTCACATTACCTGTCGATCTTATTTCATTGAAAATACTTGCATTGGATCTGATTCTAGGGATTGATTGATTAACTACTCATCATGCTAAAATTGATTGTTTTCGTAAGGTTGTTAGCTTTCATATTCCTAATCAACCTATTATGCGAATTCAAGCGACCAAACCATTAAAATCAATCACTGTCATCTCAAGCTATAAAGCTATTCGTTTATTAAAAAACGGATGTCAAGCTTTCTTAGCTCATGTCACGGATCTAAACAAAAATACGTCAGTTTTGAATGATATTTCTATTGTTAATAAATTCCCTGACGTATTTCCTAAAGAACTTTCTGGCCTACCCCCAGAGCGTGAAATTGAATTTTGTATCGACCTTGAACCCGGTACAAAACCCATTTCCAAAGCCCCATATCGAATGGCTCCTATTGAACTTCAGGAGTTAAAGACCCAACTGCAGGAATTGTTAGACATTGGCATTATTCGTCCTAGTACTTCTCCTTGGGGTGCTCCTGTTCTATTCGTGAAGAAGAAAGATGGGAGTATGCGACTTTGTATTGATTATCGGGAGTTGAATCATGTCACCATCAAAAATAGGTACCCATTGCCACGTATTGATGACATGTTTGACCAGTTGCAAGGAGCATAATTCTTTTCAAAGATCGATCTTCGTTCTGGATATCATCAGCTGAAGGTTAGAACTGAGGATATTCCAAAGACTGCCTTCAGAACTCGGTACGGGCAATATGAATTCTTAGTCATGTCTTTTAGATTAACTAATGCTCATGCTGCCTTCATGGATATGATGAATCGAGTATTCAAGGAATATTTGGATCACTTTGTGGTCGTCTTTATTGATGACATCCTCATATATTCCAAAAGCCGTGAAGATCATGAGCAGTACTTGAGGCTGATACTCCAAAAGCTTCGTGAAAATAAGCTTTATGCTAAATTGAAGAAATGCGAGTTTTGGCTTGAAGAAGTAGCATTCCTTGGGCACGTAGTGTCAAGTCATGGAATATCAGTTGACCCAGTAAAGATTGAAGTTATTCAAAACTGGGAGCAACCCAAATCAATGACCGAAGTACGTAGCTTTCTCGGCTTAGCTGGTTATTATCGGAGATTCGTGGAAGGATCTTCTCGAATTGCTACTCCATTAACTCAGCTGACTCGAAAAAAAATAAATTTCGGTTAGAGCGAGGAATGTGAGAAGAGTTTTTAAGAACTCAAGAGGAGACTCATTTTAGCACCTGTTCTGACAATACCATCTGGCTCGGAGGGATTTGTCATCTACAGTGATGCTTCGAGCAAAGGGTTGGGATGCGTTCTCATGCAACATGGGAAAGTCATAGCCTATGCCTCGCGACAACTCAAAGAATATGAGAGGAATTATCCTACTCATGATTTAGAGTTGGCAGCGGTTGTCTTTGCACTTAAAATTTAGAGGCATTACTTGTATGGGGAGAAAGTGGATATCTTTACGGATCATAAAAGCCTCAAATATTTCTTCACCCAAAAGGAACTCAACATGCGACAACGACGTTGGCTTGAACTATTGAAATATTATGATCATACCATTCAATACCATCCCGAAAAAGCGAACGTGGTGGCTAACACACTGAGTAGAAGATCATATGCGGGTACGAGTGCAATATTGTCAACTCAAAGGCCCATTTTGTATGACTTGCAAAAAATGGAGATAGAGATAAAGACTCCAGGGACCCATGTGATGATGGTGAATATACGAGTAGAACCGACTTTAATTGATAAAGTTAAAGCTGCTCAAGCTACAGACCTGGAGCTGATGCGTATGAGGAAGAAAGTACAAGAAGGTGTTATGTCGGAAGCAAGAATTGATGAAAAAGGAATACTTCGAGTCAACTCCAGACTTTGTGTTCCTAACGACTTTGATTTAAAGTATAAAATCATGATGGAGGCGCACAACACACTGTTTGCAATCCATCCTGGGAGTACCAAAATGTATCATGATCTTCGACATACATTTTGGTGGGGCAATATGAAGAGAGAGATAGCGCTGTTTATATTAAGGTGTTTAACGTGTCAACGAGTCAAGGCGGAGCATCAAGTACCAAAAGGTCCATTGCAACCACTTGAAATTCCATAATGGAAGTGGGAGCACATTACCATAGATTTCGTTACCGGTCTTCCCAAGGTTTCTCAAGGCATTGATGTGATTTGGGTCATTGTTGATAGATTGACCAAGTCTGCTCATTTCTTACCGATACGAGAAACTTATACATTTGAATGTCTTGCTCGTATGTACATAAACGAGATTGTAAGACTGCATGGTATGCCAATATCCATAGTTTCTGATAGAGACCTAAGATTCACTTCACGATTTTGCGTTAGTTTGCAAAAAGCTATGGGCACGGACTTACGATTTAGCTCGGCATATCATCCTCAGACGAACGGGCAGTCGGAGAGGACTATTCAAACTCTTGAAGATCTATTAAGACTCTGTGTCCTTGACTTTAAGGGAAGTTGGGAAAAGTTCTTACCATTAGTGGAGTTTTCCTACAACAACAGTTATTAAGCAAGTATTGGCATGGCTCCATTTGAGGCGTTGTATGGAAGAAAGTGTCGTTCTCCAGTATGCTGGGATGAGGTGGGTGAAGCAATGTTGTTGGGACCGGAGTTGGTACGTATGACTACGGAAAAGATTCAAACGATCCGACAACGTATAAAAACCTCACAAGATCGACAAAAGAGTTATGCTGATCTTCATCGAAAGGACGTGGAATTCAATATTGGAGATCATGTGTTGTTACGTGTTGCTCCATGGAAAGGAGTTACGAGATTTGGAAAGAGAGGAAAGCTCAATCCTCGATTCATTGGCCCATTTTTAATCCTCAATCGAGTAGGAACTGTGGCCTATAGATTCGCTTTACCACCAAGTATGTCTCGTGTTCATAACGTTTTTCACATATCCATATTACGTAAATATGTGGAAGACCCAAACCACATTATTGAGTTAGAACCGGATGAAATAGCGGAAGATTTGACGTATGAAGAGGTTCCTGTTCAAATCTTTGATAAGAAGGAACATATTCTACGCTCCAAGGTTATACCTCAAGTCAAAGTTTTGTGGAGAAACCACGATGTTGAGGAAATGACCTGGGAGTTAGAATCTGAAATAAAATCAAGGTATCTTTACCTCTTTGATATACTAGGTATGCACCCTAATTTCAAGGGCGAAATTTCATAAGAAGAAGAGGTTGTAAGACCCCAACTTTTTAATAAAGATGATTTTTCTATAAATATCATTTTTGATTATTATGGAATGAATTTGATATAATAGTTGTGGGTAATATTTATAAATTTTGTAAAGTACGTAAGTTGTTATATAATATTCGATTGGTCGGGGAATATTCGCTTTAATAGGGAATATTCGTACGACAACACAATCATTGGTGGACCCCACAATGAAATTATTGTCGGATTGAGAAAACGACAAATATATCTTTTTATAAAATAACTGCGAAAGTTTTACCGTTAACTGTTGGAATACCTGGTTGTTAAAATACAGTAATACGCGTTTTTGCACAGTAGCACACGGTATTGCATAGTATTTTTGAATTATTGATTCTTACATAAGAAGGCGCTACTCAATAATTGTTACAGTAATTACTGTTCAATATTTTATTTTATTGGTTCAATAATTGATGCGTTGATATTTTATATTATTGTTGTTTCAATAATTGTCACTGCACAGTATTTCCCATTATCAGATCAATAATTTATATTATTTGAATAATATTATTAGATAGCATTATTAGCAATGTCTAGAAAGTTCTGTCAAGGAGAGGTTTGGTCACCTAATTGCACGCCAGTAAGGAGAAATCCTTATCGAAAAGCCCCCTCTTTCCTGAGAACAGCCTGATTGTCATTATTGTGATTCTGTAATATTATTTGTGAATAATTATTTATTGATAAGAAAATATTTATTCAATGTGGATTTAAACTGATGAATTTTTAGCATGGGACAATTGTTGAAAGTTAGTATTTTATCTTTTCTGATAAAATAATTTATTCAAATATATTATTATAATATTACATTATAGTAGTATGATGTGATTATATAATAGTACGTTTTTTATAAATTGAATGGTAACATTATTATAGTAGATTCATGGTATAAAAGTAAAAGGAGATGGAAGAGAATAAATTGAATTTGAATTCTTATGACGTAAGCGATGATGTCATCGAACGATGAGGTAAGCGATGATGTCATCAGACGATGAGGTAAGCAGTGATGTAATATGATCGATGATGTCAGCGATGATGTCATAAATTATGGCGAAAAGACTATTTTACCCTTACTGTGTCAAGCCTATAAATAGAAGCTCATTTCTTCATTATTTTTCACGAATTCATTCAAGCTATAGAGAGAGAAAGTATAGAGAGAATAAGAGAGAAAGAAGAAGAGTATTATGTTACTACACTATAGCAGCATCCAATCTTCTACTAAGGTAAGGGGTATTATTTCTTTTGTATCCATGAAGAGAACTTCTGTTATTCCATTCTTTATTATTCTATTGGAATAACCTGTATACGCGGACTACCCCTATACTTGGTAAAATTCTTCTATTATTTCCATTCTTTATCATTTTGTTGGAATATCTTGTCTGTGCTTTACACATGACCTGGTTCCATTCTTTATTATTCTGTTGGAATATCTTGTCTGTGCGTTTACGTATGACCTGATTCCGTTAATTATTATTCTGTTGGAATATCCTTTCTATGCGTTTACGCATTACCTGGTTCCATTATTTATTATTCTGTTGGAATAACCTGTCTGTGCGGTCTATCGCATGCCTGGTGATTTCTTTTCTTATTCCATTCTTTATTATACTCAGTTGGTTAAAGTTTTGGCTTTTATACTCCATGAAATTAGTGGAATATCCTTGATATTTGCGCTTCATCCAGTATCTTTTCATGGAAATATTCTTCCGAGCATTCTTGAATTTTACTCTAGAAAGCAGTATCATGTTGACAATTTGGACGTTATTGGTTCCTGGATAAATTGATTCTTGAACTTATTTTATTGAATTCTTATATCATTGTCATCATCCTCATGTTTATATTTTGTTGAAAGTCATCTGTGGCCTGTAGTGCATAGATGGACTTGGTATGATTATGACCAGGGATTATTCGGTGTAATTATGACCGTAATGTTACAAATGATGTGATAAAAGTCCTCATTGGCCCGTAGTGCATTGATGGACAGTTGTTGGCATGATCATAACCATTGATGAACACACAAATATCCTTGGCCTGTAGTGCATGGATAATTTGTGGTCGTGATACTAATCAATATCCTTGGCTGTAGGGCAGGGATGATGTGGATTATTTATTAAGCTGAGTCTCAGTGATAAAAGTGATGAAAAACCTTTTAAATAATAGAAGATAGTAGATTTTATTCTCTACTTGACTCTTCTAATGGATTGCTTGTTCCGCTGCAATTAAACTTGATGTTTGTTATATTTTATCAGTTTAACACTGTTGAAGGCTAATGATAATTTATTCTGTATTATCTTAGTCATAATATTTCTTACTGGGCTAGTTGAGCTCACCCTTTTGCTTTCATTGCTCTCTTCAGGAAATGAGAACGTAGCAGGGACTAGTCGGGGAACTGAGTGACGGTCCAGATGATAGCATTAGTAGTCATCACTATTCTATGATATAGTGTGATAATAAATGTATGAGGACTTATTTTGAGTTTCAATACTGTCTAGACGATAATATTTGTATTGAAATTCACAGCTCATGTTGTATATTTAAGTTTGTATTTGTATTCGGTACCATGTATTTGGCGACTCAAAATGGGTGATGTATACCTATTTTGGGGGCGTCACATATGTCTTCTATATATAAGCCATAATTGACCCCTCGCCCAAGTTACGCTCCAATTACACTGTTTAATGAAAAAGTCAGCTCTGGTCAACTTTCGAAGTGGCGCGACTGCGCTGGAAATAGCCTAAAGTTCGGTGCGCCCACACTCAAGTAGCAGATAACATTTTCTTGGTCCAGGGATTGGCTCGGCTGCACCCAAAATGCACTAGAAATTGGCGCGCCCGCGCCATAAATTTTATGTTGTAGTGTTCTCTGATAAAAATAGCTATAACTTTTGATTCAGGAGGAGTTACGGGGCCTGCCACCTATCAAATCGAATATCTCGACGAGTTCTACAACTTTCTTTCTTTGTGAATTAAGAAATAATGGACGGATGAAGGTCGAAATTGGCTTGGAAGTGACTGCTGTGCAAATGGCCACCCAAAACATTGAAGTTCAACGTCCGTTGGTACAAAGGTCATAACTCTTGCATCCGAACTCCGATTGGAATGATTCAAGATGTTCCAGAAAAGCTAAGAAGAAGCTCTACAATATAATCCAAGTTCCAAGCCAAGAACATGAAATGAACATGAAAGTCCAAACGATGTCCGAATTTCTTTTCCTTACTTTTTCATACCAATAGTCACTCACACAGTTCCCTTTTATAACAAGATATTTCTGTCGTTTTCTAACTCCGACAATAATTCTGTTGTGGGGTCCACCAATGATTGTGCCATCGTACGAATATTATCCGACAAAAAGAATATTTCCCGATCAAACGAATATTTTATAACAACTTGCTTACTTTGTAAAATTTATAAATATTACCCACAACTATAACACTAATTTGCGAATACATGGTAATTATATAATTTTATAATTTGATATACATGCACAAATTATAAAACTACTAATCCCCATTTCACAAGTACTCCATTGTAACTTCATTTCTGAAAAAGAAAGAGAGATTACACAAAAAAACACAATATAATTTATAATAAAACTCTAAGTCACAAAATAATAGTCTCATAACTATATATTAAGTGTCACAAAACAAATCATAATAAATGTCAAATTGACACACAATATAAACTAATTATTACAACTCCAAATCATGACTAGTACGGTATCATAGCCTAAACATAATATTTTAACCATTGGAAAGAATGGAGCTCTCATCACACTTGCCCTTGATCTCCTTGATTACCTGCCGGAAGAAAAACATAGAATGAAACAATTGCGCAGAACAAAACAAAACAAAAATCTAAGGTCGACTCATACGCCTCCCACAACAAATAAAATCACCAAATGACCAACTCCCACCGGAGCACAAAACAGAGACGCCGTAGACTAATCACACCGCCACGAAAGATGTCATGTCTCGGTGCTAAGAGGACAAGCATGTAGTAACCCCACAGTACAGATGATTATAGCCTAGGTATACCATACGGTATATTCTAACAAAAATACCATGTCACAGCACATGCGACACAATATCAACACAAAGAAGTTCTAATATGTACATGTTAAATTGAAACGAATTATTCTTTCCATCTTTAAACCTTTAATCTTATTATTATTATTATTCTTATTATTATTATATTACTTAATGATTTCGAGGATGCATATTATTATTATAGTTCTGTAGCCATATCAGTCATATATATATATATATATATATATATATATATATATATATATATATATATATATATATATTGGGCTCTCATTCATAGCAACCGGTTGTTATAGACACTATTCCAGAAACCAACTTCTCAGCCGTAGATTAATTAAATGGAAGGCTGAGATGGAAAAAAATATATTGTCAGCCGCTACAACATGTAGCGGCCCAAACAACATACTCTGGCGGTTTCTATTTTAATAAAAGTCAAATTAACTTGATAATGTAGGCCCATATTGTCAGATAGAAAGATATAAAATAAATTTATTTTTTATATATATCAACCGCTACAACTTGTAGCGGCTTGGTCTTAATATTTTTTTTTATAATGTGGGCCCATTTTGAGAAATAGAATGATATAAAGGTAATTTATTTATTTTATATACCAACCGCTACAACTTGTAGCGGCTTAGTAATAATTTTTTATTACTTGCCTTTTTAGTAATATTAGTAGTAATATTAGTAATAATATTAGTAATTGCCTTTTTAGTAATAATATTAGTAATTGACTTTTTATTACTGTTACTAATATTAATTACATTTTTATTACTAATACTAATATTAATTGCCTTTTTAGTAATATTAGTAATTGCCTTTTTTGTATTAATATTAGTAATTGTCTTTTTAGTATTAATATTAATTGCCTTTTATTACTAATACTAATGTTAATTGCCTTTTTAGTAATGATATTAGTAATTGACTTTTTATTACTATTAGTAATATTAATTGTCTTTTTATTATTAATACTAATATTAATTGCCTTTTTAGTAATATTAGTACTTGCCTTTTTCGTATTAATATTAATTGTCTTTTTATTACTATTACTAATATTAATTATATTTTTATTACTATTACTAATATTAATTGCCTTCTTATTAGTAATACTAATATTAATTATCTTTTTATTATTAATAATAATATTAATTGTCTTTTTAATTCTCATTTAATTAATATTAGTATTAAAAATAAAAAAAAATTATTACCAACGCTACAAGATGTAGTAGCTAGATGGTTTTTTTTATTAATACCTTTAGTGTTGCCTTTAGTAATCATATATTATATAATTATAGATACCTTATACATCACCTACTGTTCCTTCCGCAAACAACTTCCTGAGTTTGTTCTTAGCCGTAGCTAGCTTCCTCTCTTTTTCCCTCAGTTCGTATCAAAATTAATGGCCAATAAAATTATTTAAGTTTTACTTATTATTTATATATCTTATTGTTTTTTTTCTTAATTTTAATAGAATTTTAATATAACCGAAATATAAATCAGACTCAATTAATTTAAAAGCCCAAATTAATATAATCCCTTACATATTATAATCCATATAAATTAAGAAAAACCCAAATAAAATATTTAAAATATAGACTTAAATATTATTTATTTATTTATTTATTTATTTTTATTATTTTATTTTTCTAAGTATTACATCCATTTGTCTATATCTTATTATAATCGGTTTAGCAGAGCCACCATCCCACGCCCTTTAATTTGAAATTCTACTACTAGGAGGGGAAAAGAAAAACGTTTTTCTTGTCTCATGGCATAAAAGGGGTCCTTAGAGGATACAATCATTTCATTACACAACTGTAATCTCACCACAAGTTGCTATTTCATAATATAAATTAGACTCAATTAATTTAAAAGTCCAAATTATTACAATCTGTTATTTATTATAATCCATATAAATTAAGAAAAACCCAAATAAAATATTTAAAATATAAATTTAAATATTATTTATTTATTTTTCTGTATTATTTTATTTTTCTAAGTATTATATCCATTGTCTATAATCGGTTTAGCTTAGCCACCATCCCACGCCCTTTAATTTGAAAATCTATTTCTAGGAGGGGAAAAGAAAAACGTTTTTCTTGTCTCATGGCATAAAAGGGGTCCCTTAGAGGATACAATCATTTCATTACACAACTGTAATCTGAACCACAAGATGACTCCAAGAAGAGCAAATATTAGGTGAAAAGTTGAGGGAGACATTTTTGTTACAAAAAGTCTAGGGAGACCGGGAAAGGGTACAGCTCTAGGGAGTTTTTTTTTATAAAATAACTCAAAAAATATATAGTATTTGTTTTAATTGAAATTTTTATAAAAAATATAATATTTTAGGTGTAATTTAAATAGATACATAAAAAGTATTGTACAGATAAAACACCTAAAATACTATTTTCTATAAAAATTTCAGTTGAAATAAATAATATATATTTTTTGGGAGTTATTAAAAAAACAATCCGGTCACAAAACCAATGTCGTCGTAGGACTGTATTTGTTATGGAGTGTCTAAATGTAATTAGAGGGGGAGGTGTTGTACCATACGTTATTGCGGTACAGTGTTAATTTTTATTTTTAATTTTTTTAACCACAATAATCAGAATAATAAATAAAAAATAATATAGTAAGTTTGAACAAAAAACTGTAAAAAAAATATATTTTTTATTGAAAAAAAATAGTTTATAGTGTTTTTTTAATAAAAGATATATTGTTTTAAAAAAAAATTTATTCAAACTTGCTCTATTATTTTTTATTTATTATTCTGATAATTGTTGTTAAAAAAAACAAACAAAAAAAAACAATTGTACCGCACTAACATTCTGTACATTTTGTACCGAAGGAACAAATAAAGGATGTATAAGAAGCTTAGAGAGAAGCTGCATTGGAGGATGATGAGCTGGAGGATCTAACGGTGCTGAATAGCCTAAGGAAATCAAGGAACCCGGATGGATGAGTGATTATGTGACGGGCAAGAAAGGAAAAAATAGAGCACATGGGTGGGTAGTACAGCTAAGGAAAATGTTTGTTACATAGCTCTTATCCACGGGTCCGTATTAGTTTCTATTAGCTTCTAGATATCAGCGGTTGTATGGCCGAGAACATTTGTTAGATTTCTGTGAGAGAGCCAACATAAATATTCCCAGTTGTGGTGCTGTAGTATATGTCCGTGTCCGTATTTAAAAAAAAAGATTATTCGCATTCAGAAAAAAAAGAAGAAGATATATTCGTATTCTATTTAAAAATATTCATAAATAAATCGAAACGAATACGGATATAAATGTATTCGTATTCTTTTAACATCTAATCGTAAATATGTCTGGTAGATAACGGATATTCAAAGTCCGATATTCGGATCTGGATCCGGATCCGAATTCGTATTCGGAATTCGTATCCGAATAACTATATATATATATATATATATATATATATATATATATATATATATAATAAGTAAAATATTTTTTTAAAAATGGTCTTCCTTATATAATAATTAATTTTCACTATCATATAAAAGATATTTTAAAAATATTTCATTTCATTTCTAAAAAAAATAGGAAATAACACTTTTATTATAATATTAATAAACTGAAATAAATTGATTTAAGTATACTTAATGAATTTTTACTATTATACTGTAAGATCCCAACTTTTATAAATAAAGATGAATTTTCTATAAATATCATTTTTGAATATTATGGAGTTAATTTGATATAATGTTATAATTGTGGGTAATATTTATAAATTTTGTAAAGTACGCAAGTTGTTATATAATATTCGATTGGTCAGGGAATATTCGCTTTAACAGGGAATATTCGTACAACGGCACAATCATTGGTGGACCCCACAACGAAATTATTGTCGGATTGAGAAAACGACAAAAATATTTTATTAAAAATAACGGCGGAAGTTTATAATCTGTTATTTATTATAATCCATATAAATTAAGAAAAATCCAAATAAAATATTTAAAATATAAATTTAAATATTATTTATTTATTTTTCTGTATTATTTTATTTTTCTAAGTATTATATTTATTGTCTATAATCGGTTTAGCTTAGCCACCATCCCACGCCCTTTAATTTGAAAATCTATTTCTAGGAGGGGAAAAGAAAAACGTTTTTATTGTCTCATGGCATAAAAGGGGTCCCTTAGAGGATACAATCATTTCATTACACAACTGTAATCTGAACCACAAGATGACTCCAAGAAGAGCAAATATTAGGCGAAAAGTTGAGGGAGACATTTTTGTTACAAAAAGTCTAGGGAGACCGGGAATGGGTACAGCTCTAGGGAGTTTTTTTTTATAAAATAACTCAAAAAATATATATAGTATTTATTTTAATTAAAATTTTTATAAAAAATATAATATTTTAGGTGTAATTTAAATAGATACATAAAAAGTATTGTACAGACAAAACACCTAAAATAGTATTTTCTATAAAATTTTCAGTTGAAATAAATAATATATATTTTTTGGGAGTTATTAAAAAAAAAATCCAGTCACAAAACCAATGCCGTCGTAGGACTGTATTTGTTATGGGGTGTCTAAATGTAATTAGAGGGGGAGGTGTTGTACCATACGTTAGTGCGGTACAGTGTTAATGTGACGCCCCCAAAATAGGTATACAACACCCATTCTGAGTCGCCAAAATACATGGTACAGAAACAACTACATCTTTATTATTACAACACAAGAACTGTGAGTTTAAATACAAATATTGTCATTTAGACAATATCCACACTCAAATAAGTCCTCATTACAATTATTGATACATTATTTCATAAAAATGGTGAGGACTACTAAAGTAACTTCTAGAACCATCATTCCATACCCCGACTAGTACTCGCTACATTCTCGCCTCCTGAGAAAAATGGAACAAAAAAGAAAAGGGTGAGCTCAACTAGCCCAGTAAAAAACATTATGACTAAGATAATACAGAACAAATTATCGTTAGTCTTCAACAGGGAAAAATCTAATAGAATACAATAGACAACAAGTTTTAAATCAATAACTGCAGCGGAAACAACAAACCATTAGAAGAGTCAAGTAGAGAATGAGTTCTACTATCTTCTAAGATTTAAAAGTCCATCATCAATATTTTATCCTGTAACAACAATCAATAACCATCTTTAATCAAATATTCATCTTTGCACTACAGGCCAAAGATATTTATTTGTATCACCAGTCGGTCATGTTCATCTCAACACCTGTTCATCTTTGCACTACGGACCAAAGATATTCATCAGTTAATCATTCATCTTTGCACTACGGGCCAAAGATATTCAGTAATATCATCATTTAGGACTGAGGATGATGAAAAATATCTTAAAGAAAACGAATCCAGTGAAACAAAATAACAAATATTAAGGATTCGTATTTCGATTTATCCATGTCCAAAAATACCTTATAATTATTCATAGTGAAGTAGAATTCAAGAATGATCAAAACATGGATACAATCAAAGCTAGTACCCAGAATAGATATTTTGGAAGAAAAGAAGAAAATTTTATTTTTCGGTGAATAGTAACTCGTGAATAGTAACTCGTGAATAGTAACTCATGAATAGTAACCCCGACGTGAAAAGTTCTAAATTTGATAAAAATTTTCAACCAATATTTCGACATAATGATATTGAAGAAATAATATCATTTTTGAATAAAATAACATCCCTTACCTCGTAAAGACAGTACTTCTGGTCGGAATACCGGTATAAGGCTGAAAGACACTTGCTCTGATGAATAGAAACTCTCAAAGTATCTAAATACTCACAAAATACACTCAATAATCTAGAGAGAGAAAGAGAGAAAACTTGTTTCTGGTGTGATTTTCAATTCTAACTTAGCCCTCTATTTATAGGAAAATGTTAGCACGCCGAAGCAGACTTAACCTGCAACCTGATGGCTTTACCTGCTACTATTCCCACCCACCACATTTGAATAAAAATCTCAGCACATTTCTTCACCAACCAAGAGTGGGGCCCACCAATTCTAGAATTTTCTACCAAAATGATTAACTCCGAAAATTCAATAATTTCTGAACCAGTCATCTCGTAAAATTCATAATAAATCATACATTCTTTTTTAACGGTTCAAAATTTGTGGACATATACTCAACTTATATATGTATAACATATCCAAAAATTACCACGATCCAATGGTCGGATTAAAAATTATAACTCCCGCAAAATATCTCAAAAACCCTGATTTTTAATACCTCCATTCCGACAAAAATACTGATAAAAACCTCAACATTAACTCCTTCATTTTTAACCACAAAAATATATCCCTCATTTATATCCACAAAAAATAAATATTTCCTTATCATATGAATCAATAATTAATTATTCACAAATAATATTACAGAATCACATTTATGACAACCAGGCCGTTCCCAGGAAAGAGGGGGCTTTCCAATAAGGATTTCTCCTTACTGGCGCGCAATTAGATGACCAAACCTCTTCTTAGACAGAACTTTCTAGACATTGCCAATAATGTTATCTAATAATATTATTCAAATAATATGAATTATTGATCTGATAATGGGAAATACTGTGTAGTGACAATTATTGAAACAACAGTAATATAAAATATCAACGCAGCAATTATTGAATCAATAAAATAAAATACTGAACAGTAATTACTGTAACCATTATTGAGTAGTGCCTTCTTACGTAAGAATCAATAATTGGTGCAATACAGTGTGCTACTGTGTAACAACGCGTATTACTGTGTTTTAACCACCGGGTATTCCAACAGTATTAACGGTAACAACTACGCCGTTATTAATAAACAACATATACTTGTCGTTTTCTTCATCCAATCGCTTTCCGTTATGGGGCCCACAAAAGACTGCGCCGTCGTACGAATATTCCCGACAGGAAGAATATTCCACGACCAAACGAATATTCCCCGACAACAATGAATATTTTATAACCACCTGCTTATTTGAAATATTTGCGCATTTTACCCATAACTAACCTAATTAATCAATTTAACACTTAATATTTCAAAATAATAAATAGAGAAAATTTAAATTTTATTTATTAATAATTTGGGGTCTTACAACCTCCCCTTCTTATGAAATTTCGTCCTCGAAATTGACGTACGTACCTGGTGTTTCGAAAAGATGAGGATACCTCGCTTTCATTTCCGTTTCTAACTCCCAGGTCATTTCCTCAATAGCATGGTTTCTCCACAAAACTTTAACTTGTGGTATGACCTTCGTGCGTAGGACATGCTCCTTTCTATCCAAGATCTTGACAGGTACCTCTTCGTACGTTAAGTCTTCAGCTATCTCGTTCGGTTCTAACTCAATAACGTGGTCTGGGTCTTTCACATATTTACGTAATACAGATATATGAAAAACATTATGAACACGAGACATACTTGGAGGTAACGCGAGTCTATAGGCCACATTTCCTACTCGGTCAAGAATCTGAAATGGACCAATAAATCGTGGATTGAGCTTTCCTCTCTTCCCAAATCTTGTAACTCCTTTCCATGGAGCCACACGCAACAATACATGATCCCCAATGTCAAATTCCACGTCCTTTCGATGAAGATCCGCATAACTCTTTTGTCGATCCTGTGCCGTTTGTATACGTTGTCGAATCGTTTGGATCTTCTCTGTAGTCATGCGTACCAACTCTGGTCCCAACAATGTTGCTTCACCCACCTCGTCCCAGCATACTGGAGAGCGACACTTTCGTCCATATAATGCTTCAAATGGGGCCACACCTATACTTGCCTGATAACTGTCATTGTAAGAGAATTCCACCAATGGTAGGTACTTATCCCAACTCCTTTTGAAATCTAGGACACAAAGTCTTAATAGATCTTCAAGAGTTTGAATAGTCTTCTCTGATTGTCCGTCCGTTTGAGGATGGTATGCCGAACTAAATCGTAAATCTGTGCCCATAGTTTTTAGCAAGCTAACCCAAAATCTTGAAGTGAATCTTGGGTCACGATCCGAAACTATGGATACTGGCATGCCATGCAGTCTCACAATCTCATCTACGTATATACGAGCAAGACGTTCAAGGGAATAAGTCTCCCGTATCGGCAAGAAATGAGCAGACTTGGTTAATCTATCAAAAATAACCCAAATAACATTTATGCCTTGAGAAACCGTGGGAAGACCCGTAACGAAATCCATGGTAATGTGTTCCCACTTCCATTTTGGAATCTCAAGTGGTTGCAATGGACCCTTTGGCACTTGATGTTCCGCCTTTACACGTTGACAAGTTAAACACCTCGAGATAAACTTTCAATCTCTCTCTTCATATTATTCCACCAAAATGTATGTCGAAGATAACGATACATTTTGGTACTTCCAGGATGGATTGCAAATGGTGTATTGTGTGCTTCCATCATGATCTTGTACTTCAAATCAGAATTGTTAGGAACACAAAGTCTGGAGTGGACTCGAAGTATTCCTTCTTCATCGATTCTTGCTTCTGGAATAGAACCTTCTTGCACTTTCTTCTTCATACGCATCAGCTCTATGTCCGTAGCTTGAGCAGCTTTAACTTTATCGATTAAAGTCGGTTCTACTCGTATATTTGATATCATCATGTGGGTACTTGGAGCCTTCATCTCTATCTCCATCCTTTGCAAGTCATACAAAATGGGCCTTTGTGTTAACAACATTGCACTCGTACCCGCATATGATATTCTACTCAATGCGTCAGCTACTACGTTTGCTTTTCCAGGATGATATTGGATGGTATGATCGTAATCTTTCAACAGCTCGTGCCAACGTCGCTGCCGCATGTTGAGTTCCTTTTGGGTGAAGAAATATTTGAGGCTTTTATGATCTGTATAGATCTCCACTTTCTCCCCATACAGGTAGTGTCTCCAGATCTTCAACGCGAAAACTACTGCTGCCAACTCCAAATCATGAGTAGGATAATTCCTCTCATATTCTTTGAGTTGTCGCGAGGCATAGGCTATGACTTTCCCATGTTGCATGAGAACACATCCTAACCCTTTGCCTGAAGCATCACTGTAGATAACAAATCCATCCGAACCAGATGGTATTGTCAGAACAGGTGCCGAAATGAGTCTCCTCTTAAGCTCCTGAAAACTCTTCTCGCATTCCTCGCTCCATACGAATTTGATATCTTTCAGAGTCAGCTGAGTTAACGGGGTAGCGATTCGAGAAAACCCTTCCACGAATCTCCGATAATAACCAGCTAAGCCCAAAAAGCTACGTACTTCGGTCACCGTCTTTGGTTGCTCCCAACTTTGTATTGCTTCAATCTTCGCCGGGTCAACAGATACTTCATGTTTTGACACCACGTGCCCTAGGAAAGCTACTTCCTCAAGCAAGAACTCGCATTTCTTCAACTTAGCATATAACTTATTTTCACGCAGCCTTTGGAGTACCAGCTTCAAATGATGTTCATGATCTTCACGGCTTTTGGAATATATGAGGATGTCATCAATAAAGACAACAACGAACTGATCCAAATAATCCTTGAATACTCGGTTCATCATATCCATGAAAGCCGCAGGAGCATTAGTCAATCCAAAAGACATGACTAGGAACTCATAATGCCCGTACCGAGTTCTGAAGGCAGTCTTTGGAATATCCTCAGTTTTAACCTTCAGCTGATGATATCCAGAACGAAGATCGATCTTTGAAAAGAATTGTGCTCCTTGTAACTGGTCAAACAGGTCATCAATACGAGGTAGCGGATACCTATTCTTAATAGTGACATGGTTTAATTCTCGGTAATCAATACAAAGTCGCATACTCCCGTCTTTCTTCTTTACAAATAAAACAGGAGCACCCCAAGGAGATGTACTAGGACGAATGAAACCGATGTCCAACAACTCTTGTAGTTGGACCTTTAACTCCTGAAGTTCAATAGGAGCCATTCGATATGGGGTTTTAGAAATGGGCTTTGTACCAGGTTCAAGATCAATAAAGAATTCAATTTCTCGTTCCGGGGGTAGACCGGGAAGTTCTTCAGAAAATACGTCAGGAAAGTCAATAACAACAGGAATATTATTCAAATTTGACGTGTCTTTATTCAAATCCATAACATGGGCTAAGAAAGCTTGACATCCGTTTTTTAATAAACGAATGGCTTTATGGCTTGATATAACAGTGATTGATTTTAATGGCTTAGTTGTTTGAATTCGTACAACAGGTTGGTTAGGAATATGAAAACTAACAACCTTACGAAAATAATCAATTTTGGCATGATGAGTAGTTAGCCAATCAATCCCTAAAATCACATCAAAAGCAAGTATCTTTAAAGAGATAAGGTCAACAGGTAAGGTGATGGTGCCAACTTGGATCACACAAGATTTATAAACAGTGGATGTGATGAAAGTTTCTCCTAACGGAGTCTCCACAGATAAATCAAAGTCTAACTTCTCCGGAGTCAAGTTTAAACGTTGAGCACAAGCAGGAGAGATAAAAGAATGGGTAGAACCGGTATCTAATAAGGTATAAACTTCGCATGAATTTATGATTAGCTTACCCGTGATCACCTCGTTTGGGTTCCTCGCATGTTGACCAGTCACGACAAACGCTCTTCCAGGAACCGTTGACTTTATCTTTTCTGGGACAGCTTTTTGAGTCACCATCCCCGCTGGACTTGGTTTTGCTACAGTGCAATCTCGAGCGATATGTCCTTCCTTTCCACAATTATAACATACCTTAAACTGTTGTGGGCAGTTTGGGCTGATATGTCCTTCTTTTCCGCACTTATAGCATATAACCGGTGGTCGTTCTCCTCCCTTGGAACCAGTTGCTGTTGGTGCTGACGTCTTCGTATTGTCATTGTTGAATCTCCTCTTTTTAAAATCTCCTCCCGACTCGCTTCTTCTATTTTCATAGCCACGATTACCACCAGAGTGGTTGCCGTTCTTGTCTGTATTTTTCTTTCTCCGCTGGTTATCATTGTTCTGATGACTGCTGTCACCGATATGATCCTGGTTGTGGTCCCTCAGTTGACCGTACTCATTATCTCGCTCTAATAATTGAGCCCTGTTGACAACATCTGAATAGAGAGAAAATTTATGAGAAATGAGATATTGACGTATGCCGGGTTTCAAACCTCTCAAAAACATCCTCGTCATACGTTCCTCATTCTCCACCAAATGAGGTGCAAACCTGGACAACTCTGCAAACCTCGCCTCGTACTGAGACACCGTCATGTTATTCTGCTCCAGTCTAATAAACTCTACCTCCTTCATATGACGAATACTTTCAGGAAAGTACTTGTCATTGAACAGTTTCTGAAATGTCTCCCAAGACATGCTGAGTGCGGTTGGATGGGTACGCTTCACAGACTCCCACCAGTAATCTGCCTCGCCACGGAACATAAAGGTGGCGAATGGAACCTTCTGTTCCTCCGTGCATCCCAAGACATCGAATATCTTGGTAATTTGCTTGACCCACGTTTCCGCCATGATCGGATCCGGCTTTCCCTTAAATTCTGGTGGTCCCAATTCTTTGAACTGTTTGGCTGTGACAAACCGTGAATTGCTATCATTTCCTCCTGTATTTTGAACACGAGTCTCCCTCGTCTGGTTTTGCATGAATTGCAAAAAACTTCTAAACATTCCATCATTCATCATCTGCTCATTGGTGTTGTTCACAGGAGGAACATTGCCAGCCTGTTGCACGTTCTCCTCGTTGGTAAGCACCGGTGTCTCCACGGTCTCATTTACTCCACTGTTAACATTCTCAGTCGACATTCTCAAATACTGCCATAAAACAAGGGTTAATTAAATAAATTAACAAATCACATAATACCCCTATATTATGACTGACCAATAAATAAGCTTAGGTAGGACACACTAGCGAAGGATTTATTCGTCTCTCCCCTCCTAGTTCTATTCCCCGATCTCCGCCAGAGATCATATCCCTAAGCTCTGATACCAACTGTGACGCCCCCAAAATAGGTATACAACACCCATTCTGAGTCGCCAAAATACATGGTACAGAAACAACTACATCTTTATTATTACAACACAAGAACTGTGAGTTTAAATACAAATATTGTCATTTAGACAATATCCACACTCAAATAAGTCCTCATTACAATTATTGATACATTATTTCACAAAAATGGTGAGGACTACTAAAGTAACTTCTAGAACCATCATTCCATACCCCGACTAGTACTCGCTACATTCTCGCCTCCTGAGAAAAATGGAACAAAAAGGAAAAGGGTGAGCTCAACTAGCCCAGTAAAGAACATTATGACTAAGATAATACAGAACAAATTATCGTTAGTCTTCAACAGGGAAAAATCTAATAGAATACAATAGACAACAAGTTTTAAATCAATAACTGCAGCGGAAACAACAAACCATTAGAAGAGTCAAGTAGAGAATGAGTTCTACTATCTTCTAAGATTTAAAAGTCCATCATCAATATTTTATCCCTGTAACAACAATCAATAACCATCTTTAATCAAATATTCATCTTTGCACTACAGGCCAAAGATATTTATTTGTATCACCAGTCGGTCATGTTCATCTCAACACCTGTTCATCTTTGCACTACGGACCAAAGATATTCATCAGTTAATCATTCATCTTTGCACTACGGGCCAAAGATATTCAGTAATATCATCATTTAGGACTGAGGATGATGAAAAATATCTTAAAGAAAACGAATCCAGTGAAACAAAATAACAAATATTAAGGATTCGTATTTCGATTTATCCATGTCCAAAAATACCTTATAATTATTCATAGTGAAGTAGAATTCAAGAATGATCAAAACATGGATACAATCAAAGCTAGTACCCAGAATAGATATTTTGGAAGAAAAGAAGAAAATTTTATTTTTCGGTGAATAGTAACTCGTGAATAGTAACTCGTGAATAGTAACTCATGAATAGTAACCCCGACGTGAAAAGTTCTAAATTTGATAAAAATTTCCAACCAATATTTCGGCATAATGATATTGAAGAAATAATATCATTTTTGAATAAAATAACATCCCTTACCTCGTAAAGACAGTACTTCTGGTCGGAATACCGGTATAAGGCTGAAAGACACTTGCTCTGATGAATAGAAACTCTCAAAGTATCTAAATACTCACAAAATACACTCAATAATCTAGAGAGAGAAAGAGAGAAAACTTGTTTCTGGTGTGATTTTCAATTCTAACTTAGCCCTCTATTTATAGGAAAATGTTAGCACGCCGAAGCAGACTTAACCTGCAACCTGATGGCTTTACCTACTACTATTCCCACCCACCACATTTGAATAAAAATCTCAGCACATTTCTTCACCAACCAAGAGTGGGGCCCACCAATTCTAGAATTTTCTACCAAAATGATTAACTCCGAAAATTCAACAATTTCTGAACCAGTCATCTCGTAAAATTCATAATAAATCATACATTCTTTTTTAACGGTTCAAAATTTGTGGACATATACTCAACTTATATATGTATAACATATCCAAAAATTACCACGATCCAACGGTCGGATTAAAAATTATAACCCCCGCAAAATATCTCAAAAACCCTGATTTTTAATACCTCCATTCCGACAAAAATACTGATAAAAACCTCAACATTAACTCCTTCATTTTTAACCACAAAAATATATCCCTCATTTATATCCATAAAAAATAAATATTTCCTTATCATATGAATCAATAATTAATTATTCACAAATAATATTACAGAATCACATTTATGACAACCAGGTCGTTCCCAGGAAAGAGGGGGCTTTTCAATAAGGATTTCTCCTTACTGGCGCGCAATTAGATGACCAAACCTCTCCTTAGACAGAACTTTCTAGACATTGCCAATAATGTTATCTAATAATATTATTCAAATAATATGAATTATTGATCTGATAATGAGAAATACTGTGTAGTGACAATTATTGAAACAACAGTAATATAAAATATCAACGCAGCAATTATTGAATCAATAAAATAAAATACTGAACAGTAATTACTGTAACCATTATTGAGTAGTGCCTTCTTACGTAAGAATCAATAATTGGTGCAATACAGTGTGCTACTGTGTAACAACGCGTATTACTGTGTTTTAACCACCGGGTATTCCAACAGTATTAACGGTAACAACTACGCCGTTATTAATAAACAACATATACTTGTCGTTTTCTTCATCCAATCGCTTTCCGTTATGGGGCCCACAAAAGACTGCGCCGTCGTACGAATATTCCCCGACAGGAAGAATATTCCACGACCAAACGAATATTCCCCGACAACAATGAATATTTTATAACCACCTGCTTATTTGAAATATTTGCGCATTTTACCCATAACTAACCTCATTAATCAATTTAACACTTACTATTTCAAAATAATAAATAGAGGAAATTTAAATTTTATTTATTAATAATTTGGGGTCTTACAGTTAAATTTTTAATTTTTTTAACCACAATTATCAGAATAATAAATAAAAAATAATAGAAAAAAAAACTGTAAAAAAAATATATTTTTTATTGAAAAAAATAGTTTATAGTGTTTTTTCAATAAAAGATATATTGTTTTAAAAAAAAATTTGTTCAAACTTGCTCTATTATTTTTTATTTATTATTCTGATAATTGTTGTTAAAAAAATCAAAAAAAAAACAATTGTACCGCACTAACATACTGTACATTTTGTACTGAAGGTACAAATAAAGGATGTATAAGAAGATGCTTAGAGCATCTCCAGCAGATGGACTATCTGCTGGACTATATTTAGTCCATCTAATATCAGCAAATGTCCTTTAGTCTTCACTCCTTCCAGCAGATGGACTATCATGTGGACTATCTCGTGGACTATAATATAAAATGATTAAAATAATCAATTAATTCAAAAAAATTTTAACGGACATAATCCAACGACCATATTCCAACGGCCATATTATAACGGCTATATTTTAATAAACAAATAGCATCTATAAATATAAGTCATATCTAGTCTCTCATATTCACTCATCTTAACTTCATTCTTCCAGTCAAATAAGTTATTTTAAATATGTCTCGTCAATTCGAATTAGCTATGTTGCACGTCGATGAAGAAGAAGATGAAGAATCATATGGACAATTATTAGGCATGGCGGCTATTGAAGATGAACAACAAAATGTCAATAGGCATACATCACGTCATCGTGGTTCTGTGCAAGGTCGTATTACCATTGATCGTGGTAGACATGAAGGTCATAATCGACTTTTTCGTGATTATTTTGCAGAACATCCTACATACCCCCCGTATCTATTTCGGAGAAGGTTTAGAATGCGGCGCCCGCTTTTCCTCCGAATTCAAAGAGCAGTTGAAGCGTATGATTCATACTTCATCAAAAAAATGAATCCTGCAGGATATCTCGGTTTATCTTCTCTACAAAAGATAACTGCCTCAATGCGGATGCTTTCCTATGGTGTTTCAGCGGATTCCGTTGATGATTATGTGCGAATCGGTGAAAGCACGGCTATATTAAGTCTTAAAAGGTTTGTAAAAGCAGTCATTTTAATTTTTGGTGATGAATATCTGAGATCACCCAATAGTAATGACATCGTTAGATTGCTATCAAAAGCTGAAGAGCGTGGTTTTCCTGGGATGTTGGGGAGCATCGACTGTATGCATTGGAAATGGAAGAATTGTCCGGTTGCGTGGCATGGTATGTATTCTGGACATGTGCATGAGCCAACAATTATTTTAGAAGCGGTGGCTTCATACGATCTTTGGATATGGCATGCATTTTTTGGATTACCAGGCTCTCATAATGATATTAACGTTTTGGAGAGATCATCTATCTTCTCTGCTCTTACTGAAGGTCGTGCTCCACCAGTGAACTACTCAATTAATGGCAATGAGTACACGATGGGATATTACCTTGCTGATGGTATATATCCCCCATGGGCAATATTTGTTAAAACCATTTCGGCACCTCGGGGAAATAAAAGAAAACTATTTGCTAAGACTCAAGAGGCGCTTAGAAAGGATGTTGAACGAGCATTTGGGGTACTGCAAGCACGTTTTGCGATAGTTCGTGGTCCTGCACGATTTTGGGATCAAACAACATTAAAAGAAATTATGACTGTATGCATAATATTACATAATATGATCGTTGAAGATGAACGAGATGAAAATCAAGAACCAACAACCTACGATACAGATGACGAGATTCCAACTGTAGAAGTGTCTCATGAGCGTACCCTACAATTACTTGAATTCATTGAAGCAAATCATCGCATAAGGGATAAACAAGTTCATTCTAAACTGCAAGAAGATATTATTCAACACTTGTGGAGACTACATGGCGGAGCCTAATCCATTACATTCTACTACAATAATAAGCAAATTAAGCTACTTCAGGCTCCATTACATTCTACTACAATAATAAGCAAGTCAACTACTAGATGTAACTCTTTTCATAATTTCTTTCTTACGTTGTTTGTAATATTCAGCTACTTCAGGCTCCATGTTAGCAGTGTCAATCATCATAATCCTTTCATCCTCTTGTGCTTTCAGTATATTCAACTTCTCTTGCTCTTGAAAATATATTCTGTCCATGTTCTCTTGTCTCTTTTGTTGGTTCAATTTCATCTGATGCTCAAACTTCTCAAACCTCAACTCCATAGGTGTACTAGTATCACCAATTCCTTTGCCCTTTTTAAATAATGCTTTCGAAGCCTTTCTTCCCATTGGCCTCTCTAATCTTGCAGAGATTGTATCTTCAATACTATCGCCTTCACCCAAACTGACTTCTTCTGCGGTTGATGGAGAAGATGCTGCTGGACTTGACTTTCTATTACTTTTCTGTTTTTTTCCACTATTATCTGTTCTCCATTTCGGTGCATCCTTTAATATTCTCCAACAATGCATAAATCCAAATGGTTGATTTTGCATACTTTTGAACATCTCTAATGCTTGACATATCTATTAAAAAATTATTTACAAAGTATTAAATATAAAATATAAGAAAACTTAATGAAATTTTATATGAAAAAATTGAAATACCTTATCTTGTTCGCCTACACCGCTTTGTTGCATTCTTTCAATTGAAGCATAATATCCACAAAATTTGTTCACCGCGAGTTGAATTGTTGACCAACGTTTCGCCAAAGTAGTAGAATTGCGTTCAGACTCAAAATTTTTGTATTCGTGAAAGTATTCGTTAACTCTTTCCCAATATCTTCCATGTTTCTGATCGTTTCCTTGAATTGGATCCATACTTACATTTAGCCATCCGGAAACACGAAGAGCATCTTCTTCAATTGTGTAATTTCCCTTTCGCCCTGATCTTTTATTGGACTCATTTTCGGGAGTCTGAATTGGTACATCAGTTTGGATTGAAAATTCATCCAACAAATTTGGATCATCAAGTGAGAAACCTTCAGATAATAATGAAGAATAATACATTGGAGGATCATGATTTTCCATCTAAAAAATAAATTAAAAAGATATTATTAATAAAAAACAAAAATCAAATATAATAAAAATACAAACTATTATTAATAAAATACTTACAATTGCTAAATGTTGGAGTAGTTGATTAAAAGATATAAAATAAATTGAATTAGTATTATACATATTTATAGATTTTCAATTTCTATCCGTTTGTACTCTTTATTACCGTTCTGAATTTTTTTTTCTATCCGTTGGATTGTACTTTATTACCGTTTCTCTTTTTTCACTTCACTTTCAGTTCTCTCACTTTGTCTCCTTCTTCTTCTTCGACAGATCTTCTTCTTCAACAGAGTTTCTCTTCTTTTTTTTTCTTCAATTTCTTCAACATAGAGTTTCCCATTTAATTATATTAAATTATAGTCTGGCTGATTTTTGGTTTGCAGATTTGGTCGTTTTGAGCGGCCGGAAAAATTGGCCGACTAAATTTGATCCATCTGCTGGAGCGATTTTGACGTCCTAGACTAAATATAGTCTACGAATTTGGCAACTCCGGCCTGCTGGAGTTGCTCTTAGAGAGAAGCTGCATTGGAGGATGATGAGCTGGAGGATCTAATGGTGCTGAATAGCCTAAGGAAATCAAGGAGAACAATCAAGGAACCCGGATGGATGAGTGATTATGTGATGGGCAAGAAAGGAAAAAATAGAGGACATGGGTAGGTAGTACAGCTAAGGGAAATGTTTGTTACATAGCTCTTATCCACGGGACCGTATTAGTTTCTATTAGCTTCTAGATATCAGCGGTTGTATGGCCGAGAACATTTGTTAATTTTTGTGAGAGAGCCAACATAAATATTCCCAGTTGTAGTGTTGTAGTATATGTCCGTGTCCGTATTTAAAAAAAAGATTATTCGCATTCAGAAAAAAAAATAGATATATTTGTATTCTTTTTAAAAGTATTCATAAATAAATCGAAACGAATACGGATGTAGGTGTATTTGTATTCTTTTAACATCTAACCGTAAATATGTCTGGTGGATAACGGATATTCAGAGTCCGATATTCGGATCTGGATCCGGATCCGTATTCGTATTCGGAATTCGTATCCGAATAACTTATATATATATATATATATATATATATATATATATATATATATATATATATATATATATATATTTAAAAATGGTCTTCCTTATATAATAATTAGTTTTCACTATCATATAAAAGAAATTTTAAAAATATTTCATTTCATTTCTAAAAAAATAGGAAATAACACTTTTATTATAATATTAATAAACTGAAATAAATTGATTTAAGTATACTTAATGGATTTTTACTATTATACTGTAAGACCCCAACTTTTATAAATAAAGATGAATTTTCTATAAATATCATTTTTGAATATTATGAAGTTAATTTGATATAATGTTATAATTGTGGGTAATATTTATAAATTTTATAAAGTACGCATGTTGTTATATAATATTCGATTGGTCGGGAAATATTCGTTTTAACAGGGAATATTCGTACAACGGCACAATCATTGGTGGACCCCACAACGAAATTATTGTCGGATTGAGAAAACGATAAAAATATTTTATTAAAAATAACGACGGAAGTTTTACCATTGATACTGTTGAACTACTCGGTAGTAAAAGTACAGTAATACGTGTGGTTGCATAGTAGCACACGGTATTGATTATTAATACTTATGTGAGAAGTCACTCAGTTTGATTCAATTATTGTCAGTTAATAATATGAATTATTTAGTGATAATGAAGTTTTGTTTTATTCGTATTATTAACGTAATAAAACAGAAACATCTTTTTATATAAAATAGAATACTTTATTAAAGTTATTCTATAAATAGAATATATTATATTTTATTTAAAAGATTTTTCTTTAAATATGGAACTTCAGATTAAAGTAAATCAATCTGGACCGTTCATGGATTAGTTACTATGCAGTCCATTCTTCTATTAATAGCAACTCATTCCTTCATTATTTCTTACAAATTCACTGAACTCTAGAGAGAGAAACTATAGAGAGAGAGAAGAAAAGTATTCTGCTACTTAACTACTTCCTTATTTCAGTTCTTCTTTAAAACGGTAAGGGGTGTTATTCTTTCTTATTCATGAAGAGAACTTTTGTTATTCCATTTCTTATTATTCTGTTGGAATAACCTGTATACGCGGTCTACCATATACTTGGTGACATTCTTCTATTATTCTGTTGGAACATCCTGTCTGTGTGTTTTACACCGGACCTAGTTCCGTTTTTATTATTATTCTGTTGGAACATCCTGTCTGTGTGTTTTACACCGGACCTGGTTCCATTCTTTATTATTCTGTCGGAATATCCTGTCTGTGCGTTTACGCCGGAACTGGTTCCATTATTTATTATACTGTCGGAATATCCTGTCTGTGCGTTTATGCCGGACCTGGTTCCATTATTTATTATTCTGTTAGAATAACATGTCTGTGCGGTCTATCGCATGTCAGGTGATTTCTTTTGTTATTCCATTCTTTATTATACTCAGTTGGTTAAGTTTTAACTTCTATACTCCATGAAATTAGTGGAATATCCTTGATAATTGCGTTTCATCCAGTATCTTTTCACGAAAATATTATTCTAAGCATTCTTGAGTTTTACTCCACAAAGCAGTATCCTGTTGACAATTTAGACGTTGTTAATTCTTGGATAAATTAATTCTTGAACTTGTTTTATTGAATTCTTATATCATTGTCATCATCCTCATGTTTATAAAATGTTGAAAGTCATCTGTGGCCTGTAGTGCATAGATGAACTTGGTATGATTATGACCATGGATTATTCGGTATAATCATGACTGTAATATTACAAATGATGTGGTAAAAGTCCTCATTGGCCCGTAGTGCATTGATGGACAGTTGTTGGCATGATCATGACCATTAATAAATGCACAAATATTCTTGGCCCGTAGTGCATGGATAATTGTGGTCGTGATACTAAAGAATATCCTTAGCCGTAGTGTAGGGGTGATTCGATGATGTGGATTATTTTGTTAAGCTGAGTCCCAGCGATAACAGTGTTAAAAAACCTTTTAAATCATAGAAGATAGTAGATTTTATTCTCTACTTGACTCTTTTAATGGATTGCTTGTTTCGCTGCAGTTAAACTTGATGTTCGTTATATTTTATCAGTTTAACACTGTTGAAGGCTAATGATAATTTATTCTGTATTATCTTAGTCATAATATTTCGTAATGGGCTAGTTGAGCTCACCTTTTTTTTCACTGTTCTCTTCAGGAAATGAGAATATAGCTGGGACGAGTCGGGGAACGGAGTGATGGACCAGATGATAGTATTAGTAGTCCTCACTATTCTGTTAAATAGTGTGACAATAATTGTAATGAGGACTCCTTTTGAGTTTGTATAGTCTCTAGTAGACAATAATTGTATTCAAACTCACAGTTATGTTTTGTCGTATTGTACACGACAGTTGTATTAGTAAGTTGTATTTGTATTCTGTACCATGTATCTGACGACCCAAGATGGGTGGTGTATACCTAATTTTGGGGGCGTCACATATACACTTAACATATTTAAAATGTATCATTTAACAAGAAAATTATATACTACAAGAACAAAACTATAACTAATAGCTTGTTACAAGTTTTTACTTTCAAAACGTACTTGCATGCCGGGAGGCGGGAGCAATGAACAATATAATTTTATTTTTAAAATGTGGTACGTCCGAATTAATTTAGAATTATTCTAGAAGGGATGGTTGAATAGATTAATTCACGTTTATGAATTTTCTGGTGGAGGGAGTATTTAGGGTCCTTAACACTAATATACAACAATTAGAAAGTAATTACACTATTAGTACATCCATAAAATAATTATAAAAATAACGCAATTCACATTAATAAGGAAACCTAAAATCAAGGAGAAATAACTGCCATAATTAATAATTCAAATTCAAATATCTAGGATCTAACAACAAAATCAAATTCAAATTCAAAATAATAATTCAAATTCAAATATTCAAACTCAAATCTTCATCTCCCTCACAGTAGTCCTCTCCTCCGCTATCCCGTCGCGAATCTTCTTCTTCCTCCTCCCCTTTCACCGGTGAGACAGAACGAGAGTCAACCACAAAATGGTCGATGGGATGGATAAAGGAGGCGGATATTTGATTTTTCACAATTTCTTCATGTCCGAAAATTCCAATTCCAATTTCATGTCCAAAGAAAAATAAGAACACTATATAGGAAAGAGAGAGATAAGAGAGTGATGTGTAATGTAATGTTGATAACCAAACCTTCGTACCAAAGTAACCAAACTTTTATACCAAGGTAACCTAACCTTTACACCAAGGTAACCAATCTACCTCCACACCTGCAGTATGAATTGGTTACCTTGGTCTGAAAGTTTGGCAACCAACTGCATCACATTCAAAATAAATTGGTAACTTAATAAAACTGAATTGGTTACCTTGGTATGAAGGTTTGGCTAACCACTGCATGAAGGTTTAGCTACCAACTGCATCACATTCAAAATAAATTGGTAACCTAATAACACTGAATTGGTTACCTTGGTATGAATGTTTGGCTACCAATTGTACTATGAAAAAACTGGAGGTGTGAATGTGGATTGATTACCTTGGTATGAAAGTTTAGTTACCTTGGTATAAAGGTTTGGTTACCTTGGTGTGAATATTTGGTTACTAACTGCACTATGAAAAAACTGAAGGTGTGGAGGTGGATTGGTTACCTTGGTATGACGGTTTGGTTACCTTGGTATGAAGGTTTGGTTACTAACTGCACTATGAAAAAACTACAGGTGTGGAGGTGGATTGGTAACCTTGGTATGAAGATTTGGTAACCTTGGTATGAAGGTTTGGTTACCAATCTCTTCTATCAGTTGCTGATTTTGGATCAAATCCAATAATAAGGTAAGCATTGGGACGAATATTCTATACTGCCTTCTTTATAGGCCACTGATATTCTACGATTCGCCACATTTGATTTGTCTAGTGATTCGAGCCTTGCCTTGATGATTTTGGCTTTGTGAAGAATGGAGACCATATTAGAGTCCATTCGATCCCTTAGTCCTCAAAGAACTTTAGCACTGTGAGTGGATTTTGTCTCTTTATTCAGGTTTTGAAGATCAAACAGGAGACTAGTAATCTCTTCCAAATTGACCTTAATGGCCTCGACTTCCTGAAAGAAGTGAGAGAGATTCTCTTCATCCTTGGGGCTAAATTGGGATTTTTCTATATCTATATCGGCTTGGAAATCCATCTGGGCTTGTTTCTTCAATTCAACATAACTTAAAAACGACTTTGTCATTAGATCATTCATTTTTCGCAACAAAATTGCAAAAAACCTAACTGTACAGAAAATTAAGAATTTCATTCATATGCATGCAAGAACATAATCATGACTATTCATATATAACATATGTTTGTAGAGACAGACACACATGCAATTCTAAATCAAAAAGAGAGGGATGAGAGATTGCAATGTTGAGAGTGAATGAATCCGCGTCTGATAGAGAGATGCTAACGTGGAAATCAATTTGGAAAATAATAATTAACGGGAAGAGATAAGGAAGATAATTATGAGCCACGATTAAAGGAATCCTAATTGCACTGATATTGTAAATAAATATGAAAAAGTGTATTACTTTTGTAATTATTTTATGGATGCACCATTATTGTAATTATTTTTAAAAATGTACTAAAATATGTAATTAATCCTAGTATTTATCACTTTCATTTGCCCAATTATTAAGAAACTAGAAGTCCAAATATTTAAAGTAAGCCCAAGGTCAATTTTAGATCAAGTTGAATTAACTAGTTGTTGTTCACATATATTATAACCCACACTCTTCACAAATATAATGAAATAAAATAATTTTTTTATAACTATGTAATCTATATATTGAGGATAAATATATAATAAATAAAAGTACTCTCCATAAACATATTATTAAAATTTTAATCAAGTATTTGAGAAAAAATAATTAAATATTTAATGTAAACTTTTGAATCTAATTATAGATTATAAATATTCATACACACTATAGTATTACTCCACACACATAAAATGGATATCTACTTATTAATAGACATCTAAACATTAATAAGTACGTAGAGCATTCATTTTGAAATTTAGGATTTCAAAAATGATGAAAACTTATTGGAATTGTAATTTAGAGCATTGATTATTGTATTTATTAAAAATAAATAAATTAACATTTATTCATTAATGAATTATACTTTAAAACTCGTTATCTTTTTCTTATTCTAGTTATAGTTGTAATTAGAGCATTCATTTTGAAACTTAAATTTAGGATTTTGAAAATGATGAAAACTTATTTGAATTGTAATTTAGAGTATTGATCATTGTATTTATTAAAAATAAATAAATTAATATACATTCATTAATGAACTATACTTTAAAAATTATTATTTATTATTTTTTCTTATTCTAGTTATAGTTGTAATTAGAGCATTCATTTTGAAATTTAGGATTTCGAAAATGATGAAAACTTATTTGAATTGTAATTTAAAGTATTGATTATTATATTTATTAAAATAAATAAATTAACATTCATTCTGTAACGCCCCTAAATCCGGGTCTACCTTAAAACTCGAGTTCGGTGCATCACGGTGCTACTTCTTCCGTACACACATTCATATATCCTTAATACATAAATATAACGCCCCTAAATCCGGGTCTACCTTAAAACTCGAGTTCGGTGCATCACGGTGCTACTTCTTCCATACACACATTCATATATCCTTAATACATAAATAAAATCTCAATGTATTACAACATATCAGCTTCTAATCCCAAATTCTAATACATTAAAATCTCTATATCATACAAATAATAAATATTACATCATTTATTTACAAAATTTAATACACCTGTGACTTTCATCCGCCACAACAGATCCACATAGACCTAAAAAAGAAATACTTTTCAAATCAAGGTTGGGTCTCTTCCTCAATCTTCACTGGACTCCTTAGTTCGTTCGTTCTATCTTCGCTAAAAATATTTTTATTTTAAAAGCAAGTGTAAGCATTCAATTGCCTAATAAGATATAGCAGTTGAAGAACAACAAAATTAAGAATAAAATATTCTTTCTTTAGAAAACTTCAATAATTGTTCAATAATTATGAAGTAACTCGAATAAACAAGAATAATACATATTCCTATCATTTTAAAACACCAATAACATCTATCTCTCATAATCATTAACATAACGCTTCTTATAACACTTCTAAGACTCAACTCAATCATACACAAATACATATGTGAAAAGAATCACATTTTCGACATATATATAAAAACAACACAACCAAGTTTTCAATAGTTATCATTAATATAGTAAAATGAGTGGCTTCCCACCAAAAACTAATGAATTAGTATCTTGTCTTATCTACATTGTCTTCACAGTGAGTTAAATCGGTTTTCTATTCCATCTTAAACCTCTGCCCATACAAAGGAGTTGTTTAACACAGATACTACAAGCTAACAATTAAAAAGCACATTACACATATACCTTAAACTTAATTACTATCTTAACATTTGTCCAGCTGAGATAATCAACACAGCGTCCTTCTTACGCAGTTCATGATTTAACAGACCCAAAACAACTTGAACAATTCAATCATAAAAAAGTTCATCTTACAAGTACATAGGTGAAGACAATTAACACATAGCACAATACATTGATAAATATCTTGTACAAATATTACACATTTGCACATAGATAAAAACTTTCTTAGTTACAACATTTGAGTATATATGTTAAAGAAACTTGCATAGAGTAATATCATGTACAGTTTAGAAAACTTGCCTTAAGCATTGCTTACAACTTTACGCTATATCGTTCTTCGAATTCCCTATATATCATATCATATAAGGATATCACATCTGTAAAACTCCAACATTTTATGAATAAAGATTTAATTTTATCTAAATATTATTCTAAATAGTAAGGTGATAATTTAATAAATGTTATATTTATGGGTGAATGTGTAAATTTTACGAAGTAACAGTTGTCGAAAAATATTCGTTTGGTCGGGAAATATTTTTTTTGTCAGAGAATATTCGTACGATGGCGCAATCATTAGTGGACCACATAACGAAATAACTGTCAGATATAGAAAGCGACAGAAACAACCTTTTTATATAAATAACGGCAAAACTTTTATCGTAAAACTGTTGAAATAACCGGTGATAAAAGTACAGTAATACGCGTTGTTGTACAGTAGCACACGGTATTGCACAATATCTCTGATTATTGATTCTTACGTAAGAAGTCACTCAGTATTTTATTCAATAATTGCTACAATGATAATTGCATAGTAGATCATATCATTGATTCAATAATTGTCACAGTAACCACTGCACATTATTTCACATTATTTGTCACAACACAGTAACTCATATTATTGAAATGATATTATTAGATAGTATTATTGAAAATGTCTAGAAAGTTCTGTCGAGAAAAGAGGTTAGATTATCTAATTGCGCGCCAATAAGGAGACATCCTTATCGGAAAGCCCCTTCTTTCTTAGGAACGATCTGATTATCAGTATTGTGAGTCAATAATATTAATAATTATTGAAAGATTGAAGAGTTGTAAATAATTGATGAATAAAAATTATTGATAAATATGATAAGTAAATAATTGTTCAATTTTATAAATGGAAGAGTTTAGCATGAAACATTTTTTGAAAGTTTGACATATTTTTTTATGGAACCACGATTATTTTCTCTGATAAAATATTCATTCAAATATATTATTATAATAATATATTATAATAGTATAATGTGATAATAATAGTATAATTTTATAATATTTTTTAATATAGTAATACTATTAAATATATATAAATTTTTACATATGAATTAATTGGGGTGGAGATGATCAAATTGTATTTGCATTCTTTTTCAAAGTTAGCATGTGAATAAAATGGTGTGGTGGGTGGCAAACATGGGAGGGGCCACATTTGTTAAAGTTTATGCAAATTGGTTTTTTTTTTTTTCAAAGTTGGTTTCTTCACGTAAGAGAAAGAAAGAAAAAGTACAAGTATGAATGAAAAGCTAAATTATAAAAGCTTGTGAAAAATTATGCCTGAAATGGTAATTTAATAGAACCCAAAAATATTAAATTGGGAGAAGTCAAGGATGGTGGGCACCATTAGGGTGTGATAATTGGTGATGATGGTTAGAAGTGGGGAAATGACTATTTTGCCCAAAAAAAATTGTTAATGACTTTTGTGCCGTAAGAATGAAATTGCTAGGAAGTTTCTTAGTAATGGGGAAATGACTATTTTGCCCCAAGAGAAATTTGGTAATAACCATGGCGTCCTTGGAGGAAATTTCCTAATTATAGTTAGATGACAATTTTGTCCTTAAAGAAAATTGATTATAACCAATATGTTCTATGAGGAAATTTTCTTGAGATGACTTAAAGACCATCTTGGCCTTCCCTAGTAATGGTTAAAGACCATTTTGCCCTTGATCTTGAATTCCTACAAATTAGAAGCCTTAGTTCATTTGGGAGAGTTTTACTCATTTTTCCTAACTTCATTTATCCTAAGAGAGGATAAGAGCACATGCGATATTATTATTATTATTTCTACCAACTCTTACTAACTTCTTTAGGTGTCACCAATTAATTTGACCACCTTATTTCTCCAAAGTTACAAATAAAGGAAGAAGTAATAAGAGAGAGAAAACAAGATAAGTTAGCAGATTTTTATAGGTATACATATATTATATCTATACATATATACTAACTTTAAAAAAACTCATTTTGTAAATTAAAAGTTACTTTTTCTCATTTCTCCACCAAAGCTAAGAAAGAGAAAGAAAGAAAAAGAAAGAAAATATAAAGAGAGAAGAAAAGAAGAGGGTGCTCGGCAGCCCATATGGAAGAAGGAGGGATGAAATTCTTCCATACCATCTAAGCTTGATCTTATTTTGGTAGAAGAAGAAGAATAAGCCATAAGAAAAAGGTATTAAAAACCCTATACTTAAGCTTGATTTGATTATTATGCATGTTTAACAAAATAAAGAAGCTATGTTTTTAAACTTAAAAACCATAGATCTAACACTTTTAAGGATCAAAAGTTGGATCTAAAGCAAAAAATGAAAACTAGTTTTTCAAAAATAAGAAAACCTTAATTTTTTTCTACTTTGTAAGCTTATAACTTGAGATCTATAACTTCTTTTTGCGATCCGTCAAAGAGAGCTGCTAGATGTATAAGTTATCTAGTAAATCCAAGTGGTAGCACTCAAAAATATTGAGTTTACAAGCCGTAGTGACTGGTTTAGCTAAAACAGTCCCATTTTTAGAAAAAGAAATAAAACTGTTTTGGGTTAGTTTATGATAGGGGTATTTTCGTCATTTTTTTGACCTTCAAAAATTTTGGAAAATTTTGAAGTGATAATATGATGAGTTAATTGAATCCTGTCCAAAGATGGTGATTTTTGGATGTTTAAGATGAAAGTTATGGATTTTACGAGAAATGACTACTTAAAAAGTAAAAGGGAATAACTCTTAGTTCGTAACTCCAAAAATTGTGAAATTTGAACAGGAAGTACATTTACTTAACCAGAACATCCCCTAAAAGTTTCGGAATTTTGGGAAAAAAATCAGTTCATGAAAATTGTTGCAAGTTCCGACTGTTTTGGCCATTTTAAACATAATAAACGAAACTGAAAAATTCAATAAAAATTTTATGTTCATAAGGGTAATATTAACTGACGTTTCCCAGAAAAGTAGAATTTTGGGAATAATTTTTGTATTTTTCATGTGAATGATTGAGTTATGAATAAATGGATAAATGAAATTAAGTGATGTTATAAAGAGTAAAAATGTAATATTTTTGACAAAAGACCCTAAAGATGATGTAATCAGATTTATGGAGGCTATTTTGGTCATTTTTGATGAGATGTTTTATTTATGGCATTTCAGGGTTGTTAAATAAAGTAATTAATAAATGGTAAACACTTAAAATAAATTATTTATAAGTTTAATAAATTATTAAAATATTAATAAATAATTAATAATATTATATTAACATGTTATTAATAAATGTTAAATTGAAATATTATTAAATGATTAATAATATTAGATTAAAGTTAAATTAAAATATTATTAAATGATTAATAATATTAGATGATTAAGATATTATTAAATAATTAATAATATTAAAGTGTGATTAAAATATTATTAAAAGGTTAATAATATTTGTAAATGGTTAAAATATTATTAAATAATTAATAATATTAGTAAATGATTGAAATATTATTACAGGGTTAATAATATTTGTAAACGATTAAGATGTTATTATATGATTAAAGTATTATTAATTGATTAATAATACTAAGAAGTAAATAAAATATTATTAAGATTAATGATATGAAATGAGTTTAAGATGATAGTAATATTATCAAGGTATGATAATATTACTAAGGACTTAATGTAAGATCTAATATTTATTATGTGGCTAAATGTTAGATAATATGTTATTAAAGTAGTAATGTTATGAGATAAAGTATATTATGCTAATTGGAAGATCAATCTTAACAATGATATGTCTTTTCAATAAAGAGATTATAATAGATTGCGTAGCAGTAATCGACGGGCAAGGCAAGTTTCCTAACTCAAAATTAAATTGTTATTTCAAAGCATGTTCGTGGTTAATTAATCATTGTTGATTATATCGCATATTTGATTATTGATTCACACATAGTGCATGTTGCATATATTCATCAGGAATGAAAGACTGATCACCTTCATTACCATAAGGTTCAATTAAATTTGTTCATAGTCATTGTTGACCACCCAACATTATTGATTCAGTCATTCAATCATTAAAATTGATTCATACTATTTCACAATCATTATATTGTTGAAAATTTGACAACTTATTCCTTTTCAATCATGATATATATATATATATATATATATATATATATATATATATATATATATATATATATATATATATATATATATATATATATATATATATATATATATTGTGACGCCCCCAAAATTAGGTATACATCACCCATCTTGGGTCGTCAGATACATAGTACAGAATACAAATACAACTGATTAATACATCTGTCGTATACAATACGACAAAACATAAACTGTGAGTTTGAATACAAATATTATCTTCTAGAGAGTATTCATACTCAAAAGGAGTCCTCATTACATTTATTAACACACCATTACATAGAATAGTGAGGACTACTAACTAATACTATCATTCGGACCATCACTCCGTACCCCGACTTGTCCCAGCTACGTTCTCATTTCCTGAAGAGAACAGTGAAAGAAAGGGTGAGCTCAACTAGCCCAGTAAGAAATATTATGACTAAGATAATGCAGAATAAATTATCATTAGCCTTCAACAATGTTAAACTGATAAAATATAATAGACATCAAGTTTAACTGCAGCGGAACAAGCAATCCATTAAAAGAGTCAAGTAGAAAATAAACTCTACTATCTTTTATGATTTAAAAGGTTTTTCAACACTGCGATCGCTGAGACTCAGCTTAATAAAATAATCCACATCATCGAATCACCCCTGCACTACGGCCAAGGATATTCGTGTATTCATTAATGGTCATGATCATGCCAACAACTGTCCATCAATGCACTACGGGCCAATGAGGACTTTTACCACATCATTTGTAACATTACGGTCATGATTATACCGAATAATCCCTGGTCATAATCATACCAAGTCCATCTATGCACTACATGCCACAGATGACTTTCAACATTTTATAAACATGAGGATGATGACAATGATATAAGAATTCAATAAAACAAGTTCAAGAATTAATTTATCCAGGAATTAACAACGTCCAAATTGTCAACATGATACTGCATTGTGGAGTAAAATTCAAGAATGCTTAGAAGAATATTTCTTGAAAAGATACTGGATGAAACGCAACTATCAAGGATATTCCACAAATTTCATGGAGTATAGAAGTCAAAACTTAACCAACTGAGTACAATAAAGAATGGAATAACAAAAGAAATCACCATGCATGCGATAGACCGCACAGACAGGTTATTCCAATAGAATAATAAATAATGGAACCAGGTCCGGCGTAAACGCACAGACAGGATATTCCGACAGAATAATAAATAATGGAACCAGGTCCGGTGTAAAACACACAGACAGGATATTCCAACAGAATAATAATAAAACGGAACCAGGTCCGGTGTAAAACACACAGACAGGATGTTCCAACAGAATAATAAACGGAACCAGGTCCGGTGTAAAACACACAGACAGGATGTTCCAACAGAATAATAATAAAACGGAACCAGGTCCGGTGTAAAACACACAGACAGGATGTTCCAACAGAATAATAGAAGAATGTCACCAAGTATAGGGTAGACCGCGTATACAGGTTATTCCAACAGAATAATAAGAAATGGAATAACAACAGTTCTCTTCATGAATATAAAAGAAATAATATTCCCTACCGTTTTAAAGAAGAGCTGAAGTAAGGAAGTAGTTAAGTAGCAGAATACTCTTCTTCTCTCTCTCTATAGTTTCTCTCTATAGTTTCTCTCTCTAGAGTTCAGTGAATTCGTAAGAAATAATGAAGGAATGAGCTGCTATTTATAGAAAAATAGAATGCATAGTAACTAATCCATGAACGGTCCAGATTGATTACTTTAATCTGACGGTCCATATTTAAAGAAAAATCTTTTAAATAAAATAAAATATATTCTATTTATAGAATAACTTTAATAAAGTATTTTGTTTTATATAAAAAGATGTTTCTGTTTTATTACGTTAATAATACGAATAAAACAAAACGTCATTATCGCTAAATAATTCATATTATTAACTGACAATAATTGAATCAAACTGAGTGACTTCTCACATAAGCATTAATAATCAATACCGTGTGCTACTATGCAACCACACGTATTACTGTACTTTTACTACCGAGTAGTTCAACAGTAACAATGGTAAAATTTCCGCCGTTATTTTTAATAAAATATTTTTGTCGTTTTCTCAATCCGACAATAATTCCGTTGTGGGGTCCACCAATGATTGTGTCGTTGTACGAATATTCCCTGTTAAAACGAATATTCCCCGACCAATCGAATATTATATAACAACTTGCGTACTTTGCAAAATTTATAAATATTACCCACAACTATAACATTATATCAAATTAACTCCATAATATTCAAAAATGATATTTATAAAAATTCATCTTTATTTATAAAAGTTGGGGTCTTACAACCTCCCCTTCTTATGAAATTTCGCCCTCGAAATTAGGGTACGTACCTGGTATGTCGAAGAGGTAAGGATACCTTGATTTCATTTCTGATTCTAACTCCCAAGTCATTTCCTCAACATCGTGGTTTCTCCACAAAACTTTGACTTGAGGTATAACCTTGGAGCGTAGAATATGTTCCTTCTTATCCAAGATTTGAACAGGAACTTCTTCATACGTCAAATCCTCCGCTATTTCGTCCGGTTCTAACTCAATAATGTGGTTCGGGTCTTCCACATATTTGCGTAACATGGATATGTGGAAAACGTTATGAACACGAGACATACTTGGCGGTAAAGCGAGTCTATAAGCCACAGTTCCTACTCGATCGAGGATTAAAAATGGACCGATGAATCGAGGATTTAGCTTTCCTCTCTTTCCAAATCTCGTAACTCCTTTCCATGGAGCAACACGTAAGAACACATGATCTCCTACATCAAATTCCACGTCCTTTCGATGAAGATCAGCATAACTCTTTTGTCGATCTTGTGAGGTTTTTATACGTTGTCGGATCGTTTGAATCTTTTCTGTAGTCATACGTACCAACTCCGGTCCCAACAACGTTGCTTCGCCCACCTCATCCCAGCATACTGGAGAACGACATTTTCTTCCATACAATGCTTCGAATGGAGCCATGCCAATACTTGCTTGATAACTGTTGTTGTAGGAAAACTCCACCAATGGTAAGAACTTGTCCCAACTTCCCTTGAAGTCAAAGACACAGAGTCTTAATAGATCTTCAAGAGTTTGAATAGTCCTCTCTGATTGTCCGTCCGTCTGAGGATGATATGCTGAACTAAATCGTAACTCCGTGCCCATAGCTTTTTGTAAACTAACCCAAAATCGTGAAGTGAATCTTGGGTCTCGATCAGAAACTATGGATACTGGCATACCATGCAGTCTTACAATCTCGTTTATGTACATACGAGCAAGACGTTCAAGTGTATAAGTTTCTCGTATCGGTAAGAAATGAGCAGACTTGGTCAATCTATCAACAATGACCCAAATCGCATCAATACCTTGAGAAACCCTAGGAAGACCGGTAACGAAATCCATGGTAATGTGCTCCCACTTCCATTCTGGAATTTCAAGTGGTTGCAATGGACCTTTTGGTACTTGATGCTCCGCTTTGACTCGTTGACAAGTTAGACACCTTGAGATAAACAACGCTATCTCTCTCTTCATATTGCTCCACCAAAATGTATGACGAAGATCATGATACATTTTGGTACTTCCAGGATGGATTGCAAACGGTGTGTTGTGCGCCTCCATCATGATTTCATACTTTAAATCAGGGTTGTTAGGAACACAAAGTCTGGAGTTGACTCGAAGTATTCCTTCTTCATCGATTCTTGCTTCCGGCATAGCACCTTCTTGCACTTTCTTCTTCATACGCATCAGCTCCAGGTCTGTAGCTTGAGCAGCTTTAACTTTATCGATTAAAGTCGGTTCTACTCGTATATTCGCCATCATCACATGGGTCCCTGGAGTCTTTAACTCTATCTCCATCCTTTGCAAATCACACAAAATGGGCCTTTGTGTTGACAATATCGCACTTGTACCCGCATATGATCTTCTACTCAATGCGTCAGCTACCACGTTCGCTTTTCCAGGATGGTATTGAATGGTATGATCATAATCTTTCAACAGTTCAAGCCAACGTCGTTGTCGCATGTTGAGTTCCTTTTGAGTGAAGAAATATTTGAGGCTTTTATGATCCGTAAAGATCTCCACTTTCTCCCCATACAAGTAATGCCTCCAAATTTTAAGTGCAAAGACAACAGCTGCCAACTCTAGATCATGAGTAGGATAATTCCTCTCATATTCCTTGAGTTGTCTTGATGCATAGGCTATGACTTTTTCATGTTGCATGAGAACGCATCCCAACCCTTTGCTCGAAGCATCACTGTAGATGACAAATCCCTCCGAGCCAGATGGTATTGTTAGAACAGGTGCTGAAATGAGTCTCCTCTTGAGTTCTTGAAAACTCTGCTCACATTCTTCGCTCCAACCAAACTTTGTATCTTTCCGAGTCAGCTGAGTTAATGGAGTAGCGATTCGAGAAAATCCTTCCACGAATCTCCGATAATAACCAGCTAAACCAAGAAAGCTACGTACCTCGGTCACTGATTTAGGTTGCTCCCAGCTTTGAATAGCTTCAATCTTTGCCGGGTCAACAGATATTCCACGACTTGATACTACGTGCCCAAGGAATGCTACCTCTTCCAGCCAGAACTCGCATTTCTTCAACTTGGCATAAAGTTTGTATTCACGAAGCTTTTGGAGTACCAGCCTCAAGTGTTGCTCATGATCTTCACGGCTTTTGGAATAAACAAGGATGTCATCGATAAAGACGACCACAAAGTGATCCAAATATTCCTTAAATACCCTGTTCATCATATCCATGAAGGCAGCAGGAGCATTAGTCAATCCAAAAGACATAACTAAGAATTCATAATGCCCGTACCGAGTTCTAAAAGCCGTCTTTGGAATATCCTCAGTTCTAACCTTCAGCTGATGATATCCAGAACGAAGATCGATCTTTGAAAAGAATTGTGCTCCTTGCAACTGGTCAAACAGGTCATCAATACGTGGCAATGGGTACCTATTTTTGATGGTGACATGATTCAACTCCCGATAATCAATACAAAGTCGCATACTCCCATCTTTCTTCTTCACGAACAGAACAGGAGCACCCCAAGGAGAAGTACTAGGACGAATAAAACCAATGTCTAACAATTCCTGCAGTTGGGTCTTTAACTCCTGAAGTTCAATAGGAGCCATTCGATATGGGGCTTTGGAAATGGGTTTTGTACCGGGTTCAAGGTCGATACAAAATTCAATTTCACGCTCTGGGGGTAGGCCAGGAAGTTCTTCGGGAAATACGTCAGGAAATTTATTAACAACAGAAATATCATTCAAAGCTGACGTATTTTTGTTTAGATCTGTGACATGAGCTAAGAAAGCTTGACATCCGTTTTTCAATAAACGAATAGCTTTATGGCTTGAGATGACAGCGATTGATTTTAATGGTTTGGTTGCTTGAATTCGCATAATAGGTCGATTAGGAATATGAAAGCTAACAACCTTACGAAAACAATCAATTTTTGCATGATGAGTAGTTAACCAATCAATCCCTAGAATCACGTCAAATGCAAGTATTTTTAATGAAATAAGATCGACAGGTAATGTGTGGGTACCAACTTGAACCAAACAAGACTTATAAACCGTGGATGTAATGAAGGTTTCTCCCAATGGAGTTTCAACTGCTAAGTCAAAGTCTAATTTCTCCGGAATCAAATTTAATCGATGAGCGCAAGTAGGAGAAATAAAAGAATGGGTTGAACCGGTATCAAATAAAGTATAGACTTCGTTAGAGTTTATGATAAGCTTACCCGTGATGACCTCATTCGGGTTCCTTGCGTTCTGGGAGGTCACAACAAACGCTCTCCCTTGCACAACCGGTTTTGACTTTTCTGGGACGGCCTTTGGTGCCTCCATCCTAGCTGAATTTGTCTTCGGTAAACGACAAAATCGGGCTAAATGACCTTCTCTTCCACAATTATAACATGCTTTGGACGGCATCGCGCAGTTTGGACTGATGTGCCCCTCCCCTCCGCATTTGAAACATATGATAGGTGGTCGTTCTCCTTCCTTAACGACAGGTGCTGGTGCTGACGTCTTTCCATCATTGTTGAATCTCCTCTTCTTAAAATGTCCATTCTTATTGTTTTGGCCCTGATTACCACCGAAGTGGTTACCATTTCTGGCCTGTTGATTCCCTCCACGCTTGTTGTCACCGCTTCGATGACTGCTCTCACTGGTATTATCATTTTGCCGGCTGCTCTCTTTTGGTTGCGTTATCTCGTTATCGCGCTCCACCAACTGAGCCCTATTTACAACATCTGAATACAAACACAGTTTATGAGAAACAAGATGTTGACGTATCTCCGGCTTCAAACCTCTTAAAAACATCCGCGTCATTCTTTCTTCATTATCCACCAGGTGGGACGCAAACCGGGATAACTCCGCAAATTTTGCCTCGTACTGCGACACGGTCATATTATTCTGCTCCAATTTGATGAACTCCACCTCCTTCATGTGACGAATACTCTCGGGAAAGTATTTGTCGTTAAACAGCTCTTGGAACTTCTCCCAGGACATCTTCAGTGCGGCAGGTTGAGTACGCTTTATCGATTCCCACCAGTAATCTGCCTCTCCTCGCAACATAAAGGCGGCAAAGGGAACCTTTTGCTCCTCGGAGCAACCCAAGACATCAAATATCTTGGTGATCTGCTTTATCCATGTTTCAGCTACAAGTGGTTTGGGTTCTCCCTTAAACTCCGGTGGTCCCAGCTCCTTAAACTGTTTAGCGGTGACCGCCTGAGAGTTTCCAGTATTTCCACCTACGTTGTGGACAGGAGCCGCTTTCACCTGTTGTTGCATGAATTGCATAAAGCCTCTGAACATTTGATCATTCATCATTTGGTCAGTGTTGTTGTTTGCATGAGGATTGACACCTTCCTGATGCACATTATCATGATTATTGATATGTGGTGAATCAACAGTCGTCTGTGCTCCATTGCTATTCTCAACATTCTCGGATGCCATTTTCAGATACTGCCACAAAATAAAAATTAATTGATATGTCATATATTATCCTTATATTATGACCGACCAATTAAATACCATGCAAATAAACTTAGGTAGGTCATACTAGCGAAGGAATTCCCCGTCTCTCCCCTCCTAGTTCTATTCTCACATCTTAGCCAGGGATCATATCCCTAAGCTTTGATACCAACTGTGACGCCCCCAAAATTAGGTATACATCACCCATCTTGGGTCGTCAGATACATAGTACAGAATACAAATACAACTGATTAATACAACTGTCGTGTACAATACGACAAAACATAAACTGTGAGTTTGAATACAAATATTATCTTCTAGAGAGTATTCATACTCAAAAGGAGTCCTCATTACATTTATTAACACACCATTACATAGAATAGTGAGGACTACTAACTAATACTATCATTCGGACCATCACTCCGTACCCCGACTTGTCCCAGCTACGTTCTCATTTCCTGAAGAGAACAGTGAAAGAAAGGGTGAGCTCAACTAGCCCAGTAAGAAATATTATGACTAAGATAATGCAGAATAAATTATCATTAGCCTTCAACAATGTTAAACTGATAAAATATAATAGACATCAAGTTTAACTGCAGCGGAACAAGCAATCCATTAAAAGAGTCAAGTAGAAAATAAACTCTACTATCTTTTATGATTTAAAAGGTTTTTCAACACTGCGATCGCTGAGACTCAGCTTAATAAAATAATCCACATCATCGAATCACCCCTGCACTACGGCCAAGGATATTCGTGTATTCATTAATGGTCATGATCATGCCAACAACTGTCCATCAATGCACTACGGGCCAATGAGGACTTTTACCACATCATTTGTAACATTACGGTCATGATTATACCGAATAATCCCTGGTCATAATCATACCAAGTCCATCTATGCACTACATGCCACAGATGACTTTCAACATTTTATAAACATGAGGATGATGACAATGATATAAGAATTCAATAAAACAAGTTCAAGAATTAATTTATCCAGGAATTAACAACGTCCAAATTGTCAACATGATACTGCATTGTGGAGTAAAATTCAAGAACGCTTAGAAGAACATTTTCTTGAAAAGATACTGGATGAAACGCAACTATCAAGGATATTCCACAAATTTCATGGAGTATAAAAGTCAAAACTTAACCAACTGAGTACAATAAAGAATGGAATAACAAAAGAAATCACCATGCATGCGATAGACCGCACAGACAGGTTATTCCAATAGAATAATAAATAATGGAACCAGGTCCGGCGTAAACGCACAGACAGGATATTCCGACAGAATAATAAATAATGGAACCAGGTCCGGTGTAAAACACACAGACAGGATATTCCAACAGAATAATAATAAAACGGAACCAGGTCCGGTGTAAAACACACAGACAGGATGTTCCAACAGAATAATAAACGGAACCAGGTCCGGTGTAAAACACACAGACAGGATATTCCAACAGAATAATAATAAAACGGAACCAGGTCCGGTGTAAAACACACAGACAGGATGTTCCAACAGAATAATAGCAGAATGTCACCAAGTATAGGGTAGACCACGTATACAGGTTATTCCAACAGAATAATAAGAAATGGAATAACAACAGTTCTCTTCATGAATATAAAAGAAATAATATTCCCTACCGTTTTAAAGAAGAGCTGAAGTAAGGAAGTAGTTAAGTAGCAGAATACTCTTCTTCTCTCTCTCTATAGTTTCTCTCTATAGTTTCTCTCTCTAGAGTTCAGTGAATTCGTAAGAAATAATGAAGGAATGAGCTGCTATTTATAGAAAAATAGAATGCATAGTAACTAATCCATGAACGGTCCAGATTGATTACTTTAATCTGACGGTCCATATTTAAAGAAAAATCTTTTAAATAAAATAAAATATATTCTATTTATAGAATAACTTTAATAAAGTATTTTATTTTATATAAAAAGATGTTTCTGTTTTATTACGTTAATAATACGAATAAAACAAAACGTCATTATCGCTAAATAATTCATATTATTAACTGACAATAATAGAATCAAACTGAGTGACTTCTCACATAAGCATTAATAATCAATACCGTGTGCTACTATGCAACCACACGTATTACTGTACTTTTACTACCGAGTAGTTCAACAGCAACAATGGTAAAATTTCCGCCGTTATTTTTAATAAAATATTTTTGTCGTTTTCTCAATCCGACAATAATTCCGTTGTGGGGTCCACCAATGATTGTGTCGTTGTACGAATATTCCCTGTTAAAACGAATATTCCCCGACCAATCGAATATTATATAACAACTTGCGTACTTTGCAAAATTTATAAATATTACCCACAACTATAACATTATATCAAATTAACTCCATAATATTCAAAAATGATATTTATAAAAAATTCATCTTTATTTATAAAAGTTGGGGTCTTACATATATATATATATATATATATATATATATATATATATATATATCTTCATTGTACTTAAACTTGCTGGGCAAAATAGTTGCTCACTCTCGCTATATCATGATAACATTTTCAGAGTAAGACGAAGGCTCGAATAAAGACAGAGGCAAAGGCAAATTTCAAGATTAAATTATTATGCAGTTAGAAATATTAAATTATTTGATGCAAATGGCATTATAAATCTTTTAAGATATTGAAGGTATGTATTAAGTTAAGGTTGTAGACCCTGGAAATTATGTTGTAAAAGTTTATTATATAAACAATTTATGTTTATATCTCCCGCAGTAGTTATAGAAAATAATGTATCGTAACGTACCAGGTCCGAGATAAAAGGTACCCGGATTTGGGGGCGCTACAATCACAACCTAAACATATTAACCCCAAATTAAATATATAATTCAAACTAATAATTCTATTACACTTTTAAGCTATTCAAGGTGCCTTTAATTATTTGCCTTAGATTACTATTAATACTCCAAAACTTAAAAGTCAATAACAAAACTTAAGAAATCTTAAAACGCTAATATCATAAATTATTCTTAAGATTTCAATCCATTGTATCGATCAAATTAATCCGATTTTATAATTATTTTACAAATTAAATAATTTTAACAGAAATTATACTTCAAATACTCCAATTAACCTCAAGAATAACCCAAATCGGATTTCAAATCATTAAGTTATACATTTTTAAATATTAGAACTTGTTGCTAAAAATTGTATTACAAAAATTCTAAATCAACCATTTCTTAAAATTCATAACAAATCATATGTTAATCTTTAACGGTTCAAAATTTGTGAACATCTTAGCTTATATAAAAATAACATATCCAAAAATTATAACGATTCAACGGTCGAATTAGGATATATAACCCAAGCAATAAACCATAAAATATAGAAATTGATAATTTTTAGATTTGAACATTTACATTTAATCAAATTATCTTCCTTTATATAAATTTAATTATCTTCTCTTTTTGATCATCAAGACTTATTATTTCATGTCTCTATTTTAATTTAAAAAATATCTAATTTAAAAACATTCATAATTCAACTTGAAATCAAAGTACAAAATAATATTTATCTTCCTTGTGCTTCTTAATTTCTTCAATGCATAACAGTAAAAAATCTGACTCGGGTCTTCTAAACTATTCAAAATCTCTTTAAGTCTTTATAAAAATTGTGGCTCTTATAAAGATACACGAAATATGCTCAAGAATTACTCAATTTGGAGTTAATATGACTGAGTTGCGAATTTTCAAAATTAGGGTTGAAAACTGTGATGGGAATGAAGACAAGTTGCAGTTTTCATTTGTTTAAGGTAGAAAGATGGTGTCAAATAATTCTTTTTCTCTCTCTAAAATTAAAGGGGAGGAAAAATTAAAGAAATAGGCTTTAGATTAACTCAATTCTGACATTAAACAAATTAATTATGATTTTTCTAAAGAGCTGCAGTTTATGAAGTAATTTTAGGTAAAAATTCAATATAGGATAGAAAAAGGATTAGAGTTACATCTAACGCTCTTTTAATATAACAAAGAACAATTGGAGTTACCAAAACTCAGATGCACTTCTTAGTTTTAATTAATTTAATAAATTAATTATCTATTAAAAGAATTTAACTTTCCAAATGAAATAATGGAGGGGGGGGGAGAATAGAAAGTTACCTATTCTAATTCAATTATGCTTTTATCCAAATAATTTCATCAACATTTAATTATTTAATAAAAAAAATCAAGTTATTACGCTGCTAATGGCCTGGTCAAAGTATATAATACACTACTACATAAATATGAATATGTTACGGAACTTTGTGATAGTTTTTATGAACAATCACAAAAGATAGTAATTTTTGATGAACTTTTTGAGCAATCACAAAATAATAGTATATATGATGGCTCTTAGAAATGGCTAATTTTGTCATCATGTATTATAATTGTGATGGTCATGTCAATCACCAAATTTTTCACGCAAAATAAATTTTCTTTTTTTGACGTACTAAGTCGTCACTTATGAACCCTTTACATGATTAAGCTATCACAAATATTTTAATGAAAAAAATAATCAAAACAATATTTTATGACGACCATAACAATCATTAAAAAAGAGAAATTTTTGTGAAGACTTTTATTTGCAATTACAAAAAGAAGGCATTTTGTGATAGAATTTTTAAGTCATCACAAAACAAAAAAAATATATGATCGCTCTTAGTGATGACTAATTTTACCATCATTAATTATAGAGTATTTATGGCTACCATTGCAATCACCAAATCTTATATGAGACTAATTTTGTTTAATTAGTAAATTAACTCACATATGTTTCTTTTTATATTTTGTTTTAAAATTATAATCATGATCTGGGCTTTGGTGTAATGGTAATATTCATTATTACGTTTGCAAATGGGGGCATGGTTCAAATCCTATAAGTATCATTTGATATTGTTAATATAGTGAAATAAATTGTCTATAAAAAGATATTCACGTTCTTATCTTTGATCCCTAAAGTCGTGTTTTTTTGTGGTGACTAACAATCACAATAGATTACATGTTAATGTGATTGTATTAATCATCACAAAGCACTAAGTATTTGCGTGATTGTCAAAACCATCAAAAAGCTTTCATGATGGGGGTATACCGTAATTTTCGTGAATATGCACACCTAGAGGGGGGTGAATAGGTGTCTAAACTAAAACGTGTTTAACAATGACTAATTTTTAATTTCTGTTTCAGTACTAAACAAGACAGTTATAGCTAGTGTTTGATAGTGTCTGCTTTAGAGTAAATTTAACTTTTCTGATAATGCAGACAGTAGAATGCAATGAAGGATAATGTCTTGATTAGAACAAATTATATTGTAGTTATAATGCAGACAGATTAAACATGTGTTAGACAGTGTCTAGTTCACGAGAAATAGCAAACCACAAACACAAGGATTTTTATGTGGTTCAGCCTCTATCCTCTATCTAGTGGCCTAATTCACGTCCAATACCAAACGGTAGTGGAGACTATTTTTATTAATTTTAAAACTCAATTAAATACAATAAAAAGAACTCCCTGTTCAAATAAGCTTTCCACAGTGATGGACACTTCTGCCCCTTTTGTACCTCTTTAACCTTTGCACTTCTGCAACCTTGAAAGCTTTTCTTGAACAAAAACTATCCACAACTGGAACGTACAAGCCTAACAGTGCTTGAATTCAGAATACAAAGAATTTTGAATACAATGTTATTTTTTCGGCTAATGAAAAACTAACAATATAACTCAGACTAGCTGGTAAGAATAAATAATAATATCTCTCAATGAAAGTATATAACGAAATAAAGCTAATTTGCTTTTAGTTACTCTTCACCGATATATGCTTCCTTGTCTTGCAAGTCCCTGTTTTAGTCAAAGAGGAGAAATATATATAAGAAGAAGACTAACTGCTATATTTGAGTCTCTTTGGTCTTTGATATTATCCAACGGTGAAAACATACCAAAATTTCCTGATTTGACTGTTGTAAATCTCGTAGTTAATGTATCCCTTAATGTTAGCATAGCATCCCTTAATGTTAGCATACGTGATTGTATTAATCCCTAATTTATAGCCTTAGGTGATTATCCCTTATGTGTATATATATAGGTCTGATGTATCTTGTACAACCAAGGAAGCCACAACAGAAATACAACGGGTTTAATTCCTGTGATATCTTGTCTTTCATCTATGATATCTTGTCTTTCATGGTATCAGAGCCTTTGGCGTAACTGCACCTAAACAATACTCTCACCATGGCCGAAACCTTCTCTTCTTCTTCTTCTTCTGCTACATTATCTCCCTCAACATCTGCTTCATCTGTTACTTCCCTTCCAGTTCTGTTTAATCCTCAATCTTTATTATCCAACACCATCCTAACCAAAGAGAATTATCTAAATTGGAGTTCTCAATTTCTTGCGGTTCTGTGCACTCACTCTATTGAGCATGTTGTACATGACAAAAATTGTCCATTAGAAAAACTAGATGATAAAACCATTAACCCAGAATACACCAAATGGAAAAGTGCGACAAGTCTTGTTCTTACTTGGATCCGAGCCACCGTTTCTCCTCCTGTTCAAAATCTACTTGTATCCTACAAAATCGCTCCCGAAGCTTGGGACATCCTTCACAACCGTTTTGCATCTTCCTCTAAAACCCATATCCGAACTCTGAAAAATAATCTTCACACCCTCAAGAAAGACGCCAGCGCCTCTATATTTGACTTTCTTCTCCGTGCAAAAACCATATCCGACTCACTTGCTTCTACTGGATGTATAATTCCTGAAAGTGATCTCATTGATCATATACTTGATGGACTTGGTACTGATTTTAAGGAATTTATCACATCTTTCCATCTCCACCCTCAAGTCTCATTTTATGAATTCCATGACCTTCTCATCCAAGAAGAAACACTCCAAACTCGTTTTTCATCTCTTTCCATCTCTCCAAGTACTGCTCTTGTTGTTGAATCTCAATCTCAGCGCCAAACCACCAACATCAATTTCGCTGCCTCACAAAATAAACACACCAAAAATTTTCAACAACGTTCACAATTTCACCGTAATAATGGTTCCAACTGCAACAACCACCCCAACAACTTCATTGGGTCAAACCGTAACAATTCAAATCGCCCAAACAACTTTAATCGCCAAAATGGTTCTTAACCACCACGGTTCATTCCAAACAATGATCCTCCGCTTCTTCCTACTCCTGCGTTTCAATCCCGAGACTCCATTATCTGTCAACTGTGTGACCAGTCAGGCCATATAGCAAAACATTATGCACGCAATCCTCGTCCACCATTCACTGTAGAAGCGCATATCTCTACACCAACTTGGGACACCAATTGGTGTTTAGATTATGGTGCCACATACCACATGACTTCATCAGCAACTAATCTCACTCATTCTCATCCTTATCAAGGTAATACTTCTGTTATTGTTGGCAATGGTTCTCATCTTCCTATTTCTCATTATGGTTCTTTCGTGCTTACATCATCAGACAAATCTTTCTCTTTTTTAATATTCTTTGCGTACCAAGTATGCACAAAAATTTGTAATCTATTCGTCAATTTTCTCGTGACAATAATGTTTTTTTTTTAAATTTGATGCACATGGATATCGAATTAAGGACAACCAGACACAGAAAACTCTCCTTTCTGGAACTAGTACAGATGGCCTGTACTATCTCCATTCGTCATCACCATCCAGTGCTCATCTTGCTACTCTTGGAGAAAGGGCAACATTCGACATTTGGCATGCCAGACTAGGTCATCCCTCTAGCGATATTTTACAACATCTTTGTCGTAGTTCAAAACTTTTGCTTAGTTCTAATAGGTCTCCGTTCCGTTGTCATATTTGTCCTTTGGGCAAATCATGTAAATTGTCTTTTAATTCCAGTTCCCGTATTTCAGTTTCTCCTTTGGAATTATTACATCTAGATATTTGGGGTCCATCCCCGGTTACCTCTAATGCTGGTTTTCGTTATTTCTTATCTATTGTGGATGATTACAGTCGATATGCTTGGATTTTCCCTATGTTTCGCAAATTCGAAGTTCTCTTTATTTTTTTAAACTTCAAAACAATGATAGAGAATTTTTTGGCAAAATCAAAAAGTGGCAACCCAAAAATTAAAATTATTCAAATCGATAGGGGTGCTGAATTTCGAACAAACTCCTCATTTCAAAGTTTTCTCAAAACGCACGGTATTCACCATCAACTTTCATGTCCACACACCCCACAACAAAATGGGGTTGTCGAACGTAAGCATAGACACATTGAGGAAATGGGTTTGTGTTTACTTACTCAAGCTAGCTTGCCCTTCTCTTTTTGGCTTGAGGCCTTTTCCACAACTACATTTTTAATTAACCGCTTACCCATGCGTCAACTCAGATACGTGTCACCCTTTGAAAAATTACTCAACCGTAAATCGAATTACACTTTACTCAAGATCTTTGGTTGCACGTGTTTCCCATATCTAGTCTCATACAATAACCACAAGCTTATGCCGAAATCGATCAAATGTACCTTTCTTGGTTATGACTCCAATCACAAGGGTTACCGTTGTCTTGACACATCGACTAATCGTGTGTACATCTCGCGTCATGTGCGTTTTGATGAAACATCCTTCCCTTTCTCCTCCATGCCCAAACTCCCATCTAGCAATAGCGTGTCCCCACCATCTAATCCTATCATGGGAGGACCTCAATATCCTATCGCTTCTAGCCCCGCACCACTCACCCACTCTTCACCCACCACACCACCTCCTGACATACCATCGCCTAGCCTTCCCTCCCCACCACATGACAATGTCCCACACTCTATTGCCACACCAACCACTCCATTGGACAGGCCGCGCATCCCTACTATCTTTTCAACCAGTCTAGTTCCTTATCCTTCTTCCTCATTCGATACCACTCCACCTACTGCTGGTACACCACTTCCCACCCCTACCACTTCACCCCATGTAGGGCCATTATCTCCTACCCCTGATGATTCAACTCCACCGCATAAGACTCACAACATTAATAACCTCATTGCCACCACCTCCCGGTACTCACTGCCCGAAGCTCTATCAGCTACTTCTGTTGAGTCCCCATTTCATGAACCTGCGACTTTTTGTCAAGCGTCCAAACATCCTCATTGGCTACAAGCTATGCAAGACGAGATCGCTGCACTCTATAAGAATCAAACTTGGACCTTAGTTCCATCTTCGTCTTCTCAAAATGTGGTTAGTTGTCGATGGATATATAGGGTCAAGCGACGGGCTGATGGTTCTATTGAGCGTCACAAAGCTCGACTTGTGGCGCAAGGCTTCACACAACAAGAGGGCATTGACTATGAAGAGACATTTAGTCCAGTTGTCCGTCCTTCCACTATCCGCACAGTGCTAATTCTTGCTCTGAATTATGACTAGCCCCTGTAACAACTTGATGTTCGCAATGCTTTTCTCAATGGGGTTCTTCATGAGGATGTGTATATGACTCAGCCTCCTGGCTTTATTGATCCACTCCGTCCCAATCATGTCTGTAAAGTACACCATGCCATCTATGGTCTCAAACAATCACCGCGTGCATGGTTTCAACGACTTTAGGCTTTTCTTCTATCTCATGGCTTTGCCAACAGCCGCTCTGACCCATCCTTATTCATCAAGCAGTCTGGCACTATAAAGCTTCTTCTGCTCATTTATGTTGATGACATCATTGTGACCGGCAATTCTCTAGACCACATCAACAAGTTCATTGATGTTTTATGTGCTACATTTGAGAGTCGTCGCGTGGGTGACCTGAGTTTCTTCCTCGGTATTAAAGTCACTCGGACAGTCGGTTCTCTCACTCTTTCCCAAGCCCGGTATGCTTCTGACTTACTTCGAAAATTCAATATGGCCTCATGCAAGCCGTCCCCTACTCCCCTCCCAACACATACTCGATTATCTAGTCATGATGGTGACCCTTTGACGGATGTTACTATGTATCGTAGTATGGTGGGTGGTCTTCAGTATCTCACTTTGTCACGCCCAGACATTGCCTTTGCCGTGAACCAAGTGTGTCAATTCATGTATTCTCCCCGTACCTTGCATCTTCAAGGTGTTAAACGGATTTTTCGATATCTGCAAGGTACAATAACACATGGTCTCGTCTTTCACAAATCCAATGATCTGACTCTTCGGGTATTTTTCGATGCTGATTGGGATGGTGATCCTGATGATAGACGCTCTACTACTGGAGCCTGTGTTTTTTTTGGCCCAAATATTCTCTCCTGCACTGCCAAGAAACAAACTACTATTTCTCGGTCTAGTACTGAAGCTGAATATCAGGCTCTCGCTACCACTACCTCTGAAATCCGGTGGTTTACATTTTTGTTCCGCGAACTTGGTATTTTCCTTCCCGGATCCCCACACCTTTACTGTGACAACGTTTCAGCGCTGCACATAGCACGTTATCCAGTGTTTCATGCCCGTACTCGTCACATCGAAATCGATTATCATTTTGTTCGGGAACTAGTTGCCACAGGCCACCTCTCAATCAACTTTGTTCATTTTGCATGTCAACTAGAGGACATTTTTACAAAAGGCTTATCACGTCCCCGGTTTCTGTTTTTATGTTCCAAGCTTAACCTCCATTCCATACCGTTGCGCTTGAGGGGGGGGGGTGAAAACATACCATAATTTCCTGATTTGACTGTTATAAATCTCGTAGTTAATGTATCCCTTAATGTTAGCATAGCATCCCTTAATGTTAGCATACGTGATTGTATTAATCCCTAATTTATAGCCTTAGGTGATTCTCCCTTATGTGTATATATATAGGTTTGATGTATCTTGTACAACCAAGGAAGCCACAACAGAAATACAACGGGTTTAATTCTTGTGATATCTTGTCTTTCATCTATGATATCTTGTCTTTCAAACGGGTCCAAGAAAGAGGTTAACAAGAATATCTCTATCACAGTTGTAAAGAATAAGAATTTCAGCAAACTATATTACATGTTTTAAGATTGGTTAGCATGGAAGTCTCATATCTCAGATGGAATATCACATGTTTTAAAATAAAGAGACCAATGGTTATCAAAGATATAAAATCCTAGTCAACCCAAAATACCTTAAATAGAAGAATAAGGGATAAAGCCAAAACAATTTATAAGACTCTTTTTCAAACTATATTACATATTATTATAAAAGAAATCTTTTCAGTAATCCTAGATTCAATAAGAATATCCAATGGACCATAATTCCAAATTGGACTAAAAAATTAAACCAGACCAAACAATTAAAAACATAAGTCCATTAAATTAAATATAAACCCAATAATATTATCATCATTAAAATCATAAACTAACATCAAGACAGTTTCCGTGGCGGTTAAAGTCATTGCAAAAACTGTTTGTGATGATTTTTTGAATTTATTTTATGGATTTGAGCCAACACAAAAAGCCATTTTTTTGTAGTGCCAAGAGATTGTTTTTTTCCCGTTGTTTGTTTAGTTTTCATATTTGATCGATTTTTGTTTTCTAGTTTGTCTCTTTATGGTTTTTTTTTTTTGTTTTTCCTATTTGTTAATGTGTCAAGTAATCAACTCATTTAAAAACTTAAGTTGTTAGAAAGACATTGTAGAACTTATCAATGGAACATTTTTTATAACCAATGCAATAACATGTTATAAAACTTAATACGGTGAAGTTAGTGTTAACTTCACCCTAACCGGATCCAAAATTAATGCAAGCCAATACAGACAACAAAATACTATTGAAGGTTTTTATTCAGGATGATTTCTCTCATAGGCGAAGAATAGGTATGGCAAGTAGGTGGTTTACTCGTGGTAATGTTAGACCAAATTTTTCATCCATCTCCAATTCATTAGGTGACTTGCCAATTGGTAACTCCCAGTCAAAGCAGTGTACCAACTGAGCCACCACCAACTTAACGTTAATTAAGCCTAAGTGCACCCCCGGACACACTCTTCGGCCTGAACCAAATGGTATAAGTTGAAAATTCTGTCCTCGAATATTTATATTTCTTGCAATAAACCTCTCCGGAAGGAATTCTTCAACATTTTCAGACCATGCATTAGGATCTCGTCCTAATGTCCAGTTATTGACAATAATGTGCGACTTCTTTGGTATATAATATCCATCAACCACAATGTCCTCCATAGACTCGCGTGGAACCAATAGCGGCGTGACCGGATGTAGCCTAATACTTTCTTTAAATATCATGTCTAGGTATTCTAACTTAGACAAATGAGATTCTTCCACCATTTCATTATCTCCCATAACGGTTTTAAGTTCTTGTTGAAGTCGTTTCATCACCCTCGGATGCCTTATGAGTTCTGACATGATCCATTCGATTGAAGTATGCGAGGTATCAATTCCTCCGATGATCATATCTAGTATGATTGCCTTCATATCTGTTCTATCAATTGTGGAGGATAGTTTGTCATGAGTACTTGTAGACTTGTTTCTCAAAGATAGAATCACATCCACAAAATCCCTATCAAGACTTTTATCCGTACGAGTAGCATCAATTTCATGCTCATTGATAATAATCTCCAAGACTTTGTCAATAGCCTTGCTACAACTCTTGAAACGTCGTGTCAATCCCTGAAATAATTTGAACACGTTATTGAAGCGTAAGAGACGAGTCAAATGCAAAGATATAGGTAAGAGAACTTAATTACCAATTAGGGTCTATAGTGCTCACTAACGGTACTCGGGGTCGGGGGGTCCAAATCGAGGGGATTAATAGTACATTTAGGGCTCAATTATAACACGAATGGAACTTTGAGAGATTAAAGTGTTATTAGCTCAATTAAATATAAACCCAAGAAAAAAGAAGAAAAATTACAAAATTAAATCAAAGTTAAAAAAATGATATGATGTGATTGATAGAGGATGAAATTGATTATCATATTTCGTCAATTTTACAAAAAAGAGTCACATTTATTAAGTTATTTATTGGTAAATAACTTATTGTTCATTATTTTTTGATGCATAAATAAGTTTAAATTATAGTTTAAAATATGTTATTATTGATAAAGGTATAATAGTCCAAACGATATTTTTTTATCCAATCCTTTAATTAAAAAAACAAGCAGAACATAGATTGTTTTAAATTATCACATAAATAATCTCATAAAAACAAACATCTGACTAAGACTATTTAATTCTAAGATTAATAGTCTTGAAATTATAATAACATGAATTATAATCCCGAAATTATAATCTTTGCAAACAAGCAAGACCCTAGTGTGTTTAGATGTTCAAATGTATTTGAAAATGTTGTTCATCTACAAACACTTTATTTAAAACATAGTTTATATAACTCAGATACGCAATATTTGGGATTCAAACGCAATACTCAAAATCGATGCATTGCATTCGTTTGGACCTTCAAACACGCTAAATTGTGCCACAACGTTGATAACCAAACCTAAATTTTAAATAAGAAATAGTAACCATTTTAATTCCATAAGAAAACACTACTAGAAAAATAAGAATACGTGACGGAATTTTGTGACAGTTTTTAAAAACAAACACAAAAGATAGTAATTTGTGATTGATTTTTTAAGCAATCACAAAATAATAGTATATATGATGGCTCTTAGTGATGACTAATCTTGCCATCAATGTATTATAATTGTGATGGCCATATCACACCAATTAAATCAAAGTTGAAAAAATGATATGATGTGATTGATAGAAGATGAAATTTATTATCATATTTCCTCAATTTTACAAAAAGAGTCAAGTCATTTATTGGTAAACAACTTATTGTTCATTATTTTTTGATGCATAAACAAGTTTAAATTATAGTTTAAAATATGCTATTATTGGTAAAAGTATAATAGTCCAAACGATATTTTTTTATCCAATCCTTTAATTAATCCTGGAAAAAACAAGCATAACATGAGATTATTTTAAATTATCACATGAATAATCTCATAATAACAAACATGTGACTAAGACTATTTAATTCTAGGATTAATAGTCTTGGAATTATAATAACATGGATTATAATTATGAAATTATAATCTTTGCAAACAAACAAGACCCTAGTATGTTTAGATGTTCAAATGCATTTAAAAATTTTGTTCATCTACAAACACTTTATTTAAAACATGGTTTATATATATAACTCAGATACGCAATATTTGGGATTCAAACACAATACTCAAAATTGATGCATAAGAAAACATGATTGTTCATTTGAGAGACATACCTGGAGATCAAGTGGCCCTAGGAAGGGCACAAAGTCCGCTATATTGAAAGCACCAGCAATGTCCGTGAGCTCTTGAATAATCCCACTCAATTCAAATCTCTCATCTCTACTTTTCCCAAACAACATCCTACAAGTCATGTCCTCAATCAACACTCCCACTTTCTCCGTAACATCCACCACCACACGCGCTGCCGCAGCCTCCTTAAGCCCCTCCACCAACAACCCAAGCTCCTCCCTTCTCATCCCCAAATACGAATTAATCTTTGTACTACTCAAAAGCTCTTGAGTACAAAATTTCTTAACATTACGCCAATACGGACCATACGGGGTAAATGCCATTCCTTTTGTCCCATAGGACAAGAACTCAGCCGCTTGAGTTTTAGGCCGGTTAGCGAAAACGGAGTCGTGTGTCTTGAGGAAAAGCTCGGCAGCTTCTGAAGATGAGACGACAATTGTTGGGACATTTCCAAGGCGTAGGGACATTATAGGGCCATATCTTTTGGCTAGGTCACAGAGGGTGCGGTGGGGGAGATTTCCTAATATGTGGAGGTTACCGATAATTGGTAAGCCTCGGGGGCCTGGTGGCAGTTTGTGGTGGCAGTTTGGCAGCGCTGTGGCAGTTTGTTGTCGGAGATATTGAATGAGCCACCAGATGGCTCCAAGGAAGGCCAATAGTATGGGAAAAGTTGGGGGAGACATTTTTTTGGTTATGGGGTGTCCCAATGAAGGTAACAATATAATGCTAGGTTGATAGATTCCATCATTAATTTATAGTCTTTAGCAAACTGCAAAATATTTTTATTTTTGAAAAAATATATATATAAATATCTTAAAAGTTTAGACTTTTACAATCCAAGAAAATTCAAAGTGGCCATCGGATACGTGGACATAAAAATTAGACATGAATGTATTTGAATTTTAGTTATTTGTATTTTGACCCCCAATGATGGGTAAAAATATAAATAAGTGAAATTCAAATACACTCGTCTCCAATTTTCATATTCGCCTAGGAGAGCTCTTGGTCGTCATGAAACCAAACAAAAAAATCTGCTATCTTCTGAAAAAACTGCTATCTGCCATTGGAAAATACCATTTGTCAATACCAAGTTTTCCACAAAAGTATAGAAAAAATATTTCATTTGTATAACACAAGTTGTAGGTAAAAGATAGGATGTGTGACCTTAGGAAACCAATGTAAGATATAAGCTTTATTTATATCTCAATCAAGCTCTATGTTTTGAATGAAAATCTGAATTGCATTGAGAAAAGAAAATTAATTATGAAAATAATTATTTAATGCTTTCAAAATAAAAAGATCGGCTTTGAAATTATTGGGAAACTAGTTTTAAAACTGATTTTATATTTTCCCATAATTAGTAGACTTTATTTGTTAGAGAACAAGATCTTTTAAAAATCCTTGCCCAACACTTTGTTTGCAATTTGATTTATCCAATGCAAGCAGTGCACTCGAGAAAGTTTGTGATGTTCGGAGAAATATGGTTGACGTGGGAAAATACTATGGCGCGGATGGTGGTGCCCTCTCGATTTTTGTAATTCTTTACTACTAGTATAGTGGCATTATAGTATAAAAAAATTGATGACTTAAAAAAATGAAGTTTTAAAAGTGATTTTATAGTTATTTTTATGTATTTTTAAAAAATTCATATTTGGTTAATTGTATTATTCGCTCTATTTCACAATAAACAAGTTTCATTTGTCAAGTTTTTTATTCCACAAAAAAGAGTAATTTTTATTGATAATAGTATAAAATGAAATAATATCTTCAAATTTGTCATCATAATTTATTACATCACTATTATTAAATTAACAACTCATTATATTTAATGGTAATATGAAATAAAAAATTAAATACATCATAAATATTTGTATATATTATAAATGAGACTCTTTTTGTGTAAAGAATAAGGTAGTTTTATTATTTATCACTATTATTTTTATTTAATTATAAGGTTCCCCTCTCGATAAAATTCATGTGTCCGCCCCTAAGTATACGGATTTGTTGATGTTTCTCTCCACGTTGATGCTGGACGCAAGGACCAGATCATCCGGTCATCACGTTTATTGCTAGTGGCGCCCGTTCTAAGAAGGAAAATTTCGAGGTTAAAGAAGAAAAGGCTCGAGGAGTTATTTTTATATGAGTAGTATATTTGGTGCTTCGGAACTTTTCATGCTTCCTAATATTGTATTCCTAGAATAGATTTGTAGAAGATATGCACAAAAGATCGATACGTTAATCAAGATGGTCTGTAGTACCTCCAGAGTTTTGGTTCATTAAGTCAAATTTGTAAGGCTGGAGTATTATTTATTAGTGTTCAAAATTCATTGCTTCTAATTTTAACTATTGTTTGTGATAAAAGGCATAGCTGGGTTGAGGATTATAATTTATTTATTTTTTAGTATAAATTAATCGTTTGCCCAATCTCAAAACACGAGTTCTAATTTTTTATTTATTTATTTTAAATATTATAGTTCGTAGACATAAACTGCTATTAATGTTACGAGTATTTAAAAAAATGCTAGTGTCTACTAAGATTATATTTGGCAAACGAACGAGCTTGGGCCGAGTCGAATGCTCATTTTTTCAGTGGGTGAAAACAGCCCAAAGCCTAGACATAACATGTGACACCTCCAAATTCAGATACTCAATGTAAGACCCCAAATTATTAATAAATAAAATTTAAATTCCCTCTATTTATTATTTTGAAATAGTAAGTGTTAAATTGATTAATGAGGTTAGTTATGGGTAAAATGCGTAAATATTTTAAATAAGCAAGTGGTTATAAAATATTCATTGTTGTCGGGGAATATTCGTTTGGTCGTGGAATATTCTTCCTGTCGGGGAATATTCGTACGACGGCGCAGTCTTTTGTGGGCCCCATAACGGAAAGCGATTGGATGAAGAAAACGACAAGTATATGTTTTTTATTAATAACGGCGTAGTTGTTACCGTTAATACTGTTGGAATACCCGGTGGTTAAAACACAGTAATACGCGTTGTTACACAGTAGCACACTGTATTGCACCAATTATTGATTCTTACGTAAGAAGGCACTACTCAATAATGGTTACAGTAATTACTGTTCAGTATTTTATTTTATTGATTCAATAATTGTTGCGTTGATATTTTATATTACTGTTGTTTCAATAATTGTCACTACACAGTATTTCCCATTATCAGATCAATAATTCATATTATTTGAATAATATTATTAGATAACATTATTGGCAATGTCTAGAAAGTTCTGTCTAAGGAGAGGTTTGGTCATCTAATTGCGCGCCAGTAAGGAGAAATCCTTATTGGAAAGCCCCCTCTTTCCTGGGAACGGCCTGGTTGTCATAAATGTGATTCTGTAATATTATTTGTAAATAATTAATTATTGATTCATATGATAAGGAAATATTTATTTTTGTGGATATAAATGAGGGATATATTTTTGTGGTTAAAAATGAAGGAGTTAATGTTGAGGTTTTTATCAGTATTTTTGTCGGAATGGAGGTATTAAAAATCAGGGTTTTTGAGATATTTTGCGGGAGTTATAATTTTTAATCCGACCGTTGGATCGTGGTAATTTTTGGATATGTTATACATATATAAGTTGAGTATATGTCCATAAATTTTGAACCGTTAAAAATGAACGTATGATTTATTATGAATTTTACGAGATGACTGGTTCAGAAATTGTTGAATTTTCGGAGTTAATCATTTTGGTAGAAAATTCTAGAATTGGTGGGCCCCACTCTTGGTTGGTGAAGAAATGTGCTGAGATTTTTATTCAAATGTGGTGGGTGGGAATAGTAGCAGGTAAAGCCATCAGGTTGCAGGTTAAGTCTGCTTCGGCGTGCTAACATTTTCCTATAAATAGAGGGCTAAGTTAGAATTGAAAATCACACCAGAAACAAGTTTTCTCTCTTTCTCTCTCTAGATTATTGAGTGTATTTTGTGAGTATTTAGATACTTTGAGAGTTTCTATTCATCAGAGCAAGTGTCTTTCAGCCTTATACCGGTATTCCGACCAAAAGTACTGTCTGTACGAGGTAAGGGATGTTATTTTATTCAAAAATGATATTATTTCTTCAATATCATTATGCCGAAATATTGGTTGGAAATTTTTATCAAATTTAGAACTTTTCACGTCGGGGTTACTATTCATGAGTTACTATTCACGAGTTACTATTCACGAGTTACTATTCACCGAAAAATAAAATTTTCTTCTTTTCGTCCAAAATATCTATTTTGGGTACTAGCTTTGATTGTATCCATGTTTTGATCATTCTTGAATTCTACTTCACTATGAATAATTATAAGGTATTTTTGGACATGAATAAATCGAAATACGAATCCTTAATATTTGTTATTTTGTTTCACTGGATTCGTTTTCTTTAATATATTTTTCATCATCCTCAGTCCTAAATGATGATATTACTGAATATCTTTGGCCGTAGTGCAAAGATGAATGATTCACTGATGAATATCTTTGGCCCGTAGTGCAAAGATGAACAGGTGTTGAGATGAACATGACCGACTGGTGATACAAATGAATATCTTTGGCCTGTAGTGCAAAGATGAATATTTGATTAAAGATGGTTATTGATTGTTGTTACAGGGATAAAATATTGATGATGGACTTTTAAATCTTAGAAGATAGTAGAACTCATTCTCTACTTGACTCTTCTAATGGTTTGCTGTTTCCGCTGCAGTTATTGATTTAAAACTTGTTGTCTATTGTATTCTATTAGATTTTTCCCTGTTGAAGACTAACGATAATTTGTTCTGTATTATCTTAGTCATAATGTTCTTTACTGGGCTAGTTGAGCTCACCCTTTTCCTTTTTGTTCCATTTTTCTCAGGAGGCGAGAATGTAGCGAGTACTAGTCGGGGTATGGAATGATGGTTCTAGAAGTTACTTTAGTAGTCCTCACTATTTTTGTGAAATAATGTATCAATAATTGTAATGAGGGCTTATTTGAGTGTGGATATTGTCTAAATGACAATATTTGTATTTAAACTCACAGTTCTTGTGTTGTAATAATAAATATGTAGTTGTTTCTGTACCATGTATTTTGGCGACTCAGAATGGGTGTTGTATACCTATTTTGGGGGCGTCACAGTTGGTATCAGAGCTTAGGGATATGATCTCTGGCGGAGATCGGGGAATAGAACTAGGAGGGGAGAGACGAATCCTTCGCTAGTGTGTCCTACCTAAGCTTATTTATTGGTCAGTTATAATATAGGGGTATTATGTGATTTGTTAATTTATTTAATTAACCCTTGTTTTATGGCAGTATTTGAGAATGTCGACTGAGAATGTTAATAGTGGAGTAAATGAGACAGTGGAGACACCGGTGCTTACCAACGAGGAGAACGTGCAACAGGCTGGCAATGTTCCTCCTGTGAACAACACCAATGAGCAGATGATGAACGATGGAATGTTTAGAAGTTTTTTGCAATTCATGCAAAACCAGACAAGGGAGACTCGTGTTCAAAATACAGGAGGAAATGATAGCAATTCACGGTTTGTCACAGCCAAACAGTTCAAAGAATTGGGGCCACCAGAATTTAAGGTAAAGCCGGATCCGATCATGGCGGAAACGTGGGTCAAACAAATTACCAAGATATTCGATGTCTTGGGATGCACGGAGGAACAGAAGGTTCCATTCGCCACCTTTATGTTCCGTGGCGAGGCAGATTACTGGTGGGAGTCTGTGAAGCGTACCCATCCAACCGCACTCAGCATGTCTTGGGAGACATTTCAAAAACTGTTCAATGACAAGTACTTTCCTGAAAGTATTCGTCATATGACGGAGGTAGAGTTTATTAGACTAGAGCAGAATAATATGACGGTATCTCAGTACGAGGCAAAGTTTGCAGAGTTGTCCAGGTTTGCACCTCATTTGGTGGAGAATGAGGAACGTATGACGAGGATGTTTCTGAGAGGTTTGAAACCCGACATACGTCAATATCTCATTTCTCATAAATTTTCTCTCTATTCAGATGTTGTCAACAGGGCTCAATTATTAGAGCGAGATAACGAGTACGGTCAACTGAGGGATCACAACCAGGATCATATCGGTGACAGCAGTCATCAGAACAATGATAACCAGCGGAGAAAGAAAAATACAGACAAGAACGGCAACCACTCTGGTGGTAATCGTGGCTATGAAAATAGAAGAAGCGAGTCGGGAGGAGATTTTAAAAAGAGGAGATTCAACAATGACAATACGAAGACGTCAGCACCAACAGCAATTGGTTCCAAGGGAGGAGAACGACCACCTGTTATATGCTATAAGTGTGGAAAAGAAGGACATATCAGCCCAAACTGCCCACAACAGTTTAAGGTATGTTATAATTGTGGAAAGGAAGGACATATCGCTCGAGATTGCACTGTAGCAAAACCAAGTCCAGCGGGGATGGTGACTCAAAAAGCTGTCCCAGAAAAGATAAAGTCAACGGTTCCTGGAAGAGCGTTTGTCGTGACTGGTCAACATGCGAGGAACCCAAACGAGGTGATCACGGGTAAGCTAATCATAAATTCATGCGAAGTTTATACCTTATTAGATACCGGTTCTACCCATTCTTTTATCTCTCCTGCTTGTGCTCAACGTTTAAACTTGACTCCGGAGAAGTTAGACTTTGATTTATCTGTGGAGACTCCGTTAGGAGAAACTTTCATCACATCCACTGTTTATAAATCTTGTGTGATCCAAGTTGGTACCATCACCTTACCTGTTGACCTTATCTCTTTAAAGATACTTACTTTTGATGTGATTTTAGGGATTGATTGGCTAACTACTCATCATGCCAAAATTGATTGTTTTCGTAAGGTTGTTAGTTTTCATATTCCTAACCAACCTGTTGTACGAATTCAAACAACTAAGCCATTAAAATCAATCACTGTTATATCAAGCCATAAAGCCATTCGTTTATTAAAAAACGGATGTCAAGCTTTCTTAGCCCATGTTATGGATTTGAATAAAGACACGTCAAATTTGAATAATATTCCTGTTGTTATTGACTTTCCTGACGTATTTCCTGAAGAACTTCCCGGTCTACCCCCGGAACGAGAAATTGAATTCTTTATTGATCTTGAACCTGGTACAAAGCCCATTTCTAAAACCCCATATCGAATGGCTCCTATTGAACTTCAGGAGTTAAAGGTCCAACTACAAGAGTTGTTGGACATCGATTTCATTCGTCCTAGTACATCTCCTTGGGGTGCTCCTGTTTTATTTGTAAAGAAAAAAGACGGGAGTATGCGACTTTGTATTGATTACCGGGAATTAAACCATGTCACTATTAAGAATAGGTATCCGCTACCTCGTATTGATGACCTGTTTGACCAGTTACAAGGAGCACAGTTCTTTTCAAAGATCGATCTTCGTTCTGGATATCATCAGCTGAAGGTTAAAACTGAGGATATTCCAAAGACTGCCTTCAGAACTCGGTACGGGCATTATGAGTTCCTAGTTATGTCTTTTGGATTGACTAATGCTCCTGCGGCTTTCATGGATATGATGAACCGAGTATTTAAGGATTATTTGGATCAGTTCGTTGTTGTCTTTATTGATGACATCCTCATATATTCCAAAAGCCGTGAAGATCATGAGCATCATTTGAAGCTGGTACTCCAAAGGCTGCGTGAAAATAAGTTATATGCCAAGTTGAAGAAATGCGAGTTCTGGCTTGAGGAAGTAGCTTTCCTAGGGCACGTGGTGTCAAAACATGGAGTATCTGTTGACCCGGCGAAGATTGAAGCAATACAAAGTTGGGAGCAACCAAAGACGGTGACCGAAGTACGTAGCTTTTTAGGCTTAGCTGGTTATTATCGAAGATTCGTGGAAGGGTTTTCTCGAATCGCTACCCCGTTAACTCAGCTGACTCGGAAAGATATCAAATTCGTATGGAGCGAGGAATGCGAGAAGAGTTTTCAAGAGCTTAAGAGGAGACTCATTTCGGCACCTGTTCTGACAATACCATCTGGTTCGGATGGATTTGTTATTTACAGTGATGCTTCAGGCAAAGGGTTAGGATGTGTTCTCATGTAACAAGGGAAAGTCATAGCCTATGCCTCGCGACAACTCAAAGAATATGAGAGGAATTATCCTACTCATGATTTGGAGTTGGCAGCAGTAGTTTTCGCGTTGAAGATCTGGAGACACTACCTGTATGGGGAGAAAGTGGAGATCTATACAGATCATAAAAGCCTTAAATATTTCTTCACCCAAAAGGAACTCAACATGCGGCAGCGACGTTGGCTCGAGCTGTTAAAAGATTACGATCATACCATCCAATATCATCCTGGAAAAGCAAACGTAGTAGCTGACGCATTGAGTAGAAGATCATATGCGGGTACGAGTGCAATGTTGTTAACACAAAGGCCCATTTTGTATGACTTGCAAAGGATGGAGATAGAGATGAAGGCTCCAAGTACCCACATGATGATATCAAATATACGAGTAGAACCGACTTTAATCGATAAAGTTAAAGCTGCTCAAGCTACGGACATAGAGCTGATGCGTATGAAGAAGAAAGTGCAAGAAGGTTCTATTCCAGAAGCAAGAATCGATGAAGAAGGAATACTTCGAGTTCACTCTAGACTCTGTGTTCCTAACAATTCTGATTTGAAGTACAAGATCATGATGGAAGCACACAATACACCATTTGCAATCCATCCTGGAAGTACCAAAATGTATCGTGATCTACGACATACATTTTGGTGGAATAATATGAAGAGAGAGATTGCAAAGTTTATCTCGAGGTGTTTAACTTGTCAACGTGTAAAGGCGGAACATCAAGTACCAAAGGGTCCATTGCAACCACTTGAGATTCCGAAATGGAAGTGGGAACACATTACCATGGATTTCGTTACGGGTCTTCCCACGGTTTCTCAAGGCATAAATGCTATTTGGGTTATTGTTGATAGATTAACCAAGTCTGCTCATTTCTTGCCGATACGGGAGACTTATTCCCTTGAACGTCTTGCTCGTATATACGTAGATGAGATTGTGAGACTGCATGGCATGCCAGTATCCATAGTTTCGGATCGTGACCCAAGATTCACTTCAAGATTTTGGGTTAGCTTGCAAAAAGCTATGGGCACAGATTTACGATTTAGTTCGGCATACCATCCTCAAACGGACGGACAATCAGAGAGGACTATTCAAACTCTTGAAGATCTATTAAGACTTTGTGTCCTAGATTTCAAAGGGAGTTGGGATAAGTACCTACCATTGGTGGAATTCTCTTACAATAACAGTTATCAGGCAAGTATAGGTGTGGCCCCATTTGAAGCATTATATGGACGAAAGTGTCGCTCTCCAATATGCTGGGACGAGGTGGGTGAAGCAACATTGTTGGGACCAGAGTTGGTACGCATGACTACAGAGAAGATCCAAACGATTCGACAACGTATACAAACGGCACAGGATCGACAAAAGAGTTATGCGGATCTTCATCGGAAGGACGTGGAATTTGACATTGGGGATCATGTATTGTTGCGTGTGGCTCCATGGAAAGGAGTTACAAGATTTGGGAAGAGAGGAAAGCTCAATCCACGATTTATTGGTCCATTTCAGATTCTTGACCGAGTAGGAAATGTGGCCTATAGACTTGCGTTACCTCCAAGTATGTCTCGTGTTCATAATGTTTTTCATATATCTGTGTTACGTAAATATGTGAAAGACCCAGACCACGTTATTGAGTTAGAACCGGACGAGATAGCTGAAGACTTAACGTACGAAGAGGTACCTGTCAAGATCTTGGATAGAAAGGAGCATGTCCTACGCACGAAGGTCATACCACAAGTTAAAGTTTTGTGGAGAAACCATGCTATCGAGGAAATGACCTGGGAGTTGAAAACGGAAATGAAAGCGAGGTATCCTCATCTTTTCGAAACACCAGGTACGTACGTCAATTTCGAGGACGAAATTTCATAAGGAGGGGAGGTTGTAAGACCCCAAATTATTAATAAATGAAATTTAAATTCCCTCTATTTATTATTTTGAAATAGTAAGTGTTAAATTGATTAATGAGGTTAGTTATGGGTAAAATGCGTAAATATTTTAAATAAGCAAGTGGTTATAAAATATTCATTGTTGTCGGGGAATATTCGTTTGGTCGTGGAATATTCTTCCTGTCGGGGAATATTCGTACGACGGCGCAGTCTTTTGTGGGCCCCATAACGGAAAGCGATTGGATGAAGAAAACGACAAGTATATGTTTTTTATTAATAACGGCGTAGTTGTTACCGTTAATACTGTTGGAATACCCGGTGGTTAAAACACAGTAATACGCGTTGTTACACAGTAGCACACTGTATTGCACCAATTATTGATTCTTACGTAAGAAGGCACTACTCAATAATGGTTACAGTAATTACTGTTCAGTATTTTATTTTATTGATTCAATAATTGCTGCGTTGATATTTTATATTACTGTTGTTTCAATAATTGTCACTACACAGTATTTCCCATTATCAGATCAATAATTCATATTATTTGAATAATATTATTAGATAACATTATTGGCAATGTCTAGAAAGTTCTGTCTAAGGAGAGGTTTGGTCATCTAATTGCGCGCCAGTAAGGAGAAATCCTTATTGGAAAGCCCCCTCTTTCCTGGGAACGGCCTGGTTGTCATAAATGTGATTCTGTAATATTATTTGTAAATAATTAATTATTGATTCATATGATAAGGAAATATTTATTTTTGTGGATATAAATGAGGGATATATTTTTGTGGTTAAAAATGAAGGAGTTAATGTTGAGGTTTTTATCAGTATTTTTGTCGGAATGGAGGTATTAAAAATCAGGGTTTTTGAGATATTTTGCGGGAGTTATAATTTTTAATCCGACCGTTGGATCGTGGTAATTTTTGGATATGTTATACATATATAAGTTGAGTATATGTCCATAAATTTTGAACCGTTAAAAATGAACGTATGATTTATTATGAATTTTACGAGATGACTGGTTCAGAAATTGTTGAATTTTCGGAGTTAATCATTTTGGTAGAAAATTCTAGAATTGGTGGGCCCCACTCTTGGTTGGTGAAGAAATGTGCTGAGATTTTTATTCAAATGTGGTGGGTGGGAATAGTAGCAGGTAAAGCCATCAGGTTGCAGGTTAAGTCTGCTTCGGCGTGCTAACATTTTCCTATAAATAGAGGGCTAAGTTAGAATTGAAAATCACACCAGAAACAAGTTTTCTCTCTTTCTCTCTCTAGATTATTGAGTGTATTTTGTGAGTATTTAGATACTTTGAGAGTTTCTATTCATCAGAGCAAGTGTCTTTCAGCCTTATACCGGTATTCCGACCAGAAGTACTGTCTGTACGAGGTAAAGGATGTTATTTTATTCAAAAATGATATTATTTCTTCAATATCATTATGCCGAAATATTGGTTGGAAATTTTTATCAAATTTAGAACTTTTCACGTCGGGGTTACTATTCATGAGTTACTATTCACGAGTTACTATTCACCGAAAAATAAAATTTTCTTCTTTTCGTCCAAAATATCTATTTTGGGTACTAGCTTTGATTGTATCCATGTTTTGATCATTCTTGAATTCTACTTCACTATGAATAATTATAAGGTATTTTTGGACATGAATAAATCGAAATACGAATCCTTAATATTTGTTATTTTGTTTCACTGGATTCGTTTTCTTTAATATATTTTTCATCATCCTCAGTCCTAAATGATGATATTACTGAATATCTTTGGCCGTAGTGCAAAGATGAATGATTCACTGATGAATATCTTTGGCCCGTAGTGCAAAGATGAACAGGTGTTGAGATGAACATGACCGACTGGTGATACAAATGAATATCTTTGGCCTGTAGTGCAAAGATGAATATTTGATTAAAGATGGTTATTGATTGTTGTTACAGGGATAAAATATTGATGATGGACTTTTAAATCTTAGAAGATAGTAGAACTCATTCTCTACTTGACTCTTCTAATGGTTTGCTGTTTCCGCTGCAGTTATTGATTTAAAACTTGTTGTCTATTGTATTCTATTAGATTTTTCCCTGTTGAAGACTAACGATAATTTGTTCTGTATTATCTTAGTCATAATGTTCTTTACTGGGCTAGTTGAGCTCACCCTTTTCCTTTTTGTTCCATTTTTCTCAGGAGGCGAGAATGTAGCGAGTACTAGTCGGGGTATGGAATGATGGTTCTAGAAGTTACTTTAGTAGTCCTCACTATTTTTGTGAAATAATGTATCAATAATTGTAATGAGGGCTTATTTGAGTGTGGATATTGTCTAAATGACAATATTTGTATTTAAACTCACAGTTCTTGTGTTGTAATAATAAATATGTAGTTGTTTCTGTACCATGTATTTTGGCGACTCAGAATGGGTGTTGTATACCTATTTTGGGGGCGTCACACTTAAGTTTTCCACAGATTTAGTGTTCACTCACCAAAATAAATAACATTTATCTACCCATAGTAAAGATAACAATAAAATTTAAATAAAAATCCTCCCATTAAAGGGTTACAACAACTTACACAAATAAATTCCTGGTTATCTAACCTTAATACATCAAATGTGGAACATCATAAACAAATAAGTCTTAACATAATCATTCTCAAATATTAAATAAGTCTTCATCATTTGTTTGTTTTACCCTTGCCCTTACTTGCGGATGGCTCATCAACTTTCTCAATCTTAGCTGCAATGTTATTATGCAAGAGTGAGCAACAATTGTCCACAAGTTTAACAATAGTAATAATAATAACATGCGAATAATTAATCGATACTGAACAAAAGAAAGCTCGGCTATTGAATCAAGATTAGAACAAGAATCAAAAGTACATCTGAGGGTCACAAGACCATGAACTATGTCCTAAGTTATTAAGTATTTCTACTTTAAACATTTAATAGTCGTAAGACTATATGAACCTTATACTTACTTAGGATGATCATCCCTTAGTACCATGTATGTGCACAACATCTTAACGCTATCGCATAATATAATCCCCTATAGCAGGGTTGCTCATCTCAGCTTTGACATTAGAGTACGCACCAAAGGAAGTTTATTTTGGATTAGCTTCAAGGGTAATTTAGAGTTCAATAATCATCAACTAAGGATTAGTTGAATCAATAAGGAATCACTATCTATTCATGGTTTCAATGTAATATCGAAATCAATAATCAAATCAAAGATTGAATCTCAACTCTATCTAATTGACTGATTGGATCTCAATTCTACACAATTGAATGAACTTTGTACAATAGAAGTAATACTTCAAAAGAATTAGAACATTTCATTTGGAATCATAAACTTGAATAATTAAGCTTTGAACCGTTCGAAATAAGAATACGAAACTTGCTCAATAATAATAAGATTTAAGAACTTGCTCAACGTAAGAATAGGGTTTGGAAACTTGCCTCGTGCGTAGGTTAAACGATTACTACTCACGATCACCACAAGTTCTACACACATACCATATGTATTCACGACATTCATTAGTTATATTAATACTAACCTTATAGGTTTAGTTCCCTCTTTTAATACAACTTGTTAACTTGGTTTAAATTCTGCTCATTACCATCATTCACATATACATGACTGAAATCTCAAATCTTAAGTTTAAACAACATCATATCATCTCATGGACATCACTTTTTTTGAATGTGGTTTAACCAGTTACAAAACATAGTAGTTATAAGGTCACAAGACCTTTTCTAATTTATTTTTATAATTCTCTTAGTATATGGTCCATTAGTCACACTTTCGCTTAATTATTTAATATAAACTCCATATTATTTAACAAAACATTACCCTTCCAATTTAATTACTTAATTAAATTAGAATATTTTCATTCCCTCACTATTATTACACTCGAATAAATTATTCCATAATAATTTCTATCGAATATTTTATTCCATAAATATTTCAACTAAAATATTCATTTTATTGGATAAATATTTTATTTTTATTTTTTGCTCGCTGGGGCGGGGTAATTTAGCTTGGTAATGCCCGCCGGGGCAGGGTTACCCAGATTCAGTTTCTGCAGTTCGCGAAGAACACAGAACAGGGCCAATTTAGGACAAAATTTCACACAAACAACGAATTCAGTTTTCACCCATATGTTCTGAACTTAACAGAAACATTTAATGATATTCCTAGCATACTTTCAACATCTTAAGTCACATAAACAACAAAATTTAAATCCATAATTTCAATGTTTTTGTGAAAAACTCCATTTTTGACATTCTTAACGAAATCGACCACTACGAACTTGTTTTTCAACCAAATCAATCCATACAAGTTTTGTTCTTTTCGTTTTTACATATATAAACATAATCAATTATCAATTTATCATTTAACGTACAATTAAGGCACCGATTTTTTGTACTTATGGGCCACATTCAAACATTATTTCTCTATAACCTTCAATATTCCAACTTAATCTTAATTTCATGGATTAATTACTCTAAAATCATTTATAAACATCAAATAGCATATTATACATGCATTTTAACAATTACAAACAGCTTCTTAATAATTTGGCCATAAAAATTCAATTACTGAGAACTAAAATAATATTTTCACTGTAAACTCAAAACTCAGATTTTAAGCATGATTTCATGGATTTGATTATTCTAAATCACATACAAGTCATGTAACACATGTTATAAACATATATCAAATCATATATTTAACAATCATTCATAAAAATTCAAACACAGGAAGTTAAAATTGATTTCATGAAGAACTTTTAAGAACGTAATTTAAAACCTTGAGATTAAGGGATTACCCTTGATTTCTCTGTTATGATTAGGCAAGATGATAGAAATTCTTTAATTCTCTATGGGCCCAGGTGTAAAATTAGGGTTCACATGACCTGATTGAATTAAATGGGCAATTAGGGTTCCACAACCTAATTAAATGTGCAAATTAGGGTTCGCGTAACCTAATGGAATGAAGACGAAAAAATTAAAAATAAATATGCTAGACCCGGGAGAAGCCTCCACGTGTCCCGAGGCAGAAGACTCGTGGAGGCGGCTCATTTTGGGAATTAATTGAGGGACTGGATTGGTGGCTAGAAGGACAGGGCAATATGGGCATTATTCTAATAACTAAAGGGTATTTCTGAAATTTCCCTGAAAGCATATGCCTTGCACATGACTACTTTCTAGAAAACCCTATAAATACCCCTTCCATTCCATTGGGAAGGGGACCTCTCTTCAGACTCAGGACTTGGACTCTTGGAAGATCAAAGGACCTGGACATTCTCTCTTAACACTCAGGAAGACTCTTGGAATACCAATAACCCTAATAAGGTTTTCGAATTCTAGGAGTGTAAGGAGTCAAGAAGAAGGCTCTTGGAATCCCAATAACCCTAACACGGTTTCTAGATTCTAGGAGTTCTGCCACACATCATTGGAGTAATCGCCCACCTGTCATTCTCCCCTCTTCAATCAATCAATCAATTTCGTGCTCTTCGTGGATTTCTCTCCTCCTCAGCCAACACGAAACCCTAACTGGCAAGGCACAATTTTCTTGCCCACATTTATTTGGCGACTCTGTTAGGGAGGTGTAGAATTTGTGAAGGGTATGCCCACAACTCGAAGTGGGAGAACTACAGGAAGAGCTGCTTCACCAACAAATAGTATTACCTCACCGGATCCAGTTCCAAGGCAAGCAACTCAAGCTTTCCAAGGTGCAAATCTAGATTTTGACCAACCAATTATTGAAGACGCTTCAGAAGGGAGTTCAACATCACCATACATGGCCAATCAACAACAAATCAACACAGGAAGGCAAGGCGATGATGCAAGCAGAGAGCAGATGAATGTTGTGCAACTGGAGATGCTCAAGGCATTGAAAGAAGCACGAGAAGGGCAAGGGATGATGATGGCCATGATGCTGGAAATGCAGAGGAAGCAAGAGGAAATGAGGAATTTTTGCCAGCAGTTGATGCAGATTCCCACCTTCAAGGCCATGTTCCCAGGAAGTTCGCAAGGGGAACAAGCAGGAATAGAAGACAACAACAATGGCAGCAACAACAAAGAGAACCAGATTGTACCTCTATCGACGGAGAATCAGTCGGTCCCAATCATCAACTTGGAACCCCAGAACAGTGGTGACGCGCCACAAGCCAAGTTGGAAGCATGCCAACCTCAGACACACATCATCCCAATCGCTCTTCTAGCATTTTCACAAGTGCAAATGCCAACCATTCCAAGCCATGTCCAGCGAGTGAGCCACCAGCTGCCACAAGCGCCAGCTTTGCACGATGCAAGTGTGCATCAACCAATTTCTCTACCATACACACCGTCGATACATCAGTATATCACAACACCCTAGAGAGTTCACGCCACAAACCAGTACGTGACAAAGGATGATATGATTGACATGATCAATAAACTTCGCAGACAGACATCTCGACCCTCGGAGTTGGACTTTACTCCTCCTTACCCTGCACACATTCGGAGGCAACCTTACTCGACAGGGTATATTGAGCATCCCCCGCAGTTTCCAAAATACAGCGGGGAGGAAGGAAACGCCAGGGAACATATTGCCAGGTTCGTAGAGTCGATGTCTCCGTGGCTGGGATATGATGAAGTGAACAACCACAACTTGTTGATACAGGAATTTAACAAAACTTTGACGGATAGTGCCTTCAGTTGGTAATACAATTTGGAGAAGGGGTCAGTCCATGATTGGGATGACCTAAAATAATAATTTTTTAAGAAATTTTTCTATGTGCAGAAACAGGTAACCATTGTAGAACTCATGCGGTTCAAATAGAAGCCGAATGAGAAGCTATCAAATTACGTTGACAGGTTCAGGGCCCAGGCAAAGAAGTGCACAGAGCCGATTGAAGAAAAGAACCTGGTCAGCATTTGCAACAATGGTGCCTTAGATTCCCTCAAGCCCCACCTCATTACCAAGGCTTGTGATTCCTTCGCGACCCTCTCATCTTTTGCACAAGACTTGGGAGGAATCATGACATTGCCCACTAGCCATGTGACGATTACATGGAAGGGCAAGAGGACAACAACTGTGGCTTTGGCTGAGTCTCAGTCAAAACCACAAGGAGGCAAGAGGGAGAAGCATGAGAAAATTTTTATCGAAGCAAAGGAAGGCCTGGAGACAAATATGCAAGAAAGTCAGTCCCGGAGGCTATAACATGTAGTGAGAAAGCATTCAGTGGTCTATACGAGCAATGGATTGAACATGGGGTGGTGAAACCCCCAAGGCCTAGATTTATAGTGAAGAAAGAGATGAAGAGAAGACCAGACTTCTGTGTATATCACCAATACGCAGGACATTCCACTATGGACTGTTACAGCCTAAGGAGGATATACCATGAGAAGCTGGAAAATGGAGAGATTGAACTTGGAAAGGAAAGCAGCGTTCATGGCAAGCCACTGCCAAATCACAAAGGGAAAGAAACATGCAACATTGTTATCCACAGCACAATCCCAGAAGTGGAGATGATGATGGAAGAAAAGGAGGAGTATGATCCAGGCTTGCAGGTGACGGCATTGATGAATGGAGCCAAGTTCAAAAAAAATTCGATCAGATAGGATTGGCTAAGGAAGCAAGGATAGAGGCCACCAAGGCAATCATTAAGGCTGCCAAAATGCAGGAGACTTGTATGGCCATAAGCAAAGGATTTGTGAAGACAATGGAAGAAGAAGAAAATAAGATATCTTTCTCTAAAGCTGATAGAGAGATAAGATACCCGCACAACAGGCCGCTGTATGTGACAGTAGTAATCAACGGCATAGAAGTGCGGAGGGCGTTCATTGACAATGGAGCGTCTGTAAATATTGTGCCCTACACCATATTCAAACGGTTAGGCCTGCCAGAGAAGAAGATTGTGAAGGACCAAATGAACATTACAGGATTCGCCAACCAGAGCACAAGAACCCTAGGACACATCTAGGTAAACATGCAAGTTGGGAAGATTCGAGGGCTTGTAATGTTCCATGTTGCAGAGGTGGATGCAGCATATCATATCTTATTGGGAAGGGCTTGGCAAAATGACTATGGGATGGTACCTTCAGTCTTTCATCAGTGCCTGAAAGCTATCTGGAAAGGGAGAGAAGTGAAGGTACCAGCAACTCGGAATCCCTTTGGACCAGAGGAAGCACACATCACCGAAACAAATTTCTTCGATGATGTCGCTGAAGAGGGAGAGAACCGGATCGCGAGACCTGATTCCCTAAGATTAGCAAGCTGGGAGGAAGTGCAGGAAGATAAGTTTGTGCCTGCAGAAAAAGTGAAGAAGAAGACCTCGGAACATGGAGAATGTTCCAAAAATATGAAGCCAATACTAGTAGACTTGGAGATGGAAGGAAGAGAAGAAAAGAAAAGGCCAGCAGATCCTGAAAATGCCAGAAAGATAATAAATGCCAAGCGGATACCACAGTCTGAGGATGGCCAAAAGGTAAAATGGGAGAGGGTTGTTAAACCCGACGGAAAGGTGGTGTTTCGATTGTGACGGTGCGAGGGGGGAGAGCCCAAGGAAGCATGTGAACCCAACGGCTCAGGAGGTGTCCCCCACTCCAGCAATAATAAAGAAGGAGAAGTTGTGCAGCATGAGGTAGGACCAGCTCCAGAATGCTTTGAAGATAGGCTAAAACCTCAACAAAATGAATTAGATGAAGTTGATTTGGCAACAGATGGAGGGACGCCAAGACCGACTTATGTCAACAAGGAGCTTGATGCTAACCAGAAAGAGGAGCTCATACAATTATTACGAGAGTATAGGGATATCTTTGTTTGGAATTACGACGAGATGCCCGGAATTGACAAAGATCTTGTAGAGCATAATCTAAATATAAGCCCGGGAATGAAGCCAGTGAAGCAAGAACCTCACAATAATGCACCCGAAGTTGAAACTCAAATAAAGGAAGAAATCAAGAAGTTGCTGGAAGTAGGATTCATCAAGCCGATCCAACATCCAACATGGCTATCCAGCATTGTACCGGTAAAGAAATTAAATGGACAGCTATGAATATGTGTGGATTTCAAAGACTTGAACAAGGCATGCCCGAAGGACATGTATCCATTACCCAACATAGACACTTTGGTAGATGCAACAGCTAATCACGAGATGATATCATTCATGGACGGGTTTGTGGGTTACAATCAGATAAAGATGTCCGTAGAAGATGCAGGGAATTTCTACTATGTAGTAATGCCATTCGGGTTGAAGAATGCGAGGGCAACTTATCAAAGGGCAATGCACGCCATATTTCATGACATGATTCATGATATAGTAGAGGACTACATGGACAACATAGTAGTAAAATCCAAGAAGGCGACAACTCATGTGGAGGACCTGAGGAAAGTATTTGAGCAATGCCGAAGGTATAAGTTGAGGATGAATTTGAAGAAGTGCGCCTTTGGAATGACGGCTGGAAAATTCTTGGGCTTCTTGGTGCACAATAGAGGTTTAGAGGTGGACCCAAGCAAGGCGAAAGAAGTTATAGAGATGCTCTCACCAAAGACACAAAAGTAGTTGAAGAGCTTTCTAGGGAAAGTCTCGTACATGAGAAGATTCATGCCAGCATTAGTCGAAGTCACAGAACCTTTCGGTAAATTGCTAAAAGGAAAGGCACAATGGGACTAGGGGCAAGACCAACAATAGGCCTTTGAGCAAGTGAAAAGAATTTTGGCTTCAGCACAAATGATGGTAGTGCCACAAAGAGGAATGTCGTTGCAATTGTACATCACATCTACCAAGAAGTCTATAGGTGGATTGATCATGCATGAGGTGGATAGAGAAGAGAAACATGTGTATTACATTAGCCGGATAATCAGAGGACCGAAAACCAGGTATTCACAGGTGGAGAGGCATTGCCTAGCGTTGCTGTTCATTGCACAGAAAATGCGACATTATTTTCTAGCGCACGAAGTAAAGATTGCAACAAGAACTGATCCAATCAGATATCTATTAACTAGGCCAGCATTAGTAGGAAGACCTGCAAGATGGATGATGATTCTTTCAGATTACGACATCAAGTGTGTAACACCAAAGGCGATCCGATGTCAAGCCTTGGCAGACCTGCTAGCTCAATTTCCAAATGGAGAATATGAACCCCCTTCTGAAGATCTTCCGGGTGGAGAAGTAGAATTAATCGACTTGATGGATGAGGATCCAGAATGGTGGAGTTTGGCTTTTGATGGATCATCTGCAGAAGGTAAAGGTGGAGCAGGAGTGGTGTTGACTACCAAAGAAGGAAATGAAGTGGCCTTGTCATATAAATTGGATTTCCCTTACACAAACAATGAAGCAGAATATGAGGCGTTCATACTAGATTGTTGGCGGCTCAAGAATTGGGAGCCAAACATCTTAAAGTAAAGGGAGATTCAAACCTCATAGTTCATCGAATAAGAGATCATTTCGGAGTGAAAGAATCTATCTTGGCTTCATATCGAACTGTAGCACAAAAAGTGATGGAAGCTTTCAAGAAGGTGGTGATTGAATATGTGCCGAGAGGACAAAATAAACAACCTGATGCACTAGAAACAGTAGCGTCTCGAGTCTATGTCCAAGGAGAAGATTTGGATGTGAAGGCAATAAAGAGAACTCTCCCAACCACGGTGCTAGACTTGTTCCCCAAAGACATGATAGATGATTGGAGATATGACATCTCCCATCAATTGCAAACAAAGGAAGGAACAATACCAATCGTGGAGGTATAAAAGTACAACATCATCAAAGGTGTCTTGTATCACAAAGAAGCAGATGGTGTATTGACATGATGCTTGGGGAGGCAAGAAGCAAATATAGTCTTGCATCAGGTGCATGAAGAGAACTGCGAGTTTGCAGACATAGGCCTGTATCGTAGGTTGCAACGCCAAGGGTATTATTGGCCTAAAATGAAGAAGGAAGCAGATGCCCTACAACGCCAATGTGTTGCATGCCAAGAATACCCTGGGGAGGAAGAATGCGCTTTCATTGATGACATAGCGGATTGGCGAATCCCTTATGTGGAGTTCTTACAAAGTGGGAATCTCCCGACCGAAAAGAAGGACGCAATTATAATAAAGAAGAAGTCACAAAGATTCTTCTTGTAAAATGGAGAATTGTTCAGAAGAGGGTTCAATGGCAAGCCCTTACGGTGTCTGGAACTAGGCGAAGCCAAAGATTTGGTTTACCAAATGCACAAAGATGAGCACCAAGGGGGAGCTAAGTTTTACAAATAACTTATTGATCATGGTTACTACTGGTCAAAGATGGAAGGAGATTGTCTAGAATTTGTTTAAAAGTGTCACATTTGTCAAATACATGGAAACTTGATATATGCTTCCGCCGTGAATTTGCGAACCTTAGCAACACCATGGCCCTTTCATACATGGGGAATGGATCTTATATGTCCTGTTCACCCTAATTCCAAGGGTAATATATGAATTTTAACTGCGATCGAGATGTACACAAAGTGGCTGGAAGCAGTACCCTTGAAGAAAGCCACGGGACCAACAGTGGTAAATTTTATTAAGGAGCACATCATTTGCCGTTTCGGGATCCTGAAGATCATTTTGTCGGATAATGGAACTCCCTTCATCAATAGGGACATCAAAAATATGATGGAAAGATACAGGGTGAAACATTACAAATCATCACCCTACTACCCGAAAGGCAACGGACAAGCAAAGGCTACAAACAAAACTTTGATAAAAATCTTATCAAAAACCCTAGACGATCATCCGAAGAAATGGGCAGAACAACTACCAATAGCGTTATGGGCATATCGAACTTCAAAAAGAAAGCCTACAGGCGAAACCCCATACGGTTTGGTTTATGGTGAAAAAGCTATCTTGCCCGTCGAAACAGAAATACCTTCAGCTCGAATGAGACTTCGAAGCTTAGTCGAGGAAGAGAACCGACTAGCCGCCCTAAAGGCCTTAGTTGACTTCTGAGACAAGGCTAAAGAAAAGCTTGAACGGTACCACAAAAGATTGCGAAGACTGCGGTAGTACCACGACAAATTTTGGTGGGAAACCTGGTGCTCAAAATGGCAACTCAAGTCATGAGGGGGACCCTAACCACAAAATTTTACCCCAAATGGGAAAGCCCGTATAGGGTATGAGAGATCTCCAAAAGCGGGTATTGCAAGATATCTCGTGTGGGATCGAATGTTGTCTCAGGCCCATTAAACTTGAAGTGGGTAAAGAAATATTATACATGAGAAGAGCATCACAAAAAGTTATACTTTTAACTTATAAAATAATCGAGGCACCTAATTAACAGCCCTCGGAAGTTACACTTTCAACTTCAAAAGTGATCGAGACACCTGACTAACAGCTCTCGAAAGTTACACTTTTAAACTTCAAAAGTGATCGAGGCACCTGACTAACAGCCCTCGGAAATTACACTTTCAACTTCAAAAGTGACTGAGGCACCTGAGTATAAGCCCTCAAACCCGAAAGTTACACTTTATCTTTAAAAGTGGAGAACGTTATGCTTTATTCGACAAAAGCAAGAAAGTTATACTTTACCTCTAAAAGTGGCAAACGTTATTCTTTCTTCAATAAAAGTAAGATTTACTATATGAAACGTTATGCTTTTTGTTAAAAGCAATTTTATTATCAATGAATTGACAAACTTTTACTTATACTTGAATGTTTTTTTTAAAAATTTCTTTTAAAAAAAAAGAAGCATAAATTCAAGTGTTGGTTTGTGAAAAATATATATACATGTTTTTGACAAAATTCATGTTTTCTTATAATACCTACTGTTGTCTTGGAATATTAATTTGAATAACTTGAGATTCAATGATAAATATTGAGTTTTAAGGAATCATTCAAATTAAAGGTAATCAACAAGGTTAAAGAAACCACATTTTGATAAATGAAATATGTGTAAATGAGTTTCTGAAACAGAAAAATGAAAAAAAAAACTACTACAACAAGTCATGATCTAAAGGCCAAGACATATCAAACTGAAGTGGAGGCATAGCTAAAGCTTCCAAGTCAACAATGGCAGCGTCTCGAATCTTAAGATTTACAGCTTTCAACTCCCTAACTTGTTGGGTAGTTGACTCTAAGTCCCGCCGCTGGCACTCTACATCCCGAAGCTGGTTCTCTAAATCTTGAGACTGAATCTTCAATTTGTTCGTGGCTTCGTCAAGATCAGAAAGCTGCACTAAAAAGGATTCATCTTCACACTTACGTATAGCAAACTCCGAACGTAGTGCAACAAGATTGAAACTCGACTTGAGAAGATCCAGCCTACTACGAAAAGGAGACATGTCAACACCCACGGATGCAAGGTCGTCTACATCATCACTAAACTGCTTCAGGTCCTCAAATCGCAACGAATATAAGGAAAGAGTGTGCAACCCAAGATCAAGGTCTGCGAGCTGATCTAGGAAGAAGGTTTGGGAGGAAACTGCCTTAACAATAAGTTGGTCAAGCATCCGCGGGAACCGAACTAGGAGACACTTCAGACTTTCCCGACTATAAGCTGATATCTGGAAACCCCTCTATGAAATAAGATCCCCATTTGGATTGAAGGAAGCTCTGACAAGAGCAACTTTAGAAGCCGCCATAGAATCTATCGAAACCAGGGATGGAGGAGAAGAAAGATGTTGTATGGCTGATGATTTCTCGAGGCCTTGGTCACCTGGAGGATAGCCAAGGTCACTATATAGCGAATGGGCAACATCCGGATAGAGAGCATCAAATAACGTGAATGCCTCAACAGGCAAAGGCAAATCTTTCATCTTCTCGCTCTGAAAACAAAATGTCAAAGCACAATATATTATAAAGAAAAAGAGGAAAGGAAATTCAAGACAAATCATATGTTGACAAAAGAAGGATGCTCACAATATAGTCAATGGAAAAGGAGTCGGGAGATGCCACAGAAAGGGGAATGTCATTCAACCCACCCAAAGTACTATTAACAATGCCCTCCCGAGCAATCACCAACTCGGTAGAATCCTCCTGGGGAGGATGAACATCACCAATAGCTTCAGAATGATTCTCCCTCGGGGAAGTAAGAGTCTCATCAACATCTTCAGATTCATCATGAGGAGCAGGCATAGGAAGGTTTGAAGAAATTATTGTATCACCCACAGCAAGACTCGAGCTCACATCAGATAAAGTGTCCTTAGCATCCAGACTAACACAATCATCGCGCGGAGTAGATGACTCAATATCAACAAGGATAGGTTGGGGAGGCTCACGACTAGTGGAAGCCGCCGTGGTCGCTGCCTCATTTACAGTACTATACATTAACCCAAGAGGAACGTCATCATCATCATCTTCATCGACCTCTGTAATCTGAAAATTAAGAAAATCATTACCTAAGGAAATATGAAATCAGTTATACAAGGGATGAAAGAAAAATGAGAATAGCATGACAAAATTACCAAATTTCTATGTCACTTCTTGGTCGGATCCTCAGCTGTCGGCATACTAGAATAAGCACTATCAAGAGGGCGTATTGCCGATGGCTTTATGATAAGCCTAATAAGAGGACGACTGACTGGAACCACTGCAGAAGCTATAGGAGGAACTACTTCAGAATCAGTAGTAATACCTGCTCTCATTTTAGAATGAGTAACTCTCATTGCCTCGGCATCAGATGATCCTTGGGGAGGAGCTGGAGGTGACACCCGAAACGGAACCCGTGGTGGAAGACTCCTAGAAGTAGTGGGAGCCTGTGCGGGAAAAGTATTCGGATCATCTCGAGGAGGAATGTCTGCTAAATGAGGAAGAGAAGACTTAGGCATCAAAGCCTCACGCTCAATCAGCCGGTTACTGGCTGGCCAAAGTGTTGAGCGGACATTGGTCTTAGGAGAACACAGCAGTTGGCACCATAGGAGGCATTTTAGAATGGAAACTGGCAATGAACAAATCAAGGTATCATTCTGCCATCTCTTAAGATTGACCAGCCAGTTGTTGCGTTCGCCGATAGTATATCGCCTGCTCTGAGAATCATCTGATATGACAAAGGGAAGAGATCTATGAGGATCACTTGGTAACCTTAGAAATGCCCATATAAAAGAAGGAGAGGTAGAGACGAAGTTGAGAAGAGCAGTCTCATAACTCCCCCGGCAGGTGTGATCGAAAGGGCATTTCTGGTCAAATTCGAATTGCCTCATGACCCTGTGAGGAGAATAAAGTACAGTGCCAAATCCATTATTCTCGATAAAATAGGGAAGCTCTGCGGTCAGAAGGAATACGAACCAAGACAGCGAAGAACCACTCAATATGTCTCTGTTGAGGCTTGAGTAAGTGCAAAATTTACGCTCGTAAAAAAGAGGTAGATGACCGCAACCCTCTGAAACAATGGTATAGGTACGAGCAGTGAAGCATGAATAATCATTAAGGAAAGGCCTCAAATTCGTACTATCGAGACTAAATCGGTGATCAATCCAACGTGCCATGCGAGGAATGATTTTGGGTGATGAAAAAAGAGGAGACTTCTTCTTCTTCTTAGAAAGATGCTCAAGAGTGGAATAACCTTTAAAGCGTTCGAAAAGAAAAATCTGAAGGAAGGAGCATGGAATGAAGCAATTGACATCATACCTGAATAAATAAAAATCAAATAAGAAAAAGGTTAAAGGAAAAGAAGTGCGATTTGAAAGATAATTAATAAAAAAATATATATGAAAATGATTACCTCCCAACGGATTCTTTCATGGCAATGGCTGTTTCGTCTAGGCGGCGATATAAGGTCCCTAGGAATAGAGAACCAAGGGGAATCTCCAAGCCCCGAGATAATAACGCTGCCAAACTAAATATACGGGTAAAAGGACTGTCTATGGGAGACCTAGGAAAGAGGAAGCGGGATAGCCATATAGCCAAATAAGCTTCCAGAGGAAACGGACAAGTCTCTTCACGGAGGGCAAGAACAGATTTATCGTGAATAAAGCTATCCCACTGGTTGGTCTTGTAGTCACGGAAGAAGTAGCGTACCCAGGATAACCAAGAATTCTTCTACTGACTGGAGGTCTCGAAGTCCGGAAGGAGTGTATCGCCCTTGAAATGAGAGATAAAGTGGGAGGACTGCTTGAAGGCGTCCATCAAGTACGCAACACAATCGTTATCTTTAGGGGACATGCTAGAAAGGTCGCACGAGTTCGAAGCAACAATATGAAGGTTACAAGATGTAACTCAAAATAAACATATATTCCAAAAAAATGAGAATGAATGATAGAGAGGAATATAATATAGAGACGAAAGAGAACTTACTGATAGAGGGCATAGACATCCTCTAGAGTAGGGGTGAATTCCCCCCAAGCAGTGACAAATGTTCAAGTAAAGGAGCACCATCTTGAGATCAATACAGAAAGGGCGTTATGGTCTTGTTGGATACGTAGGTCTCTGCATAATTAAACACAATGAAGGATGCCCTCACTCTTGAGTATGTCCACGAAATTCAGTGTTTTTAAGGATCTTGTCGGTCCAATCTTGCCATCCTTGAAGGTGACTAGATGAATCAGACAGGAAGCGAAGGGGACTGAAAGGCTATTCTTGCTTCTCTTTGCATATACGGGGAATACAATTAGCATGGGGGAAGTCATCCCAACCTCCGCAAGATGGGGCATACAGAAACAAGCCTTCTTTCTCTGGTGGAGGAAAAGATGCACGGTCATAGTCCTTAACTCTATCCCAGAAGGTGTTAGAAGGAACAAAGAAGGGAGCTCTCCCCCAATCGATGATGAATAGGGACTCCTGGGTAGTTCTTGGTTCTGCAGAGCATTCAGGTGAAAGGGCCTACAAGCAAGGGAAATTCATTATAAAGAAGCAAAGAAAGAATGTCAAATAAAGTGCTTGAGCTCAAAGTGCTCACCATGGCGAAGAGAAAAGTCTGAGAGTTAAGCTTCAAAACACTTGAAAAGAAGAAGAAACAATGTCAAAAAGAGTTAGGAATCATAATTATGGAAGAAAAAAATTCCTAAAAATTTTCAAAAAAACTTTAGACTGCCAAAAGGCATCCTTTGGAGCCTTTTTTGGACTTATAACGGCATACATCATAGCTGTTGGCAATGATTTTTGTAGGGCTCGTCGCTAGCTTCGTTTTGATATATTATGTGCCCCGAAACTCTAAACGAGTCAAAAGTTATGATCAAAATAGTAACTGCTCCTCCAAAACTTCATTTTTTTTCATTTAAACTTTAATTCCTCTATAGGGTTCGGCCATGTTGGCCTCGGACCCCTAGGGTTTGGCCATATAGGTTTCGACCACCTAGGGGTTGTTCCTTTCACTCTTAAAAAAAATCTTCTATAGGGTTCGGCCATGTTGGCCTCGCACCCCTAGGGTTTGGCCATGTTGGTTTCAGCCACCTAGGGGTTGTTCCTTTCACCCTTAAAAAAAATTCTTCTATAGGGTTCGGCCATGTGAGCTTCGGCCACCTAGGGGTTGTTCATTTCACCCTTAAAAAAAATTCCTCTATAGGGTTCGACGCCTTCGGCCCCTATGGGGCTCGGCTACCTAAGGGTTGTTCCCCTTCATACCTTTGAGGTCCTGTTGCTCTACCAATCAACTGCTTGGAATGAATGCTCCTTCGCCGTGAAGATTATAGCCATTTTCTGATGAATTCCGAGGGGAAAAACCAAGATATAATCAAAGTGATGGGGCTCGAAAAACAGAAGAAAGACTACAATTACCTGAAAAGACAAATAGAGGAAGTAATCAAGAAGAATTCAAATATAAAGAAGTTTGTTTGGTTTTCTTTTATTTGGAACACAATTACCGAATACATGGCAAGAACGTAACATGAAGCAAGACCTATTGCGAAAAGTGATTGCATTAAAGCATCAACATCATATGGGTTAATGTGAAAAATTGAAAATCAACATAAGGCTGTTACAGAGGATTTTGTTTTCTTGCATCAGCAGCATAAGGGTTCGGGAAAATGGAATCATATGCCTAATGGATTCCAGTGATTCCGTTCATTAACAAAGTTATTGGTATGACTACATAGATGGGTTTCATAATTTCATAGAAGACATGGTATCAAGTCTTGAAATACGAGCCCAATCATCACCAAATAACTTCAGAGGATTATTCACATGAGAAGTTGAAGATTACCTTACACAATGAACCTTCGTAGCGCGACAATTGATCTAGAAAATGATGCGTTAAATTTGCAAGACGAGGATGAAGAAAACAAAGAGCTTCAAAGGAATGTGCATGTAGCCCTCAAAGTCTACTTACAACAAAACAAAAAAAAAGCACTTACCATGTTCCTATTAAGGAAAGATTTGATCGAGTTTCCAAAAGATAAGTGAATCTGATCTTGCTTTTTAATAGAAATATATTAAAGATATTATTTGCTAAATTTAAAGAAGATTTGATTTTATTCCCAACGAGGGAAGATTTCCAAAATTGTTAATTTCCTTTAAAAAAAATTAATAATAATAATAATAATATATTAATATATCCAAATTTTTGTTTTCAAAATCAAATTAAGATTTTATTTTAACATAAAATTCGGATTTGATTTTATTTCCAAAATAAAATTCAAATTTGATTTTATTTCCAAAATAAATAAAAAATTCAGATTTGAGTTGGTAAAAAGAAAGATTTAGTTTACCCAAAAGAAGGATTTTATTAGATTAAATTTTATTTAGTGATATTTGATTATGTTTTCTTGTTTCAATTTTCAGAAAAAATAAGGAAACAAATATTGGGCAAGCTATAGAAAAATTTTTGAAGGATTTCCCAATTTCTCACAAGAAGACCCCTGCTAGGTTTTGCCTCCTAGGGTTTAACCCTTAGAGTTTGGCTTCCTAGGGGTTCCCTCTACTAGGACTATTGTCTTCAAGACCTGTAAAGTGAAGTCCCGCAAAATCATTTAAAGGCTAGCAATTTTCTTGCACGATCGTCTATTTGGAAATGCGACTCTCGCGCAGAGGGCAAGTGTGGGCCCAGGTGTAAAATTAGGGTTCACGTGACCTAATTAAATTAAATGCACAATTAGGATTCTACAGCCTCATTAAATGTGCAAATTAGGGTTCGCATAACCTAATGGAATGAAGACGAAAAAGTCAAAAATAAATGTGCTAGACCCGAGAGAAGCCTCCACGTGTCTCGAGGCAGAGGACTCATGGAGGTGGCTTGTTTTGGGAATTGATTGAGGGATTGGATTGGTGGCTAGAAGGACAGGGCAATATTGGCATTATTCTAATGACTAAAGGGTATTTCTGGAATTTCCCTGAAAGCATGTGCCTTGCACATGACTACTTTCCAAAAAACCCTATAAATACCCCCTTCCATTCTATTGGGATGGGGACCTCTCTTCAGACTCAGGACTTGGACTCTTGGAAAGATCAAAGGGCCTAGACATTCTCTCTCAACACTCAAGAAGACTCTTGGAATCTCAATAACCCTAATAAGGTTTCCGGATTCTAGGAGTGGAAGTACTCAAGAAGAAGGCTCTTGGAATCCCAATAACCTTAACACGGTTTCCGGATTCTAGGAGTCCTTCCATACGTCATTGGAGTAATCGTCCACCTGTCGTTCTCCCCTCTTAAATCAATCAATCAATCAATTTCGTTCTCTTCGTGGATTTCTCTCCTCCTCAGCCAACACGAAACCTTAACTGGCAAGGCACGATTTCCTTGCCCACATTCTCCAACCTCTTCTTCTTCAATCTCACTTACTCTCAATTCTCTCTCTTTTCCCTCTATGAGTTTGTTCTCCAGAGTAAGCAATATGAAGGTTATATTATACGTATAATATAACCGGTTAAATCATGGGCAGCAGTTAACCGCAACAGGGCCTTAACTACTCCCATGTTCCTTAGGCCATGTTTGGCTTGTTCATAAGGGCGCATTTCCCATTATTTTTATTAATTCATTTATTATATATAATTTATTTGTCACACTTTAATTAATCAAATAATGTTATTTAAATTTAATTAAATAAAAGGCAATATTACTTATTAAATCACATCATCACATAATTAAAATTCTCATTTATTATTTATAACAAATTAATAAATCTCAAATTAATTATTTAATTAATTAGAACAACATTAAAATTATTTAACAACTCATTTAATTTAATTATCTCAATTAAATTCTCACTTTGATCTATAAAATTATTCCACATTAATTTAATTAACGTGACACACTTAATTAAATTAATCTATCACAACTCCATCAAATAATTATTTAACTCAATAAATAAATCAAAAAAATATTTATTTAGTTCAATAAATATTTAAAAATGAATTACAAAGGTCTCGTTCGTCACATAACAGGCTGGGTGTAACACCCCAATTTCACATCTTAACATGTGGGTTAGTATAAATCTGTATAATGTGTATATAAAGACTCAAACTACTATCACTAATAAAATCAATCATAACTTTTTGGGTGAGTTTGTGATAGACTAATATGATCCAAGAACGCACTATTGAAAAACTGTATTTAGTTTTATTATGATATGATTCGATTCGGATTCAGGATTTGACCTAGATTCTAGCTAGATTAACTACAGTAATTGAAGTCGATTTTTCTAAAGAAATCTTAGCGAGATCTTTTATTTTATGGATGCAACTTTTTATATATAAAAAACATTTGTATCTAGAGAATAGTCGCTTCAACCAAAGTGATCAATTTCTCCCTAGATACATCTATTCAATTGAGCTGACTCTCGAAAGTTTGGGTCGGGTCATCTAATCGGGTTGTCAGAGGTAAGGACACGAAGGCGGACCTAGTAAGCCATTGGTATTTTCCTACAATGGCTAGAGAGAAAAAGTTTCTAGTTTATGTATGGTTATTTGTTCGACCTAATGGGGACATCAGGTATTTAAATGAGAGAGTTTGTAACATTCTAGTACCACATCGTAACCTGTAGTGTGATGTATTTATAAGGACTCAAACTACTATCATTAATACATTCAGTCATAACAATTTGAGTGAGCTAGTGGAGGACTAGAATGACTTAAGAAGGTACTATATATCATATTATACTTTGATTTGAGCCAGGTTGTTACACTGGATGGGCTGAAAGCAAAAGGGAGCTTTGTTTATATTTTCAGTTAAGAAAATGCACAAAGAATTTTTTTTTCTAATTAAAGACACATTCATTTGTAACGTGATAATTTTAAGGGATAATTTTACATTCCTAAATATAGTCTTAAAAAATATTAATTAGTTAAATGCACTTTACATCTCCTAGTTTACCGTTATTTTGCACTTGCATCTCACATTTTATAAATAAAAATTTTGCATCCCGCAATTTCAGCGCACTGACCCATAACATCATTCGGACAAGAAATTATTAAATGGATTGACAAAGTTAGGCTATTTTAATCCACAAGCGATTTTTTCAAGGGTAAAATAATCTCACAAATAAAATCTTTGCCCCTAAGAGAACAACACGTGAGTTAAAATAGTCTAACTCCGTTAGGCCAACTAATAAATTTTTACCTAAAGGGTGTCATGTATCGGTGCGCTAAAAGTGTGAGATGCAAAGTATTCATTTATAAAGTGCGAAATGAAAGGTATAAAATAAGGGTAAACTGAGAGATGCCAAGTGCATTTAACTCTTAAAGAATTTATTGTTAATAGAGTGATGGTAGATGTAATGACTCAGAAAATTATATGTAATTTTCAGTTATTATAATGTCAAATTTTGACTATAAAAAAATTCTTTTAATTATACTTAATTGATGTGACTTTATAAATATTTGGGTTAAATGCAAAGTCGGCCACTGAACTTTTCTGATATTTGGGTATTGAGCCCCTTTCTTCCGGTCAACGCAAATTGAGCCCATTTCTATTCAAAAATTTGGAATTTAAACTCAGGTGCCACGTGTGCGTTGATCTGCTGACGTGGCACACGTGGCGCCTATGTAGCACACGTGGCAGGTCTGACGTGGTATTTAATATTATAAATTGACATGTGTCCGCTGCTGACGTGGCAAGCCTTTTGAAATTTTTCCAAAAATTGCTTCTTCTAAGATTTGAACCTATGACCTATTGTTTGAAACTTTGGTCATTTGACCGTTGGAGTAACACAAGTTATTTGTTAATATCTTGCAAGGATTAATATTTATATCAAAACATGAGATTGCCCCCCATATATTCCTTTCTTCTCCTTTACTACATACCATAATAATAATAATAATAATAATAATAACAACAATGAATCTAGGAAATGGTCATTAGAAGTAGAAGACAAAAGAGAATTAAGGCTTTATTTTCTGGTGAAGATGTGGAATTAAATAAATTTAGCTGCTATTATGAAATAATTATGATCTATGGTTGATTAATTTTGCACTATTATTGAATCAATAATCAAATATAAGAACACAAGCATTTACATGGTTTAGCAAGTAATTGCCTAGGTCTATGCAAATCAAAATGTACCGTAATAGAAATATGGAGATACATACAAGCCCCTCACTGCATCTATTATTATTGTTATTAGTACTATTATTATTATGATTGTTATTATTATTATTATTATTATTATTATTATTATTATTATTATTATTATTACTATTATTATTATTATTATTATTATTATGGTATGTAGTGAAGGAGAAAAAATGAATATATGGGAAAAAACTCATGTTTTGATATAAATATTAATCCTTGCAAAATATTAACAAATAACTTGTGTTGCTCCAGTGGTCAAATGACTAAAGTTTCAAACAATAGGTTGCAGGTTTGAAAATAAGGAGAAGTAATTTTTGAAAAAATTCAAAAGACCTGTCATGTCAGCAGCGGACACGTATCAATTTATAATATTAAATATCACGTCAGACCTACCACGTGTGCCACGTCAGCAGGTCAACGTACATGTGGCGCTTAGGGATTCAAAATCCAAATTTTTGAATAGAAAGGGGCTCAATTTGCGTTAACCGAAAGAAAGAGGCTCAATACCCAAATATCAGAAAAGTTCAATAGTCGACTTTGCATTTAACCCATAAATATTTACTACTTAATAATTGTTAAGTATCATAGATTATAAATGGTAAAGGAAGGGAAGAATGATATGCATTATTATAAAGATATTTAAATAGGGTTAAATATATTTTTTCCCACTCTACTCGACCTCGATTTACAAATGAATCATTGAACTGAATTTTTTTTCATTCGACTCACTGAACTACAATTTTTTTACAAACCGTTACAAATTCTGTTAAATTGTTTAACTTTAGACTGAAAAATTACACGAATTGCCAAGTGAGAGAGATAAATCCTACATGTCGGACATTTTTCTTTGTGGCATGCCTAGATGGAAACTTGTATAAATTTAATACTAAATTAATCAAAATCAAATAAATAAATAAAAATAATGCATTCAAAATTAAAAGTACAATAAAAATAATTTTTAAAAGTTATTTTAATCATTAATATTTGTACAATTTTAAATAAATTATATAAATTACACATAATTATATAATTTTCTTTAAATTTAAATAACTCATTAAATTCATTAATTTAATTAACCTCTCTGAAGATAAAACTAAAATTAGTAATATAACATATAAATGTCTGACATGTTATTGTATTAAGATATATTATATATATTATTAAAATAAAAAAATTTTGGGTAAATTTTAAATTTGAGTAATGTCTTTAACATTATTTATAAGTATTTTATAATAAGCACAAATTAAAAATTAAAATTTATAAAAATAAATTCAAACTTCAAAAATATAACTAAAATTTTGAAAATTAATTATTATTTTTATTTTTGAAAACTAATAAAATTATTGTTTATATTATGAAATCATTAAATATATTAACAAATAATTAAATTAATTAAAAATATATTAATAAATAAGTAAAGTAATTAAATAAAATATATTAATTAAAGTAATTAATAATAAAATATATTAATGTGTAATTTTTACAAATATATTTATATAAAATTAATGAATTCATATTTTTTAAAATTTTTATTCAAATATCAAAACTCCAATTTCACGTTGATAATAAGGAAAATTCTACACAAGCTATAACAAGTACATCTTACAACAAATTATACAGCCATTAAATCAACTTCAATGAAGAAAAGATGGTGGCTAGCTCATCAAGTCGATCCTGCTACTCCAGACACATTCTCCATGTTTTCATCAAGACGAAATTCCTTTCATATTATTTCTTTTGGATAGAAAAGAAAATTTTATTAGAAAAGAAATAGATTAAGAAAAATCATAAGTAGAGAATGATCCTCAAAAACTAGCAGGAAAAAAAAGAAGTTTTAATTAGAAAGGAAGAGATTAAAAAAATGATGAGTGGAGGATGAAAAATCCTCAAAAACTAGAGCATGAAAAAAGCAAAAAATATATATATATAAGAAAGATAAAGCTTAAAAGAGGGCTTCCCTCCAGTCTCTCATAGCAAAGCCACATTCTTCAAAACAGAGGAGAAAACAATCAAGATCTAATCTGCATGCTGGTGGAGAAATCGGAAGTATGTGGAAATCAAAATTCAGATCTAGATCTAAATAGACCTAATTAAAAAAGGCCTCTCCCTCTTATCCGTTTTTCAAATCATTCTTCTAAAATCCATTCCTCAAAGCAATTGCGTTCATCAATGGTGTTTAAGCAATCATGTTCATCAATGGTGTTCAAACAATTGCGCTCATCAATGGACGGATCTGGTTTGTGGTAAAGAAGATGATGAAGTTGATTTGGATTTCACCAACAATTTCGACTACAGATCTGGGTTGATTTGATTTTGAATTATTTTGAATTTTGGATCTAGGTTGTGGTGAAGAAGAATATGATGAAATAGTTTCAGATTTTTGATTTCGAATTATTTTTTATTTGGATTTGTGGTGAAAAAGATGATGAATTATATTTGTATTTTGGCTAGTTTTGATTACTATGATGAATTATATTTGGATTTGTGGCGAAAAAGATGATGAATTAGATTTGAATTTGGATTTGTAATAAAGAAGATGATGAATTCAGATTTGGATTTGTAGTGGAGAGTAAGATTAATTATATTAGATAATTTTGTATCTTTAAAGTTAACTTCAAATATTTAAAAATTAAAAAAATAATATGTATTCATTAATTTTATATAAATACATTTATAAAAATTATATATTAATATATTTATTATTAATTAATATTTATTTTTTTATTAATTTAATTATTTGTTATTTAAAAAAAGAGAGAAGTCAAGTTTGAAAATCAAAAAAATTTAAACTAAAGTTATTTTGTTATTATTATTAAAAAAATCAACGGCGGGTCTTATATTACACGTAAGCGTTGTCATGTAGACTTTCCGTTAACTTTTAACACTTTTAGACGAAAATTTTAATTTTTGTAAAAAAATTATAGTTCAATGAGTTGACCGTAAAAAAATTCAGTCCAGTGATGCATTTGTAAACAGAGGTTGAGTAGAGTGGGCAAAAATGTATTTAACCCTATTTAAATATCAAGAATGAAAAGGAAAATAGACATTGCTTAATTGAGAAAGATTCTTGATATGAACCTATCTATGTGTTCAAAGAATTAATTATATTAAGATATAATTAAAAAGGGTTATTTAATAGCAAATAAAGAAATAAGGTATTATCATGAATTATTTAAATTACATGGGACCATTATCTTTAATGATGTGGGTATTAATTCCTTTTGCTAGCCTAAGTAAAGATGGGAGTTAAATTTCATGTACATTGAATTGTAAGGAGTCCATAATAAATATTGGGCCATAACAAATCTTTGGAACAATTACATTTTCTAGTACATTTTTAAAAATTATTATAACAATAATGCACTCATAAAATATTTACACAATTAATGCATTTAAAGTTTTATTTACATAATAAGTGAAAACATGTGCAAACATGAACAGTTTGTTGAGTCTGTACGTACAATAAACTAACATGTATGTACGTATGTGCAAACATGAACAGTATCTTGAGTCTGTACTAATATGAAGAACATACTTATAAATACCCTACGATGATAAAACAACGACCGGTTCCAACCCCCAAAAAATTTGACAACCAAAACACTAGATACGTGTTGTTACTTTTCCCCCAACTCTTTCCTTTTCACTTCAGTATCCAATGCCAGTGGGGAATTCACATCTCCCAAACTCTCCAAACAAAACAAACACCAACTTCTCATATTAGTACGTACCTCACTCAACAAATAAATATAATAGGAATTACTACTTTTTTAGCACAGCAAGTAAGCAATGAAAACATGAATAGTATGTTAGTTTGTACGTATGTGCAAACATGAACAGTATGTTGAGTCTGTTCTTCAACATGTACAAACATGAACGTACAGTTTATTGGTTTCTGCAATGGTCGTTGTCGGTACATGTATTTATTTATTCCGTAGTTGGTAACCAAACATTCATACAACAGTAACCATTTTAGTTTCTATGGGTAACCAAATAATCATAAAAAAAATTCAGAACAGTCACCAAGTATTACATATATTTGTTTTCTTTATCTTGTTAAACCATGATGGAATCAGAGAGTAGTCGTGTGATTTTCTTCTTAATTAATGTAAGAAGAAAAAAATACAAAATATTATTCAATATTGTGTAACATAATCTCGATTACCTTACATCAATAAAAATGTGCAGTTGGTAGCCAAACCTTCATACAAAGGTAACCATTTTAATTTTTGTGGGTAACCGAATAGTCATAAAATAGTTTCATAACAGTTACCAAGTGTTACATATATTTATTTTTTTTATCTTGTTAAACCATGATGGAATTAGAGAGTAGTCATGTGGTTTTTCTCTTACTTAATGTAAGAAGAAAAAAATAAAAAATATTATGTAACACAATCTCGGTTACCTTATATCAATAAAAAGGTTAACATATGTTTGTTTATTGGTTACTCACAGTAAACACCCATTGTTTATTGTGACAATTGAAGCATTAAAAATAATACAATATTGTGAATGGTGACCAAATCAACATTATATAGTAAACAAAATATATCTAATTAGTAACCATAAATCTGAAACACATTGTTTGCACTCTGATGCACTAGACCCATAGAAGTATTCTTCCTCATCACTCTCAGTCTCCATGGAGCACCACACTACAGACTCAACGGGAGAACTCAGATCCGAGTTAGGCTAGTACGACCCAAACCCATATGGGAAATCGTAGGCGTCAGTGTTTCCCCCTAAAAGATTTCCATTGTTATTCTTCTTCTCTGTGATTTTACTAAATTCCATGAGTAAGTTGTCTTCAGAAAGAAATTTAGGGGGAAGCCAAAACTCTCCGTCGTCCAAATCCTCTGCCATATGAAGAAATCACAGGAAGTAAATATAATCCCACCACCTCTGCTTTAATCAAGGCCCAGGAAGAAGATAGTGAGGAGGAGGAAGAGAAGAAGAACGTTGGTGTAGAGAGTTGATTTAAAAATTATAGAGTGATGAGAGAGAAAAATCAAGAGAGGCAGAGAGTGTATATATAAAGTGTTTTCCTTAAAAGAGAAGGGAGGGAACCCTATATTGATGGATTTTTTATGTCGTGCTCCATAACTGAATGTGAGAAAGGTGCCCTTTTTGCACTCTTTTTTTAATTATTTTATATTATTGCATTATTATTATAATTATTTTATTGATGCACTATTCTTGTAATTATTTACTATTTGTTGTATATTATTGTAAAGAACCCTAAATCTTTCTTGTATGCTTGTTACATTAGTTATGGTGTTAGAGGATTTTCTTGCCATGATACAAAGGTATAATTGGCCATTAAAACTTATGTCTACCATTTTACTAGCCCAATCCAACAAACCAAATAATATGCAAAATGGTTCTGTTTAAGCCCAAAAGAATAAAGCCATTTCAGCCAATTTTCCTTATCCAATTCGGCAGCCCACATTAGGGGAGGGATAGGTTGAGTTTGGTTCCAATTAGCTAGTTATCAATTAACACCTTGGATTAAAGGGACTACGCTCAAACAAAATTCTTGCCCAACCTTGCTTTAGGTCATTTTGGCGGCCCATTGGGGGGGAGAAGAAAGGTGGGTTGTTATTTTAAATTTAACAAGTTACCAGTTAGATAGAAATCAGTTAGTATATTGGTTAATCAAGTAACAATTACTCCCTCCGTCCCAAATTATCTGTTATTCTAGAGTTCCACACAGATACCAATATGTGTGATAAAAATACTAAAATACCCTTATTAGTGAAATTATGAAAAAGGTGTTTAAAAAAGAATGCATGAAATAGTATATAGAAAGAGGAAGAGAGAGAAAGTATGAGTGCATTAAATAGATAAATAGTAGAGAGAGAATGTATTAGTGTATATATATGTGTGGAGAGAGGAAGAGAGAGAAAGTATGAGTGTATTAAATAGATAAATAGTATGTAGAGAGAGAAAGTATGAGTGCATATATATGTGTGGAGAGAGGATGAGAGTAATGACTATCAATAATTAGGTAAAGGGGCAAACTTGGAAAATAAAGAAAAAAAATGCATTGAAATCTTGAAAAAGCAGATATTGTGGGACAAATTTTTTTTGCTAAAACAGCAGATAATTTGGGACAGAGGGAGTAATTATTAAGTTAGTTGACTCCTAGAGTGGCTGAGCAGGGGTTAAGGGTAGCTGCTAGGGGCCACCTTAGAAGGCTAATACTCTATAAAAGTTAAATAAAGCTATGTCAGAGGCTGAGTAGGAGCCAAGTAGCTTGACTAGGAGAAGGGGGTGAACCTAGTAGGGGATTAGTAGCAGTAATGATGATGGAACAGAAATAGGCTCAACCATATATGGTCATTTTGTGATGCCCCCAAAATAGGCTCACACAACCCATTTTGAGTCGCCAAAAACAACACTATTGACTTGAAATTTCCTATTACAACAATTGAACTGTCGTGAAAAATACGACGACACATATACTGTGAGTTTTAATACAAATATTGTAACGTATATAATACAACAATATTCATACTCAAATTATTGCAATGCCATATAAAATACAGCAACAAATATTTTAAGTCCTCAAAGGAATATGAGAAGATTTCTGTCTCCTCATTCTAATGGAATGCATTTTTTTTACGCTTATAAATTTGAGTTCGTATCACCATATTTGGTTCACCAAAATTAAATATTAAATGATGTATAAAATATGACACCCACATTTTAAGTCCTCAATGCAATTATATATTGTCATGTTGTTTTATAATGTATTGAGAAACTTCAACAGTCACATACCATCACTCTAATCCCTTGTTATTCTCGCTCGACCCAGCTACACTCTTATTACCATAATTGCAGCGAAATCAACAATCCATTAGAAGAGTCAAGTAGAACATAATGTCTACTATCTTCTCCAAATTAAAAGTTCATCATCAATATTTTATTTCTGTAACACTAATCAACAGTTCTTCGTTGCACCCAAGACAAAGAGAACTTTCACCACCTATTTTTACCTTAGCATGTGACTTGATTCTTCTTTCTGTGAAATTGATCAACTTAAACAATGCTTGCATTCCTTATCTACACTTGGAGTAACCTTACACTCAACAGAAATACTTAAAATATTGTAGTAAAAGAATTTTATATTTCTAGTTCAATGATGATGTGTCTTTAGTTGCTCAACCGAGCAACCTATTTATACTAAAAATTGTTGTGACAACTAGCACACCCCTTTTGACAAAATAACCAAATGAGGTATATAATAATGTTGGTAGTGGAATTTATGGTCCCACAGAAAAAATTAAACCAATTTGACCACGTTTAACAAAATTTGTTCAATAATAGAGTTATAGTCCATACTACTTTAGGAAAAGTAGAGTGTCGGCAAGTCCTATTAAACTTACTTTCGTAAAAATAAAATAATTGAACAAACATCTGCATATCATACTTATCTTTAATTCACACCCTTTTCAATCTTTTAACCATTATTCACAATTATTAACATATATAGACTCACAATACTGCCAACTGGTCTAATTATATTATATCAAATAATATGAGTTACTGTTCAATAACTACTGTGGCAATTATTGAATGAAATACTGAGTGACTTCTTACGTAAGAATTAATAATATGAATCATTGTACAATACCGCGTGCTACTGAGAAATACCGTGTACTAATGTGGAATCATACGTATTACTATTTTTTTATCACCGGTATTTCAATAGTTAACGGTAAAAGTTTTTTCATCAAATTTTAAAAAGGTTATTTCTGTCGCTTTCCTTATCTGACAGTTATTCTATTATAGGGCCCACCAAAGATTGGTTAATTCGGCACCGTCATACGAATATTCCCAGACAAAAAGAATATTCTCCGACCAAACGAATATTTTATGACAATTTGTTTACTTTATAAAATTTGCACATATCACCCATAACTATAGCATTATATCAAATCAACACCTTACTATAAACAATTCAAATTCTATTAAAAGTCAAGGTCAACACCAAAACTTATTTACCTCGAATAACATATAAACCAACTAATAATTCATAATTCATTCAAGGTGCCTTTATTTATCGCATAAAATCATTATTCATATTCAAAAACTTTAGAAGTGAATAATAAAACTTGAGAAATCTAAAATCTCATATATGATAATTTATTTTTAAATCGTCAATCCACTATTCTGGTATTATCACCATTTTTACTTTAACAAAAATATTATTTTTGTTTTTATCATAATTCATTCGTTATTTGTGTATTTACATCCCAACACCTCATGAGCTTACTAAACATTCTAAAGTTTTTAGAATATTATTCTGGACTTTTCAACCGATTATCATATTTTTCGGATTATCTGACAATTTTCTACAATTATTTCTATTTATAAAAACTATTATTTAATAGTTTCAAAATAGAAATACTAACTCCACATACTTTTATAACTTAAAAACATCATCAATATTAATATTATATTATTATAATATTTTTCAGCAAATTTCATAATTTTTCACCATTCATAGAATTTTCTATGAATTTCTTCTATTTTCAAATTAATTATAAATATTTTAGAAATATAATAATTACTTATGCTTTTCAATAATTCATCAAAAATTTACAAAAATTCTAAATTGATATTATAAGATTTCTGTAAAAATATTTCAGCCCAAATATTTTTTCTGATAATATAATTATAAATTCCAATATACAAAAACTTTAATAATTCATAATAATTAGCACTTTATCATAAAATTATGGATCTTTTATCCTTTCTATGTGAAATTTAATTCTCTACAACTTTGTAGAAGAAACTTTTTTCAAATTCCGTCTCTAATATAGAGAAATAGTCTTACCGAAAAAGTTCACCGAGAAATATTTTTCGGCCATCTTCTCCGGCGATCCAAAACTTTTTCGGCGAGTTTTCTCAAATTTTCTTGCCCAAATCAGATCTACTATATTTTAGAAGTCTAACCATGGTCTTAGATTTGAAAACAAACCACCAATCAACGTTAGATCTAAGTTTTTCGATGAAATTCTGGCAAAGTTTAATCTCTTTTAAATTTCTTATTTTCATTTGTTTAATACTTGTTCAAATCATCTAAAACAAGTATAAACATAACATCTATACATAAAATCTATGAAATTAACATCTATAATTGAAAATTAAATGATTACCTTTCTTGGTTTCATTTTCTTCTTCTTTCCTTCTTCTTTCTCTATCTTTTCTTTTGCTAAAAATTGGGCTATGGGAGGGAATATGGGAATGGAGGTGAAGTGCTGAAAATTGGCTTGATAAGGCTAAATCAAATGTCAACACCAAGGCACCCCATTAATAAATCAACCAATCACAAACAAGTTTGGTGAGACAAAAGTGGAATGGCTTGGACGTATATGAAAAATAATTTTAGCATCCTCCCCACATGTATCAGATCTTAGCCGCCTCCCCCCTCTAGAAGATTTAATCCCTCTTTTTTATTCACTCACTTATCTGATTAATTGTTCGTTTGACCATTTATCAATTTAACATTTTATAGCTTTAAAATAATAATCATAAAATAAATTAGACTTTTATTTCATAAAAGTCAGGATTTTACACATTATATGCACCTGGAGCTCAGTTGGTATACTACATTAATGAACACCAAAAGTAGTAACAGAAAGAGAGAAATAGGGAGCTCGGTTAAGAAGGGGCAAGCCAAGCAAGAGTTACACCTTCATTTTAATTCCAAGATGGCAGGGTAAACTAAGTTAACTTCTTTCCATTTCTTTTTCATTCCATTGTATTGCTACTAATGAACTGTTTTGGCCGAATGACCTGGAATGGTCATAAAGGGTTGTTTCACTATTGCAACGACTGCTATTTTGGATTTTTGAATGCTATGTAACTGTTAGAAGGTCAAATTGTTGCTGTGGTTATTGTTTTGTGTGGTTAATTGAGGCATTACATGAGGACCTTAATAAATTAAAAGCCAAAAGGTTGGCAAAATTGGGCAAGAAACTAGTTGTTCCATGTAAATAAGACTCATGCTCACCAACTGTTTCATAGAATGCTAATGTAAGGGATGTTTTATTATAAAGGCATACTAACTGTGAATTTGAATCCAAAATGAGGTTTAGTTGCTAAATGGTATGTGTTATGCTTCAAGGATGCTCCACACTTCAGTATATCATGTTTTAAAACCACTTGCACACCATATATGTATTAAACCTTGAATAATAAAGTGGTAGGGCTTAATTAGTATTTGCATTTTGAAAATGAACTTAAAACAGGACAAATCTAGACCTGTTTGAAATAGGCCATACTCAGCCCAGCCTTAGGAGTATCTTTGTATGCCATTTATGCGTATGGGTAGCATCAATTACATGCTCACTGATAATGATCTCCAAGACTTTGTCAATAGCCTTGCTACAACTCTTGAAATGTCAATTCAATCCCAGAAATAATTTGAACACGTTACAGAAGCATAGGAGACAAGTCAAATGCAAAGATAAAGAGGTAAGAGTGTTGGAAAATATATCAATTAACAAGACAAATAATACAGTAAATTGGAACAACTTAGCTGGAAAATCGAGGCGTAGCGTAGCTACTGTCCTAAAAAGTGATTTCACCCCCACTGATAATAATCATAGTACAAATGGGCTGCCGGCGGTCACTCTCCAGGATTCAACGGCGAAGTCTCCGATCGTGTGTACTCACGGAAGGAGGCTTTGGACTTGTCTATGTGGATTGCCCAATTAACAGAGTATTGTGTAAGAAAGAACAAAACATATTGTATATTATGCGAAGAACAAAGGCCATTTTCTTGCAAGGAGAAGAAGAAGATGATTATGATATGTGTCTTATGCTAAGAAGAATAATAGTGATTTCTACAAGGATGATCAGAATATTAGACACATTAACGTTGGGAATTGCCCATTAACCGTTGGGGGTTACAGACAACATAACGGCTAGGGTATTAACTCTAAACGGGGGTTACATATAAAATCATAATTTTTAAGCATAACCAACAATCCTCCACATGATTCAAAATTATCAAAGGAAGAAAAATTAAAAGGAAGTGAGAAAGGCAATGGATTTTAGATACGTAACATCGATACCTTGTGGGCTTGAATCGACACTTAGTGGAACAAGCTCATGGCTGTAGATTATAGGTGAATTATATTCTTGAACCCATTATCTATGATACAATCAATTGAACTTGCACACATATCAAAAAATCCTAAATCTACACAAGTCTGCGATTGGGCGGCTCTAGAGAATTTGCCAAAGACTCTCATAGGAAGCGGCCTACACTTCCACCTTTATATAGGTGAACCCATCAAGTGTAAACTGACATACACCACCCTTTAGGGCTATGAATTTCATTAAGAATCTAAACGATTCATCCTTTCACAATTTGTCAGTAAGCACCATATGCACACAAAAAGGGATATAAATAATTGTAGTGCTATAATTAAGTAATTACGTGACTTGTTGTTACCTATTGAACTCAATTCATGGGATCTCCAATCACATGGGTTGGGTTTCCATTGCGTATTACTTACTCAAGATGTTGGCAATAGTCTTATCCCTCTGGATGCTTCATGGACACTCAGTTTAATCAATCCCTTTCTGCTAGGTTCTTTTCAGACCTTACAAATTCTATGGAAATAACACCGTTTACTGATTAGTCTTCATTCAATATTATGTCTCAAGCGAATATTTCTCTGTTTCCCATTATACACATGGTTCATTGCTCGTCCAATAGCAGCTTGAGAATCACAATGCAGATGTGACAACCCCAAAATAGGTCCATTCCACCCAACCCATTTTGAGTCGTCAAATACATGGTACAGAAAATAACTACAACTTTATTACAACAATTGTCGTGCAAAATACAACAACACATATGCTGTGAGTTTGGATACAAATATATACCAAATGTGACTCATGTTCCAACCGTGGACATCACCTCACAATAACACCTTACATAAAGGTATAGTCAAAAACTGTTTTAGAAACTAGAATCTTTGGAAAGTGCTCAAGGAAACCTTCGTACATGGGAGGCCACGCGTCTAGGTTATGATAGATATCATATGGCCACAGAATTATCCTTGGTTGACCCAATAGACCCCAAAGAAAAACGAGAAGATTACTATCATATTCTTCCCAATGGTGAGTCTTCTCTTGACTTATCATTATCTCCACTGTCTCTAATTGAGAATTATACTTCAAACAAACACCAAGATTATATAGGTAGTGCCCATAGATATACTCAGCAAGTGGATGAGCACATCCCTGTCTTATGATGACACGAGGTTGTATGTCGTTAGACATCTTGTATGATAGTGGCAAACCACCCTTCCAACGTTGGGTACACCTTACCCTATTGGATTCACCAAATATAACTACTAAATGAACTTTTCTATACTGCTTCGGGAGAACATCCACAGCTAGAGACCACCGTTCTATTTTCCCGTTACCCTCGCTCGACCCAGCTACACTCTTATTACCTGAAAGGAATAGTGAAGCAAAAGGGTGAGCACAACTAGCTCAGTAAAGAATATCATGACTAAAGATAATTAAATTATCAATAGCCTTCATCAATAATAAATCAGAGATTTAGAACATATGGTAAATGATAAAAATTTCAACCATAGTTGCAGCGGAACGAGCAATCCATTAGAAGAGTCAAATAGACTATAAAGTCTATTATTTTCTCCATGTTAAAAATCCACCAACAATGTTTTATCCCTGTAACATCAATCAACAATTCTGGTCCACAATCATATGAATAACTCATAATCATAACTGTAGTTCTAAATTCCTCTTCTCATCTAGGACGAAGATAATTTTCATCACCTGAAACATCAAACATCATGGTTATACCAAATCACAATTCCTGTTCATAATCATACTAATAACTTCATCTTTGCACTACGGGCCAAAGATATTCATCAACAAGTCATCTTTGCACTACAGGCCAAAGATATTCATCCACAGTTCATCTTTGCATTACTGGCCAAAGATATTCATCTACAATTCATCTTTGCACTACAGGCCAAAGATATTCCTCAACAATTCATATTTGCACTACAGGCCAAATATATTCATATCTTAAAGAAATATATAATCATTTCAGAATTTATATACACCATAATTATAACCATGTTAATCAATTCATCTTTACACTTAAGCTAAAGATATTCAATTGTAAATTCAATGGTCATGATCATACCAGTCACAATTCAACTTTGCACTACAGGCCAAAGAGAACCCTAGTCATGATCATACCAATAATCTACCCATCTTTACACTCCAGTGAAAGAGAAATTCAACATCAGGGTTATAAAAATGTTATATATGATAATAAAATTAATATAATCAACATATAGATTTAATCTCAAGAGTAATATTCATAAATCAACTATAATTTGGTTAGTAAAAGAAACCAATTTTGTCGTGAATAGTAACTCGTGAATAGTAACTCATGAATAGTAACTCATGAATAGTAACTCGTGAATAGTAACACCGACTCAAAAAGGTAGAAATTCCACAATAAAATTTATACCAATACTTCGGTATAATGATATTGAAAGAATAACATTTCTTAAGCTTATAAACAATTTATTTAAATTGTTTACACTTTACTAATTAATGCATTTAATCATCATAAAATGCCAACTCTTAAGATTTCATCATCAATAACCAAAACCCTCATCAAAAATCTGCATATACCTCATATAGGATTCTCAAGCCATAAAATCCTATTTTCCAATTTTCTTTCTTCACAAAACATATTTAATTCATTTACTCATAACTAGACCATTTTTATGAAAAATACCAAATCAGTTCCAAAAATATTTCTTTTCTGGGATTTAGCATAATATAGTCCCATAGTGAACATATATTTTTCTCAGAATTTTTAAAAGTCATTTACTATTTTTCATATGGCCAAAATAGCCGAATATTTAGACATTTATCAAAAATTGTACTTTTGTCTAAAAATTCTGAAATTTACAGAGTATACTTCTATCATATACATGTACTCCCAATAAAAATTTCATCAATTTTGGAGTTAACCACAAGGAATTATAAGCGGTTACTTTTAAAATAGTCTTTTCCCATAAAATTCATAACTCTCAATCTATACATCCAAAAATCACCATTTTTGGACACAATCAAGAAAACTCATCAAAATATCATTTCAAATTTTTCCAGAATTTTTGAAGGTCAGAAAAATTACGAAATTAAAAATCATAACAACCCTTAAAATCCCTTAATATCCCTTACTATCCCTTACCTCAAAAGAGCAGTACTTCTGATCGGTATAAGGCTGAAGGAAACTTGCACTGATGAATAGAAACTCATAAGTATCTAAATACTCACAAATTATACTCAATAATCTAGAGAGAGAAAGAGAGAAAACTTATGTTTCTGGTGTGATTTTCAATTCTAACTTAGCCCTCTATTTATAGGAAAATTTTGGTAGGTTTGACCTGCAACCTGATGGCTTTACCTGCTACTATTCCCACCCACCACATTTGAAATATAATTCAGCACATTTCTTCACCAACCACAAGTGGGGCCCACCAATTCTAGAATTTTCCACCAAAATGATAAACTCCGAAAATTCAACAATTTCTGAACCAGTCATCTCGTAAAATTCATAATAAATCATACGTTCATTTTTAACGGTTCAAAATTTGTGGGCATATACTCAACTTATATATGTATAACATATCCAAAAATTACCACGATCCAACGGTCGGATTAAAAATTATAACCCCCACAAAAAATCCTGATTTTTAATACCTCCATTCCGACAAAAATACGGATAAAAATCTCAACATTAACTCCTTCATTTTTTAACCACAAAAATATATCCCTCATTTATATCCACATAAAATAAATATTTTCTTATCATATGAATCAATAATTAATTATTCACAAATAATATTACAGAATCACATTTATGACAACCAGGCCGTTCCCAGGAAAGAGGGGGCTTTCCAATAAGGATTTCTCCTTACTGGCGCGCAATTAGATGACCAAACCTCTCCTTAGACAGAACTTTCTAGACATTGCCAATAATGCTATCTAATAATACTATTCAAATAATATGAATTATTGATCTGATAATGGGAAATACTGTGCAGCAACAATTATTGAACAACAATAATACAAAATTTCAACGTAGCAATTATTGAATCAATAAAATAAAATATTGAACAGTAATTACTGTAACAATTATTGAGTAGTGCCTTCTTACGTAAGAATCAATAATTTCAAAAATACTATGCAATACCGTGTGCTACTGTGCAATAACGCGTATTACTGTATTTTAACCACCGGGTATTCCAACAGTGTTAACGGTAACAACTACGCCGTTATTTGTAAAAACTCAAATTTGTCGTTTTCTTCACCCGACAGTTATTCGTTATGGGGCCCACAAAGAGCTGCGCCGTCGTACGAATATTCCCCGACAGAAAGAATATTCCACGACCAAACGAATATTCCCCGACAACAATGATTATTTTATAACCACTTGCTTATTTTGAAAAAAAATTCATATTTCACCCATAACTTTAAACTTTTATCAATTTAACCATTTACTGAATAGTAATTATAAGAAAAATTGAATACTTTTATTTCATAAAATTCGGGGTCTTACAATCTCCCCTCCTTATGAAATTTCGTCCCCGAAATTTACGTACCTGGTATTTCAAAGAGTTGAGAATACCTTGCTTTCATTTCAGATTCCATCTTCCCTGTCATCACGATTTCTCCATTGCTCATCTCCTGTATTTCAGATATCATTCTAGAATACAGCTTCAAAACAAGGGTTAATTTAACAAATTAACATATCACATAATATCCCGATATTATGACTGACCAACAAATAAGCTTAGGTAGGACACACTAGCGAAGGATTTACTCATCTCTCCCCTCCTAGTTCTATTTCCCAATCTCCGCCAGAGATCATATCCCTAAGCTCTGATACCACCTGTGACAACCCCAAAATAGGTCCATTCCACCCAACCCATTTTGAGTCGTCAAATACATGGTACAGAAAATAACTACAACTTTATTACAACAATTGTCGTGCAAAATACAACAACACATATGCTGTGAGTTTGGATACAAATATATACCAAATGTGACTCATGTTCCAACCGTGGACATCACCTCACAATAACACCTTACATAAAGGTATAGTCAAAAACTGTTTTAGAAATTAGAATCTTTGGAAAGTGCTCAAGGAAACCTTCGTACATGGGAGGCCACGCGTCTAGGTTATGATAGATATCATATGGCCACAGAATTATCCTTGGTTGACCCAATAGACCCCAAAGAAAAACGAGAAGATTACTATCATATTCTTCCCAATGGTGAGTCTTCTCTTGACTTATCATTATCTCCACTGTCTCTAATTGAGAATTATACTTCAAACAAACACCAAGATTATATAGGTAGTGCCCATAGATATACTCAGCAAGTGGATGAGCACATCCCTGTCTTATGATGACACGAGGTTGTATGTCCTTAGACATCTTGTATGATAGTGGCAAACCACCCTTCCAACGTTGGGTACACCTTACCCTATTGGATTCACCAAATATAACTACTAAATGAACTTTTCTATACTGCTTCGGGAGAACATCCACAGCTAGAGACCACCGTTCTATTTCCCCGTTACCCTCGCTCGACCCAGCTACACTCTTATTACCTGAAAGGAATTGTGAAGCAAAAGGGTGAGCACAACTAGCTCAGTAAAGAATATCATGACTAAAGATAATTAAATTATCAATAGCCTTCATCAATAATAAATCAGAGATTTAGAACATATGGTAAATGATAAAAATTTCAACCATAGTTGCAGCGGAACGAGCAATCCATTAGAAGAGTCAAATAGACTATAAAGTCTATTATTTTCTCCATGTTAAAAATCCACCAACAATGTTTTATCCCTGTAACATCAATCAACAATTCTGGTCCACAATCATATGAATAACTCATAATCATAACTGTAGTTCTAAATTCCTCTTCTCATCTAGGACGAAGATAATTTTCATCACCTGAAACATCAAACATCATGGTTATACCAAATCACAATTCCTGTTCATAATCATACTAATAACTTCATCTTTGCACTACGGGCCAAAGATATTCATCAACAAGTCATCTTTGCACTACAGGCCAAAGATATTCATCCACAGTTCATCTTTGCATTACTGGCCAAAGATATTCATCTACAATTCATCTTTGCACTACAGGCCAAAGATATTCCTCAACAATTCATATTTGCACTACAGGCCAAATATATTCATATCTCAAAGAAATATATAATCATTTCAGAATTTATATACACCATAATTATAACCATGTTAATCAATTCATCTTTACACTTAAGCTAAAGATATTCAATTGTAAATTCAATGGTCATGATCATACCAGTCACAATTCAACTTTGCACTACAGGCCAAAGAGAACCCTAATCATGATCATACCAATAATCTACCCATCTTTACACTCCAGTGAAAGAGAAATTCAACATCAGGGTTATAAAAATGTTATATATGATAATAAAATTAATATAATCAACATATAGATTTAATCTCAAGAGTAATATTCATAAATCAACTATAATTTGGTTAGTAAAAGAAACCAATTTTGTCGTGAATAGTAACTCGTGAATAGTAACTCATGAATAGTAACTCATGAATAGTAACTCGTGAATAGTAACACCGACTCAAAAAGGTAGAAATTCCACAATAAAATTTATACCAATACTTCGGTATAATGATATTGAAAGAATAACATTTCTTAAGCTTATAAACAATTTATTTAAATTGTTTACACTTTACTAATTAATGCATTTAATCATCATAAAATGCCAACTCTTAAGATTTCATCATCAATAACCAAAACCCTCATCAAAAATCTGCATATACCTCATATAGGATTCTCAAGCCATAAAATCCTATTTTCCAATTTTCTTTCTTCACAAAACATATTTAATTCATTTACTCATAACTAGACCATTTTTATGAAAAATACCAAATCAGTTCCAAAAATATTTCTTTTCTGGGATTTAGCATAATATAGTCCCATAGTGAACATATATTTTTCTCAGAATTTTTAAAAGTCATTTACTATTTTTCATATGGCCAAAATAGCCGAATATTTAGACATTTATCAAAAATTGTACTTTTGTCTAAAAATTCTGAAATTTACAGAGTATACTTCTATCATATACATGTACTCCCAATAAAAATTTCATCAATTTTGGAGTTAACCACAAGGAATTATAAGCGGTTACTTTTAAAATAGTCTTTTCCCGTAAAATTCATAACTCTCAATCTATACATCCAAAAATCACCATTTTTGGACACAATCAAGAAAACTCATCAAAATATCATTTCAAATTTTTCCAGAATTTTTGAAGGTCAGAAAAATTACGAAATTAAAAATCATAACAACCCTTAAAATCCCTTAATATCCCTTACTATCCCTTACCTCAAAAGAGCAGTACTTCTGATCGGTATAAGGCTGAAGGAAACTTGCACTGATGAATAGAAACTCATAGAGTATCTAAATACTCACAAATTATACTCAATAATCTAGAGAGAGAAAGAGAGAAAACTTATGTATTCTGGTGTGATTTTCAATTCTAACTTAGCCCTCTATTTATAGGAAAATTTTGGTAGGTTTGACCTGCAACCTGATGGCTTTACCTGCTACTATTCCCACCCACCACATTTGAAATATAATTCAGCACATTTCTTCACCAACCACAAGTGGGGTCCACCAATTCTAGAATTTTCCACCAAAATGATAAACTCCGAAAATTCAACAATTTCTGAACCAGTCATCTCGTAAAATTCATAATAAATCATACGTTCATTTTTAACGGTTCAAAATTTGTGGGCATATACTCAACTTATATATGTATAACATATCCAAAAATTACCACGATCCAACGGTCGGATTAAAAATTATAACCCCCACAAAAAACCCTGATTTTTAATACCTCCATTCCGACAAAAATACGGATAAAAATCTCAACATTAACTCCTTCATTTTTTAACCACAAAAATATATCCCTCATTTATATCCACATAAAATAAATATTTTCTTATCATATGAATCAATAATTAATTATTCACAAATAATATTACAGAATCACATTTATGACAACCAGGCCGTTCCCAGGAAAGAGGGGGCTTTCCAATAAGGATTTCTCCTTACTGGCGCGCAATTAGATGACCAAACCTCTCCTTAGACAGAACTTTCTAGACATTGCCAATAATGCTATCTAATAATACTATTCAAATAATATGAATTATTGATCTGATAATGGGAAATACTGTGCAGCAACAATTATTGAACAACAATAATACAAAATTTCAACGTAGCAATTATTGAATCAATAAAATAAAATATTGAACAGTAATTACTGTAACAATTATTGAGTAGTGCCTTCTTACGTAAGAATCAATAATTTCAAAAATACTATGCAATACCGTGTGCTACTGTGCAATAACGCGTATTACTGTATTTTAACCACCGGGTATTCTAACAGTGTTAACGGTAACAACTACGCCGTTATTTGTAAAAACTCAAATTTATCGTTTTCTTCACCCGACAGTTATTCGTTATGGGGCCCACAAAGAGCTGCGCCGTCGTACGAATATTCCCCGACAGAAAGAATATTCCACGACCAAACGAATATTCCCCGACAAAAATGATTATTTTATAACCACTTGCTTATTTTGAAAAAAAATTCATATTTCACCCATAACTTTAAACTTTTATCAATTTAACCATTTACTGAATAGTAATTATAAGAAAAATTGAATACTTTTATTTCATAAAATTCGGGGTCTTACAGCAGAGATATAGAAGGAATTGGTTTAGACCACAACGTTATGTCTGCCAATAAATTCCTCAGCCACTCTGCTTCTGTACCTGTCAATTCTAATGCAATAAATTCATATTTCATATTAGATTTAGCAGTACAGTTTGTTTAGCAGATCTCCAAGAGACAACTCATCCACTTAAAGTAAACACATATCCACTAGTGGAGCTTTGTTTCATCATTATCAGATACCTAATTAGTATCACAATATCCTTCAAAAACATTAGGATGATCAGAAAAATGTACACTTACATTTACTGTTCCTTTTAAATAACTCATTAGACGTGACAATGCATTCCAATTTTTCTTATGCGTATATCTGCTAATTCTACTAATGACATATGTTATATCAAGTCGAGTACAATTCATTAAGTACATTACACTATCAATGATTCTGGCATCTTCAATTTATGCAATATCAATCTCCTTTATTTTCTTTAAATGCACAAACTAGAGTCACAAGGTGTTCCTAATGGCTCTTTATTAAAGAAATTAAATTTCTTAAGAATTCCACATAATATAAACAAACCACGTGCATTTTTATTAATTCTAATTCCAAGAATCACGTTCATTTTTCATGTCAAATTTAGAGAATAAAAAATGTTTTAATGATTTTCACAACTTTCTCATCAGTACCAAATATCAGCAAATCATCCACATAAATAAATAATCACATCACAATTTTCATGCTTTTGTATCTCATGCATATATCACATTTCTCATGCTTCACATCTTATGTATAATTCGCATTTTATACATGCTTCATCTTTCTCATATTATACATTTATACATGCTTAACATCTGATACATGCTCCATAATGCTCATACTTCGTATTTCTATAGTTCACATAGAACAATTAACTTAAATCATCAACAGACTAGCTATTAACAGTTATTATCACATTGTTGCACGAAGTGCATATTAAAATAATTCACAAGAATTTTCCATAATGCTGAACATTAGCACATAAAAACAAGTGCTGAAAAACTTACTTTAGAAATTATCAATAGACCGGTCAACTTTTAACTTCTTTTTAAACACCCAACAGATTTACTTCTTTTTAGGCAAAATAACTAACTCTCATGTATAATTACTCATAATGAATAACATCTTTTCAAAATATTGCATCAAATGACTCCATTGCCTCTTAGGGTCATCTCCAGTTATCAAAAGTCTATATGCAACACTGTTTGAAACATATCCAGTAAAAATATAAACAATTGTTTTATGTCCAATTTTATTTCCTTTTTTTTTAAAATTCTGGTATAGCTACTTTAGCTAGACACCCCCACATTTTAAGATACCCCAAGTTAGAGTACATGTGTTATTACAACATGATAATTTAATTTCAAGCACCAACAATTAATATTTCAAAAATATTAACAAAGGAATTAAATAACATACAATATTACTCAATTAATATTCCAAGTATGCTATAAACACATTAACATACTTCATAAAATTTACAACAGTATCTTATCATCACCATAGGTTACTGAAATTTTCTGGAATTTTTCTGAAGATTATGCAAATTATCACAATTAATTAACTATTGCATAAAAACTAGACTTGATCAAGTATGTCAACTCCACTATGCATGAAAAGGTGAATATAAACTACTGACGCTGAAAATGGACTTCTTAAGAATGTGAATCTAAGACATATATCACCAGCAGAATTAAAAAAAATCAGAAGAATAGCTGTGAACTTTTAACATTAACAATGAATTAATAGCTTGCGAAAACCAGTGGGTATGGTCCAGAACTCATGTATGCCAACCTCAATCAGTTCATTCCTCATTCAGGTTCAATTTTTGCTCTCAAGTTGAACTTGAATCAATGAATGTGAATAATTCTTACTCAGCCACTGTTTTAATTACTAAACCAAAACTAGTGGCGCAACCTTAAGCCCAAAAACACCCTTTGCCAAATTAACAAAAACAACCGCCTCAAATCTCAAAAACGAAGAACACAAAATAAGAAGGCAGAGCAAAAACGGAAGCACCCATTACAATTTTTGAGGATTCTTGATATGGCTCACCAAAATTTTATTGATCCTCTAAACCACACAACAACCAAAGACTTATAACAAAGTAACCAGGACCGAAAAAAAAAAAAGAAATGTTTGGTCCTCCAAATCTCACACACACAATATATAGATACGTCCTTGTAAAATAAATATATTCTTGCCTTATTTATAATTAAGAAAAGACAGATACCATATGACAGAACTGAAAGGTAGGCAGAGCCATAGAGGTAGACTTGCTCCAGAATGGCATGCAAATCAAATAGACTAATATCAAAATCACATGTAAGATTATGCAGCAGAAATTCTATTACTCTTGCTTTACTGCATGCAAGTGTTTTGCATTTAGGATAAAGCGAAGAGACAGCCAAAAAAGAGATGTCATTTAAGAGAAACCTTGAAGATTAGAATACATGAAGAATCAGGTATATTTTAGAAAACAAGAATTTACTGAGAGCAATTATCTTTCACACCTGTCAAACAATTACTGTGGTGCTAATAAAAAATTTATAAATTATGAATCTTACCGTTTTCTTTTACGTCATTTAGTATGACAACACATAATAGTGTTATTTCTTTCTTTCCATATCATTGAAGAATTATTTTTTTATTATTTTATATATATATATAGAGAGAGAGAGATGAAAATATTTTACACTTTCTCGTAGCACAAAATTACGCCATTATCAATTTAAATAATCAATTTCTCAATTAAATCATGACTATTTCTCCTTTTGTCTCATTTGAAGTATAAAAATCAAAATTGATTATTGCACATGGCTGAATAGTCGGACAAAATGATTACTCCAACATCATCATGTCCATATTTTATAACTATAAGATACAAATGATATAAATTTTGGTACTATGTGCAGGTAAGAACAAAAAACATAGGGGAATGAAATAATCAAACTTTCTTTTTGTATCCACCTATATTCACGTGAAGATTATATAATAAGTGTTGGAAAATATTTTTTTTTTCCTTCCAGTTTCCAGAATCGCAGTTATAACTAGATATTCTTATTAATAGATTAAATAAGTTTTTTAGATTGTTGGAAAATATATCAATTAACAAGACAAATAATACAGTAAATTGGAACAACTTAGCTGAAAAACCGAGGCGTAGCGTAGCTACTGTCTTAAAAAGTGATTTCGTCCCCACTGATAATAATCACAGTACCAATGGGCTGCCGGCGGTCACTCTCCAGGATTCAACGGCGAAGTCTTCGATCGTGTGTACTCACGGAAGGAGGCTTTGGACTTGTCTATGTGGATTGCCCAATTAACAGAGTATTGTGCCCAATTAACAGAGTATTGTGTAAGAAAGAACAAAACAGATTGTATATTATGCGAAGAACAAAGGCCATTTTCTTGCAAGGAGAAGAAGATGATAATTATGATATGTGTCTTGTGCTAAGAAGAATAATAGTGATTTCTATAAGGATAATCATAATATTAGACACATTAACGTTGGGAATTGCCCATTAACCGTTGGGGGTTACAGACAAAATAACGGCTAGGGTATTAACTCTAAACGGGGGTTACATATAAAATCATAATTTTTAAGCATAACCAACAAAGAGAACCTAATTACCAATTAAGGTCTATAGTGCTTACTAACAGTACTCAAGGGTCCAAATCGAGAGGATTAGTACATTAAGGGCTCAATTATAACACGGATGGAACTTTGAGAGATTAAAGTGTTATTAGCTCAATTAAATATAAACCCAAGAAAAAAGAAAGAAAAATTACAAAATTAAATCAAAGTTAAAAAATGATATAATGTGAATGATAGAGGGTGAAATTTATTATCATATTTTGTCAATTTTACAAAAAAAAAAGTCACATTTATCGAGTCATATATTGGTAAACAACTTATTGTTCATTATTTTTTTTATGTATAAACAAGTTTAAACTATAGTTTAAAATATATTGACGCAGTGGAAGTAAACAGAAACCGTTATCAATTGTTGAACAACGCACGATTACCAAACGATAACCTTCTACAACCTGTTGATTCTACGAATTTTAGGAAATAGGCAACAAAATTTTAATTTAGAGAATTTTGGAAATAAGAAAAGTCTATTATTCATAAAAAACTGCTTCTTCCCATCATAACAAACGTTTAAATAACAAAATCCTAAGAGCGGAATCCAAAACGAAAAAGGAAAACTAATAAGGAAAATTATAAAAATAACCCAAAAATAATAAAATATAATTTTGAAGGGCTAAACGATGGAATTTGACCAAAACACCCTGCAATTCACAAGCGAAGATAGTGACTTTTGATCTTTGACCCTTTTCTAATGAAACTAGGCTCCGAAAACGCCAAAATCCGACACTCCAAACTTGAAAGAAATTATCAAATTGCCACTAGATCATATATTTCCATAAACTGGATCAAATCTTTCCATAAACTGACACGCTTGTTCTTCAACCGCATTATATGTTATTATTGATAAGGGTATAATAATACCCAAAATTGGTGCATGCATGCGTTTGGACCTTCAAACACACTAAATTATGCCACAATGTTGATAACCAAACCTAAATTTTAAATAAAAAATAGTAACCATTTTAATTCCATTAGAAAACCTGATTCTTAATTTGAGAGACATACCTGGAGATCAAGTGACCCTAGGAAGGGCACCAAGTCCGCTATATTGAAAGCACCAGCAATGTCCGCGAGCTCTTGAATAATCCCACTTAATTCAAATCTCACAGCTCTACTTTTCCCAAACAACATTCTACAAGTCATGTCCTCAATCAACACTCCCACTTTCTCAGTAACATCCACCACAACACGCGCTGCAGCAACCTCCTTAAGCCCCTCCACCAACAACCCAAGCTCCTCCCTTCTCATCCCCCAATACGAATTGTGGGCAAGGAAATCGCGCCTTGCTCGCTTAGGGTTTCATGTTGGCTGAGGAGGAGAGAAATCCACGAAGAATACGGAATTGATTGGTTGATTGTAGAGGGGAGAACGACAGGTGGGCGATTACTCCAACGACGCGTGGCAGAACCCCTAGAATCCGGAAACCGTGTTAGGGTTATTGGGATTCCAAGAGCCTTCTTCGGTTCTTCGAGTTGAGAGAGTGTTCGAATCTTGTTAGTGCTTTTTAGGTGGAATATCCGAGCCTTAAGCTACTAAAAGAGTCCGAGTCTTGTGTCCGGAGAGAAGTCCCCCTTCCAAATAGAATGGAAGGGGTATTTATAGGGTATTCTGAAAAGTAGTCATGTGCAAGGCACATGCCTTCAGGAAAATTTCAGAAATACCCTTTAGTCCTTAGAATAATGCCCCTATTGTCCTGTCCTTCTAGCCACCAATCCAATCCCTCAATCAATTCCCAAAATGAGCCGCCTCCACAAGTCTTCCGCCTCGGGACACGTGGAGGCTTCTCCCGGTCTAGCACATTTATTTCTGACTTTTTCATCTTCATTCCATTAGGTTATGCGAACCCTAACTTGCACATTTAATGAGGTCGTGGAACCCTACTTGTGCATTTAATTTAATTAGGTCATGTGAACCCTAATTTTGCACATGGGCCCACATTTGCCCCCTGCGCGAGAGTCGCATTTCCAAATAGATGATCGCGCAAGAACACTTTCAGCTTTTAGACGATTCTGCGTGACTTCACTTCACGGGTCTTGAAGACCATGGTCCTAGTAAAAGGAAAAATACTCGTGAGCCAAACCCTTGGATTTGTTTATTTATTTATTTTTTCAGAAAATTGAAAACAAGAAAAATAATCAAATAGCATTCAATAAATAAAAGAAATTTTTATTATTTTGGGGATACAAAATCTTTCTTTTTTTATCAAACCAAATAAAATTAAATCTCAATTTTATTTTGGAAATCAAAGACTGGATTTTATTTTGGAAATAAAATCAAATCTTTCTTTATTTTGAAAATGAAATCAAATATTTTAGATTTTGGAAATAAAATCCAAACTTTCTTTATTTTAAACCCCAAATCTTTATTTATTTGATATATATATATATATATATATATATATATATATATATATATATATATATGTATATGAGCCATTTTCGAAAATCATCTCTTCTCTTTTGAATAAAATCAAGCTTTAATCTTATTCTTCTCTTGGGAATAAAATCAAGCTTTAATCTTATTCTTTTCGAAAAAATATAAACTTTTTACTTATCTTTATTTTGGAGAAGTAAGAAGTCTCTATTCATAATCCCTCGCCGCATGTCTTGCTTCTGATTAGGTGAAAGATCAGTCATTCATCCCAAGCAATTGATTCGATAGAGCAACAGGATCTCAAAGGTATGAGGGAATAATCCATATGTGTTCGAGCCCAATAGGGCCGAACCTTAGCCTCTGTTCTTCTTTTTCATCATTTTTTTTTGAAGGAGACAGCCCCCCTAGGTGGAGGCGGAACCTTATAGGGCGCCGAAGCTTAGGGCGCCGAACCCCCTTTTTTTTTGTTTTGTTTTTTTTTTTGAAGGAGCAGCCCCTAGGTGGTGGCGGAACCCTATAGGGCGCCGAATCCTAGGGCCGAACCTTTTTTTTTTTTTTGAAGGAGCAGCCCCTAGGTGGTGGCGGAACCCTATAGGGCGCCGAATCCTAGAACCGAACCTTTTTTTTTTTTGAAGGAGCAGCCCCTAGGTGGTGGCCGAACCCTATAGGAGCCGAACCCTATAGGGCGCCGAACCCTAGGGCTGAGCCTTAATTTTTTTTTTTTTTGAAGGAGCAGCCCCTAGGTGGTGGCCGAACCCTATAGGGCGCCGAATCCTAGGGCTGAACCTGATTTTTTTTTTTTTGAAGGAGCAGCCCCTAGGTGGTGGCCGAACCCTATAGGAGCCGAACCCTATAGGGCGCCGAACCCTAGGGCTGAGCCTTAATTATTTTTTTTTTTTGAAGGAGCAGCCTCTAGGTGGTGGCCGAACCCTAAAGGGCGCCGAATCCTAGGGCTGAACCTGATTTTTTTTTTCTTTTTTTTTTGAAGGAGCAGCCCCTAGGTGGTGACCGAACCCTATAGGAGCCGAACCCTATAGGGCGCCGAACCCTAGGGCTGAGCCTTAATTTTTTTTTTTTTAAGGAGAGATCCCGCTCTAGGTGGTGGCCGAACCCTATAGGAGCCGAACCCTATAGGGCGCCGAACCTTTATCAATTTTTTTTTTTTTTTTTTTGATCTTCCGAGCCCTAATACCTTGAGTACATCTTGGTTTTTTCCTCGGATAATGAAGTGTGGCTTTACATTTTTCCTTGACGAAAACGCGAAAAGAGAAAAATTGATATGCTTGCATGCTACGAAACCACTCCAGATGACCGCACCTCTAGGGGGCGAACCCTAGGGAGGCCGAACCCTAGGGGGCCGAACCCTAGGGGGGCCGAACCCTAGGGGGTGAACTCTAGGCAGAAATTCACGTTTTGGACGAAAAAATGAAGTTCGGGACGACGAGCCTCTACTATTAGAAGCGTCATTTGGAGTTTTGGGGCCTATAATATATCAAAACGACCGTATCGACGAGCCCTTCAAAACTCATGGCTGTGCCATGGCCTATGCTGTTTTAAGTCCAAAAAAGGCTCCGAAGGATGGATTTTGGCTGTCCGAAGTTTTTTTGATAATTTTCGGGAATTTTTTCTTGCATAAATGTACTCCTTCAATCTTTCTGACATTGTTTCTTCTTGTTTTCAAGTGTTTTGAAGCTCAACTATTGGACGTTCGCTCCTTATTGCTATGGTGAGTACTTCGTGTTCATATAGTTTACTTGACATTCTTGATATGCTTTCCTTACAATTGTTATAATGAACTTCCCCTTGCTTGTAGGCCCTCTCTCCCGAATGCTCTGCAGAACTAAGAACTCCCAATGAATCCCCATTCATCACTGATTGGGGGAGAGCCCCCTTCTTTGGTCCTTCTGACGTCTTTTGGGATAGAGTTAGAGACTATGACCGTACGAGTTTTCCACCCCCAGAGAAAGAAGGCTTGTTTCTGTATGCCCCAGCTTCTGAAGGTTGGGATGACTTTCCTCATGCCGATTGCATTCCCCGCCTATGCATAGAGAAGCAAGAGTACCCATTCAGTCCCCTTCGCTTCCTGTCAGATTCATCTGCTCGCATTCAAGGATGGCAAGATTGGACCGACGAGATCCTTGACAACGCTGAATATGTGGAAATACTGAAGAATGCGAGTATCTTTCGTTGTGTTCAACTGTGTAGAGACCTACGAATTTACCAGGATCATAACGCACTTACTGTGTTGATCTCACGATGGTGTTCCTCTACTTGCACATTCATCACTGCCTGGGGGGAATTCACCCCTACTCTAGAGGATGTTTATGCCCTCTACCAGTAAGTTTTCTTCTTTTATTCCTTTCATTCATTCTCATTTTATATATATATATATATATATATATATATATATATATATATATATATATATATATATATATTTATTTTTATTTTATTTTTATTTTTTTTTGAATCTCGTCTTGTAGCCTTCCCATTGTTGCTTCGAACTCCTGCGGCCCTTCTAACATGTCCACTAGAGATAACGAATGCGTTGCCTACTTGATGGAAGCCTTCAGGCAATCTTCCCACTTCACTTCCCGCTTCAAGGGTGATACGCTCCTTCCGGATTTCGAGAGTTCAGGTCGGCAAAAGAATTCTTGGTTATCCTGGGTGCGCTATTTCTTCCGTGATTACAAGACCAACCAGTGGAACAGCTCAGTTTACGATAAGTCTGTTCTTGCCTTCCGTGAAGAGACTTGCCCCTTTCCTCTGGCAGCTTATATATCTAGTTATGTGGTTGTCCCGTTTCATCTTCCCTGGGTCTCCCATAGACGGTCCTTCTGCCCGTATGTTTAGTTTGGCGGCGTTGTTATCCCGAGGCTCGGAGATTCCCCTTGCTCCTCTCTTCCTAGGGACCTTATATCGTCGCCTAGACGAAACAACCCTTGCCATGAAAGAATCTGTTGGGAGGTAATCACTTTCATATTTTATATTTAATTGTCATTCAAACTGCCTTTCTTTTCCTTCAACCTTTTCTATATATATATATATATATATATATATATATATATATATATATATATATATATATATATATATTTGTTTTTTATTTACTCAGGTATGATGTCAGTTGCTTCATTCCATGCTCCTTCCTTCAGATCTTTCTTTTCGAGCGCTTTCCGGGCTATTCCGATCTTGAACATCTTTCTACAAGAAAGAAAAAATCTCATTCTCTCCCACCACGCAACATCATTCCTCGCGTGCTACGCTGGATTGATCACCGTTCTAGTCCTGACAGTACGGATTTGCGACATTTCCTTGATGATTATTCATGCTTCACTGCTCGTCCTTATACCGTCGTTTCAGGGGGTTGCGGTCATCTACCTCACTTCTACAAGCATAAATTTCGTACCTTCTCCAACCTCAGCAGAAATAGTTTGAGTGGCTCCGCACTGTCTTGGTTCGTTTTCCTTCGGTCCACAGAGCTTCCATATTTCCTTGAGAATAATAGTTTTGGTACTGTACTATATTCTCCTCACAGGGTCATGAGACAATTCGGATACGACCAGGAACGCCCTTTCGGTCACACCTGCCGGGGGAATTATGAGGATGTTCTTCTCAATTTCGTCTCTACTTCCTCCTCTTTTACATGGGCATTTCCGAGGCCATCAAGTGATCCCCATAGACCCCTTCCTTTTGTCATACCAGATGACTCCCGAAGCGGGCGATATACCGCTGGAGAACGTAATTACTGGCAAGTCAACCTTAAAAGATGGGAGGATGATACCTTGATTTGTTCATTGCCGGTCTCTATTTCACAACGTCTTCAATGGGGCCGGCTGCTATGCTCTCCCAAGCCCAATGTTCGCTCAGCACTTTGGCCAGCCAGTAGCCGCTTGGCTGAGCGTGACATTTTGATGCCTAAGTCGTCTCCCCCTAAGCAGATCATTCCATCACAGGTTCCCACTACTTCCAGGAGTCTTCCACCACGGGCTCCATTTCGGGTGTCCTCTCTAGCTCCTCCCCAGGGATCCTCTGATGCCGAGGAGATGAGAGTTACTCGTTCTAAAACGAGAGCAGCTACTACTACTGATTCTGAGATAGCTCCTCCTATTGCTTCTGCCGTGGTTCCAGTCAGTCGTCCTCCTATCAGGCTTATCATAAAGCCATTAGCAAAACGCCCTCTCGATAATGTTGATCCTAGTATCCCGGCAGCCGAGGATCCGATTAAGAAGCGTCGTAGAAATTTGGTAATTTGTCGTACTATTCTCAATTTTCTTTCATCCCTTGTATTACTGCTTTCACATATCATTGAGTAATTATTTCCTTTATTATTATTATTTTTTTTTATTTTAGGTTACCGTGGTTGATGAAGATGATGATGATGATGTTCCTCTTGGGTTAATGTATAGTACTTCAAATGAGGCTTCCGCGGCGGCTTCCGCGGCGGCTTCCACTAGTCGTGACCCCGTCCAACCGATCCTTGTTGATATTGAGTCATCTACTCCTCGCGACGATTGTGTTAGTCTGGATGCTAAGGATACTTTGTCTGATGTAAGCTCGAGTCCTGCTGTGGGTGATACAGCAATTTCTTTAAACCTTCCTATTCATCCTCCCCATGATGAGTCTGAAGATGTTGATGAGACTCTTACTTCCCGAGGGAGAATCATTCTGAAACTATTGGTGATGTTCATCCTCCCCAGAAGGATTCTACCGAGGTGGTGATTGCTCGGGAGGGCATTGTTAATAGTACTTTGGATGGGTTGAATGACATTCCCCTTTCTGTGGCATCTCCCGACTCCTTTTCCATTGACTATATTGTGAGTATCCTTCCTTAATCCATGAGTGATTTGTCTTGAAGATGAATTTCATTTGCTCTTTTTTTTTATTTATAATGTATTGTGCTTTGTCATCTTGTTTTCAGAACGAGAGAATGAAAGATTTGCCTTTGCCCGTTGAGGCACTCGCGTTATTTGCTGTTCTCCATTCGGATAGTGACCTTGGTTATCCTCCAGGTGACCAAGGCTTCGAGGAATCCTTAGCTGTACAACATCTTTCTGCTCCTCCATCCCTGGTCTCGACAAATTCTATGGTGGCCTCTAAAGTAGCTCCTGCTAGAGCTTCCTTCAATCCAAGTGGGGATCTTATTTCTTGGAGGGGTTTCCAGATATCGTCTTCTAGTCAGGAAAGTCTGGAGCGTCTCCTAGCTCGGTTCCCGCAGATTCTTGACCGGCTGATTATTAAGACAACTTCCACCCAAACCCTCTTCCTAGATCAGCTCGCAGGCCTTATTCTTGGATTGCATACTCTTTCTTTATATTCCTTGCGAGTTGAGGACTTGAAGAAGTTTAGCGATGATGTAGATGACCTTGCAGCCGTAGGTGTTGATATGTCTCCTTTTCGTGATAGGTTGGATCTTCTCAAGTCGAGTTTTAACCTTGTTTCACTACGTTCGGAGGTTGCTGTACGTAAATGTGAAGATGAATCCTTTTCAGTGCAGCTTTCTGAGCTTGGTGATGCCGCAAACAGATTGAAGAGCCAGTCTCAAAATTTAAGAGGCCAGCGTCGGGACTTACAAGCAAAACTTCAGGAGGTAGAGCGTCAGTGCCGGGACTTAGAGGCAAAACTTCAGGAGGTAGAGCGTCAGTGCCGGGACTTAGAGGCGACTACCCAACAGGTTAGGGAGCTGAAAGCTGCAAATCTTAAGATTCGAGATGCTGTCGTTGCTGACTTGGAAGCTTTAGTTGTGCCTCCTCTTCATTTTGATATGTCGTGGCCTTTAGATCATAACTTATTGTAGTAGTTTATTTTTTCAATTTCCTGTTTCAGAAACTCATTCACACATATTTCATTTATCAGAACGTGGTTTCTTTAACTTTGTTGATTGCCTTTAATTTGAATGATTCCTTAAAACTCAATTTTTTATTATTGAATCTCAAGTTATTCAAATTAATATTCCAAGACAACAATAGATGTTATAAGAAAACATGAATTTTGTCAAAGATACATATATTTCTCACAAACCAACACTTGAATTCATACTCTCTTTTTTTTAATAAAATTAAACATTCGCGTATATGTGAAAGTTTGTCAATTTATTGCTAAAAATTGCTTTTGACGGAAAGCATAACGTTTCATATAATAAATCTTGCTTTTATCGAAGAAAGCAAAACGTTTGCCACTTTTAGAGATAAAGTATAACTTTCTTGCTTTTATCGAATAAAGCATAACATTCTTCACTTTTAAAGATAAAGCGTAACTTTTGGGTTTGAGGGCTTATACTCAGGTGCCTCAGTCACTTTTGAAGTTGAAAGTGTAACTTGCGAGGGCTGTTAGTCAGGTTCCTCGATCACTTTTGAAGTTGAAAGTGTAACTTTCGAGGGCTGTAAGTCAAGTTCCTCGATTACTTTTGAAGTTGAAAGTATAACTTTTGTGATGCTCTTCTCATGTGTAATATTTCTTTACCCATTTCAAGTTTAATGGGCCTGAGACAGCATCTGATCCCACAAGAGATATCTTGCAATATCCGCTTTCGGAGATCTCTCGTACCCTATACGGGCCTTCCCATTTGGGGTAAAATTTGGTGGTTGGGGTCCCCCTCATAACTTGAGTTGCCGTTTTGAGGACCAGGTCTCCCACCAGAATTTGTCGTGGTACCACCGCGGTGTTGTATTGTCGTCGCAGTCTTTCGTGGTACCGTTCAAGCTTTTCTTTAGCCTTGTCTCGGAAGTCGGCTAAGGCCTCTAAGGCGGCTGGTCGGCTTTCTTCCTCGACTAAGCTTCGAAGTCTCATTCGAGCCGAAGGTATTTCTATTTCGGTGGGCAAGATAGCTTCTTCACCATAAACCAAAGCGTATGGGGTTTCGCCTGTAGGCTTTCTTTTTGAAGTTCGATATGCCCATAATGCTATTGGTAGTTGTTCTGCCCATTTCTTCGGATGATCGTCTAAGGTTTTTGATAAGATTTTTATCAAGGTTTTGTTTGTCGCTTCTGCTTGTCCGTTGCTTTTCGGGTAGTAGGGTGATGATTTATAATGTTTCACCCTGTATCTTTCCATCAGACTTTTGATGTCTCTATTGATGAAGGGGGTTCCATTGTCGGACAAAATGATCTTCGGGATCCCGAAACGGCAAATGATGTGCTCCTTGATAAAGTTTGCCACTGCTGGTCCCGTGGCCTTCTTCAAGGGTATGGCTTCCACCCACTTTGTGTACATCTCGGTGGCAGTTAAAATCCATATGTTGCCCTTAGAATTAGGGTGTACAGGACCTATAAGATCCATTCCCCATGTATGAAAGGGCCATGGTGTTGCTAAGGTGCGCAAATCCACGGTGGGAGCATGTATCAGGTTTCCATGTATTTGACAAATATGACACTTTTTGACAAATTCTAGACAATCTCCTTCCATCTTTGGCCAATAGTAACCATGATCGATAAGTTGTTTGTACAACTTGGCTCCCCCTTGATGTTCATCCTTGTGCATTTGATAGACCAAATCTCTGGCTTCGCCTAGTTCTAGACACCGTAGGGGCTTGCCATTGAAACCTCTTCTGAACATTTCTCCATTTTGTAAGAAGAATCGTTGCGACTTCCTCTTTATTATAATTGCATCCTTCTTTTCGGTTGGAAGAATCTCGTTTTGTAAGAAGTTCACATAAGGAATTCGCCAATCCACTATATCATCAATGAAAGCACATTCATCCTCCCCAGGGTATTCTTGGCATGAAACACAGTGGCGTTGTAGGGCATCTGCTGCCTTCTTCATTTCAGGCCAATAATACCCTTGGCGTTGCAACCTACGATACAGACCTATGTCTGCAAACCCGCAATTCTCTTTATGCACCTGATGCAAGACTTTACTTGCTTCTTGTTTCCCCAAGCATCGTGTCAATACACCATCTGCTTCTTTGTGATACAAGACACCTTTGATGATGCTGTACTTTTGTAGCTCTACAATTGGTATTGTTCCTTCCTTAGTTTGCAATTGATGGGAGATGTCATATCTCCAATCGTCTATCATGTCTTTGGGGAACAAGTTTAGCACCGTGGTTGGGAGGGTTCTCTTCATTACCTTCACATTCAAGTCTTCTCCTTGAATATAGACTCGAGATGCTACTGTTGCTAGTGCATCCGGTTGTTTATTCTGTCCTCTTGGCACATATTCAATCACCACCTTCTTGTAAGCTTCCATCACCTTTTGTGCTACAGTTCGATACGGCGCCAAGATGGGTTCTTTCACTCCGAATTGACCTTTTATCTGCTGCACTATAAGGTTTGAATCTCCTTTTACTTTAAGATATTTGGCTCCCAATTCTTGAGCCGCTAATAATCCTAGTATGAACGCCTCGTATTCTGCTTCATTATTTGTGCAAGGGAAGTCCAATTTGTACGACAAGGATATTTCATTTCCTTCTTTGGTGGTCAACACCACTCCTGCTCCGCCTTTACCTTCTGCAGATGATCCATCAAAAGCCAAACTCCACCATTCTGGATCCTCATCCATCAAGTCGATTGATTCCACTTCTCCACCCGGAAGATCCTCAGAAGGGGGCTCATATTCTCCGTTTGGAAATTGAGCTAGCAGGTCTGCCAAGGCTTGACATCGGATTGCCTTTGGTGTTACACACTTGATGTCATATTCTGAAAGAATCATCATCCATCTAGCAGGTCTTCCTACTAATGCTGGCCTAGTTAATAGGTATCTGATCGGATCAGTTTTTGTTGCAATCATTACTTCGTGCGCTAGAAAATAATGTCGCATTTTCTGCGCAATGAACACCAACGCTAGGCAATGCCTCTCTACTTGTGAATACCTGGTTTCCGGTCCTCTGATTATCCGGCTAATGTAATATACAGGTTTCTCTTCTCCATCCACCTCTTGCGTGATCAATCCTCCTATAGACTTCTTGGTAGATGTGATGTACAACTGCAACGGCATTCCTCTTTGTGGAACTACCATCGTTTGTGCCGAAGACAAAATTCTTTTTACTTTCTCAAAGGCCTGTTGTTGGTCTTGCCCCCAGTCCCATTGTGCCTTTCCTTTTAGTAATTTGCCGAAAGGTTCTGTGACTTCGGCTAATGCTGGCATGAATCTTCTCATGTACGAGACCTTCCCTAGAAAGCTCTTCAACTGCTTTTGCGTCTTTGGTGGGGGCATCTCTGTAACTGCTTTCGCCTTGCCTGGGTCCACTTCTAAACCTCTGTTGTGCACCAAGAAGCCCAAGAATTTTCCAGCCGTCATTCCAAAGGCGCACTTCTTCGGATTCATCCTCAACTTATACCTTCGGCATCGCTCAAACACTTTCCTCAGGTCCTCCACATGAGTTGTTGCCTTCTTGGATTTCACTACCACATCGTCCACATAGTCCTCCACTATATCATGAATCATGTCATGAAATATAGCATGCATTGCCCTCTGATAAGTTGCCCCCGCATTCTTCAATCCGAATGGCATTACTACATAGTAAAAATTCCCAAACGGGGTACGAAAGGCTGTCAACTCTGCATCTTCCATGGACATCTTTATCTGATTGTAGCCCACAAACCCATCCATGAAAGACATCATCTCATGATTAGCCGTTGCATCTACCAAGGTGTCTATGTTGGGTAATGGGTACATATCCTTCGGGCATGCCTTGTTCAAGTCTCTGAAATCGACACATATTCGTAGCTGTCCATTTGATTTCTTTACCGGTACGATGCTGGAAAGCCATGTTGGATGTTGGATTGGCTTGATGAACCCTACTTCCAGTAACTTTTTGATTTCTTCCTTTATTTGGGTTTCGACCTCGGGTGCATAGTTGCGAGGTGCTTGCTTCACTGGCTTCATTCCGGGCTTATGTTTAGATTGTGCTCCACAAGATCTTTGTCAATTCCGGGCATCTCGTCGTAATTCCAAGCAAAGACGTCCTTATACTCTCGCAGTAGTTGTATGAGCTCCTCTTTCTGGTTAGCCTCAAGCTCCTTGTTGACATAAGTTGGTCTTGGCGTTCCTCCATCTGTTGCCAAATCAACTTCTTCTAATTCATTTTGTTGAGGTTTTGGCCTATCTTCAAAGCATTCTGGAGCTGGTTCTACCTTCTGTTGTACAACTTCTTCTCCTTCATTATTGCTGGAGTGGGGGACACCTCCTGAGCTGTTGGGTTTGCACGCTTCTTTGGGCTCTTCCCCCTTGCACCGTCATAATCGAAACACTACCTTTCCGTCGGGTTTTACAACCCTCTCCCATTTTGTCTTTTGGCCATCCTCGGACTGTGCTATCCGCTTGGCATTTATTATATTTCTGGCATCTTCAGGATTTGCTGGCCTTTTCTTCTCTTCTCTTCCTTCCTTCTCCAAGTCCACTACGACTGGCTTCATATCTTTGGAACATTCTCCATGTTCCGAGGTCTTCTTCTTTACTTTTTCTGCAGGTACAAACTTATCTTCCTGCACTTCCTTCCAGCTTGCTAGTCTTAAGGAATCAGGCCTCGCGATCTGGTTCTCTCCCTCTTCAGCGACAGCATCGAAGAAAGTTGCTTCGGTGATGTGTGTCTCCTCTGGTCCAAAGGGATTCCGAGTTGCTGGTACCTTCACTTCTTTCCCTTTCCAGATAGCTTTCAGGCACTGATGAAAGATTGAGGGTACCACCCCATAGTCATTTTGTCAAGCCCTTCCCAGCAAGATATGGTATGCTGCATCTACCTCTGCAACATGGAACATTACAGGCCCTCGGATTTTTCCAACTTGCATGTCTACCTTGATATGTCCCAGGGTTCTCGTGCTCTGGTTAGCGAATCCTGTAATGTTTGTTTGTTCCTTCACTATCTTCTTCTCTGACAGGCCTAACCGTTTGAACATGGTGTAGGGCATAATATTTACAGATGCTCCATTGTCAATGAATGCCCTCCGCACTTCGATGCCATTGATTATCGCTGTCACATACAATGGTCTGTTGTGCGGGTATCTTATCTCTCTATCAGCTTTAGAGAAAGATATCTTATTTGCTTCCTCCTCCATTGTTTTCACAAATCCTTTGCTTATGGCCATGCAAGTCTCCTGTGTCTCGGCGGCCTTAATTATTGCCCTGGTTGCCTCAATCCTTGCTTCCTTGGCCAACCCTATCTGATCGAAAAAATTTCTGAATTTGGCCCCATTCATCAACGCTGTCACTTGCAGGCCTGGGTCACACTCCTCCTTTTCTTCCACCATCATCTCCACTTCTGGGATTATGTTGTGGATAACAGTGTTGCATGTTTCTTTTCCCTTGTGATTTGGCAGTGGCTTGTCATGAACACTGCTTTCCTTTCCCAGTTCAATCTCCCCATTTGCCAACTTCTCGTGGAATATCCTACGCAGGCTATAACAATCCATAGTTGAGTGTCCCGCGTATTGGTGGAAAACACAGAAGTCTGGCCTTCTCTTCATCTCCTCCGTCACTGCAAATCTAGGCCTTGGGGGTTTCACCACCCCATGTTCAATCCATTGCTCGTATAGGCCTCTGAATGCTTTCTCACTGCATGTGATAGCCTCCGGGACCGACTTTCTTGCATATTTATCTCCAGGCCTTCCTTTGCTTCGCTCAAAATTTTTCTCATGCTTCTCCCTCTTGCCCCCTTGTGGTTTTGACTGAGAGTCAGCCAAAGCCACAGTTGCTGTTCTCTTGCCCCTCCATGTAACCGTCGCATGGCTAGTGGGCAGTGTCATGATTCCTCCCAAGTCTTGTGCGAAAGCTGAGAGGGTCGCGAAGGAATCACAAGCCTTGGTAATGAGGTGGGGCTTGAAGGAATCTAAGGCACCATTGTTGCAAATGCTGACCAGGTTCTTTTCTTCAATCGGCTCTGCACACTTCTGTGCCTGGGCCCTGAACCTGTCAACGTAATCTGATAGCTCCTCATTTGGCTTCTGCTTGAACCGCATGAGTTCTACAATGGTTACCTGTTTCTGCACATAGAAAAATTTCTTAAAAAATTGTAATTTGAGGTCATCCCAATCATGGACTGACCCCTTCTCCAAATTGTAGTACCAACTAAAGGCACTATCTGTCAAAGTTTTGTTGAATTCCCGCATCAACAAGTTGTGGTTGTTCACTTCATCATATCCCAGCCACGGAGACATCGACTCTACAAACCTGGCAATATGTTCCCTGGCATTTCCTTTCTCCCCGTTGTATTTTGGAAATTGCGGGGGATGCTCGATATATCCTACCGGGTAAGGTTGCCTCCGAATGTGTGCTGGGTAAGGCGGAGTAAAGTCCAACTCCGAGGGTCGAGATGTCTGCCTACGAAGTTGATTGATTACATCGATCATATCATCCTTCGTCACATACTGGCTCGTGGTGTGAACTCTCTGGGGTGTTGAGATATACTGTGGTATCGGCGGTGTGTATGGTAGAGAGATTGGTTGGTGCACACTTGCGTCATGCAAAGTCGGCACTGGTGGAAGTTGCTGGCTCACTCGTTGGACATCGCCTGGAATGGTTGGCATTTGCACCTGTGAAATTGATGGGAGAGCAGTTGGGATGATGTTTGTCTGAGGTTGGCTTGCTTCCAACCTACATTGTGGCACGTCACCGCTGTGTTGGGCCTCCAAGTTGATTATTGGAACCGATTGACTTTCCGTCGAGGGCGATACAATCTGGTTCTCTTTGTTGTTGCTGCCATTGTTGTTGTCTTCCACTCCTACCTGTCCCCCCTGCGAGCTTCCTGGGAACATGGCCTTAAACGTAGGAATCTGCATCAACTGCTGGCGGAAGTTCCCCGTCTCCTCTTGCTTCCTTTGCATTTCCAGCATCATGGCCATCATCATCCCTTGTCCTTCTCGTGCTTCCTTCAATGCCTTGAGCATCTCCAGTTGCACAGCATTCGTCTGGTCTCCACCTGCATCCTCGCCTTGCCTTCCTGCGTTGGTTTGTTGTTGATTAGCCATATGTGGTGATGTCGAACTCTCTTCTGAAACGTCTTCAACAAGTGGTTGGTCAAAATCCAGGTTTGCGCCTTGGAATGCTTGAGATACTTGTCTTGGAACTGGATCCGGCGAGGTAATGCTATCTGTTGGTGAAGCAGCTCTTCCTGTAATTCTCCCACTTCGAGTTGTGGGCATACCCTTCACGAATTCTACACCTCCCCAGCAGAGTCGCCAAATAAATGTGGGCAAGGAAATCGCGCCTTGCTCGCTTAGGGTTTCGTGTTGGCTGAGGAGGAGAGAAATCCACGAAGAATACGGAATTGATTGGTTGATTGTAGAGGGGAGAACGACAGGTGGGCGATTACTCCAACGACGCGTGGCAGAACCCCTAGAATCCGGAAACCGTGTTCGGGTTATTGGGATTCCAAGAGCCTTCTTCGATTCTTCGAGTTGAGAGAGTGTTCGAATCTTGTTAGTGCTTTTTAGGTGGAATATCCGAGCCTTAAGCTACTAAAAGAGTCCGAGTCTTGTGTCCGGAGAGAAGTCCCCCTTCCAAATAGAATGGAAGGGGTATTTATAGGGTATTCTGAAAAGTAGTCATGTGCAAGGCACATGCCTTCAGGAAAATTTCAGAAATACCCTTTAGTCCTTAGAATAATGCCCCTATTGCCCTGTCCTTCTAGCCACCAATCCAATCCCTCAATCAATTCCCAAAATGAGCCGCCTCCACGAGTCTTCCGCCTCGGGACACGTGGAGGCTTCTCTCGGTCTAGCACATTTATTTCTGACTTTTTCATCTTCATTCCATTAGGTTATGCGAACCCTAACTTGCACATTTAATGAGGTCGTGGAACCCTAATTGTGCATTTAATTTAATTAGGTCATGTGAACCCTAATTTTGCACATGGGCCCACACGAATTAATCTTTGTACTACTCAAAAGCTCTTGAGTACAACATTTCTTAACATTACGCCAATACGGACCATACGGGTAAATGCCATTCCTTTTGTCCCATAGGACAAGAACTCGGCCGCTTGAGTTTTAGGCCGGTTAGCAAAAACGGTGTCGTGTGTGTTGAGGAAAAGCTCGGCTGCTTCTAAAGATGAGACCACGATTGTTGGGACATTTCCAAGGCATAGGGACATTATAGGGCCATATCTTTTGGCTAGGTCACAGAGGGTGCGGTGGGGGAGATTTCCTAACATGCGTAGGTTACCGATAATTGGTAAGCCTCGGGGGCCTGGTGGCAGTTTGGTAGCGCTGTGGCAGTTTGATGTCGGAGATATTGGAGGCCAACAGTGTGGGAAAAGTTGGGGGAGACATTTTTTGGGTTATAGGGTGTCTCAATGAAGGTAACAATATAATGCTATGTATGCTAGGTTGATAGCTTCCATCATTAATTTATAGTCTTTAGCAAACTGCAAAATATTTTATTTTTGAAAAAAATATATAAATATCTTAAAAGTCGAGACTTCTACAACCCAAGAAAATTAACATTTGTCATGAAACCAAACAAAAAATCTGCTATCTTCCGAAAATCACTGTCAATATATACCAAGTTTTCCACAAAAGTATATAAAAAATATTCCATTTGTATAACACAAGTTGTATGTAAAAGTATAACACAAAGAAAAAGATATAACAGAATAAGTTGACATGGGTAATCTCCCTGTTATTGAGGTATTTGTTTTCCATATTCTTGAGCTGTTTATTTTCTCTTATCACTATGAATTTAAATATACCTCTAAAATATATTCGGTAATAATAGATTAATTGATGTTTTGTATTCTTCACAATTTGATACAGAGATATCTTTTCTCTCTCTCTCTCTCTCGTTCATCATTTTTCTTAATTTGATTTTTTTTATGTAAATATTGTATTCTAGTCTTTAAATGTCTCGTTGATTTCTATATTTAACCATAATTTGTTGTAACATCTTTCTCCGTATTCCCTTTTTTATTTTCTACTTTTTAGCTAGGAAAAGAAAAATCAATGAATCATTATCGGTCGAGGCAATATCATCTAATATTTAACCATAATTTGTTATAACATCTTTCTCCGTATTCCCTTTTTTATTTTCTACTTTTTAGCTAGGAAAAGAAAAATCAATGAATCATTATCGGTCGAGGCAATATCATCTAATATTTAACCATAATTTGTTATAACATCTTTCTCCGTATTTCCTTTTTTATTTTCTACTTTTTAGCTAGGAAAAGAAAAATCAATGAATCATTATCGGTCGAGGTAATATCATCTAGCATTTGACATACATTTAAGTTTACAATGTAAAAAAATTGTTGATACAAAAGTTCAATATCAATCTCTCTCTTCCATACATTTAAGTTTACAAGCTGAAACCCTTTTGGTACACCTAATAAAATAGAAATGACATTGTCCCTGATTTTACAAAGCAATAAATTTTGAACACTAATAATACAGCCTTACAAGTTGGACAAATGTGACTTCATGAACCCAAATTAATTCTAGCGTAGAATCTGAATATGTATGCTGATGATACATGTACAGACCATCTTGAAATCGATCTTTTGTGCATCTCTTCTTCTACAAATCTATTCTGGGTTTTACATGCATTCGCCATTAGTTTCTAACCTTTTCTTCTTACACCTCGAAGATTTCTTCCTTGGAGTAGACGCCACTAGCAATAAACGAGACATTACATAAGGCAAGAGTTCTTCTCGGTGAGAGAATGTGAAATCCAAGTGAGCGTACTCGAACTCTCTGTACGATGCATCCACCCCTCCATCTTTCATCAACTTGTAGTGCTTTCTCACCATTGATGGCCGGATCACCTGGTCCTTCCGTCCAGCAACAAGGTCAACGGGAACATCAATAAATCCGTAGTATTCTCCCACATCCAACGGTTCATTACACCCGTATATCTCCAAATTGGCGGCTGCACTCCCATAATCAAACATTATAAACTTTCTCGAGTGCAGAATCTGTGCCAGATGAAGAGCCACGTGAAATGAAACTCCCGGCATGTCATTCATATTATAGTGTGGTAAGCCAAGGACTCCAACCCAATTTGAGCTGTCGCCACCAGCAACATAGCTCATTACGGTTTGAACCAGTCCTCCAACTGCAGGGTAGTTATGAAGATCACGTGCCAACTTGTTGAGCAGCATACGGAAAAATCTGGTTGGTATATAAAAACCAGGAATGAGGGGTTCCAGAATAGGAGCCAACCAGCGGAATACGTACTCCAGTATATTAAACAGAAAAATTGAATCATGGTGGAAGCCAGCAGGTGATAAAAGGATCAATCTCGAGAGCCTATGGGGCTTTTCCTCGATCCTGCATGTTACAGCATACATCAAAATACCAGCTCCTCCTAAGCTGTGGCAAACTGCACAAATTTTGTAAGGCTGATCGCCATTAGTTTCTTCTTCCTCTATGTTAGGTTGGCTAGACCTCAACTCGGACATTTTCACTTCGTGAATCTTCTCTATCATTGCGGGTATATCCTCAGTTCCATGCTCGTTGATGGAGTACCGCCAGTACCTGCATTGGATAAGTCCAATTCCATACTGAGTTAATATAAATTGAATAATTTGATTACCATTATGATAATGAATGAGTTATGGTTTTCGTTTAAGCACCAAAAACTTGCACTCAGATAACTTACTGCCGCGAAGTAATATTCTTGTTGACATGTTCCCTAGAAACTAAACCACGAAAATTCCCAAGGAAAACATCAAATCCTGACAAGGGGAATGGAACAAAAAGTGCATAGTTCATATAGAGTCGTTGTAATATGAATGTCCAAGGGCCATTTTCATTGCTATGAATCATGAAAATACATTACTTTCAAGAAAATAAGACAAACCTTGATCGAAAGCCGCGAACGCTGGAGAGCCAACAACTCCATTGGAAACCCAACTGAAAAAAAAATGAAATTAACTTTTAGCAGAGATATCATACAGCATTACAGCATAAATTATCAACGACTGTTCATGTGTGTGTGTGTGTGTGTGAAGTGCCACGGGGGAAAACAGAAAAAGGGAGACGGACTGTAGCCACCATTTGTAATAGTCTACATCATAAAAGGATTAACAGAAAAAGAACTACATCAAAAGGAGGCCAAGAAACGAGCAAAAAATATATACTGGTCAGAAATTCATAATTTCACTTCCACTACTCACGTATATTAACTCCCAGAATATTTTCTTTCCTGTTTCAAGGATACTTGAAGAATTCATTCTATCCATGCAAACCAAAATGAGAAAATGAAGTCTGTGGGCAAGGAAATCGCGCCTTGCTCGCTTAGGGTTTCGTGTTGGCTGAGGAGGAGAGAAATCCACGAAGAATACGGAATTGATTGGTTGATTGTAGAGGGGAGAACGACAGGTGGGCGATTACTCCAACGACGCGTGGCAGAACCCCTAGAATCCGGAAACCGTGTTAGGGTTATTGGGATTCCAAGAGCCTTCTTCGGTTCTTCGAGTTGAGAGAGTGTTCGAATCTTGTTAGTGCTTTTTAGGTGGAATATCCGAGCCTTAAGCTACTAAAAGAGTCCGAGTCTTGTGTCCGGAGAGAAGTCCCCTTCCAAATAGAATGGAAGGGGTATTTATAGGGTATTCTGAAAAGTAGTCATGTGCAAGGCACATGCCTTCAGGGAAATTTCAGAAATACCCTTTAGTCCTTAGAATAATGCCCCTATTGCCCTGTCCTTCTAGCCACCAATCCAATCCCTCAATCAATTCCCAAAATGAGCCGCCTCCACGAGTCTTCCGCCTCGGGACACGTGGAGGCTTCTCCCGGTCTAGCACATTTATTTCTGACTTTTTCATCTTCATTCCATTAGGTTATGCGAACCCTAACTTGCACATTTAATGAGGTCGTGGAACCCTAATTGTGCATTTAATTTAATTAGGTCATGTGAACCCTAATTTTGCACATGGGCCCACATTTGCCCCCTGCGCGAGAGTCGCATTTCCAAATAGATGATCGCGCAAGAACACTTTCAGCTTTTAGACGATTCTGCGTGACTTCACTTCACGGGTCTTGAAGACCATGGTCCTAGTAAAAGGAAAAATACTCGTGAGCCAAACCCTTGGATTTGTTTATTTATTTATTTTTTCTAGAAATTGAAAACAAGAAAAATAATCAAATAGCATTCAATAAATAAAAGAAATTTTTATTATTTTGGGTATACAAAATCTTTCTTTTTTTATCAAACCAAATAAAATTAAATCTCAATTTTATTTTGGAAATCAAAGACTGGATTTTATTTTGGAAATAAAATCAAATCTTTCTTTATTTTGAAAATGAAATCAAATATTTTGGATTTTGGAAATAAAATCCAATCTTTCTTTATTTAAACCCTAAATCTTTATTTATTTGATATATATATATATATATATATATATATATATATATATATGAGCCATTTTCGAAAATCATCTCTTCTCTTTTGAATAAAATCAAGCTTTAATCTTATTCTTCTCTTGGGAATAAAATCAAGCTTTAATCTTATTCTTTTCGAAAAAATATAAACTTTTTACTTATCTTTATTTTGGAGAAGTAAGAAGTCTCTATTCATAATCCCTCGCCGCATGTCTTGCTTCTGATTAGGTGAAAGATCAGTCATTCATCCCAAGCAATTGATTCGATAGAGCAACAGGATCTCAAAGGTATGAGGGAATAATCTATATGTGTTCGAGCCCAATAGGGCCGAACCTTAGCCTCTGTTCTTCTTTTTCATCATTTTTTTTAAGGAGACAGCCCCCTAGGTGGAGGCGGAACCTTATAGGGCGCCGAAGCTTAGGGCGCCGAACCCCTCTTTTTTTTTTTTTTTTTTTTTTGAAGGAGCAGCCCCTAGGTGGTGGCGAAACCCTATAGGGCGCCGAATCCTAGGGCCGAACCTTATTTTTTTTTTTTCTTTTTTTTTTTTTGAAGGAGCAGCCCCTAGGTGGTGGCCGAACCCTATAAGAGCCGAACCCTATAGGGCGCCGAACTCTAGGGCTGAGCCTTAATTTTTTTTTTTTTTTTTTTTTTAAGGAGAGATCCCGCTCTAGGTGGTGGCCGAACCCTATAGGGCGCCGAACCCTAGGGGGCCGAACCTTTATCAATTTTTTTTTTTTTTGATCTTCCGAGCCCTAATACCTTGAGTACATCTTGGTTTTTTCCTCGGATAATGAAGTGTGGCTTTACATTTTTCCTTGACGAAAACGCGAAAAGAGAAAAATTGATATGCTTGCATGCTACGAAACCACTCCAGATGACCGCACCTCTAGGGGGCGAACCCTAGGGAGGCCGAACCCTAGGGGGGCCGAACCCTAGGGGGTGAACTCTAGGCAGAAATTCACGTTTTGGACGAAAAAATGAAGTTCGGGACGACGAGCCTCTACTATTAGAAGCGTCATTTGGAGTTTTGGGGCCTATAATATATCAAAACGACCGTATCGACGAGCCCTTCAAAACTCATGGCGTTTCCATGACCTATGCTGTTTTAAGTCCAAAAAAGGCTCCGAAGGATGGATTTTGGCTGTCCGAAGTTTTTTTGAAAATTTTCGGGAATTTTTTCTTGCATAATTGTACTCCTTCAATCTTTCTAACATTGTTTCTTCTTGTTTTCAGGTGTTTTGAAGCTCAACTATTGGACGTTCGCTCCTTATTGCTATGGTGAGTACTTCGTGTTCATATAGTTTACTTGACATTCTTGATATGCTTTCCTTACAATTGTTATAATGAACTTCCCCTTGCTTGTAGGCCCTCTCTCCCGAATGCTCTGCAGAACTAAGAACTCCCAATGAATCCCCATTCATCACTGATTGGGGGAGAGCCCCCTTCTTTGGTCCTTCTGACGTCTTTTGGGATAGAGTTAGAGACTATGACCGTACGAGTTTTCCACCCCCAGAGAAAGAAGGCTTGTTTCTGTATGCCCCAGCTTCTGGAGGTTGGGATGACTTTCCTCATGCCGATTGCATTCCCCGCCTATGCATAGAGAAGCAAGAGTACCCATTCAGTCCCCTTCGCTTCCTGTCAGATTCATCTGCTCGCATTCAAGGATGGCAAGATTGGACCGACGAGATCCTTGACAACGCTGAATATGTGGAAATACTGAAGAATGCGAGTATCTTTCGTTGTGTTCAACTGTGTAGAGACCTACGAATTTACCAGGATCATAACGCACTTACTGTGTTGATCTCACGATGGTGTTCCTCTACTTGCACATTCATCACTGCCTGGGGGGAATTCACCCCTACTCTAGAGGATGTTTATGCCCTCTACCAGTAAGTTTTCTTCTTTTATTCCTTTCATTCATTCTCATTTTATATATATATATATATATATATATATATATATATATATATATTTATTTTTATTTTATTTTTATTTTTTTTTGAATCTCGTCTTGTAGCCTTCCCATTGTTGCTTCGAACTCCTGCGGCCCTTCTAACATGTCCACTAGAGATAACGAATGCGTTGCCTACTTGATGGAAGCCTTCAGGCAATCTTCCCACTTCACTTCCCGCTTCAAGGGTGATACGCTCCTTCCGGATTTCGAGAGTTCAGGTCGGCAAAAGAATTCTTGGTTATCCTGGGTGCGCTATTTCTTCCGTGATTACAAGACCAACCAGTGGAACAGCTCAGTTTACGATAAGTCTGTTCTTGCCTTCCGTGAAGAGACTTGCCCCTTTCCTCTGGCAGCTTATATATCTAGTTATGTGGTTGTCCCGTTTCATCTTCCCTGGGTCTCCCATAGACGGTCCTTCTGCCCGTATGTTTAGTTTGGCGGCGTTGTTATCCCGAGGCTCGGAGATTCCCCTTGCTCCTCTCTTCCTAGGGACCTTATATCGTCGCCTAGACGAAACAACCCTTGCCATGAAAGAATCTGTTGGGAGGTAATCACTTTCATATTTTATATTTAATTGTCATTCAAACTGCCTTTCTTTTCCTTCAACCTTTTCTATAATATATATATATATATATATATATATATATATATATATTTGTTTTTTATTTACTCAGGTATGATGTCAGTTGCTTCATTCCATGCTCCTTCCTTCAGATCTTTCTTTTCGAGCGCTTTCCGGGCTATTCCGATCTTGAACATCTTTCTACAAGAAAGAAAAAATCTCATTCTCTCCCACCACGCAACATCATTCCTCGCGTGCTACGCTGGATTGATCACCGTTCTAGTCCTGACAGTACGGATTTGCGACATTTCCTTGATGATTATTCATGCTTCACTGCTCGTCCTTATACCGTCGTTTCAGGGGGTTGCGGTCATCTACCTCACTTCTACAAGCATAAATTTCGTACCTTCTCCAACCTCAGCAGAAATAGTTTGAGTGGCTCCGCACTGTCTTGGTTCGTTTTCCTTCGGTCCACAGAGCTTCCATATTTCCTTGAGAATAATAGTTTTGGTACTGTACTATATTCTCCTCACAGGGTCATGAGACAATTCGGATACGACCAGGAACGCCCTTTCGGTCACACCTGCCGGGGGAATTATGAGGATGTTCTTCTCAATTTCGTCTCTACTTCCTCCTCTTTTACATGGGCATTTCCGAGGCCATCAAGTGATCCCCATAGACCCCTTCCTTTTGTCATACCAGATGACTCCCGAAGCGGGCGATATACCGCTGGAGAACGTAATTACTGGCAAGTCAACCTTAAAAGATGGGAGGATGATACCTTGATTTGTTCATTGCCGGTCTCTATTTCACAACGTCTTCAATGGGGCCGGCTGCTATGCTCTCCCAAGCCCAATGTTCGCTCAGCACTTTGGCCAGCCAGTAGCCGCTTGGCTGAGCGTGACATTTTGATGCCTAAGTCGTCTCCCCCTAAGCAGATCATTCCATCACAGGTTCCCACTACTTCCAGGAGTCTTCCACCACGGGCTCCATTTCGGGTGTCCTCTCTAGCTCCTCCCCAGGGATCCTCTGATGCCGAGGAGATGAGAGTTACTCGTTCTAAAACGAGAGCAGCTACTACTACTGATTCTGAGATAGCTCCTCCTATTGCTTCTGCCGTGGTTCCAGTCAGTCGTCCTCCTATCAGGCTTATCATAAAGCCATTAGCAAAACGCCCTCTCGATAATGTTGATCCTAGTATCCCGGCAGCCGAGGATCCGATTAAGAAGCGTCGTAGAAATTTGGTAATTTGTCGTACTATTCTCAATTTTCTTTCATCCCTTGTATTACTGCTTTCACATATCATTGAGTAATTATTTCCTTTATTATTATTATTTTTTTTTATTTTAGGTTACCGTGGTTGATGAAGATGATGATGATGATGTTCCTCTTGGGTTAATGTATAGTACTTCAAATGAGGCTTCCGCGGCGGCTTCCGCGGCGGCTTCCACTAGTCGTGACCCCGTCCAACCGATCCTTGTTGATATTGAGTCATCTACTTCTCGCGACGATTGTGTTAGTCTGGATGCTAAGGATACTTTGTCTGATGTAAGCTCGAGTCCTGCTGTGGGTGATACAGCAATTTCTTTAAACCTTCCTATTCATCCTCCCCATGATGAGTCTGAAGATGTTGATGAGACTCTTACTTTCCCGAGGGAGAATCATTCTGAAACTATTGGTGATGTTCATCCTCCCCAGAAGGATTCTACCGAGGTGGTGATTGCTCGGGAGGGCATTGTTAATAGTACTTTGGATGGGTTGAATGACATTCCCCTTTCTGTGGCATCTCCCGACTCCTTTTCCATTGACTATATTGTGAGTATCCTTCCTTAATCCATGAGTGATTTGTCTTGAAGATGAATTTCATTTGCTCTTTTTTTTTATTTATAATGTATTGTGCTTTGTCATCTTGTTTTCAGAACGAGAGAATGAAAGATTTGCCTTTGCCCGTTGAGGCACTCGCGTTATTTGCTGTTCTCCATTCGGATAGTGACCTTGGTTATCCTCCAGGTGACCAAGGCTTCGAGGAATCCTTAGCTGTACAACATCTTTCTGCTCCTCCATCCCTGGTCTCGACAAATTCTATGGTGGCCTCTAAAGTAGCTCCTGCTAGAGCTTCCTTCAATCCAAGTGGGGATCTTATTTCTTGGAGGGGTTTCCAGATATCGTCTTCTAGTCAGGAAAGTCTGGAGCGTCTCCTAGCTCGGTTCCCGCAGATTCTTGACCGGCTGATTATTAAGACAACTTCCACCCAAACCCTCTTCCTAGATCAGCTCGCAGGCCTTATTCTTGGATTGCATACTCTTTCTTTATATTCCTTGCGAGTTGAGGACTTGAAGAAGTTTAGCGATGATGTAGATGACCTTGCAGCCGTAGGTGTTGATATGTCTCCTTTTCGTGATAGGTTGGATCTTCTCAAGTCGAGTTTTAACCTTGTTTCACTACGTTCGGAGGTTGCTGTACGTAAATGTGAAGATGAATCCTTTTCAGTGCAGCTTTCTGAGCTTGGTGATGCCGCAAACAGATTGAAGAGCCAGTCTCAAAATTTAAGAGGCCAGCGTCGGGACTTACAAGCAAAACTTCAGGAGGTAGAGCGTCAGTGCCGGGACTTAGAGGCAAAACTTCAGGAGGTAGAGCGTCAGTGCCGGGACTTAGAGGCGACTACCCAACAGGTTAGGGAGCTGAAAGCTGCAAATCTTAAGATTCGAGATGCTGTCGTTGCTGACTTGGAAGCTTTAGTTGTGCCTCCTCTTCATTTTGATATGTCGTGGCCTTTAGATCATAACTTATTGTAGTAGTTTATTTTTTCAATTTCCTGTTTCAGAAACTCATTCACACATATTTCATTTATCAGAACGTGGTTTCTTTAACTTTGTTGATTGCCTTTAATTTGAATGATTCCTTAAAACTCAATTTTTTATTATTGAATCTCAAGTTATTCAAATTAATATTCCAAGACAACAATAGATGTTATAAGAAAACATGAATTTTGTCAAAGATACATATATTTCTCACAAACCAACACTTGAATTCATACTCTCTTTTTTTTAATAAAATTAAACATTCGCGTATATGTGAAAGTTTGTCAATTTATTGCTAAAAATTGCTTTTGACGGAAAGCATAACGTTTCATATAATAAATCTTGCTTTTATCGAAGAAAGCAAAACGTTTGCCACTTTTAGAGATAAAGTATAACTTTCTTGCTTTTATCGAATAAAGCATAACATTCTTCACTTTTAAAGATAAAGCGTAACTTTTGGGTTTGAGGGCTTATACTCAGGTGCCTCAGTCACTTTTGAAGTTGAAAGTGTAACTTGCGAGGGCTGTTAGTCAGGTTCCTCGATCACTTTTGAAGTTGAAAGTGTAACTTTCGAGGGCTGTAAGTCAAGTTCCTCGATTACTTTTGAAGTTGAAAGTATAACTTTTGTGATGCTCTTCTCATGTGTAATATTTCTTTACCCATTTCAAGTTTAATGGGCCTGAGACAGCATCTGATCCCACAAGAGATATCTTGCAATATCCGCTTTCGGAGATCTCTCGTACCCTATACGGGCCTTCCCATTTGGGGTAAAATTTGGTGGTTGGGGTCCCCCTCATAACTTGAGTTGCCGTTTTGAGGACCAGGTCTCCCACCAGAATTTGTCGTGGTACCACCGCGGTGTTGTATTGTCGTCGCAGTCTTTCGTGGTACCGTTCAAGCTTTTCTTTAGCCTTGTCTCGGAAGTCGGCTAAGGCCTCTAAGGCGGCTGGTCGGCTTTCTTCCTCGACTAAGCTTCGAAGTCTCATTCGAGCCGAAGGTATTTCTATTTCGGTGGGCAAGATAGCTTCTTCACCATAAACCAAAGCGTATGGGGTTTCGCCTGTAGGCTTTCTTTTTGAAGTTCGATATGCCCATAATGCTATTGGTAGTTGTTCTGCCCATTTCTTCGGATGATCGTCTAAGGTTTTTGATAAGATTTTTATCAAGGTTTTGTTTGTCGCTTCTGCTTGTCCGTTGCTTTTCGGGTAGTAGGGTGATGATTTATAATGTTTCACCCTGTATCTTTCCATCAGACTTTTGATGTCTCTATTGATGAAGGGGGTTCCATTGTCGGACAAAATGATCTTCGGGATCCCGAAACGGCAAATGATGTGCTCCTTGATAAAGTTTGCCACTGCTGGTCCCGTGGCCTTCTTCAAGGGTATGGCTTCCACCCACTTTGTGTACATCTCGGTGGCAGTTAAAATCCATATGTTGCCCTTAGAATTAGGGTGTACAGGACCTATAAGATCCATTCCCCATGTATGAAAGGGCCATGGTGTTGCTAAGGTGCGCAAATCCACGGTGGGAGCATGTATCAGGTTTCCATGTATTTGACAAATATGACACTTTTTGACAAATTCTAGACAATCTCCTTCCATCTTTGGCCAATAGTAACCATGATCGATAAGTTGTTTGTACAACTTGGCTCCCCCTTGATGTTCATCCTTGTGCATTTGATAGACCAAATCTCTGGCTTCGCCTAGTTCTAGACACCGTAGGGGCTTGCCATTGAAACCTCTTCTGAACATTTCTCCATTTTGTAAGAAGAATCGTTGCGACTTCCTCTTTATTATAATTGCATCCTTCTTTTCGGTTGGAAGAATCTCGTTTTGTAAGAAGTTCACATAAGGAATTCGCCAATCCACTATATCATCAATGAAAGCACATTCATCCTCCCCAGGGTATTCTTGGCATGAAACACAGTGGCGTTGTAGGGCATCTGCTGCCTTCTTCATTTCAGGCCAATAATACCCTTGGCGTTGCAACCTACGATACAGACCTATGTCTGCAAACCCGCAATTCTCTTTATGCACCTGATGCAAGACTTTACTTGCTTCTTGTTTCCCCAAGCATCGTGTCAATACACCATCTGCTTCTTTGTGATACAAGACACCTTTGATGATGCTGTACTTTTGTAGCTCTACAATTGGTATTGTTCCTTCCTTAGTTTGCAATTGATGGGAGATGTCATATCTCCAATCGTCTATCATGTCTTTGGGGAACAAGTTTAGCACCGTGGTTGGGAGGGTTCTCTTCATTACCTTCACATTCAAGTCTTCTCCTTGAATATAGACTCGAGATGCTACTGTTGCTAGTGCATCCGGTTGTTTATTCTGTCCTCTTGGCACATATTCAATCACCACCTTCTTGTAAGCTTCCATCACCTTTTGTGCTACAGTTCGATACGGCGCCAAGATGGGTTCTTTCACTCCGAATTGACCTTTTATCTGCTGCACTATAAGGTTTGAATCTCCTTTTACTTTAAGATATTTGGCTCCCAATTCTTGAGCCGCTAATAATCCTAGTATGAACGCCTCGTATTCTGCTTCATTATTTGTGCAAGGGAAGTCCAATTTGTACGACAAGGATATTTCATTTCCTTCTTTGGTGGTCAACACCACTCCTGCTCCGCCTTTACCTTCTGCAGATGATCCATCAAAAGCCAAACTCCACCATTCTGGATCCTCATCCATCAAGTCGATTGATTCCACTTCTCCACCCGGAAGATCCTCAGAAGGGGGCTCATATTCTCCGTTTGGAAATTGAGCTAGCAGGTCTGCCAAGGCTTGACATCGGATTGCCTTTGGTGTTACACACTTGATGTCATATTCTGAAAGAATCATCATCCATCTAGCAGGTCTTCCTACTAATGCTGGCCTAGTTAATAGGTATCTGATCGGATCAGTTTTTGTTGCAATCATTACTTCGTGCGCTAGAAAATAATGTCGCATTTTCTGCGCAATGAACACCATCGCTAGGCAATGCCTCTCTACTTGTGAATACCTGGTTTCCGGTCCTCTGATTATCCGGCTAATGTAATATACAGGTTTCTCTTCTCCATCCACCTCTTGCGTGATCAATCCTCCTATAGACTTCTTGGTAGATGTGATGTACAACTGCAACGGCATTCCTCTTTGTGGAACTACCATCGTTTGTGCCGAAGACAAAATTCTTTTTACTTTCTCAAAGGCCTGTTGTTGGTCTTGCCCCCAGTCCCATTGTGCCTTTCCTTTTAGTAATTTGCCGAAAGGTTCTGTGACTTCGGCTAATGCTGGCATGAATCTTCTCATGTACGAGACCTTCCCTAGAAAGCTCTTCAACTGCTTTTGCGTCTTTGGTGGGGGCATCTCTGTAACTGCTTTCGCCTTGCCTGGGTCCACTTCTAAACCTCTGTTGTGCACCAAGAAGCCCAAGAATTTTCCAGCCGTCATTCCAAAGGCGCACTTCTTCGGATTCATCCTCAACTTATACCTTCGGCATCGCTCAAACACTTTCCTCAGGTCCTCCACATGAGTTGTTGCCTTCTTGGATTTCACTACCACATCGTCCACATAGTCCTCCACTATATCATGAATCATGTCATGAAATATAGCATGCATTGCCCTCTGATAAGTTGCCCCCGCATTCTTCAATCCGAATGGCATTACTACATAGTAAAAATTCCCAAACGGGGTACGAAAGGCTGTCAACTCTGCATCTTCCATGGACATCTTTATCTGATTGTAGCCCACAAACCCATCCATGAAAGACATCATCTCATGATTAGCCGTTGCATCTACCAAGGTGTCTATGTTGGGTAATGGGTACATATCCTTCGGGCATGCCTTGTTCAAGTCTCTGAAATCGACACATATTCGTAGCTGTCCATTTGATTTCTTTACCGGTACGATGCTGGAAAGCCATGTTGGATGTTGGATTGGCTTGATGAACCCTACTTCCAGTAACTTTTTGATTTCTTCCTTTATTTGGGTTTCGACCTCGGGTGCATAGTTGCGAGGTGCTTGCTTCACTGGCTTCATTCTCGGGCTTATGTTTAGATTGTGCTCCACAAGATCTTTGTCAATTCCGAGCATCTCGTCGTAATTCCAAGCAAAGACGTCCTTATACTCTCGCAGTAGTTGTATGAGCTCCTCTTTCTGGTTAGCCTCAAGCTCCTTGTTGACATAAGTTGGTCTTGGCGTTCCTTCATCTGTTGCCAAATCAACTTCTTCTAATTCATTTTGTTGAGGTTTTGGCCTATCTTCAAAGCATTCTGGAGCTGGTTCTACCTTCTGTTGTACAACTTCTTCTCCTTCATTATTGCTGGAGTGGGGGACACCTCCTGAGCTGTTGGGTTTGCACGCTTCTTTGGGCTCTTCCCCCTTGCACCGTCATAATCGAAACACTACCTTTCCGTCGGGTTTTACAACCCTCTCCCATTTTGTCTTTTGGCCATCCTCGGACTGTGTTATCCGCTTGGCATTTATTATATTTCTGGCATCTTCAGGATTTGCTGGTCTTTTCTTCTCTTCTCTTCCTTCCTTCTCCAAGTCCACTACGACTGGCTTCATATCTTTGGAACATTCTCCATGTTCCGAGGTCTTCTTCTTTACTTTTTCTGCAGGTATAAACTTATCTTCCTGCACTTCCTTCCAGCTTGCTAGTCTTAAGGAATCAGGCCTCGCGATCTGGTTCTCTCCCTCTTCAGCGACATCATCGAAGAAAGTTGCTTCGGTGATGTGTGTCTCCTCTGGTCCAAAGGGATTCCGAGTTGCTGGTACCTTCACTTCTTTCCCTTTCCAGATAGCTTTCAGGCACTGATGAAAGATTGAGGGTACCACCCCATAGTCATTTTGCCAAGCCCTTCCCAGCAAGATATGGTATGCTGCATCTACCTCTGCAACATGGAACATTACAGGCCCTCGGATTTTTCCAACTTGCATGTCTACCTTGATATGTCCCAGGGTTCTCGTGCTCTGGTTAGCGAATCCTGTAATGTTTGTTTGTTCCTTCACTATCTTCTTCTCTGACAGGCCTAACCGTTTGAACATGGTGTAGGGCATAATATTTACAGATGCTCCATTGTCAATGAATGCCCTCCGCACTTCGATGCCATTGATTATCGCTGTCACATACAATGGTCTGTTGTGCGGGTATCTTATCTCTCTATCAGCTTTAGAGAAAGATATCTTATTTGCTTCCTCCTCCATTGTTTTCACAAATCCTTTGCTTATGGCCATGCAAGTCTCCTGTGTCTCGGCGGCCTTAATTATTGCCCTGGTTGCCTCAATCATTGCTTCCTTGGCCAACCCTATCTGATCGAAAAAATTTCTGAATTTGGCCCCATTCATCAACGCTGTCACTTGCAGGCCTGGGTCACACTCCTCCTTTTCTTCCACCATCATCTCCACTTCTGGGATTATGTTGTGGATAACAGTGTTGCATGTTTCTTTTCCCTTGTGATTTGGCAGTGGCTTGTCATGAACACTGCTTTCCTTTCCCAGTTCAATCTCCCCATTTGCCAACTTCTCGTGGAATATCCTACGCAGGCTATAACAATCCATAGTTGAGTGTCCCGCGTATTGGTGGAAAACACAGAAGTCTGGCCTTCTCTTCATCTCCTCCGTCACTGCAAATCTAGGCCTTGGGGGTTTCACCACCCCATGTTCAATCCATTGCTCGTATAGGCCTCTGAATGCTTTCTCACTGCATGTGATAGCCTCCGGGACCGACTTTCTTGCATATTTATGTCCAGGCCTTCCTTTGCTTCGCTCAAAATTTTTCTCATGCTTCTCCCTCTTGCCCCCTTGTGGTTTTGACTGAGAGTCAGCCAAAGCCACAGTTGCTGTTCTCTTGCCCCTCCATGTAACCGTCGCATGGCTAGTGGGCAGTGTCATGATTCCTCCCAAGTCTTGTGCGAAAGCTGAGAGGGTCGCGAAGGAATCACAAGCCTTGGTAATGAGGTGGGGCTTGAAGGAATCTAAGGCACCATTGTTGCAAATGCTGACCAGGTTCTTTTCTTCAATCGGCTCTGCACACTTCTGTGCCTGGGCCCTGAACCTGTCAACGTAATCTGATAGCTCCTCATTTGGCTTCTGCTTGAACCGCATGAGTTCTACAATGGTTACCTGTTTCTGCACATAGAAAAATTTCTTAAAAAATTGTAATTTGAGGTCATCCCAATCATGGACTGACCCCTTCTCCAAATTGTAGTACCAACTAAAGGCACTATCTGTCAAAGTTTTGTTGAATTCCCGCATCAACAAGTTGTGGTTGTTCACTTCATCATATCCCAGCCACGGAGACATCGACTCTACAAACCTGGCAATATGTTCCCTGGCATTTCCTTTCTCCCCGTTGTATTTTGGAAATTGCGGGGGATGCTCGATATATCCTACCGGGTAAGGTTGCCTCCGAATGTGTGCTGGGTAAGGCGGAGTAAAGTCCAACTCCGAGGGTCGAGATGTCTGCCTACGAAGTTGATTGATTACATCGATCATATCATCCTTCGTCACATACTGGCTCGTGGTGTGAACTCTCTGGGGTGTTGAGATATACTGTGGTATCGGCGGTGTGTATGGTAGAGAGATTGGTTGGTGCACACTTGCGTCATGCAAAGTCGGCACTGGTGGAAGTTGCTGGCTCACTCGTTGGACATCGCCTGGAATGGTTGGCATTTGCACCTGTGAAATTGATGGGAGAGCAGTTGGGATGATGTTTGTCTGAGGTTGGCTTGCTTCCAACCTACATTGTGGCACGTCACCGCTGTGTTGGGCCTCCAAGTTGATTATTGGAACCGATTGACTTTCCGTCGAGGGCGATACAATCTGGTTCTCTTTGTTGTTGCTGCCATTGTTGTTGTCTTCCACTCCTACCTGTCCCCCCTGCGAGCTTCCTGGGAACATGGCCTTAAACGTAGGAATCTGCATCAACTGCTGGCGGAAGTTCCCCGTCTCCTCTTGCTTCCTTTGCATTTCCAGCATCATGGCCATCATCATCCCTTGTCCTTCTCGTGCTTCCTTCAATGCCTTGAGCATCTCCAGTTGCACAGCATTCGTCTGGTCTCCACCTGCATCCTCGCCTTGCCTTCCTGCGTTGGTTTGTTGTTGATTAGCCATATGTGGTGATGTCGAACTCTCTTCTGAAACGTCTTCAACAAGTGGTTGGTCAAAATCCAGGTTTGCGCCTTGGAATGCTTGAGATACTTGTCTTGGAACTGGATCCGGCGAGGTAATGCTATCTGTTGGTGAAGCAGCTCTTCCTGTAATTCTCCCACTTCGAGTTGTGGGCATACCCTTCACGAATTCTACACCTCCCCAGCAGAGTCGCCAAATAAATGTGGGCAAGGAAATCGCGCCTTGCTCGCTTAGGGTTTCGTGTTGGCTGAGGAGGAGAGAAATCCACGAAGAATACGGAATTGATTGGTTGATTGTAGAGGGGAGAACGACAGGTGGGCGATTACTCCAACGACGCGTGGCAGAACCCCTAGAATCCGGAAACCGTGTTCGGGTTATTGGGATTCCAAGAGCCTTCTTCGATTCTTCGAGTTGAGAGAGTGTTCGAATCTTGTTAGTGCTTTTTAGGTGGAATATCCGAGCCTTAAGCTACTAAAAGAGTCCGAGTCTTGTGTCCGGAGAGAAGTCCCCCTTCCAAATAGAATGGAAGGGGTATTTATAGGGTATTCTGAAAAGTAGTCATGTGCAAGGCACATGCCTTCAGGGAAATTTCAGAAATACCCTTTAGTCCTTAAAATAATGCCCCTATTGCCCTGTCCTTCTAGCCACCAATCCAATCCCTCAATCAATTCCCAAAATGAGCCGCCTCCACGAGTCTTCCGCCTCGGGACACGTGGAGGCTTCTCTCGGTCTAGCACATTTATTTCTGACTTTTTCATCTTCATTCCATTAGGTTATGCGAACCCTAACTTGCACATTTAATGAGGTCGTGGAACCCTAATTGTGCATTTAATTTAATTAGGTCATGTGAACCCTAATTTTGCACATGGGCCCACAAAGTCAAAATACTTAACTTGTTTCGTTTACGCAATGGTCCAAATCAGTGGTATAGTCGTATAGGAAAAAAAAACTATGCGTCTCCAATGGCCAGACAAATTCAACGATGTATTCAGGCAGGCCAAATAAAATTGATAATAGAACTAAACTAACTTCAGAAATTCCTCAAGAAACCCTTCGGATATACTAATAATTAAGCCCTCTTGTCCATGAAAAGATAATAACTCACCCCATAGAAGAATCAAATAATCCATGTTGTAGATAAACAACCTTTCGTGCATCTCGTCTGCAAGATCATTGTGCAAGCATAAATCATTATCCATCAAACAAGGATTTCTAAAAACTTTGATAGAGAGAAAACAAAATATAACGTACAAAAAAGAGGAGAAAAACTTAGATACCTTGGAATCCTTTCCAAAAGGAGAACATATCCATCAGCAGTAACTACACGAATAGCTTCATAGGGATACCTAAAACGCATTGAGATATTAAAAAAATTAAAAACACGATCAAGGTACACAAAAAGTAAAAAGCATGCCATGTTTCAAGATTAGAAAACATAAAGAAAAATTAATAAATTAATAAAAAGTTCAAACAGAAAAAAAAAACAGAAACACAAAGAAGTAACTGAAGAACTATTTACACCATTCTTTGATACCTTTACTAAGTATTAAGCAGGAGGAAGGGGGTTTGGTGCTACCCTTTTTCTTGAATCTCGTCAAAAATTTTGTAAGGACAGACCTTCCCTCTAATTGAAACACATAAGAACAACTACACAGTACTCATCCCAATATCCCTAACCTCCTCCAACTACTCTAAAGCAAAAGATAAATGTTACTGATATGACTAAAACTAAAAACAAGCACAAAACATAAATTCAAATAAAAAATAGGGAGTATGCATACAAACTTTTGATTATATGAATGCCAAAAAATCAAGAGATACAAATAAAAAATTTTATCAAATAGGATCAATATCGTACAGGATGTAATTATTAACAAAAAATGCTGCTCGTATAACTATGCATTGTCACAAGCTGAGGCTTGAATAAGAGTCATTCAAGGATGTCTTACGAGTTGAGACAATGTACCCTAATAAAGACGGGAAGTAAAATTACCTAAAATGAGACGATACCATTCTTATCCTTCCAAAACAATCTATAAACCGGGACAAAGCTATTAAATCTTTTCATTATAACACCAGAAATGATAAATGGAATCCTTTGAGCAATAAATTAATATGATGGTAAAAACAAGAGTGGCTAAATTAGACAAAAACAGAGTTCAACATGTGAGATGATAGTAGCAGCACTAATTATTGATGCTAAATTAGAAAAGACCACCTCAGCCAATCATTGTCAAACACTTCATACAAAAGGATAATAAAGGTCCACATTAACAGAAATGTGCATCGTGTTGATATCAAAAGCATGTAAGAGGCAATACTAATTTAGGTACAGGTACACATATCAGCAAATTTGTCCCAGACCAACAGTAGATCGAATGTCTCAAAAGCGTATGCAGCTGTGGCTTAAGATAAGGAAATTGACGAATAAAAATGAAGCTCTTACCCAAACTCTGTTATGACATCTCGACATGTCCGAGCATCTGTATTCAAGGAACCACGAGAAATAGCTGTTCTTTCTGTAGCAGTTGGATCAGTCTCAACGAGAGTGGCAGTAGCAATGGAAACACCTGAAGCACCATCAGGAATATTTTTACTCCTATCAAAAGAAAACCATCTTGATAGCTTTCTGAAAGTGTCTAATGGCGAAAGAAGATAGCGTGCTGCCTTGTGGAAAACATCAAATACAGCTTCTATAAAAATCTCAATTCCTAGATGGAGATCCTGGTTAACATAACATCATATGAGAATTTGAAATAAATCAAGACCATAAATGTTTGATTGAGACATACAGAATACAAAAAAAAAAATTAAATATAAATTCCTATAACCTCTATAAGTCCACGTCTCTTGTCAGTGGCACGTTGCACAATATGGTCCATAAGGGTGTGTGCTTTCTTGGTAGTATCTGAATCTGAAGGCTGCAGATTTCCTAAGGTAGTGGCTGCATTTGAGTCCATAAAAAGAAATGCATGATAAATATTCCCCGACAGAAACCATGCAGGAAATAGAAGCCATGCCAATATGCATCTTAAACTATGCGTCCAATGCCCACAATCCCTATTGTGCCTGCCAAAGCTGCTAGCCCTGGAGGCTCGAGAACTTTGAGATAATGGAGTTGAAGGAGAGTCTTCGTCGTCATCACTATAGTCCTCTCCAGATGAGTAATCCACACTTGAGGACGTATCAGAATCCATGGAAAGTTCATGAATGAATTGGTTGAAAGATGACACGCCACTGGAATCATCAAAAGAAAAACTGCAAATATCAGCAACTGGCATGGCATTTGTTTCGCAAGATAAAAGTTGTCTTCTTTAAAGAATAATATGCCGAAATTACACGTTTGCGAGCCCACATACACAAGTGCAATCTTTAAAATACCAGAGCTTGTGTGAATGGGAAAACTAATTCTACTAGATGGGTAACAAACACTATGTGAACTACCTATCATCACATGGCCCTTGGCCGTTTGTAGAAGACTCTAACAACTATGAATTTCATTAGTTATCCCTGGTTTAACATATGTAGAGTGTTGTGAAATTTAATTATTAAAACATAGTCTTCACCATTTCAAGGTCAACTAGTAATAGCGCATGCCACTTGTCAAGATGAAGGATCATCTAACATTCAAATTTTTGCTCACAAAGCTAGCTTTTCACACACATAGTTTACGGATTGAACATAATGGTATCAAGGGTCAAAAAGAATCATCTTGAAAGAATAAAACAAAAAGTAACCGCTACATGATGACACGAGACTTTTTCATCTCCTCTAGTAGTTGTCTAACAATTTGTATAAATAAAAGAGTTAACCATCAAGGATGATACATCTCAATCTTATAACTTGCAGGGATTGATACCATAAAAATATATGAACTGAGAAATTATAGTACATATTAGCGTGATATATCCTAATTATTAATTATGCAAATTTCAAAACACATACAAACAAACACCTGCTTAAAAAATTTCATCAAAAACCCAAAACTTACTTCTCCATCCAGCGTGGAAGCCGAGGTCCACGAAAAGTTGGTCTGAGTTCCCAACCATGCAGCCCTTCGAGTACAGAAGCCTTCCCCGGCATAATAGCCAACAAGAGCCTTGACACTCCATTTATAAGCCTTACGATATTGTTCAAAGATTCATAAGTGATCGTTTTCACTGACCTGGCAACCATATCAAAATATTGTTCATCAAATGCTCGAATTACAAACAAAATTTTTAATAATACTTTTCCTTAGTTGTGAATTTAGAAGAAGGAAAATTATAGCGAAGTGAATTTAATTGTTAAAGTTCATTATTACTATGTTACACTTGATATAAAATAAGGGGATTTAGCATCTAAGAACATTAACAACAGTTTCCCTAATCAACTCTCTATTCCTAATTTTGAAAAATACATCAACAAATCATTACCCAACAGTTTCATTATCCTTATTTGACCCTCTATTTTAATTCCTATATAGAATTTTACTCCCAAGTGTGAGGGAATCAAAAGACCGTTCTCTATATATACAAAATGACATTTCACACCCCATTTAAATGGACAATTCATCAATTATACACATCTTGAAATTATTTTACTACTTCATTTTCAAATTATTATAAACTTAATATTGACTTTTTTAAAAAATTAATTTCAAACGTATTCAAATTTAAAATTAATATAAATTTATTTAATTTATGTCAATATAATTATAAATATTATAAAAGTAATATTAATTATAAAATTTTTTATTTTTAAAATTTAAATGAATCATATTAAATTTAAATTTAAAAATATTATAAATTAACTTTTTAAAAGTTAATATTGATCTTATGTATATTTGCAACTACAATCCATTTAATACTCACTTCATAAATTACTTCAAATTTAAAATAATATAAAATTTATTTTACAATGAAATATAATTGATAAATTATACTCTCTTTTATAAATTATAAGATTATTATTAATTTGATGTTTTGACTGTTGGAATTTTTAAATTTTAATTTTTAAATTTCAAATTTCATTATTTAATGAATCAATATAAGGAACATGTTGGGTATATAGTGAAATTTTGAATCCCTATTTTGCATAATGACTCAATAACACTACGGAGTAAAGATAAAAATAAAAAAACTATTGTAAATGCTCTAATGTATAGCTCGCTCTGGATAAATACTCTAAAGGATAATGTAAAACAATGCAGTTTAAATTAGTGGGTGCTGAATTTCTAAATATGTTGACATTCATCGAATAAACAATTAAATGCACATATACACAAATGTGTCATGCATTAATCTTAAATGCACACATTTTCAAATGTGTCACTACGTCATTGTGCATGATCCTCTAGGTAACTTATCAAAAGTGACACAATAGATGTTAGGTTTTCATAAAATAAATGTTGCTTTATTTTCAAAGGTTAGTTTTGGTATTAAGACAAATTCGTGTAAGTGAGCTTCTTTCTCCCTCTCTCCAAATCCTCTCACGTTTTGGGGGAAGTCTTGAATCAAAAGTAATACTCCCTCTCTCACATAATTATTGAAACACGTTTTTTTAGGAAGTCCCCACAAAATTTGCAACAATTCTTTTTTGAGTAATTGTTGTTAAGTTTTTTTTTTTTTGGCTAGTTTCAACTGAAATATTAACGGTTCTGCATTGGGTTTATAATCTTGATACATAGTCATGTCACTTTTATCGTTTGAATTCATAGTGAGTCCCTCCACTAACTAAAACTTGTGTGGTTTATAATCTTGATACATTCTCAACCACTCATTTCATAAGGGTCAATTTAAGAAATCAAACAAATGTTTAAAAACTATACAAAAAGTTATGTCGCAACATTTATGGGGCGAAAAGAGTATCAACTTCGCCCCCAAATCCCTCCCCTTCTCTCCCGCAAAAGGGATTTAATTTGGAAGAAAAATGATAAACATTTCACAATTCTCAAACATGGTTTTAAAGATATTCCAGAAATAACCCCAAAAGAAAACTTTCAATAATAACCCTTGTACAAAACTAATCTTGAACCCAAAACAAGCAAAGGGTTTAAACTTCAAATCCACATAAATTCAGCCTATTAAGTACTAAATTCCTAACATAACTTCAAAAGAACAATTACCTAACACATGCCTACTTAGACCTGGCAAACGTTCAGGCTGGGCCGAGATCGGGCCGGGCCAAAATGATCCAAGTTTTGATAGGTTGATATTGTGAGGTCCGTGGCCCGAGTTGGGCCGGCTCGGCCTGCGGGCTTCTTTCTTTATTTTTTTTTATTTTTTTTTGCAAAATTTTGCTATACCAAAAATAGTAATAATAATAAATATTAAAAATAATAAAATAATTAATAATAAATAATAATTTAAACAGACACGATTAATTAATTACCTAGATTAACTACATGATTAATTTTTATGATAGTTGTTTACTCTAAAATTTTGCACGGTTAGAATTACACTGACGCTTCTCACACAGATTCCTAGAATTAAAGTTGAATGCAAAACTTCAGTAGCAGCATATATATATATATATATATATATATATATATATATATATATATATAAAAGAAAAATAAAATGCAGCAAAAGCAATATATAAAAATAAAAGGCAGCAACTCGAATTTGAATCACTGCAGCATGGGACATGAATTCACCAAGACTAAAGAACAATGATGATCAAAACAAGTGCTCCGTTGAACAAAAGTAAAAAAATAATATTAAAGATTGTATTAAAAATAATTATTGTAGCTTAGTTAGTTTTTTATAAGTCTTGTATTCAAGCCTCATATAACCCACAAGTAATAATATTTTATTTTTTTAAAAAATAAGTCGCGGGCCACCTGTGGGCCAGGCCAAAACGGGCCGGGCCAAAACGGCCCACATTTTTCTAAGATGAAAAATTGTGTCCCATGTTTGTACAGGCAGGCTGGCTGAGCCCGCGGGCCTGAGCCTAAATTGTCATGTCTATGCCTACTCCACGAATTAAACAAAAACCAACAAATACCCAAAATTACGCTTCCACATAATCCAATCAATTCATCCATATTAGAAAACTGCAAGGAATAGAAGTGGGTAAATTTCTTCAAATCAAAACACCTCATGAATCCCATATCTATGACATCTAATTATTCTTTTTTCCATAGAAATAAACTAAAATTTGCAAACATGCATAAATGAATTAGTCCAATACATTAGGCACAATCAGTAAATATATAGATAATAAATAATTTTAAGAAAAAAATATTTCCACCAATTATAAATTTTATATTTCCACAACACCAAGGACTCATCCACTACATAATAAAGTATCATTTTATGTTTACCTTAGAAAATATCAAATTTCATAATTAATTGACAAAAAAAAAATTAATTGAGTAAACAGACACGGTCTATAAAGTAAAAATACAAAAAAACTAATAAAATAATGCTATGGATCTTAAATTATGGGTCTAACATAACACTAAAAATAAAATAATAATAATAATTTATGTGAACTTCAATCATCTACCCAATTAATGTTATAGCAGTACATATTTTTTGATATAAAAAAGTTGAGACCCGCAACGTCACCCAAACTAATATAGATTTACATAGACAGATAATTAATTGATCCATCTACCGAACAAAAGTCACATTTTTTTAGAGAGTTGGTTACCATTAAGTTACTTTTATAGTAGGTTGATCAATTGACCAATACATTTCATGATAAATTGATCAATTGACCAATACAGTACTGACACGCAGAAGTTGGTCAATTGATCAATACACGCATAGAGATCACCTTCTCACATGTGTGTCAGACACTATATTGGTCAATTGACAAAAGTTAATTTCATGTTAACCACTTCCCTTTTTTAGCAATATAATTATTTTGCGTAAACCAAAAAAATAGAATTTAAATAAAGAAAGTGGGTGAGAAAATGGAGAAAAACTCACTCTTTGGTAACAGCTAGGAAGTTGTCAACAGCTCGTTGCATTGTTTGGATTATGTTGGTGGTGAACAGAATCGAGAACAATAAGGATATGGAAACCGAGAATTACTGAAATACCAATTTAGAGGAACAGAGAGAGACAGAGACGAGGAGGAGGAGTTTTCAAAGGCAGCGCCGATTCTCGACATACTGAGGAAGTCGGTATATAAGTATTGCCATATTTGTGTTTCAAGTGGGTCCCACATAGGGGTTGCGTTGTTTTCAAGACGGTGATGGATAAGATACGAACGTGCTTGTGCATCCAAAGCCAAAGGTATATAATAGATTTACGGTTCACGTGAATTGCTCTATTCGTATGTTTGAAAAATACGAAATACTTGAAAAATATTACACCTTTGGTCATTCAAAAAATATAAAAAAAAAATTAAGAAAAGGTTTTAAGTTTATTTTTAGTAATTTCATAAAATTACATAAAGTAATAATTTTTTTATATATATTAGTGAACCCCGCCTAACAAGGGCGGAGCCACCCATGGGCTAGGGTGGGCTCTAGCCCGGGTGGATTTTTTTGACAAATATTTAGGATTTATATATCTTAATAGCCTAGCCCAATCTTCATAAGTCATGTTTCTTACATCACATGTCTCATGTTAATTGTTATCCGACCCATTCCATACATTTTCCTTCTCTCTAAACTACTTCAAACATTTATCAATTGCTCTTGGTTTTCGGGTGAAACTAATAATGGAATGAAAGATGCAAATTGAATTGGGAAGGAATTGAAGCTTATTTTCGGCAAGAGGAAACTGATTTTGGCTAACATCAACGCGGATAACAATAATTTTCATGAAAGGTACAACATAAGTTTTAGTTCATTTATGAAACTAAAGCCATAGTGTCGATTTTGCTATGTAAGCTATAAGCATTTGTGAATTGTTTGTGGAAATGGGAATATATATGGTGAGTGTCGGGTGGAGCAATAAGGAAAAAGAATTGAAAAATTCTTGACTTAATTATTTCTAAATGGTTATGAGATCTCTCTTTTAAAGTTATACATTTCACTTGTTTGATTAAATTCCTCTTAGAGGCTATAAAATTTTAAAAGTGAAAGCTTGATGTTATTGTAAACAAAAAAGCTTATGTTTATAAAATATATGTGTCTCAAGTGGCTTAACTGAATTAGAAATGATTTAGAAGTAAGTTTAAGTGAATTGAGTAATTTTCGTTTGGTTAGAAAACTGATGTGGCTGAGCAGTTTTGAGCCCATATAGAACCTGTGTGAAACATTTATTTGGACTGGTTTATATTTTTTTAAAATAGTATGTCATACATTCTATAACATATTAAAAATTGGTTCCAATTGGATGTGTGTAGGTTAAGTTAGAAAATTGTAAAGTAGCTACCAAAAAATGCGAAATTTGAGAATTATGGGCAGAAGCTCAGCGGTGAGATAGAGCGTCGCTGTTCTGGTCCTCTGCTCTAATTTTTAATTCTCTGTAGCCCAGGATGAAATTTTTTTCTGGCTCCGCCCTTGCCGCCTAATGACATATTTTAACTCTATATTATGTACTTATTGACATTCTTTTTAGAAGAAAAAAAATTGTACCTTAAAGCCATTCTTTAGAGAAGGATAAAGAAGTGATGTTGTGCATGTTTATTTACACAATACACGAAGGATTCGAATTTTATGAAGTTTGTCACATTTTTAATCACTATGAAATTTATAGTAATTTTTATTACATTAGTTATATTAAATATGTGAAAAAGTGATATATTCCGTTGAGTATCTAACTAGTATAACTCGCAGGGTTAACACGTCAATTTTTAAGATTTTTAGATAAATTCAACTCAAAAGATATAAAAAAACATACAAAAATATTTGAACATTTGAATTTTTGTATGAATTGATGATGTCTATCATCGACTTTATGTTAATAAAAGTTCAACTAATCTAAGTAATCAAAAAATATATTTATTTTACAATGTTATAATAATTGTGTTACACATCCTCAAATTGAATAAAAATTTACGGTTACTCATATTTTGACGTTATCTTTTCATCCTAAAGGTTAAATTTTACTAAAAAAAACTTGAGATAATTAAACTTATTTTATAAAATTAGGTATATAACTTATATACCTAAAGGTATCTCTCGCAATCCCATTAAATAATGCTTTTGTATTGATGATCACAACATAGTATTAAAATGGCAAATTACTATAATTAATATAACAAATTATTATAAACATTTTATGATGGTCAAGATTGTGACAACTTCATGAACTCTAAATTCATATAGTATATGAAGTGTTTTGTTAGTGTGTCGGTAGTGTTACAAAATTTAAATTTTTTGTCTCAAATGATTTGATATCATTACATTGGTTAAGTATATTTTATTGTGATTGAAACTGACTACTTGAGATTGTTCCTTAGCCAATATAACATAAAATAGCATTTATTTTATTTAATATTGTAAGATATCAATGTAAACACAAACACTAGTTGATTAAAGAAAACTACTCACTACTTCAATTCAAAACAGAACATTGGCTTTTATAGCCATACAACCAAAACAGAGGATAACAGCCACGTCTAACTATCCTATAAATATGGCACTACTAGAAGAATATTTCAAAACAACTACTAGTCCTGTAGAATAGGGCTTATCAAACAAAATAAGCCTGAAATATAGGCCTAGTTATTCAACAAGCTACTGACTATTTCAAAGCTACTGACTCTTTCAAACATTTCCTCCCTTAAACTGTTCTGTAGTCTGCAGACAGTTTGTCTTTGGTACTTCACGTACTCCAAGTTTTTTTCTAAACTTCTCAAATGACTCGAGCTTCAGAGCCTTGGTCATGATATCAGCTGTCTGATTCTCAGTTGCACAATGAATAAGCTCAATAATTCCATCTTGAGTTAGCTCACGAAGAAAGTGGTACCTTACATGAATATGTTTGCTCCTTCCATGTAGCACAACATTTTTTGAGAGTTTGATAGTGGAGGCATTGTCACAGTACACCATTGTGCTCTCCCTTTGAGAATGATTAAGAGCATCAAGAATCCTCCTCATCCAGATTCCTTGACATGCACATGAAGCTGCTGCCACAAATTCAGCTTCAGTGGTGGATAGAGTCACCACCGGTTGTTTCTTCGATGACCAAGCCACAGCTCCTTCTCCAAACAAAAATGCATATCCTGAAGTACTCTTCCTGTCATCAAGGTCCCCTGCGTAGTCACTGTCTGTATAGCCAATGAAATTTCCAGCTCCACCTCTTTTATAAAGTATTCCCAGCTGCAAAGTCCCTTTTATATATCGAAGCACCCTCTTGACAGCGTGAAAATGAAGCTCAGTGGGATTCTCCATATATCTACTAACTAGACCTACCGCAAACATCAAGTCGGGCCTTGTTACTGTTAAATAACGAATACTACCAACCATTTGTTTGTAAGTAGTAGGGTTAACCTTGACTCCTTTCTCATCCTTCACAAGTTTCGACCCCGGCACAATGGGATTTTTGACAGAATTGCATTCCGACATGCCAAACCTCTCAAGCACTTCATTAGCATATTTTGTTTGACTAATGTATATGCCATCTTCATCTGCAACACCTCTACCCCGAGGAAATATCTCATTCTTCCAAGATCAGTCATTTCAAATTCATGCATCATGGACCTCTTAAATTCCTCAAACATTCTCACATCATTCCCCGTAAATATAAGATCATCTACATAAAGGCTAACCACAAGAATTCTACCCATTGAATCAGACTTAATAAAGAGTGTATGTTCAGAAGGGCACCTTACAAAACCTTCCTTCACAAAGTAGGACTCAATGCGACTGTACCACGCCCTTGGAGCCTGCTTAAGACCATACAAAGCCTTCTTCAACCGGTACACTTTGTGCTTTTCTCCTTTCTGTACAAAACCCGGTGGTTGATCAACAAACACCTCCTCAAGCAACTCTCCGTGGAGAAAAGCGCTCTTAACATCTAGCTGGTAAAGATTCCAACCTTTATGTGCTGCAAGAGCTATTACCAATCTGATTGTGTCCCATCTCGCAACCGGCGCAAACACCTCATTGTAATCGATTCCCTATTTTTGAGCATACCCTTTTGCCACAAGACGTGCTTTGTGCTTGTCTACTTTACCAAGCTCGTTGAGTTTCGTTTTGAAAACCCATTTTACACCGATTCTCTTAGCACCAGCCGGCAACTCCATCAATTCCCAAGTTTCGTTTTTCTCAATTGCTTGGATCTCAAGATCCATAGCTTCTTGCCATTTCTTACTCTTCGCAGCTTCTTCGAAATTAATGGGATCTAGAGCAGTAAAAAACACAAGGTTACTAACTTCTGCTTCTTCATCTGAGAGACCCAAACCAGCTCCACTCTCGTAATCTCTTAACCAGACCGAAGCTCTTGGGGTTCTTCTAGTCCTCCCTTGATCTTCAGCACGTGTGTTCTGATTTGATTGCACTGGTTCTTCTATTGTTATTGCTTTCTCTTCTTCGTTTGCAGTTGCTGCTTCTTCGTGCTCACCATCTTCACTTTCACTGTATTCTTCTTCGCCATCTTCCCATTCTAGCACCTTGTTCATTTCTACTAGGCTTGTTTCCCATTCCCAACACTTGTCTTCTTCAAATACAACATCCCTGCTTACCACAATGCGCTTAGAAGCAGGATCATAAAGTCTATAGGCCTTGGACTCACTACTTACCCCGAACAACACACAACTGAAGCTCTTGTCACTCAACTTAATTCTTCTTTGGTCAGAAATATGTACATGGGCTACACACCCAAATACACGAAAGTAATCTACTGTTGGTTTGACATTGCTCCATGATTCTTCTGGAGTTTTGTCTTTAACTACTATTGTTGGGCTTCTATTCATCACATGCACACACCACTGAACTGCTTCAGGCCAAAAAACCTTGGGCACTTTCTTCTCAGACAACATGCTACGAACAGAATTCATTATAGTCCTATTCCTTCGTTCTGCTACCCCATTTTGTTGGGGAGTATAGGCAGCCGTCAACTGCCTTCGAATGCTATTCTCCATACAAAAATCATTGAATTCAAGAGAAGTGAATTCTCCTCCCTTATCTGTACGTAAACATGTTATAGACTCACCACACTCCTTCTCAACATATTTCATAAACGTTTTAAACACCCCAAATGCTTCTGATTTCTCACACAAATAATAAACCCAAATTTTTCGGCTGAAATCATCAATGAAACTAAGTAAATACCTCTTTCCACTAATTGACGTCGGAGTGATTGGTCCGCATATGTCCGCATGTATCAACTGCAGCTTCCTAGTTGCTCTCCACGAACTCTTCTTTGGCATTTTTTCTCGGTGCTGCTTTCCTATCAAACAGTGAGTGCACACCTTGCTAGGAGTTTTGAGTGTAGGTAAGCCAGTTACCATCTTCTTATATTGCATTGTCCGCAGACTTTTGTAATTCAAGTGGCCAAACCTACAATGCCATAAGTGGGACGCATCTTCTGTAGCAGCTTGAAAACAAGTAGGAGTAAAAGATACAGAATTTTTCTTAGGTGAGACAGAAGCTAGAAGCACAAACATTCGGTTTGCAGTCATCCTCGTCTGCATGATCAACCCTCGACGTGGATGATACAACTTGCATTCTCCTCCATGAATCAAAATGGCCAGACCTTTCTCTTGAAGTTGTCCCATACTAAGTAGGTTAGTCTTGAGTTCTGGTATGTAGTACACCTCCGTAATTACTTGTATCAGTCCTCCAACTTCCAATCTTATATTTCCCTTGCCGGTAACAGCCATCCTTGTGTCATTCCCGAGCTTGACAGTCTGTTGAAAACTTTCATCCAAATGTGAGAACCATCTTTTTTCCCCACACATATGATTTGAACATCCCGAATCCAAGAACCACACGTCTTCTCTCTTTGAATCATGCAGCTCCATATGTGCCATCAGAAGTAACTCTTCTTTCTCATCTAACTCTGCATAGTTGGCCTTATTATCCAGACTAGGACACTCGTATTGGAAGTGCCCCAACTCGTGGCACTTGTAGCATTCCACAAGTTCCTTTTTGAAGGGTTGCCTACCTCTGCCTCTTCCTCGTTCGCAGAACGGGCTACGACCCCTTCCCCTGTTTCTGAGTTTCTCATCACCAATGGAAGCTCGCAAAGCTTGATCTTCTGCTCTATCCAACCTCTTAAACTTCTGCTCATGAACTACTAGTGAGCTCTGCAACTCATCAATGGTCATTGTGCCGATATCTTTTGACTCTTTAATAGATACCACCACATAGGTGAATCTCTCCGTCAACGTCCTCAAAATCTTCGCGACCACCTTTGAGTCCGGCATGTCCTCTCCATTGGTTCTCATTTGATTAGCCACGGCCATAACCTTTGCGAAATATTCGATGATTGTCTCCCCTTTCTGCATTTCTAGTATTTCAAAATCTCTTCTTAAGGTGTTGAGAAGGGACTTCTTCACTCGTTCATTGCCACCGAACTTCCGCTTCAAAAGTCCCAGACAATTTTTGAAGTGCGTCTGTCTAGGATCTGTTCAAAAGTGACCCTGTCAATGGCTTGGTACAAATAGTGCTTGACTTTGTGGTCTTTGGTCCTCGCATCATTGAGCTGCACTTGCTGTGCATCGGTTAGCACAGTTTCTTCTGTTGGCTCCTCGAAGCTGTTCTCCACCATGCTCCACAATCCTTTTGCCCTGAGTAAGTTTTCCATCAATTCACTCCAATGGTCATAGTGACGACCATCGAAGTGTGGAATCTTCGTCAAACTACTCTTTTCTTCACTCATCCTTCTCTCAGTTTCTCTCAAGAGTCACAGTTTTCACTCTTTTCTTTTATCAGACTCAGTGATGGCTCTGATACCAAACTGTAAGATATCAATGTAAACACAAACACTAGTTGATTAGAGAAAACTACTCACTACTTCAATTCAAAACAGAACATTGGCTTTTATAGCCATACAACCAAAACAGAGGATAACAGCCACGTCTAACTATCCTATAAATATGGCACTACTAGAAGAATATTTCAAAACAACTACTAGTCCTGTAGAATAGGAATTATCAAACAAAATAAGCCTGAAATATAGGCCTAGTTATTCAACAAGCTACTGACTATTTCAAAGCTACTGACTCTTTCAAACAAATATCACATTATTTGTGATAATATTTGAGACAAAAAAAATCACCCCTAACATTATCTTGTGTTTAGAGCGTAAACGCACTTGAAAAAATTATTCTTCTAGAAATAGTTATATAAAACTTAGTTTATTTGACTTACAGGCGCACCATTTGATTTTAAACACAGCGTTTGAGACTCAACCACAACACACAAATAATAAATAATGCGGTGTATTTGAATGTCAAAATGCTACCACCACAAACTCTCAAATGATAAACTAATTCTTTTATTTTAAAATATAAGATCATGTTTGACTTTATGAAATTAATTTGAGATATCTTTAAATTTAAAAATATTGGAAATCATTTAATTTTAAAAAAAATATGTTGTAAACAGTGATATTTTTTCAATAGTTTATAATTTTTATTATTGTATGGTTTAAAACTAACTTAATTCATATTAATTTTAAATTTAAAAATCTCAAATTAACTTCAACAAAGTCAAATTATTATAGTATCAATATATACTAATATATAATAAGCCAAGAAGTTATCCACCTCTCAATTAAATTAGATTAATTTGGTTCGAGTTAACTCAAACTAAGTTAATATATTATTATTCATTGAACCTGCATTAATGAATTGTTCATTAAATTTTTATTTTTCATTCACTTTCTCTCACTGCCATATTAATTATTTTTCTTCCTTTTCCCTTTCTTATTATATAACAAAATCCAAAATTAATTCTAACAACTTTCAACTGTATTAATATGTAACCTCACAACTTTGATAGTATAAATTGCATAAAAAAATACTTAATTATTCACATTTTTAAATTCATGTAAGTGCATTTTTTTTCTATACTATTTATACATATTCAGTACAAAAGAAATTACGTACATATAAATAATATTGTTTATGACGTCCCCAAAATAGGTACAATCCAACCAACTCATTCTGAGTCGCCAAATACATGGTACAGAAACCAAATATAAACTTCATTAAAACAATTGTCATGTAAAATACGACAACACATGAGCTGTGAGTTTTAATACAAATATATATGTAACTCTCATGGCGCCTCGACCACAGCACCTTACAATGGTACCTTACATAAAGGTACAGTCAATAACTGTTTTAGAAATTAAAATCTTTGAAAAATGCTCAAGAAAACCTTCGTACATAGGAGGCCATGCATCTAAGTTATAATAGATATCATATGACTTGAGAAATATCCTTGGTTGATCCAATAGACCCCAAAAAAAAATGAGAAGATTATTATCATATTCTTTCTAATGGTGAGTCTTCTCTTGCCATATAATTATCTCCATTGTCTCCAATTGAAAATTATATTTTAACCAAACTCCAAGATTATATAGGTAGTGCTCATAGATATAATCAGCAAGTGGATGTGTACAACCATGTCTTATGATAACACAAAATCGTATGTCATTACACATCTTGTATGATAGTGGCAAAACACCATTCTTTAGTTGGATTCACCTCACCCTATTCGGTTCACCAAAATCAACGGTTAAATGACGTATAAAATATGACACACTTATCTAAAATTCTCAATAAAATTATTTTCATACTATTTTAGGGGAAACCTCAACAGCTATAGACCACCGTTCTATTCTCATGTTTCCTCCGCTCGACCCTGCTACACTCTTATTACTTGAAAGGAATTGTCAAGAAAAAGAGTGAGCATAACTAGCCCAGTAAAGAATATCATGACTAAAGATAATTAAATTATCAATAGCCTTCGTCAATAATAAATCAGAGATTTAGAACATATGGTAGATGATAGAACTTTTCAACCATAGTTGCTGCCGAACGAACAATCCATTAGAAGAGTCAAATAGACCATAAAGTCTTTTATCTTCTCCATGTTAAAAGTCCACCAAAAATATTTTATCCATATAATATCAATCAACAGTTTCTGTCCACAATCATGTGTATAACTCATAATCATAATTGAGGTTCTAAATTCCTCTTCGCATCCAGGACGAAGATAATTTTTATCACCTGTCTTTACCTGAAATATCAAAGATCATGGTTATACCAAATCACAATTCATGTTCATAATCATAATCATACTAATAAATTCATCTTTGCACTACGGGCCAAAGATATTCATCAACAGTTCATCTTTGCACTACATGCCAAAGATATTCAACAACAGATCATCTTTGCACTACGGGCCAAAGATATTAATATCTCAAAGAAATATATAATCATTTCAGAATTTATATAAACAATAATTATAACCATGTTGATCAATTCACATTTGCAGTTAAGCTAAAAATATTCAATTATAAATTCAATGGTCATGATCATACTAGTCAACAATTCATCTTTGAACTACTGGCCAAAGAGAACCCATAGTCACGATCATACCAATAATCTATCCATCTTTACACTCAAGTCAAAGAGAAATTTCATCACCATGATTATAAAAATGTTATATATGATAATAAAAATAATATGATCAAAACATGGATTTATCTCTGTGACATCAATCAATATAAATCTTGAATCAAATATTCATCTTTGCGCTACGGGCCAAAGATATTCATTCGTATCACCAGTTGGTCATGTTCATCTCAACACCTGTCCATCTTTGCACTACGGGCCAAAGATATTCATCAGGTAATCATTCATCTTTGCACTACAGGTCAAAGATATTCAGTTATATCACCATTTAGGACTGATGATGATGAAAAATATTTTAAAGAAAACGAATCCAGTGAGATAAAAAGACAAAGATTAGGGATTCGTACTTTAGTTTATTCAAGTTCAAAAATACTCCATAATAAATAATTGTGGAACAAAATTCAAGAATGAAGACCAAAACATGGATACAATCAAATATAGTAACCATAATAGACAACTTGGACAAAGAAATTTTTTTTTCTGTGAATAGTATCGTATATGTGAATAGTGTCGTATACGTGAATAGTAACTCCGACACAAAAAGATAAAAATTCCACAAGAAAAATCATACTTCGTGAATAGTACTCATGAATAGTACCGTTTACGTGAATAGTAACCTCGACATGAAAAGGTAAAAATTTCATAATAAAATTCGTACCAATATTTTGGTATAATGATATTAAAAGAAATAACATCATTTGCGAAGAAAATAACATCCCTTGGCTTAAAAGAATAGTACTTCTGATTGGAATATTGGATATAATATTGAAAAAAATTTGTACTGAATAGTAACTCTCAAAGTATCTAAATACTGATAAAAATACGCTCGATATTATAGAGAAAGAAAACTTTTGATTCTAGTGTGATTTTCATTAATTTTAACTAAGCACCCTATTTATAGGAAAATGCTAGAACGCCAAAGTAGACTAAAATTTAATAAAATAATATTTTAATAAAAAAAATTCACGCACACCTCTTGACCAAACTAAGCACACCACAAGTGGGGCCCGCCAACTTCAGAAAATTCCACAAAACCCAAAAGTGGGGCCCACCCATGTTTTTAATAAAAATATTTATTTTTGAAATTTTAATAATTCATAATAAATAGCCCCTTTATCAGAAAAATACGAATTTTACATCCATTTCATAGGAAATTTAATTCTCTACAACTTTGTAGAAGAAAGTATTTCCAAATTCTAAACAGAAAATGACCGGAATCCACATACGGATGATTTTTAATACCTCCATTCCGACAAAATACTGATTAAACATCTCAGCATTAATTCTTTCATTTATATCCACATAAAATAAATATTTTCTTATCATATAAATTAATAATTAATTTTTCACAAATAATATTACAGAACTACAATATTGACAACCAGATATCTCGTTTCCAAGAAAGAGGGGGCTTTCCGATAAGGATTTCTTCTTACTGACGCTCAATTAGGTGACCAAACCCTTTTCCTAGACAGAACTTCCTTAGACATTGCCAATAATGTTATCTAATAATATTATTCAAATAATATGAATTATTGATCTGATAATAGAAAATACTGTGCAGTGATAATTATTGAAACAAATATAATATAAAATATCAACGTAACAATTAGTGAATCAATAAAATAAAATATTGAACAGTAATTACTGTAACAATTATTGAGTAGTGCCTTCTTACGTAAGAATCAATAATCTAAAAATACTGTGCAATATCGTGTGCTACTGTGCAACCACGCGTATTATCATTAGTTCTATTTTTCACATTTTTAATAGGATTATACTCAATTCCTTATTTATCAAGACTAGACCTTTGTGCAACTAACATAACATTTAGGTTCTCTTCTCCTTACACAAATTTAGCAAGATCATTTTTTAAAGATGTTATTTCTGCATTTGTTATATTATCATCATGTTGAACATTCATCATTTTTCCATTATTAAAATCATCTATGAATGCATCTCTCATTTTTCAAATTTTCTTTTAAAATATCATTTTCATTTTTAAGATATTCATTTTTTTTCTCTCTTTAACAAGCGACTTAACTTCATTCATTAGCTCATTTACACAATTCTTAAAATAGGCAGTTTTCTTTTTGAGTTGTTGATGTTTATTTTGTAAAGTAATATAATCAGGCATAAATATTTCAAAAGCTTCATGAAAATTTGTTACCTCAAGTTGATCATCATTTTCTAGTCCCATGAAACAAAGTTAGACAATTTCTTCTTCTTGTTCCGTTTTGGACATACTCACTGAAGTTGAGTTACCTTTTTTATTTTTCCTTTGTTTCTTCCTTTGAAGTAGTCTCTCGAATTTTCTTGAAAGTATTTCAACTTTTTCATCAAAATCTTCGTGATCACTTTTTTTGTTGCTCTCGACTTGAAGTGACAATGTCTTCTTTATTGATATTTCATCTTCTTCATCATACATTCTTAATTAATTTTCAAATTCTTTAAGCTCTCCAAATAAAGTAAGAGTTTTCATTGTACTGATTGTTGTTGAATCTTGAAGAGTTGTAACCTTTGGTGCGAATCGTTTAGACATGACTCTAAGTATATTTATGTTTATCTCCCTTTTATCAATTTTCCGTCCCAGCATACTTAGAGAGTTCATTAGAGTGAGAAATCTCCCTTGAGCTTCATTAATTGTTTCATCCTTTTCTAACTTGAATAGCTCATAGTCTTGCATTAGCATACTTAACTTCACCTCTTTTACTTTGTAAGTACCTTTGTCGTGGCTTGTCAAGATAGTATTCCACTTTTTTTTTGTTGTGTTGCACGATGATACTTTATCAATTTCAGCTTGGACCATTCCGCTTAGCAAGGTGTTCATGGCTCTTGAGTTGTAAGAAAACATGTAGCTTTCATTTGCATCCATATCCATGAGAGTCTTCAGTCTACCATCATCATGTTTAGGAATAACAGGTCCATTTTCAACTACCCACCATTGACATTGGTCTCTCTTGAAATAAATCTTCATTATGAATTTCCAAAAGTTGAAGTTCTCGCTTCCGAGCAATAAAGGTGGTCGGCTTGTAGATTGACTTTCTTGAAAATAGAGGTGTGCCATAGGATCTTTCTCTACGACCTGCAAAGATCAATATTAGTAGAGCCTTGCTCTGATATCAAATATAATTCTGTAATTAAGCACACCTAAGGGGGGTGAATAGGTGTAAATACCCAAAAGTGATCTACAGTGGTCAATTTTTAAAGTTTACTACTACTACAGTAAACTTTAAAAGTTGACCATTGTAGATTACTTTTTGGTATTCACACCTATTCACTCTCCCTCTAGGTGTGCTTAATTACAGAATTACAAATATTACTTATCAATATACTCACATGAACATGTTATATATATAGATATATAATGGATAAAAGATATAAGTATTTCTTCACTTTCCTTAATTACTTTTTGTTTATAAAACTAATTTGACATTGCAATGTACCTTAACATCACTACTTTGTATGTGTAAGATGGAATTCTAGAAAAATAATAAATATAAATTCTTCACTTCTTTTTTTAATTTTTTTTAATACTTGCAAGTTAACTTTCTTCAAATTTTGAGAAATGTAATTGATATATAGTTTATAGGATTAACAAAAATACCTCTAAAATTTTAAGATTTAATAGAAATTTAATAAAACACGATACAAACAAAATCTTATTAAAACTATTTTAGAATGGTATACATGTCAATAACTAACAAAGTATATAATACGACTCGTGAATACTTGTCTAAATGTATTAATGCCTGATTTAGCTTTACATTTTTCTCTATTTTATCTTTACACCAATAAATCATAGAATGCAATCATAAATATTAGAATTGTTTACAAAAGAACACATGCTAATCAAAAATTTATAATTATGATATTATGTTGATTTTCAACTTGAAAATGTAATTTAATTAATATTGTTCACATGTATTGGCCTAAATCTCTTGCCGTTAAAACCAACTCAGAAATGACATTAGGTTGAGAAGCACAAAATTATTACATTTGGCTTCCATTCAACTTTTGTTTAGAAGATTACAAAAGGTTGAAATTTGTTTTTTAGATTCAAAATTGTGACCCCTCTAATTTGTAGATGTGATTTCCTAATATTTTTTCAAATCCTAGACGAAAGAGAGCAGCAATTGTCCTAAAAAGTCGCAGATCATTTCTGAGTTATTTATATCTGGTTAGAGTCAATTTTATATTGTACGTATTTCTTTCATTTCTACTCGATCGCCACTCGCAATGAGTGAGTTTACCTCTAGTTCCCCGATTCATCATAGAAGAGCATATGCTCTCTTTCGAAACCGAAGACTTCTAGTTCCCTGGGTTGGAATCAACTAGTGATTGAGAAGCAAGGAAGAATCCGCGAAAACCCTTTTTGTTATGGCTAGGGAATGATGAATCTATTTCGAACCCTTGGTAAGCGAATTGTAACCATGCTTTAGCGGGAGCTACTTTTCTTTGATCAAATCTTTTGTCCCACCTACAGCAGCTTGAGCAGAGAAAGCGATTGTCTTTATCGAGCAATCAACAGTTCACTCATCATGCACACCCCCACAATCACGCTGCCTATGTGAACAAACAAACAAACTTTACACAACCAGCTAAAGTAATATATATATATATATATATATATATATATATATATATATGTGTGTGTGTGTGTGTGTGTGTGTGTGTGTGTGGTGGATATCAACGTATTTACATACCATCCGTTAACTTTTGTTAATCGATAGAGTGAGAAGTATGCTATGTTTATAAAATCACATATGCTTGAAATTTTATTTTTAAACTACAGGTGATTACAAATATTATTTTTTTTGTAAAGTACATGTTATTTACAATTTACTCTAAATACAGTTGTGAGAGATACTATATACCAGAGGGTAATAAAGGGGAGTCAAGTCTAGTGTCTTAAAATACCCTTTTTTATCATTCAAATTAGGGTAAAGTTGACTGTCTTTATACAAGTTTTGGCAAAGAATAAGAGTTAGTTTGTGGTGCTCTTATTGATGCCACACCTCTTTGACTATCTAGGTGGGCGCTCTATGTGATGGATGTCATGCGTCTTGGATTATAGCTAACAAGTGAGAGCCGAGTAAAATTTGGCAGCTAGGCCTATTTCATCATTGCAATAACAATATAATAAACTTGCTAAAAAAGTATTTATTATTTTATAATTATTAATGAACAATGTTAATTTTGAATTTTAAATAATTAATTTAAAAGTCAATAATAATATTATATTTTAGATCGGACAAATATAAGTTATTGAGGTAAAGACAATTTCCAAAATTTGAAAACCAAGAATATTAAAGTTCAAACTATTGTAATAAAAGGTTCAGTTTTGTAAAGGATTGAACAATAAAATAATACTCTTTTTTCTTTTTTCTTTTTTTTTTGGTATATTGAATTGACAAGATTTTCGTGCTTGTATTTCTTAGTATTTTTAATTTATTTAGTTTTTGGAAATTTCATTTAATTGTACATGTATTCAAAATTATGGCTTTTGTTTTGTTCACTATTATTGCTGTTGCAATATATCAAATTGGCCATCCTTTATAGTGGCCTATAATGGCTACACATACCCATGCTAGTAGCCTATTACGCCTTTACGGGTGGTTGTTGTAATTTGTTATAGGGGAATGATCCGTAGCATCTATTTGCTATGGATCAAAAAGTGGCATATACCATCTATACCTTCCATTAGAACAATGAAGGGCTGTGATTGAAAAGGACATCACGCCGTCCGCTAGTACTACTAGTGGACGTGATTAATGAAAATTTTGGACAAATTTGCCCCCACTCAAAGCCCCATAAAATTAATTATACATGGTCCGTTAGAAGTACTAGCGGATGCAATATCTCAAACACTGAATAACAAAAAACCCAATCAACAACCGTTCACTTTAACCGTTCACTTTTCTGTATGTGCAGAGAGATACTCCAAAGTGAAATTGAACAGCATGAACTCGAAGTTTAAGGACGAGTTGATTTTTGTTTTGCTAGTAAACAGCTTGAGGATGCATTGGCCGCAGGACTCTTGTAGATTATAACGTTAAGAAGCATGAATCAACCCTTCCTTTGGAGGTTGAGAGCTCAGACACTATGTCAAGGTGAGATTAAGGATTTTGGTTTTGCGTTTGAGCCGAGGGGAGCTCGGACACAATATGTCAAGGTGAGATTGAGGATGCACCAAACAAACAAACAGGCCCTTGCTAGTTTTTGTTTCTGTCTCCATCTATCTCTCAGAGGCTCAACTACCTAAACTAGAAGAATTTCAAATCCTCAAGGTAAGCTGTTTAAGATATGGAAGGAAAATTTCATAATATAATTTTCATCTCATAGCTACCAATACATACTCGCTACTCACAAATCGCATCCCCACTCTTCGATTAAATTCTAATTCTCCCTCTAATCATTTTCCCCCTTTCATCACTTCAATTAGGGTTCGAATTACTCATATATGCTCATAACTACCTATACATAATTCATATTCAACAGCCAATTGGAATTTTGGGGCAAACGAGAGCGATGAGTGTGAGCAGCCCAGCGGTGCACCCAGTGGAGGCGCCGCCTTTGACGGACGGAGCCGTCGTGGTACCACCGCCAAGATTCAGGATGAAAGACCTCCAAGGGATGCCTGGAACGTTTCTTGGTCTCTCCCTATGTCTTTGCCAGTTCATTTTCGCCGCTATTTCTCTCTGCGTCATGGCCACTAGTGTTTGAGATATTGCTTCCGCTAGTGCTTCTAGCGGACCATGTATAATTAATTTTATGGGACTTTGAGTGGGAGCAAATTTGTCCAAAATTTTCATTAATCACGTCCGCTAGTAGTACTAGCGGACGGCGTGATATCCTTTACAATCGCAGCCCTTCATTTTTCTAATAGAAGGTATAGATAGTATATGCCACTTTTTGATCCATAACAAATAGATGCTATGGATCATTCCCCTTTGTTATATGGCCCAAATAGTATCTACTAATTCCTATGTTTTTTCTAGGGTTCTTTACATAAGTATATAACAAATAGAAAGTAATTACAAGAAAAGTACATCAACCAAATAATTACAAAAAGAGTGTAATTAGGACCCATATTACAAAAATAGTACAATTCACATTAATAAGGAAACCTAAAATCAAGGACAAATAACTGCCATAATTAATAATTCAAATTCAAATATTTGGATCTAACAACAAAAACAAATTTAAATTCAAAATAATAATTCAAATTTAAATATTCAAATTCAAATCTTCATCTCCCTCACATACACTTTGAAATAATAGTTCGCCGCTACACCGCCGCTACACCTCACATACTCCGCCTCTACACCTAACATACTCCGCCGCTACACCGTCGCGAATCTCCGTTGTCCAAAACGCCAATGAGAATAAGAAGAAAATTCGCCCTACAAAAAGTTTAAAAATAAATAGATGTAACTTTTAATGTTCTGAAATTTTTTTTATAACTATTTTGTTACTCATAAATAATAAAATGGTTACATTTGTATAAATGGTTGGCTACCAACTGCATCACATTCAAACGAAATTGGTAACTTAATAAAATTGAATTGGTTACCTTGGTCTAAAAGTTTGGCTACCAACTGCACTATGAAAAAACTGCAGGTGTGGATGTGAATTACTTACTTTGGTATGAAGGTTTTGTTACCTTGATACGAAGGTTTTCTTACCTTGATCTGAAGGTTTGGTAACCAATTGTACTAAGAAAAAATTTAAAGTGTGGATGTTGATTGGTTACTTTGATATGACAGTTTGGTTACCTTGGTATGAAGGTTTGGTTACCATCATCCAGTATTCATATCCACCGCCGCCACCGCCTGAATCTTCATACCCACCTTCATTTTGACCCTTCATTTTGAGAAGTTACTGGAGATATACAGTTGGTTAACTCATAAAACTCACTACAAAACCCCAGCAATAAATCTCACCTCTGAAACCGCCCTTCCTATTTCACTGGAAATCAACCCAAAACTCAAACAAACAATCATCAACCTACACAACTTTCTCTCTCTATATCTATACATATATATACACAAGCACAGGTGTTTAGTATATAGTTTTTGGTCCTCAATCATTTAGAAGTACTCAGAAATGGATACTAAGATCGGGGCAATTGATGCTTACAAGTCCACTAGCCACGATGTTGGCTGCCTACCCAGTAACGGCTTCGTTTCCACCATTCACAACACTCATATTTGCTTCAACTCCGCCAAAGCAACCCTTGGCAGCCACTTGGCTCGGCGGCTGGTCGAGATCGGCGTGAACGACGTCTTCTCCGTTCCCGACGACTTCAATCTCACCTTACTCGACCATCTTGTAGCCAAGCCGGGGCTCAACCTTATAGGCTGCTGCAACGAATAATAATATTAATATAATTAAACTGACAATTGTGATTGGAGAAATGATTAATGAAGGAGACAACGATTTATAAGAAGTATGTACGACTAACTAATATATATATATATATATATATATATATATATATATATATATATATATATATAGAAATAATACGTTGAATGAAGAAGAATGATGATGACTAACTGCAGTTGTTATAGATGAGGAGAGAGAGAAGAAGCCATGGGTATAACCAATCCCTAAATTAAGGAATTCTAATTGAATACTAATTCCCTAAATTAAGGAATCCTAATTGCACTAATATTGTAAATAAATATGGAAGTGTATTAGTTGTATAAAGATTTTATGAGTGCACTATTGTTGTAATTATTTTTAAAAATGTAATAGAATATGTAATTCATCCTTTTTTCTATGACCCAAATAGTAGTCCATTATTTCCTATGTTTTTCTTTGTTAATTAATAGGAATCAATACTTCAACATTTATGCTCCTTATTCAAATAGGAATTCGAGTAGTTTGAATCTTAAACGAGTCGAGTATAACCTTATTCAGATTCTACTCATATTTTTATTCGAATTATTTTTGGAACAATTACATATTATAATACATTTTTAAAAGTAATTACAAAAATCATACATCCATAAAATAATTACAAAAATAATACACTTCATCATTTTTATTTTCCATACTAATACAATTAAAAGTCCTTAAATTAAGGGATTAATATTAATGGGCTGGCATAGCAAATTAGTTTCCATATTCCTTCGGTCTCTCTCTCTCTCTCCCCCTTACTATTTCTCTCTCTTCTCCCTTACTACTTCTCTTTCTCCTCTCGAAGCCACTCGTCGTCGTCGCCGTCGTCCTCTTCTGCCGCCGCCGCCGCAACACCATAGTCTATCAACTCTGACAGAAAATTGAATACGTGACTTTCAGGCTATGTTTTCAGGCTAATACGTGACTTTCTCTCTTTAACTCTGACAGTCGAATACGTGACTTTCTCTCTCTAAGGTCTGCTTCTAATTTCTGTTAATTCTCATTCTACTAATTAATTGTCAATATGATCATATATATACGTTATGTTTCTAACAGAATGAAGTATTGATTGTTTGGGTTTGTGCAGTTGAATTCTGATTTTGATGTTCCTGTAGTTAAGACAGAAGCTCAAGTTCATATCTAGAAGATATTTTCAACCCAAAAAATTTTAAAGGTGTGCTAATTTAAATTTTGTTATTGTTAATATCATATAACTATTTGGTTACTTCTGCATTATGTTTTGGTTACTGTTAGCTTGTAATTCGGATACCATTTTTGTTACCTTGATTTGGTATTTTGGTTACTTTTTTATGTTGTTATGGTTACCATGTATTTGCTTAGTATACATGGTTAACTAAACTGGTTTTGGTGTACATATTGTTTATGTATTGGTTACCATTAAAACATGTTTTGGTTATTATCATATAAATATTTGGTTACTTCTTTAGTATGTTTTTGGTTATTGTTCGTTTTTGATTTGGATTCTGTTTTTGTTTCCTTGAGTTGGGATTTTGGTTGCTATTTTTTGTTGTTCTGGTTACCATGTATTTGCTTAGTATATATGGGTTGACTAATATGTGTTTGGTCTATATGTTGTTTATGTATTGGTTACCATTAATATATATTTTGGTTACTAACATATAACTGTTTGGTTACTTCATTAGTATATTTTTTGTTGTTGTTGGCTTATGATTTGGATACCATTTTTTTCCCCTCAATTGGGATTTTGGTTACTTTTATATGTTGTTTTGGTTCCAATGTATTTGCTTAGTATACATTGGTTGACTAAACTGGGTTTGGTATACATGTTGTTTATGTGTTGGTTATCATTAAAACATGGTTTGGTTACTATCATATAATTGTTTGGTTACTCTTTACTATATTTTTTAGTACACATGTTTTTGTTTTGGTGACCTTTAAATTATGTTTTGGTTAATATTATATATAATTGTTTGTTTACTACATAAAACGGTCTGTACTACATGTTATTTATATTTTGGTCACTATTAGACTATATAATATAACTTTTTGGTTATTACTTTATTATGGTATGGTTAATGTTATAATATGATATGATAACTATTATTTTGCAGTCAATGTGGGATGTTGGTTATTTGTTATAGTCTGTTTTGGCTACTGTGTAATTGTTATATTATGTTTTGGTTAGTATGCTTTTATTTGTTGGTCACTACGTAACTGTTTATGTTATAAATATTGTTTATATTTGGTTACTAATGACTGTGTAAATCTGATTTTGTTTATTTGCAGTTATGAGATCTTTATTATAAGGAATGCAACAGAAAATTCATTGGAATTAAAAGTTATATATTGGTGTGACATGGAAGTCCCAGGCATTATTACCAAGAAATTGAACCCAAGTCAGTTGGAGAAGTTTAAGGCATCATTAGTTTGTGGATGTATTATTTTAGTAAATAATAAACCCAAGTCATAATAAACCATGTATTTGCTTAGTATACATTGATGTATTATTTTTGTAAATTCCTTCAAATCTATTCTACAAGGGTTATGCTCTTCTAGAAAATTCATTGGAAAAGTTATGGTTAAATATACATGTGAGAGTATACATGAGTTGCCTAAACTTGGTTGGATATACATGTTATTTCTGTTTTGGTTACCATTAAAACATGTTCTGGTTACTTTCATATAACTATTTGGTTACTTCTTTATTATGTTTTGGTTACTGTTACCTTATGATTTGGTTACTATTATTGTGTCCTCAATGTGAGATTTCAAATACTTTTATTTTTTATTCTGGTTAATATGTAATTGTTTAGTATACATGGATTGTCTAAACTGGGTTTCATTACATGATGTTTCTGTTTTGGTTACCATTAAAACTTGTTCTGGTTACTATCACATAAGTATGTAGTTAATATTTTATTATGTTACATTATGGTTACTGTTATTAGTAAACAGATAGTTACAATGTGAAACTCCAGATTTTATGAATAAAGATTTAATTTTATCGAAATATTTTTTTTAAAATATTATGGTATGAATTTGAGATAATGTTATAGTTGTGGGTAGTATTATATTCGATTGGTCGGGGAATATTATTTTTATCGGGGAATATTCGTACGACGGAAAAATTATTGGTGGATCCCACAACGGAATTATTGTCGGATTGAGAAAACGACAAGAATATTTTATGAAAATAACGGCAGAAGTTTTACCGTTAATACTGTTGAACTACTCGGTAGAAAAGTACAGTAATACGTGTGGTTGCATAGTAGCATACGGTATTGATTATTGAGGCTTACGTGATAAGTCACTCAGTTTTGTTTTATTAGTATTATTAATGTAATAAAACAGAAATTTTTTTTATATAAAACAGAATATTTTTATAAAGTTATTCATTTTATTAGGCTAATAGTAAAATCTTTTTAAATAAAACAGAATACTTTTATAAAGTTATCTGTTTTATTAAACAATAATTAGAATATATTATATTTTATTATGCATAGTGTTTGCATAGTGCCTGTATAATATTTGCATAGTAAAATCTTTTATAAAGTTATTCGTTTTATTAGATTATAAATAAAATATATTATATTTTATTTAAAAGATTTTGCTTTAAATATGGACCGTCAGATTAAAGTAAATCAATCTCGACCGTTCATGAGTTAGTTACTATGCAGTCCATTTTTTTATAAATAGAAGCTCATTCCTTCATTATTTTCTTACGAATTCACTAAAACTCTAGAGAGAGAAATTATAGAGAGAGAGAAGAAAAGTATTCTGTTACTTCACTACTCCGAATCAAGTTTCTTTTACGGTAAGGGATATTATTTGTTGTATTCGTAAAGAGTATTCTTTCTTTCTTATTCGTGAAGAGAATTTCTGTTATTCCATTCTTTATTATTCTGTTGGAATAACCTGTATACGCGGGCTACCCTATACTTGGTGAAATTTTTCTGTTATTACATTATTTATTATTCTGTCGGAATATCCTGTCTGTGCTTTATGCTGGACCTGGTTCCATTATTTATTATTCTGTCGGAATATCCTGTCTGTGCTTTACGCCGGACCTGGTTCCATTATTTATTATTCTGTCGGAATATCCTGTTTGTGCTTTACGCCGGACCTGGTTCCATTATTTATTATTCTGTTGGAATATCATGTCTGTGCGTTTACGCCGGACCTGGTTCCATTATTTATTATTCTGTCAGAATATCCTGTCGGTGCATTTACGCATGACCTGATTCCACTATTTATTTTCTGTTAGAATAACCTGTATGTGCGGTCTATCGCATGCTTGGTGAATTCTTTTGTTATTCCATTCTTTATTATACTCAGTTGGTTAAAGTTTTGACTTCTATACTCCATGAAATTAGTGGAATATCCTTGATATTTGCGCTTCATCCAGTATCTTTTTATGAAAATATTCTTCTGAGTATTCTTAAATTTTACTCCACAAAGCAGTATCATGTTGACAATTTGGACGTTATTGGTTCCTGGATTAATTAATTCTTGAACTTATTTTGTTGAATTCTTACATCATTGTCATCATCCTCATGTTTATATTTGTTGAAAGTCATCTGTAGCCTGTAGTGCATAGATGAACTTGGTATGATTATGATCAGGGATTATTCGGAATAATCATGACCGCAATGTTACAAATAATTTGGTAAAAATCCTCATTGGCCGGTAGTGCATTGATGAACAGTTGTTGGCATGATCATGACCATTTATGAATACACGAATATCCTTGATTGTGATGCATGGATAATTTGTGGTTGTGATACTAATGAATATCATTGGCCGTAGTGCTGGGATGATGTGAATTATTTATTAAGCTGAGTCTCAGCGATAAAAGTCATGAAAAACCTTTTAAATCATAAAAATAGTAGATTGTATTCTCTACTTGACTCTTTTAATGGATTGCTTGATCCGCTGCAGTTAAACTTGATGTCTATTGTATTTTATCAGTTTAACATTGTTGAAGACAAATGATAATTTATTTTGCATTATCTTAGTCATAATATTTCTTACTGGGCTAGTTGAGCTCACCCTTTCTTTCACTGTTCTCTTCAGAAAATGAGAATATAGTTGGGACGAGTCGGGAAACGGAGTGATGGATCAGATGATAGTATTAGTAGTCCTCACTATTCTGTTAAATAGTGTGATAATAAATGTAATGAGGACTTATTCTAAGAGTGGATATTGTCTAGAAGACAGTATTTGTATTGAAACTCACAGCTCTCTTGTGGTATATTAAAGATTGTATTTGTATTCTGTACCATATATTTGGCGACTCAGAATAGGTGATGTATATCTATTTTGGGGGCGTCACATACAAGCTTAAATCATGACAAACATCAATTGTTAAATATACATGTATGAGTGTCCTATTTATCTACAAGCTTGTTAGTAACCAGATAATTATCATAGATAATTATCATAGATAGTTATAAGCTTGTTAGTAACCAGATAATTATAAACTTGTATCAAGACTGTTATAAAGTGTTAAAGGTATATATTTTATTTATACCCTGTCATCATGATAGAATAAGAAACTCCAATTAAGAGTTTTCATTTATATATATGATGGTCACTTATAGATCTCATATTAAAATAAAAATAGCTTAAGAGGTGCAGTTGGTAACCAAACCTGCATATAAGGGTAACCATTTTAGTTTTTGTTAGTAACCAAATAATTAAAAATTTATATCAGAATAATTATCAAGTGCTTAATGTACATGTGAGGGTTTCCATTTATCTAGCTGATGGATACTTTTAAATTACGTAGTTATAAAAGTTATTTGGAAATGGTACATGCCAGTTGGTAACTAAATATGAATATGGAGGTAACCATTTTATTTTAGATGGGTAACCAAATTTACATAAAAATGTTTCAGAACAGTTACCAATTATTCAATGTATATGTTTACTTTATATTGATAACTCATGATGGAATCAAAAATTAAAATATTAATCAACATCAATTTTGGTTACTGTACACCATCAAAAATGTTACCAACCATGTGATTAATGGTTACTAACATTAAACAATTATATATTCCTGTAAATAATTAAATTTGATGTATTGTTTACTGCCAGTCTCTATTATCTAACAACTGAATAAACATTGTAAAGTAACCAAATTAATAATAGACAGTAACCAAATTACATAATCTTAGTAACCGGAATATAAACCACATTTTTACATGCAATTTTGAAGGCCTAAATGATGGAATTTGGCCAAAAAATCCTGCAGTTCACTAGCAACGCTAGTGACTTTTGATCGTTGACCCGTTTCCAATGAAATTAGGCTTTGAAAATGCCAAAACCTGGCACTTCAAACTTGACAAAAATTGCCAAATTGTCACTGCAACCAAATAAACATTATACTGTAACCAATTAAATAGTATACAACAACCAATATATATATATATATATATATATATATATATATATATATATATATATATATAATCAGATTAACAGTTGTATGAAGGTAATCAATATAATCAATAAGTAACCATCAATATAAAAGAAACAATTATAAAACTCAATAACATTATAGAGTAACCAAATAAACACCTTACACTATCTAAATACATATTATACAGTAATCAAGATATATGTAATTAGTAGCCAATATTATAAAAAATATTTTTACATTTATTTTACAACCAAAACAATCAGTAATGACTTTGTTATAAATTAAAGACTAACAGGTATATGAAAGTAACCAATCTAGTTAATCAGTAACCATCAATATAAAAAAAATCAGTATAAAACACAGTAATATTATGTAGTAACCATGGTAATATTACATAGTAAACAAGTCAGCATTATATACTAACCAAATCCAGATTAGACAGTAACCAACATATATTTACTTAGTATCCATAACAAAAAATATATTTTTTCATGCATTTTACAGCAAAAACAAATAATATAAAAAATATCAATATGTACTTAAAGATCCAACTGTTGCAAGAAGGTAACCAATGTATTTAATAAGTAACCATCAATATAAAAAATATCAGAAAAATATACATTTAAAGTATACAACAATCAAATAAATATTATACAGTAACCAAATCAATAATAATCAGTAACCAATTTCTATGTACTTAGTAACCAAAATATAAAACATATTTTTTCATGCATTTTGCTATCAAAACAGTCAATATACTGCCTTTGTTAATCAACATCAATTTTGGTTACTGTACACCATCAAAAATATTACCAACCATGTGGTTAATGGTTACTAACATTAAATAATTATATATTCATGTAAACAATTAAATTTATTGTATTAGTTACTGTCAGTCTCCATTGTCTGACAACTGAATAAACATTATAAAGTATCCAAATCAATATTAGACAGTAACCAAACAACATAATCTTAGTAACTAGAAAATAAACCAAAATTTTACATGCAATTTTGAAGGCCTAAATGATGGAATTTGACCAAAAAACCATGCAGTTCACCAGCAAAGCAAAGCTGGTGATTTTTGATCGTTGATCCGTTTCCAATGAAATTAGGCTCCGAAAATGCCAAAATCTGACACTCCAAACTTGACAACATTATACAGTAACCAAATTTAGATTAGACAGTAACCAACATATATCTATTTAGTAACCAGAATATAAAAAATATCAATATGTACTTAAAGATCCAACAGTTACAGGAAGGTAACTAATGTATTTAATAAGTAACCATCAATATAAAAAACATCAGTAGAATATACATTTAAAGTATACAGCAATCAAATAAACATTATACAGTAACCGAATCAATAATAAACAGTAACCAATTTATATGTACTTAGTAACCAGAATATAAAACATATTTTTACATGCATTTTGAAATCAAAATAGTCAGTATACTGACTTTGTGACCAATTAAAGAGCGAAAAACTTAAGAAAGGTAACCAATATACGAGTATATAGTAACCACGAGATAACTATATGCATATAAACTTTAAAATCAAATACCTCAGTATATAAATCTATAACGAATCAATCAACAATCAACAATCAAATTTGTTACAGATCGAGGCTGGTTACTAATCTTGAAGTTGTTGTTGATCTTGAAGTTGCTGTTAATCTGAAGTTGCTGTTGATCTTCTTTGATATTATCCGATCTCAGAGTTGCATCGCCGTTGGAGAAGTCGTCTTCTCCGATCTGTCATTGCTCTGTTTTTTCGAATCTGAAAGTTGCTTGTTTTCTTCATTAACGTGAATTGTTGATCGGTTGGTTGGAAATATAAAAGTCGGTAACTGACGTGTAGGGAGTTAATGACCGTAATTTTAGCAACGTAATATTGTGTTGCGTTATTTTTGTAATTATTTTGTGGATGTTTTATTTTTATAAATACTTTCTAATTGTTGTATATTAGTGTTAAGGACCCATTATTTTTTATGCTCAGATTTGGATCATATTATTAACGAATCCGAGTCTCGCTCGTATTTTTTTGAGTCGAGCCCGAACTGTTTGGCTCGTTTACAGTCTTACTCCCTCCGTCCCATAACATATGATGTTTTAGATGATTTCATTTATCTCAAATTATTTGTCGTTTAATATAATCTAGGAAAAGTATTTACAATCTTTCCAAAATTACCCCTCATGGAAAAATGTTACATATGAGAGATAATATGAAATAAGTATGGTACAGTACTAAAAATTCGACATATAGCGACGAGCTATAGCGACGGTCAGGACGGAACCCTCGCTATAGGGTTTATATAGCGACAGTCATGTAATGACCATCGGTATATCTCTTTGAAGGGAATCTATTCCGAGGGTTACAAATTGGCCGTCGGTATAGGACTTTTGTTTGGGTTTTTAACGAGAGTCATAAGGGAGCTTTCCGTTTTGGAATTTTGGGCATGTTAATTCGGTTTGGGCGCGCACACATCCCTCCCATATTTTCCCCCAAATCAATACCAGACAATTCTCGCCCAAATCGACATTAGCATCTTAGTCAGTCGATCAAATCTCTTGTCACTCCATCTCTCCGTCACTGCATGTCATATGGTCTCACTCCATCTCTTGTCACTGCATCTCATCTCACTTTATCTCTCTGTCCAGCTTGAATGCATTCTTGCATATTGAAACTATTTCAGCAGGTAATTTCAGGCTTCGATTTATATTTAACCCTAAGTTATGATTTCCTCTATTTCTCTCCTCCATCTAACAAGCCCTAAATTTTGACTTGACTGTCACCGGAGTCTTAGATAAGTTTTCAAAAGGAAGATTCAGCGCGGATCCAGTTTAGCTGTGACGAGTATTTGAGAAATTCGGAACTTGATTAGACTAGCATTTTTCTGGGTAAGTAGAGTGTTTATATTGGTTTATATCGACTAGCATTTACAGTGCTATTTCTAGTGATATTTACTATTTGTTGGTACTTACAGTGATATTATATCTTGGTGCATTCGTTTCATTTCCTTAATTATTTGGCTATATATAAAGTTTGAAGCTATGTATGATTTTTTGAATATAATAAGGGAACAACTTTAACTTTGAGTATTTTTATCTTAGTCCTGCTACTGACTATTGTTTTATCTGCTAATTTGCAATTGTAGAGTCTCTTGGTAGTGAGACATGATAGCTTTTTGATAATTTTTTCCTTATAGTATTAATATCAATATTGGAAACTTGCAACATGCTTTAAGTAATATTTTCTTTATCTTATAGTAATTGATATTATAATTAAGATTAACTTGGATTTTAAAAAACTTATTTATGTGGCCTTCCCCTCAAAAACTGGTTTGTATAGTCTTGTATATCGTTACTAGCTGATGGCAGTACTGGTACAAAAAGGGGAAGTGTAACATGTCATTTTTCTGAATCTATTAATTATTAAACTTGTGGACCATGCCTTTCCAGTAACTTGTTTTGAGTGGTATGTTGGCCACCGTGTTTCATAGTTAGTATCAGTTTTAGCCTGTATGTATTTTCTAAAATGATTCTGTGTATTGCAATAACCGTGTGGTAGACTTGATTCGGCATATGGCCTCTGCCAAGTTATGGGGATGGCTTTTGCCAATCTATTTTTGTCTAAAATAATTACCAATGTTTGACCCCTAAATTATTAAGCCAGATCAAGCCAAGGAGCAAATGACAATGATAAACAAAAGAGATTAACGAAGTGAAGGCAGTTAAATATACAAAAAGAAAAGCAGCCTAACGTCTCTTAACCTCTAATTCTTGTACTTGAAAGTGATGTGAAGTCTATGCTGTGAAAGGACAAAAACTACTAGTAGATAAATATATCCCACGCAGCAGGAACCAGGAAAAATTTCATTAACAGGCTTACAATTATAGAGTCTATTTGTTACAACAGTTTCCTTTCCCCCGAAATCCCATGGCTGTTGCAGTAAGATCAAAATCATCTAGAGAAACAGCTTCTTTCACTGTTTCTCAGTTCAGATACTTTATACTCAACCAAATGCACGCTGGCCGTACAGCCATTTTCCAAACCAGTTCCAGAACTAAATTGGACGATTATTTTACAAACACTTCTTATCATCTCACCTCTTTCAAACCCGTATCCCTTCAAGGCGAATTAGTCGACAGGTGTTATGATATATAATCCCATGTGTTCTCAGAGTTTTAGTAAGAATAAAAGGAGAATTAATATAACCAGTTCTTATGGGGACCCTCCTGAAGTTTGGCAGCCTCCCGGGGATGGAATTGTGGTCCGTCCTCGTGTGACATTTGTTCAAATGGGAGATGGGGCTAGTTCGAGCTCCAGGTCGGGTGGTGGTCTTGGGTCAAATGAGGAGGGATAAGATGGGTCAAAACGTAACCCTTGTGGAAATGAAGTATTTTCCTTCCTTTTATTAATTGGACTAGAAGGAATCCAACAGGATGTTAAACCATATTACTGTAACCAGCAGACATTTGTAGGAATATTTGAGGCTTATAATTAAAAAGAACTTCCATGTCCAACATTGAGACCTTGAATGTGATGTTTTGGTGTAGTCACCCTTAATTATTACCTAAATTATCTACGACCTTTTTTGTTTTGTTTGAGTGAACTGGGAGTTTGGTTTGCATTCAAGGTACTTAATTATGATAATTAATTATCATAATTAATTATGATAGATTTCTATACGCAATATCATTCATGTGGTTGTTCATTTTGAATTAGGGACACAATATCATGGATAAGGGGTGGATGGAATTACCAAGATATTCCAGAGATTATCTTGCAGGCCTTGAAAGATTTATGAACTTTGGTTTAGAAAAAGTGGGCATGGTCACGGGAAGAATTTCTTGTCCATGTAAGAATTGCGTGAATGGAAGATACCAGATTCGAACAACTATTCGTGAACATTTGATTTGTGATGGATTTATGTTTGGCTACACGAATTAGGTGCATCACGGGGAAGATGAGATTGTCAGGGATGTGAGCAATGATGATGTTCACGACGAACCATCACAATTCGAAGATGATCATCGTATGCCTGAGATGATAAATGATATATTTAGGGATTACGATGTGGATTTGTCGGCTGAAGCTTCAAAATACCAAAAGTACATGTCAGAGGCCAATCAACCTTTATATCCTGGATGTGAAAATGAGACAGTCCTTTCATTCGTTGTATGGCTTTTCAATCATAAAAATATTAGCAAATGGACCGATGTGTCCTTTGATGGTTTGCTCCGTAAGTTCAAGTCATCATTTCCATCATTTGCAAACTTGCTTGATAATTTTTATGAAATGAAGAAAATGGTTGGAAATTTAGGGTTTGGTTATGAGAAGATTGATGCATGCGAGAATGATTGTATGCTCTTTTGGAGGGAGAATAAAAAATTAGAGTCTTGTACAGTTTGTAAATCATTGAGATGGAAAATGACCGAGATGGTTGTACCAGAGAAGACACAAATAGATTCAAAAACTTAGAGGAGCAAAGTAGCTGTGAAGCAATTACGTTATTTAGCGTTAATTCTGAGATTGCAGAGGCTATTTATATCTGTAGAAACTGCAAAATACATGACCCGGAATCATGTAAAGCGACAGAAAGATGGAGTGAATCGTCATCCAGCTGACTCTGCAGCTTGGAAGCATTTGGATACAATGTACCCTACATTCTCTCAAGAACATCGAAATGTAAGACTCGGACTGTCCACTGATGGCATGAGTCCCTTTACCCATGGGTCACCGTATAGTATATGGCCAGTGACAGTTATTGTATATAACTTACCACCATGGATGTGTATAAAGCAGGAGTATTTTATCGTGCCGTTATTAATACCTGGTCCAAACTCTCCATGTAATGATATTGACGTGTATATGCAACCTTTAATTGAGGAGTTGAAGATAATATGGAGTAATGGGGTTGAAACGTATGATGCATCTACCGGTACAAAGTTCCAAATGCGTGCGGCACTGTTGTGGACAATTAGTGATTTTCCAGCTCTTGCTATGTTGTCTGGTTGGAGCACTAAAGGTAAGTTGGCTTGTCCATCATGTCAAATTAACACTCGTTCTTGTAGATTGCAAAGTAAGGAATGTTATATCGGGCATCGTTGTTTTCTGGAGTCGGGTCATAGTTATAGGTTTGATACACAAAGATTTAACGAAGAATGTGACCATAGTGAAGCTCCGATGGTGCCATCAAGATTTGATATTCTTGAACAAGTTAATGCCATTAATGTCACTTTTGGAAAGACACCCACTAGCACGAAGACCATTCCCCATGACTCATAATTGGAGGAAGAAATCTATTTTCTTTGAATTGACATATTGGCGGATACTTTTGTTGCGCCATAATCTAGATGGAATGCACATTGCCAAAAATATTTGTGGTAGCCTGATTGGGACATTGTTGAGTGTGCAAGGAAAGTCAAAAGATAATTTAAAAGCACGATTGGACTTGATGAAAATGGGTATAAGAAGAGAGCTCCATCCAATACCCGTGCAAGCAAGCAATTTAAAGTACCTTTTGTCGGCTGCAAGCTACTCAATGTCAAAGAAAGAAAGACATGATTTCTTGCAAGTGTTGAAAAATGTTAAGGTACCAGATGGATATGCTTCAAATATTTCACGTTGCATCAATTTGAAGGGGGGCAAGATCTCAGGTCTTAAAAGTCACGACTGCCATATTTTAATGCAATAATTACTTCCAATAGCAATACGATATACCAACTTGCCTAGACATGTCTGCTCAACAATAATTGAACTTTGTAACTACTTTAGAGAATTATGTTCCAACTATAACACATCGGAAGATTATGAACAGCTGAACAAAAAAATCTGTTAATACTTTGCAAGCTTGAGATGGTGTTTCCTCCTGCTTTCTTTGATATAATGGTACATTTGTGTGTCCACCTTGCTGAAGAGGCGAAGATAGCTGGAAATGTGAAATATCGACAAATGTGGGCTTTTGAAAGATACATGGGCAAGTTAAAAGGGTATATTCGCAACAGAAGTCGTCCAGAAGGGTCAATTGTTGAAGGGTATATTGCTGAAGAATGTGTTACATTTTGCTCAAGATATTTGAGTCAAAACAATGCTGCATGGAAACGAGTTGGAAGAAATGAAGCTGGATACGAACAAGGAAAAGAGATTCTCTCTGTATTTAGAAACATAGGTCAATTTCTTAATGTCCCAAAAGTTTGTACTCTATGTGGCGATGATGTCAAGAGTGCACACCTGTATATGCTATTCAATTGTACGGAGGTTGAGTCATATCTAAGGTGAGTGAATTAAGAATGACATTTATTGTTCGAAATATTAATAACTTATGTTAGCCAGCTAGCTATGACAAAAAAAATTTGTTTGTTTATTTGTTTGTAGTATTTGGCAAGATTCATATATGTTGCGACGTGGAAAGCGTAAGCAAAAATCGACGCCAAGGGAAATTGACAATGCTATGAAAAAGGAATTTTCTAAATGGTTTAAGAATTATATAAGTACTACATTATGTGAACGTAATTTTATGCAAAATTTTGTAATGGTTATTAATAATAAATGGATGGAATTTGCTTATATCGCTACCATTTTGTAGATGGCAACTATGAATAACGATGCTTCAAAGGAAGTTCAAGCTCTTGCATTTGGCCCAAATTTGATAGGCAGGAGGGGAGATGGTTATTTGGTAAATGGGTATCGATTCCATTCGACAAGTTGTGAGAGTAAGAGGAGAACGCAGAATAGTGGGGTATATGTGGTAGCAACTACTCGTGGATATTCATCTGCTAGAGACCGAAATCCTAAGGAAGATGTAGTTGAATACTTTGGTATTTTGGAAGATGTTTTTGAATTAGATTATTATGGATCTGGCAAAGTTGTTCTATTCAAATGTAAGTGGTATGACAGTTTAGCACGTGATAGAGGGGTCAAAATTGATGACTATGGCTTCACGCTTGTAAATTATCAAAAGTTTAGTTCAACTGATGAGCCCTTTGTAATGCATGCTCAGGTTCAACAAATATTTTATGTTGATGATCAAAGGGATAACAATTGGCGTGTGGTTATACGAACAAAGCCGAGAGATTTATGTGAAGATGCTGAAGTAGATTTTGATAGTGACGAGTTACCCAATACCAATGAAGAATTCATCACTCCAGTTGCAGAAGTTAATATTGAAAACATAAATTGGGTTAGGAATGATGTTGATGCTGAATTAGTTGAAAATGGACGAAAAAGACTAGAAAGTAAGCGAAAAACAGGATCTCAAATTGATACATCTCGTTTCAAAAGACGAATGATTGAACATATTGTTGATGAAAATGAAGATGAGAATGGAGACGAAGACGAAGACGAAGACGAAGATGAAGGAGAAGATGAGGGTCCCGAAGATGAAGAGGAGGGTGATAGTGAGGAAAATGAAGATGACGAAGAATGAAGAGGAGGGTGAAAGTGAGGAAAATGAAGATGAAGAGGAGGGTTACAGTGAGGAAAATGAAGATGACAAAACCTGCATCTTGCCTTGATGTGCCTCAACAACTTCAGTCATCACAGAATGATACTTGCAGACATACCTCTGCACAAACATCTTTTCAGTCATTGTGAATGCATAAACTATGCTTAAATTTTCCTTTATAAGATTATTAGACATCAAAAGATGCAAAACTGAACATCTTGGAATAATCCTTTTCTCCAAGCTAAATAGCAGAAGATTGGGATTCCTGAAAATCAAAGAAGGCTTAAACTTCAGCTGACTCACATAAAAATCCATCATTCTCCTTATCTTCTCTTCTGAACAGTTCATAAAGTCCCTGGAAAATGAACAGAGAGAAAGAGCTTGAAACCATGTAAAAACAGTTCATTTCCCTTGTTTTTTTTTCAACTTTCAAAGAAAATAACATGGTAACAGTTCATTTGATTGAATGAGTTATAAAACAAGTAAATCAGGCATAAGAAGCTAGCAGATGAATTCATGCTGCTACAATGTCTGGATCATTTGAATGTAAAGAACAGAAACTAAGAACTTTTATTGTTTGTGTCTTGATTTTGAAAAAATATTGTGTACTGACTCTGCAGTTTGAGCAATTTCTAATTCTGTCCTTATTACAGAACTGCGAGGAGTAATAGAATTACAAACAGGTTATTTTAGTTTAAGACAAATCAAAGCTGCTAGCAATAACTTTGACCCTACAACTAAGATCGGTGAAGGTGGATTTGGGCCAGTTTACAAGGTAAATTCACTCACAGGCTTCCCAGCAACATTTTTCACATAGTTGTGTCTAAAAGTAATGAGTGTCACATTTATCACATGCTTACGAGTGTCACATTCATATTTTTGTTTCTTAGGTTACTTTAATGGCTTCTAATAGAACGTCTAGATCTCGTGCTAATTGTTCCAATGGCCCGAAAATTAATGATAATGAGATCCATGTCGATGAACCACATGTAGAGGAGGAAAGTATTCATGAGAATGCTGAAGGTACCATGCATATATCTACACTTATTCTTGCATTGTCATGAAGGTAACTTTTACACACTTCGTTTTCTTCACTTGAATGACAACTTTTACACTCTTCATTGGGTTTTAATGGGGATTAGCAGATACTAGCTAGTATCATATGATCAAATTATATAGTAGTGACTACTGACTACTGTATACTGTACTACTGTACTGGATCTTCCTTGAGACAACCTTTCCTTTGCCTTGTTGGCCTACAAAACCAATGCAAAAGTTATGAATTGACAACATATACATTCTGTAGAGAAGAAGAGAGCGAGAGAAATGAAGGAATAATAATAATACTATTAATATTGCAGAACTCCAGTGGACGACCTGCTTCTGCCAATTTGTGAAACTTGTTATCACAAACAGTATGGTAAAATACTATGAATGCTCTAATTTGGCTTTGGCTACAGCTGTAGTATGCTTTCTAATAATATTCCTATGGAGTTATATACAGGGCACTTGCAATATTCCTAGCTTTCTAATAATAATAAGTTTTCTTTTGAGTTCTATTATGGACTGTTTGTAAATTTATAACTAAAATTGTGCCTAAATATGGACTGTTATGGTCAAATGTTTAGTTCATATATCTTGATTCTTTATCTCTTTTAGGTTCTCGACCTAAGAGGAAGCGTGGACCAACGATGGGAGCAAAGTTATGGTCAAATATTGATGCACTCAAGAAAGTAATTTATGATACAAATGGTCATCTTGTTGGGGGAGAGGCCAATAAGTTAACCACTTTTCTCGGGTGTCTTGCTCGCAATGGAGAATTTTTTCCAATAAGTACTCCAACATGGTCCAGTATGACAGAGGCTAACATGAGAAGGGCTTGGGATGAAATTCAGGTTATTAATCATAGCATTTTATAGAATTTGACATTAAGCATTTTGAAGGTAATTTAATATATGTGTAAATTTGTTTGTTGTAGAAACAATTTACCACAGATCACCCCAATGCTAAGAGAAAACTAATGGCTATCATGAACAATAGGTGGAGAGATTGGAAGTCTAACCTAATGAGTAATAATTTTGTGCCTGGTGACCGTGCCAAATCGATAGCAAATACTATCAACAATGATCGAGTAAATCCTAATCAATGGGCTGCGTTGGTTGATTATTGGCTAACTGATGATGCACAGGTTGTGTTTATTCTAATTTATGTATTATCAATTCTTACTTATTGTTATATATTATTATTAATTTATAAATACATGCAATGCAGGATATAGCAACAAAAAATTGTGAAAATCAGAAAAAAATTGTTGGTAGGTCATACGTTGGGCACTAAATCAATTCCAAAAAAGAAGCATGAATTGGTAATATTTGATGTTATTTCAATATTTTTTATCGTTAATCATGTATTAGACTTCTATAAATAGAGTATTTATTGAATTATGTACTATTTTTTGTTTTATTTGTAGTACCAAATAAATAAAAAAGAGATTGATCGAGCGGATATATATATACAGTCCCACACTCGAAGTGATAACTCAATTTTACCGGGAGCATCCTCGAATGTGGTACGTATTTATCAATCCTCAAACAATGGGGTTTTTTAACTCTTTATCCCTGTATGTGTGTGTGGGCTTGTTTTAGAGCATTCATTTACATGAATTTAAACCATTGTGTTGAAATAGAGGGAGAGTATTTTATAAGGGGACATATTGAAATGCATTCCTTGAATGTATTCTTCCTTTTACATACTACATCATTGATATTGCATGTTTACTTCATCATTATGTATGTTGTTGATTAAACACAATGACATAGTATATAAATTAATATGAACATATATATTATTTTATTCTTATATTTGTTTACAATTGTTGATGAGTTCATGAGGCCTTTAACTGGCCAATTTCTCTTAGGAAAGGAAGGCCAACATATTTTTTATTCTTATATATATAGGTGGGCATGAAATATGAAAATAGCACTTATTAGATATATATTTCTATGAACAAATAAACATAAGCTACCTATATTTAAAATAAATTATTTTTAAAGAAATACTAACATTCTTAAGCTTGTTTGAATTTCAAATTATACATGTGGTGTTCTCTTTAAATTCCTATTTTGTTTATGATAGTAGAGAATGGGACCGTTAACTCTTTAAATTCCTATTTTGTTTATATTTTCACAGGAAAAAATTATTGAGTTAAAGAAGACACAGGAATCGACTGGTGAAAGCAGTAGTACAGGACGGAATGATATACTTGCGCAAGTTCTTGGACCAGAGCGACATGGTAGGCTTCAACAAGGTGGAGTTGGTGCCACAGCTACAAACACTTGGGGGCCTCGTGACACAAATAATGAGGTACAACGTGAGAATCAAGAATTGAAAGCCGAGTTGAAAAAGGTGCGGGAAAAAGGAGACGATACTGCAAGGAAAGTGGATGAACTATTGTCAATGATGACAGAATTTATGAAGAATTCATCAGTTCCAAATGCTCATTCCAACAATCAGGTGTTGCTCTCTCACTTCACTTATACTTAAATTTTTGGGGCTATCATTCTGTTTTTATGGATTAACAAGTTTACCTGATAATTAATTTGTAGGATCGATACACAGAAGGAGATAATGGTGATATTAGTGGATCAAATAATCTTATAGAGGACCTGTGACATGTCTCGTGCTGCTAGAGATATGTTACATGTGCTGCTGGAAATTTGTTAGATGTAACACTATTTTTGATGAAAATTTGTTAGATGTGATACTGAAAATATGTTAAATGTGCTACTGGTTGTGTACTGTTTTGATACATAGTAATAGTATTTTGGATGGTTATGTATATTTAGATGATATTATACATTAATAGACTTTATTTGTTTTGTTCTTTTAGTTGTCAATGTTATATTCAGATTGGATGGTTGAATGTAGTTATGTTTCTTAACAGGTAAAAATAAATAAATATTATTGTATAAAAATAGCATGATTTTTAAAAATTTGGGGAAGATATAGCGACGGTCATGACCGTTGCTAAAGCTAAAATCTTTTGGCAGCATAACACCTTATAGCGACGGCCACAACCGTTGCAGTAGAGCACAGCTAAATCTCACCTATAGCGACGGTCGGCGACTGTCGCAGTAGCTCACAGCCATTCGCGCCAAAATCTTCTATAGCGACGGTCATGGCCGTCAGTATATCCATTTTCTGACCGCCGGTAAAAACCTTCAAGCGCGTTTTTGTGGAGTTTTCTGGCGACGGTCTGACCGTCGCTATAAGAAAAAAGACCGTCGCTATAGGTTTCAGCGACGGCTTCTATAGCGACGGTCGCCGACCGTCGCTATATCCTATAGCGACGGGCTTCTATAGCGACGGTCGCCGACCGTCGCTATATCCTATAGCGACGGTCTTTGTATCTATAGCGACGGTCGGCGATCGTCGCTATAGCCTGATTTTCTTGTAGTGGTAATAAATGAGAATTTAAATGTATTATAGACAATTAATATTATATTTAATGTTATCTAATTATTTTTTTAATTCTTGTGCACAATTCTAAAACGTCATATATTATGAGACATATGAAAATATATAATAAGCCATGAGGTGAAATTACCTCAAAATTAACTGAGAAATTTTGATTGGTACTGAGTGAATAACAGGTTTTACCTGCTTGGTTTTCAAAATAAGATGAAAGGTAGAAAATTAAAAACTGCTCATAAGGCTGGCTTGGGTGCATGAGTTCTTGGGATTCATTTTTACCAAAAACAAAAATGTTAAATTTCAGTCAAATTTAACAAAAAAAAAATGAAAGGTTTATGCATTGCATCTTCCAAAAGTCTATACATTACATGTTTCAACTTTTCATTTAGATTTGTGTGCCAAATTAAGTAATGTAAATCTATACGCATGAATGTGTACAATTATGTCAACTATAAATAAGGTGGTGGTTTTGTATGCTTGCAACTATATATTATTGTTAGTCCATTTTATTGACTAAACAATTTTTTTATGGAAATCGATAAATTTACAACAGAAAATAATATTTTTACATGAAAATTATCGTTATAAATTATATAGCTTAACGACGGTTTTCACCGTCACTTTATATTTATAACGACATTTTTATGTGAAAATATCAAAAAATGTTGTGAAAATATCATTTTCCTTTATTTAAATGGAGTTTTGAATTTTTTTTATCTATTGATCTTAATTCATTTTATTTTAATAGAGGAACGAAAGGAATGTGAGACGGAAAATGAAAAAAACAAACGAAATGTCGGGCGACGAGCTTGATATTGAAACTCAGTTATGTTGTATTTGGATTGAAGAAATAGAATGAAGGACGAAATGTAATGATTTTATAATATTTTAAGTGCATGTTTGGTTATTGGTGGTGGGAGTATTGTGATATAATGACAAAATTATCACATATATTCATTTCATTGGAATGAATTTTATTCCATCTTCTCCCCATGTAATAAAAAAACAAAGAGATGTAATGAATTTTCATTCTATTGGAATAATTTATCTTTCAAAATGATCATTAAATACACTATTTTTATTTCATTCATTCCTTCGATCCAAACGTAGGATTATATCTTCTCTAAACAATGATACGTAAAACTATCCTTCTGAAGCACAATTTCTGGCATGGACCACTCCTATCAACCTATGCCTTATGATGCATCCTGGATATGGAGAAAAGTCCTAAAACTCAGACACATAACTGCTCAATTCATTGAATATAAGGTTGGAAACGGGCTTGACATTCAAATTTGGCAGGATCCTTGGTTGGAACCTCACCCCCTTGCTCATCATCCTCGTGACCCCATTGTCACAAACTCTAGGCTCTCTTTTAATGCCACTGTTAGCGAAATTATCAGTAATTGCCCCTGCCCCCCCCCCCCCTTCATAGCCTTCTTCTTATGAAGCAGAAGCTCTTATCCATCAATCCCCCTTCTCTTGGTCCTGATCAAGTTCTTTGGGCTGGACAATCTAATGTCAAGGCTTCCACTATTTGGGCTGCCATTCGTTCTTCTAGTTCGACTGTTGATTGGTGTAAATTAGTTTGGCACAACATGCGGATTCCAAGATATTCTTTCTTCCTTTGGTTGGCCTTTCACAACAGACTTGTTCTTTGGCCTCTAAATATCTGTTGCCTATAACCAGACAGACGTCTCTTTTGCTCATCTCCTTTTCGAATGTGATTTCTCACAGCTTATATTGAGAAAAGTTCTTGCTCATCATGGTTGGTTTGGGATACCTTTCAGCTGGGACCAACTAATCCTTCATATCAATTTCACTCGGATGGACAAAATGAGCTCTCAAATCATAAAACTTTGTTTGGCCACTATGGCTTACAATATATGAAATGAAAGAAACCGGATATCTCATGGAGAAAATCCCTCTGCTGCATCAGTCATTGAAAAAGATTGTATTAATATCATCAAGTGTAAATTATTTCCTATCCAGAAATTTAGAAGATGTGTAGATAGGTACCCTTCTTTAAGGGTTTGGCAGTTATAGTTTTTGTTTATAGCATTAGTATCATTGGTTTATCACTGATGTGCCTGCTATAGAGGCTTCGCGGGATATGCCTGTTCAATTTTCTTCATTTATGTAATCGCAATTTAGCAAAAAAAAAAAATCTATAAAGGCATTTTAGAGTTGAGAAGTTTCAATACACACCAAAATAAAAAATAAAAAAAAGACAAAAATGAGTAGAACAACGAACCAAACAGAGAGCAATTTCTTATAAACAAGAACTAGACAGAACAATTTTCATGTAATACCTTATCTCAATAAAAATACTCAATTAATGGTTTAAAATGATACTAGTAAAGAGTGATTTATGGACTTGAAATTCATAATAATTTTGATGTTTACCACCACACGAATCCTTGGAGTTGGATCCCATGAGTTCATGACCAGTCAATTTCAATTAAACGTTAAATTTTTTTAGTACCATTAAGGTTATATTTAAACCGGAGGAGAGATGATTTGGATTTGAACCCACCTCTATTATGTAGAGCCCTGATGATACCAGGCGTTTTAATATTTTGTAAAATAAAACATAAAAAGTTAAATTGTAAAAGATAAAGTAAAATTGGCATTATTTTGACTTGCCTGCGTGACAATGTATATTTCTGAGCTCAATCGGTATGAAATGACACCCAGTCATTTGATTCAGTCTATTATTTCATTGTATTAGTTTTGTTCTGTTATGTTCAATTCAATTAATTGAGTTAGTTATTTCGGTTCAATATTTCTTTACTCTTCTGTTTGTTTCGTTAATTCTGTTAGTTCAGATATATTCTATTCAGATATTTGGTGTAAGACCCCGAATTTTATGAAATGAAAGTATTCAATTTTCTTATAATTATTATTCTATTTAGTAAATGGTTAAATTGATAAAAGTTAAAGTTAAGAGTGATATTTCAAAATTTTACAAAGTAAGGAAGTTGATATAAAATATTCGTTGTGTCGGGGAATATTCAATTGGTTGAAGAATATTCGTTTTAACAGGGAATATTCGTACGACGACACCATCATTGGTGGACCCCACAATTGAATAATTGTCGGAGTTAAAAAATTACAGAAATATCTTTTTATAAAAATAACGGCGAAAGTTTTACCGTTAAACTGTTAAAATACCAGGTGGTAAAAATACAGTAATACGAGTGATTGCATAGTCACGGTATTGATTATTGATGCTTACGTAAGAAGTCACTCAGTTTACTCAATTATTGCTACAGTAATTGTTGCATAGTATCTCACGTTATTTGATTCAATTATTGTCACAGTATCATCTGCATAATATTTTATATTATTAAATCAATAATTGAGATAACAAAGTTATTCATATTATTATTTGCAATATTGACGATGTCTAGAAAGTTCTGTCGATGAGAGGTTTGGTCACCTAATTGCGTGCCAATAGGGAGAAATCCTTATCGAAAAGTCCCCTCTTTCTTGAAAATGATCTGGTTGTTAAATATTGTGAGTTATAATATTAATGATGAATAATTGTTGAAGTATGTGTTTATTGAAGATAAGTGAATTACAAAAGTTAGAGGAAAATAATGCAAACTTGGAAAACTTTAAGGGTACTAAAGTGTAATAAGTTAAATCAATCTGGACCATTGGTGGTGGTTTTAATAGTAAATCAATCTGAACCGTCGATGGTGGTTTTAATAGTAAATCAATCTGGACCGTCGATGGTCCGTCGATGGAGATTTTAATAGTAAATCAATCTGGACCGTCGATGGTGGGTTTAATAGTAAATCAATCTGGACCGTCGGTGGTGGTTTTAAAAGTAAATCAATTTAGACCATCGATGGTGGTTTTAAAAGTAAATCAATCTGGACCGTCGGTTGTGATTTTAATAGTAATCAATTTGGACCGTCCGTTCTAATAGTAAATCAATCTGGACCATTCGTGAATTAGTTATTATTTAGTCATTTCTCCTATAAATAGAAGCTTAATTCTTCTTTCATTCTCACCAATTCACTGAGACTCACAAGAGAAGCTATAGAGAGAGAAACTATAGAGAGCAAGAAGAAGAGTATTTTGCTACTTCACTATTGCAGTATCCAGTCTTCTACTAAGGTAAGCGATATTATTTGTTGTGTTCGTAAGGGATATTATTTGTTGTATTCGTAAGGGGTATTATTTCTTTCGTATTCATAAGGAATACTATTTTTTCGTATTCATCCTTTAATATGTCGGAATAAGCTGTCTACGCGGATTACGTACCGCATGACAGGTGAAAATTTATTTGTAGTTTCGTATGTTATTTCTTTTCATATTCTTAAATTTAAACTTACTATGGTAAGTATTGCTTCTATAATCCTTGAAATTAGTGGAATATCCTTGAGTTTTGTGCTTCATCCAGTATCGTTTTATTAGAATATTGATCTGAACTTTCTTATTAAATATCAATATTTTTATCGGGTTACTATTCACCCGGTTACTATTCACTAAAATATTATTCACTCGGGCATTCGGGACACTTTTTATGTCAGAATACTATTCACGAGTTACTATTCACGGGTTACTATTCACCCGATTACTATTCACTTAAATATTATTCACTATGGTATTTGGGGCACTTTTCATGCCGGGGTACTATTCACGAGATACTATTCCCGAAGTACTATTCACAGGATACTATTCACGGGATACTATTCACTCGAAAAATATATTTCTTTTATGTCCAAATTATTTTTGGTACTTGAATATTATTCTTAAATTTTACTCCACAAAGCAGTATCATGTTGACAATTTGGATATTTTTAAACTCTGGATAAATTTAAAGTCTTTAATATTTATCCTTGATTTCGTTTGATTAATGCTTATATTGTGATAAAAGTCATCGCGCGGTGGCTTATGTGCATAGATGTACTATTGATTGGTATGATTATGACCAGGGATCATTCGGTATAATCATGACCCGAAATGTTACAAATGATATGGTAAAAGTCCTCATTGGCCCATAGTGCATTGATGGACAGTTGTTGGTATGATTATGACCAGGAATTATTCGGTATAATCATGACCAATGGTGAAAACACGAATTTCCTTGGCCCGTAGTGCATGGATAATTCGTGATTGTGATACTATTGAATATCCTTAGCCGTAATGCATTGATAATTCATGGATGTTATACTAATGAATATCCTTAGTCGTAGTGCATGGATAATTCATGGATGTTATACTAATGAATATCATTGGCCGTAGTGCATGTATAATTCGGTGATGTGGATTATTTATTGAGTTGAGTTTCAGCAATAAAATATTGATAATAAACTTTTAATTCGTAGAAGATAGTAGATATCATGCTTTACTTGACTCTTCTAAATTACAGTTGTATGTCTTTGGCATGTAGTGCAAAGATTAACTGTTAATGAATATCTTTGGCTCGTAGTGCAAAGATGAATTTATTAGTATGATTATGAACAGGAACTGTGATTTGGTATAACCATGATATTTGATGTTTCAGGTAAAGACAGGTGATGAAAATTATCTTTGTCTTGGGTGCGAAGAGAAATTTAGCATCACAATTATGATTATGAGTTATTCACATGATTGTGGACAGGAACTGTTGATTGATGTTACAGGGATAAAACATGGTTGGTGGACTTTTAACATGGAGAAGATAATAGACTTTATGGTCTATTTGACATCTTCTAATAGATTGCTCGTTCCGCTGTCACTATGGTTGAAAAGTTTTATCATCTACCATATGTTCTAAATCTCTGATTTATTACTGACGAAGGCTATTGATAATTTAATTATCTTTAGTCATGATATTCTTTACTGAGCTAGTTGTGCTCACCCTTTTGCTTCACAATTCCTTTCAGGTAATAAGAATGTAGCTGGGTCGAGCGGGGGTAATAGGATTATAGAACGATGGTCTATAGCTGTTGAGGTTTCTCCTAAAACAGTATGGAAATAATTTTATTAAGAATTTTAGATAAGTGTGTCGTATTTTATACATTATTTTAACCGTTGATTTTGGTGAACCGAATAGGGTGAGGTGAACCCAACTTTGAAAGGGTGTTTTGCCACTATCATACAAGATGTCTAATGACAGACGACTTCGTGTTATCATAAGACAGAGTTGTGCACATGCACTTGCTGATTATATCTATGAGTACTACCTATATAATCTCGGAGTTTGGTTGAAATATAATTCTCAATTGAAGATAATGGAGATAAATATATGTCAAGAGAAGATTCACCATTGGAAAGAACATGATAGCAATCTTCTCGTTTTTCTTTGGGGACTATTGGGTCAACCAAGGATAATTCTGTGGACATATGATATCTATCATAACTTAGATGCATGGCCTCCCATGTACGAAGGTTTTCTTGAGCATTTTCTAAAGATTTTAATTTCTAAAATAATTATTGACTGTACTTTTATGTAAAGTACCATTGTAAGGTGTTGTGGTCGAGACACCATGAGAGTTACATATATTTGTATTAAAACTCACAGTTTATGTGTTGTCGTACTCTGCACGACAGTTCAACAGTTGTATAAATGACGTTTGTATTTGATTTCTTTAGTGTGATTTCTGGCGACTCAGAATGGGTCGTATGGACCGATTTTGGGGGCGTCACATTTGGAGATTTTATTTTTTGTCGGAGGCAATATTTTGTCTCTGTTGATTTCGTATTTTAGTTGTATATCTTTTGTATCTTTATATCTGTACTGGACAATTAGCCCATGTTGTGTTTTTCTTCCTGCAGGTTTGCAGGGGTGATTCAGGGCTAGTGTGATGAGAGTATTGCCTTTAACCATATAGGTTGTTTCGATTTTTGGTTTTGATTATTTTGAATCTGTTTGGAGAATTGTATTTAGTACTTTATTAATGGATCACCACTATTAATATTTTGAAGTTATTAGTGCTCTGTTTTACTAATTTTGAGGTTTGTTGTGTTTTGCACGTAACCTCCCTACCCTTTTTGGAAAGGGGGTGTTACACAAAAAGTTAAGAGAATATTGTAAAGCATGCACAAAAAGTTATGCTATTGGAGATAGTGGTAGTTCTCATGGGACTAGAAATTTGCATGCACATGAAAAGTCATGTCCCGATTTAGTTAACCAAAATGTGACTCAAATGCATCTAGATCATGAAGGAAAAATGCTTAATAGAAAATTTAGTCAGGTCATTTATAGTGATAAAATGGCTGAAGCAATCATGATGCATAACTATCCATTCTTGATTGTTGAACATGAAAGATTACGAAGAGTGCATAACTATTTGAATCTGGATGTGAAATCGTATACTAGAAACACTGCCAAAGCGGATTGTATTAAAATTTATAAGCTTGAGAAAGTTAAATTGAAACGTGCATTTGAGAACATCCGCGGTAGAATTCGTCTCACTTCCGATTTGTGGTCGTCCGGTACTAGTGAGGGTTATATTTGTTTAATCGCTCCTTTATTGATCATGATTGTGTGTTGCACAGTAGGATTACAAATTTCTGTCATTTCCCCCCACCACATACCGGTACTCTTTTATCAGAAAAAATCTTTGAGTTTTTAAAGGATTGGGGAATTGAAAAAAAGATCTTTTCTCTCACTTTAGATAATGCAACAAACAACTACAACATGCAAAATTTCTTGAAGGCTCGTTTGAGAGGAAACTTGCTTTGCAATGGTAGTTTTTTCCATGTTCGGTGTTCTGCTCACATATTAAATCTCATTGTTCAAGATGGTTTGAAAATTGCAAGTGAACCTTTGCGCAAAATTAGAGAGTGTCAAATATATTAAAGGATTTAAAAGTAGATTATTAAAGTTTGTTACATGTTGTGAACAATTTCTTGTGTCCGTAGAATCGGGTTTGCGTTTGGATTGTGTGACTAGATGGAATTCTACATGGGAGATGTTTGATAGTGTTCTGAAATTTAAAGATGTATTCTTTCAATATGCCATGGTTGAATCATCTTAGACAACTTGTCCATCAAATGATGAATGGTAAATAACACAAGCTATCACTACATTTTTGAAACCATTTTGGAAAATTACAAAACTTTTTTCGGGAACGAGTTATCCAACAGCAAATCTGTATTTCTTACATGTGTTGAGGATAAAAGAACTTTTGATGTTTAACAAGTCTTGTGAGATTGAGGTAATTAGAAACATGGCAAATGAGATGTTGCCAAAGTTTGAAAAATATTGGAACGACTATGTTGTTATCTTGTCCATAGCTACTGTGACGCCCCCAAAATAGGTATACAACACCTATTCTGAGTCGCCAAATACATGGTACAGAAAATAACTACAACTTTATTATACAATTGTCGTGCAAAATACGACAACACATACTGTGAGTTTAAATACAAATATTGTCTTCTAGACAATATCCACACTCAAATAAATTCTCATTACAATTATTCAAACACTATTTTACAGAAATAGTGAGGACTGCTAAAACATCTTTCTAGAACCATCACTCCATACCCCGACTAGATCCTGCTATGTTCTCATCTCCTGAGAAGAAAAATGGAACAAAAAGGAAAAGGGTGAGCTCAACTAGCCCAGTAAAGAATATTATGACTAAGATAATATACAACAAATTATCGTTAGTCTTCAACAGGGAAAAATCTGATAAAATATAATCGACAACAAGTTTTAGATCAACAACTGCAGCGGAAACTGCAAACCATTAGAAGAGTCAAGTAGAGAAAGAATTCTACTATCTTCTAAGATTTAAAAGTCCATCATCAATATTTTATCCCTGTAACATCAATTAATAATCATCTTTATCCAAATATTCATCTTTGCACTACAGGCCAAAGATATTCATTTGTATCACCTGTCGGTCATGTTCATCTCAACACCTGTTCATCTTTGCACTACAGGCCAAAGATATTCATCAAGTAATCATACATCTTTGCACTACAGGCCAAAGATATTCAGTAATATCATCATTTAGGACTGAGGATGATGAAAAATATCTTAAAGAGAACGAATCCAGTGAGACAGAAGGACAAATATTAGGGATTCGTATAACAGTTTATCTAAGTTCAATAATACTTCATAATAATCAATTGTGAAGCAGAATTCAAAAATAAAGATCAAAACATGGATACAATCAAAGATAGTAACCATAATAGACATCTTGGACAAAAAGGGAAAATTTTATTTTTCGGTGAATAGTGCCGTATTCGTGAATAGTATCGTATACGTGAATAGTGTCGTATACGTGAATAGTAACCCCCGACACAAAAGTTCCAAATTTGATAAAAACTCATATCAATATTTCAGCATAATGATATTGAAGAAAATAATATCATTTAAGAAGAAAATAATATCCCTTACGAATATTAAACGAAAATAATATTCATTACGAATATTAAACGAATATAATATTTCTCGCGAATATTGAACGAAATAACATTTGTTATGAATATTGAACAGAAATAATATTCATACGAATACGAAAAATAATATCTCTTCAGAATGTGAAATAAATAATACCCCTTACCTCAAAATATCAGTACTTCTGGTCGGAATACTGGTATAAGGCTGAAAAAAACTTGCTCTGATGAATAGAAACTCTCAAAGTATCTAAATACTCACAAAATACACTCAATAATCTAGAGAGAGAAAGAGAGAAAACTTGTTTCTGGTGTGATTTTCAATTCTAACTTAGCCCTCTATTTATAGGAAAATTTTAGTAGGCTTGACCTGCAACCTGATGGCTTTACCTGCTACTATTTCCACCCACCACATTTGAAATATAATTCAGCACATTTCTTCACCAACCACAAGTGGGGCCCACCAATTCTAGAATTTTTCATCAAAATGATAAACTCCAAAAATTCAACAATTTTTGAACCAGTCATCTTGTAAAATTCGTAATAAATCATACGTTCATTTTTAACGGTTCAAAATTTGTGGACATATACTCAACTTATATATGTATAACATATCCAAAAAATTACCACGATCCAACGGTCGGATTAAAAATTATAACCCCCGCAAACTATCTCAAAAACCCTGATTTTTAATACCTCCATTCCGACAAAAATACTGACAAAAACCTCAACATTAACTCCTTCATTTTTAACCACAAAAATATATCCCTCATTTATATCCACAATAAATATTTCCTTATCATATGAATCAATAATTAATTATTCACAAATAATATTACAGAATCACATTTATGACAACCAGGCCGTTCCCAGGAAAGAGGGGGCTTTCCAATAAGGATTTCTCCTTACTGGCGCGCAATTAGATGACCAAACCTCTCCTTAAACAGAACTTTCTAGACATTGCCAATAATGTTATCTAATAATATTATTCAAATAATATGAATTATTGATCTGATAAATGAAAATACTGTGCAGCAACAATTATTGAAACAACAATAATATAAAATATCAACGCAGCAATTATTGAATCAATAAAATCAAATATTGAATAATAACTACTGTAACAATTATTGAGTAGTGCCTTCTTACGTAAGAATCAATAATTGGTGCAATACCGTGTGCTACTGTATTTTAACCACCGGGTATTCCAACAGTATTAACGGTAACAACTACGCCGTTATTTATAAACAACTTATACTTGCCGTTTTCTTCATCCAATCGCTTTCCGTTATGGGGCCCACACAAGGCTGCGTCGTCGTACGAATATTTCCCGACAGCAAGAATATTCCACGACCAACCGAATATTCACCGACCAAAAATAAATATTTTATAACCACTTGCTTATTTTGCAAAATTTGCACATTTCACCCATAACCAAAGTATTATATCAAATTAACCCCTTATTATTTACAATAATATTTAGAGAAAATTTGATTTTATTCATTAATAAGTTGGGGTCTTACAGCTACTATTCTTGATCCAAGGTATAAGGTGCAATTTGTCAAATTTAAATTGAAAAAAATTGAGACGGATGAGAATGCTATAAAAAGAAAAGTGGAGAAAATTGTGGATGCTATGAAATCTTTGTTCATGGAATATGTAACGAAGTTGTCAAAAGATGGTTCACAACAACCTCAAGATGGTGTAGGGACTTCAACTATTGCCATCACTAACACAAGTGAACATAGTGATGATGAGTTTGATGTAAGTAAATTTTTCATGTATTATAATTTTTTTTAATTTTTTACATATGTATGTTGATGAACTTTTGATGTTTAAAATTTTAAATAGGAGTTTGTGAGGGAAGTGCAAGGTACTACATCAACAAGAACGGAATTAGAACAATACTTAGAAGAGAAAATGGTCACTAACAAATCTTCTTTTAATATTCTAGAAGAGTGGAAAAAACTTTTTGAGAGGTATCCAAACCTTATTTTTTCTTCTAGTTTTATACCTTTATTTTTTACATGACTAATGACTATTTAGTACTTTCAAATATTACGTTATTATAGATATCCAATACTAGTGAATATTGCATATGATATCTTATCAATTCCAATTACAACGGTTGTTTCGGAGTTGGCCTTTAGCATTGGAGCAAAAGTTCTCACAAAATATCGTAGTTCGCTTCTACCGGAAAATGTACAAGCGTAATTGGATTTGTGGATATGAAATATAAGGTTTGTTCTAGTTGTAAATATTTTTACTTTAATTGTAGTTTTTTAGTTTAATTTTGGGTATTGGGCTGACGGACAACCAACTTTTGGTACCGCTAGTTGCAAATCAAGAGTCAAAGGATTCTAACATGGGCAAAATTACAAGTAGTGACTAGACATTACTCACTAGTAAGTACTACATTTTTTATTTACTATTTCTTTGATTTTTGTTTGATTTTTCAAGTACTAAGAAAAGGTAATCGATCTTGTGTTGTAATTGTGTAGTAAAAATGTAGAATTGAATGCTTTGTTAAATAGCATTGTGATTTACATTTAAGAACCATGCATGCAATCGATGATTTGAGTATTTAGATTTTATAATGAAACTTCTTGAGAATTTTTCTTTTGGCACTCTTCAGATGGACCTTTAAATTTTGAAATGTTAATTCTTTTCCATACAACTTGATGCACAATCTTATACCATTTCAGTCTTAGACACCTTTTAAATGAATGATTGAATGGTATTACGCTCTGTCTGCTGCTTCTACCATATATAATGACACATTTATGAATCTTTCTACACAGGATGTTAAGCCATTCTGATTGTTCACTCTAATGATTTTGGTTTTGATCTGGGAAAAAATGTAGAAAAATACAAAAGATTCCATAGATTATAGCCTCATGACATTCAATTTGAATTTTCCCTTTTTGAAATGGCTTTATCCTTCCTATTGGAACTAACAAAGCTAGTGCATTGCTGCTTCTTGAATAGACTCTTGCGGAATCTGTTGGTGATTGGTACTTCGACAAATTGCCTTTATCCATGCAACCCTACTTGTTATAATATGGATTTTCCTAGACTTTAACTACCCTATGGTATCTTCCTTAATTATGGTTTGTATTCTGCTTCCAATTTCACAAAAATTAGCTTAGAGATCATTTTAAAGCTAACAAATGATACTGGAGGTAAAAAATGAATGCATACTAAATTACTGATGTAGTGATAACAACCGACACCATTGTCTCAGTGTTTGTAACAGGAAGGACAACTGTTATGTTTATAATTTCTTTACCCTTCACGGGATTTCTGTATTAGAAGATCCGGTGATTTCACTAGCAGATGGGATTGCAAGTAGCCAAGTATGTATTTAAAGCTTATTTCTGTTGATGGTGACATGTCAAATGAAATGAATAGTCTTGGTTTGAATTTGTGTACTTTATCAACCAGAGCACTTCAAAGATTAGTTTGTCTCATTTGTATGTTACTCATTTCCTTCTTGAGCTTTACAGCAGCTTTAGATTTTATTTCTTGTTCATTCTTCTGAACTTTCCCTAGAAAGAAAGTAGAGACTGGAGAGAATGATTGATTAAATAGTATTTGTGAATTTGTGAATTTGTGATTTATAGATTTTTAAAATAAAAAGAAAAGAAAAGAAAAGAAAAAGTATGCGGGCCGAACCGACCCAACCTGGGCCGCTTAATTCCAGCCCAACAAAATTCGGGTTATTTTGGCCTGACCCGTCAATGACCCTACCCAACGATGGCCCGACCCGTTTGCCAAGTCTATGGGTGGGGGACGACGGGGGATGGCTGAAGGAGAAGAGTCTGGGATGGAAGATTAGGAGAGAGAGAGGATGGGTTTAATTTTATTTTGTTTAATTATTATTTTACTATTTTACCCTTCAATATATCAATAATGTTTAATTTTAAAATAAAAAAATATTTTTTTACGCACATCAGCTGCTTTATGCTCCACCCAAATAGTCACGTCAACAATTTCTGACGTGGCAGTCTCAATTGAATCAAATTAAAAAAAATCAATAATTTAATCATCTAATTGAAAAAATTTAAAAGTAAATCACCAAAATAGAAAATATCAGATAATTTAGGATAGTGAAATGTATTTAAGTCTTTTTTTTTTTAATATCCTAATCTATTAAAACAATTTTATCCCAACTCAAACGGGAGGGGTTTAGGTAGGAAAAAAATAACTTACTATTTTAAACCTATTAATAAAAGTAAAAGAGAGTCGTACAAGTGGACTAAGTGGTCATTAAAATGTATTTTTTTAATTAAAATAGGTTAGAAATATAAAAAATGGGTTAGATACCCACATTCCAATCCAAGATAGTCCGACCCGTTTTACAACCCAATGTATGGGGGTATTCAGCCCGGGTCGTCGGTCAGGTGTGCACAAATATAATGCCCATCTGAACAAAATTATTTGCGTGAATAATTACTGAACAGAAATTGTGAGAAGGAGAAAAATGGTGGCCATGGAGACTGCCATTTGCGGTAGAGTTTCTCTTTCTAATCATGTTCTTCACCCTAAACCAGGTCCTTTTTTTTCTCTCTAAATCTATCTCTTCCATTTCTCTCTCTACATAAATGTATTTATTATATTAAAGGAATCCATGTCAATTTTGAATTTTACCCAACTAACTTGTTTCTGATTTCTGAAATTTTCTGTCTGATTGCATCTTATATTGTACTTCACATTATATTCTTTTTGTATAGTTGATAGAATGCTGAAGAAATTTAGAAATTGGAGCTTTATTAGTTAGAAATTAATAGAAACAACACAAGGTACAATTTTTAGAGGGTTTTGTACAAACTAAACATGAGGGAAATATAATTAAAGTGATGTTTGCTCTTAATTTTCTTACTGTGTCAAATTTCACATTTGAGTTCTGGTATTAAATTTCTTGAAATACTTTTAATATTTTTTTAGATGTTTATGCTGTTTAAAATATTATCTTTTTATCAAACTTTGGAAAAAGACAAAAAGGAAAAAAAAATTATAATCCCTCTGTTCTAATTTATGAGATAACTATTGACTTTTTAAAGCCAATTAAGATGTTTTCAAACTCAAAATCAATAAGGTTCACTAAAAATTACGAATTAATATACATCATTGTATTGATCATCTATGTTTGAGTTTAAAAATGTCTCAAATTGACTTTAAAAAGTCAATAGTTATCTTATATTTTGGAACAGAGGGAGTATCAAATAATACCCAAATTTTATTAGTCCATGGTGGTGATTCTGTCCATCTCTTGTGCATACAAATTTTATTATTACATTTAGGATTTTGTATTTTGTTCTCTACCTTGTTGTTTGAATCTTTGGTAGGAAATCTTGTCCTCCCCCTCATTGTATTCTCTTTCCTAGTTAATTTCTATGTTATTTTCTATATTATACAATATTTATCTGTATCAAAATGTGGAATGGAGCATCAAACTTCATGCATATTATAGGCTACATTTTGACACTTTCTCAGCATGTCAATAAATTTAATATAGTTATTTATTTCCAGCATGTATCTACTGCTTCTGCCACATTCTTTAAAACACGACCAACAAACCTTTAAATGTTTTGATATAATTTTATCCTATGCAAAAGTACTCCGAATAATTGATAAAGGAAAGGAAATGCATATTACATCATTGTGGATCAGTAAACCCATAGTTTTGGAAGTTTCTTGATGTAGCTTTGAACTTTTAGATGGTTTATTGATGCAGGATCTTCAATTAAGAGCCTAAAGTAGTCTTTATGACAGATATAGTGAAGCACAAAAGTGTTTTAGGTTGGAGTTTAATTTGGAAGGAGAAAACATTTAGTTGTTACTGGAAATTTAGAATTGCATATCTGCTATAAAATTGTAAACTATCTAAATAGTACTACTAATTACAAGATTTATTATTTTCAAAAGTCAAAAGAGTCGCATCAAATTTGAATTTAATAAGTCAAACTTGATCCTATATTTTGGAACGGAGGGAGTATGACTTTACTGGCTCCCTTATTTCATTCCATCTATAATCAAACCAATTTTCATCTGATGGTAATGAATTTAAGTATAAGTAGACTTCCTATGGGTAGATTATTTTAGGAATGGCTTGCGATCCTCATATTCATTATGATTTGTATCTCAGGGGATAAAAACTCTATTTATAAACAATGCACGAACCGGAGCAATTTTATGACAACGTTAGCAAAAGGAGTAGGGAAAGGTGGTGGGGTGTTGGACAAGCCAGTCATAGAGAAGACTACACCAGGACGGGAATCGAAGTTTGACTTAAGGTATTAGTAGCAAATTTTCCTTATCTTCTATTTTGGTATCTTAAATTATTGAATCATGGATTTTTCGAAAGGAAAGGAAGCTTGTTATTTGAAGAACTGAAGTTTCTTTGTGGGTGTGTAACAGGAGGAATGAAAATAAAGATAAATTGTGCAAGTAGGGGGCATAAAACTCCAAATACTCTGCAAAAAATTGGCCCTTTTTTTTTGGGGTGCAAAAACTGGTCTTACTAGGCTTAACACGTATCCATTCCCTGCTAATTGGGGTCAAGAAGTGTTTAGCATTGATCTTTAGCAACTTACAATCAACCAAAGAGGGGTGGCTCCCATGAACACGGTAAGTACAATTAGCACACAGGGAAAAATAATAATAGACCTATAAAGTGTCTCATTAGGGAAAACCTCTAAATCCTATACAACCAAACCTGCAGGAGCACCCCAAAAATTATCCACATCTAGGCTCCCAACCCAAACTCCCCAAAAATCAAGAAATGGTTTAGCAACTCTCGTTTTATCAAAAAATAATAATAATTAGCTTAATAAAAGCACCCAGATCTGCCCTATTTACCTCTCCCTTGCTTGAATTCACCAGTTGTTCCACACATGCCTTAAAGTCCACCGTAGACAATGTGGACTCAAAGCCTACTGCATCCATAATCTCCTTCCCACTTTCCTCCCCCAAGACTTCAAAACTCCACCACTAATCTCGGCATCACCCACTCCATACCTACAAAAGAGAAGACTTGATAATGAACAAAATAGGCAATGAAGTAACAAATGGTCAACTGACTCCCAGTCACATCAAACAATGGTTCCCAATAAACTTCTTCCTCTTCCAGAAATTATCTTGGGCCAGGATTTAACCCCAAAGTTGCCATCCGACTAAAAAGTGGCACCGTTCCGGGGCTTCAGAATTCAGACCACTAAATAATGCACCAAGGAAAGTCTCCCCTTTACCCACCCTAATAAAAATTGGTAACGCGAATGCACAGAGAACATGTCATTTTGCCACTCTGGTGCTCATTCCATTGAATAAAATCATTCCCACCCCTAGAAGGTGGCCAATGAATCGTTAGCCGACTAGATCGGATCTGCATGACTCTCCTAATAATATCCATAAACGACTTGTTTTTGGTAAGAGACTCATAGATGAACTTTCCCTACAAATGTCTCCTAAATACCGGCTGCCAAGCTCTTCTACCCTCCACCAAAGTTGCATAATCGGTTGCATTTACCTTATCAACTGCTATGGGAAAAAAGATTGGGAATTAAAGTGTGCACTCTAAGTCACCTTGCCCCCTCCCACGGGTGCCCACAGGTCAAACCAAAACTCAAATCTCCTACAAATTCCAATCGCAATACCTGTGTTATGCAAAATTGTTTTATCCCTTAGCTATGCCTTTCTACAACCCGACCACAAAAGCAACCCATACACCACTGTAATAACTTTGTAGGTTTGATATGTATTACACTTTAAAGGTATGAAACAAAATGAACATGGTTTGGTTTATTTCTATTAGGTTTAGAAACTGTGAAGGTTCAATATAAGATTCATTGTCATTTACTGTTTTGGATATTTTAGGAAATCAAAGAAAATGGCTCCACCTTATCGGGTGATGCTGCACAATGACAACTACAACAAGAGGGAGTACGTCGTGCAAGTGCTCATGACGGTTATTCCCGGGATGACCGTTGACAATGCTGTCAACATTATGCAGGAGGCTCATTACAATGGCCTGTCAGTTGTTATCATCTGTGATCAAGTAGATGCAGAAGACCACTGCATGCAGCTGAGAGGCAACGGTCTTCTTAGCTCGATTGAGCCCGCCGGTGGAGGTTGTTGAATATGCATCGGGATCTCATGGCTAGCTATAATCTGTGTCATTTTAAGTACTAGGATTATGGTGTTATATGTACATAAGAGCAGAACTGCTTAAACCTTGTGTCATGTGTCAACTATGAGAAGATAGATGAAAAGTAACAAATAATGTCGGTTAAGCCAAATCGTCATTTTGTGAAACCTGTTGTACAGTGAATTGATAGCATATATATTGTCCGTTAACTGTGTACCTCTGCTATATAAGCTTATATAACCATATAGATACAGATTCATATCTTGCCGTGTTTGGCACGAGGAGATTAATATCAAGATTATCCGTATTGGGATCATTCTGACCCCATCTGGTATTTAGATTGTGTAAAATATGCTTTTGCTGAACTACGTTGCTTGCTTCTTCATTTCTATTATTTTTTCCTCAACTCAATTTGTCCAGCAAATGAAAAAGATGGGAAAAGAGAAACACTTCAGACAATATTACCAAATACTCTCCCGTCTATTTTTTTCATCTCTGTACCAAAAATGGGTCTTTCTAAAAGCAAAGAGAAGTGCAGAAAGGGGATTTGAATACAAGCTGGTGGTCGGCTTCAAGGAAATTGGGATTAGTAGAATGACATGGAGATGATGTTTGGTTTGGGGGGAGGGGGTGGACCAATATAATATAATCAACCAATATAATAAAATATTTGAGATCTTACCTCACATTACTCTATGACCTACATCCCTTGGACTTGAAAAACAGATTAAAAACAACTTGAGAACTGCTGTACTGTGCATAAGCAAAAAGTCCTAAACATTTCATGAAAATTCTTGCCCAAGTTTTGCTCAAGCGATTGTGGATACTTCACTTGGTTCTAGGCTCAAGGTGCTTGTATCATCAAGCTACGACCTTTACGGTGATCAATTTGACAACAGTATGCAATAAAAGAAAACGGTGTTGTCCATTCCGAGTATGCAAGTACTTTGTGTGATCAAGCTTAAGCTAACTTGTAACACCAATCTTCTTGGTTTACAAAAGAATACATAGAAAGTAATCATACAACATAAATTAGTAGTATGTTAACAGCTCGAATGGATCTTTACTTGATATTAGACTTCTACGAGTCCAAATGATGAACATATTACCCACAGAAGAATGTGAACTTCAGTTTCAATTTAAATGACACCAATTAGCAGCTTGTCAAGCAAAAAGTCGATGTGTTCATTAGATGCTGGTAATCTACAAAGCTTAAACACCACTCGGACAGAAGAGGCCAATTAAGGGCACTTTCTTTGGATATAACCAGCTCCATGCTCTTCATATCTGTCAATTGCACGTGCATACAAAGACGAGGTAAATGAATATAAGCTCAACAATTTACATATATTGGACGGGAATGAACTGAGGTGAAATTATAGCTCCAAATGATTAATAGCACTAGATAGAGTGCAACTTACTCCGTCTTCGAAAACCACATCTGCTGAAAGGAACCAAGAGATGCCAATATACTCCCTCCTATCCAAACACTATATACACATTTTTAAACCATCAGTGTCAAGTGAGAGATCAGACTCTAGCAAAGATTTTCCAACAGAAAGCATGACCAATTATCAAATACTCCCTCAGTCCAAGAATAAAAGTCCTGGTGGACTTTTCACCCATATTAAGAAGAGAAATGAAATGACAAAATTGCTCATAATATGTCATTAATCATTTTCAATGTAGGTGAGAGAGTGACTTTCTAGCTTTTCAATTCAAAATATTTTCAGCACATAACTAATTATACTTATTGAATATGGAGAGATAATTAGAAAAATAAATTATGAGATATTTAATGCTAAGGATATAATAGGAAATACTGTGTAAAAATTTGGTTATTAAAAGAAAGTGGACATTTAACATGGGACTATCCAAAATAGTAATAAGAATTTTTATCCTGGGACGGAGGGAGCATATTAATAGTTTATGATCTGCTTGCAAAACCCATTGTTGCAATTTTTCCATAAGTCAGAAGTAATAACAGTAACCATGTTTTAAAAATCTCAAAGTTGGAGATATACTTGCCGAAACATATCACCCAAGATTAATTGAACAGTAGAAATTAGTTTTTTTTAAGTATTAATATTACTAATGCCATAGAGTATTGAATGTGAAACTATGAGAATAAGTTGGGGCAAACTGCCCTGATATATACGATCATTAAGCATATATAATATGAGAACAGAAAAGAACGAAACATCAAATGATATAATAGGTGTGAAATGAACTTTCCTAATATGTTAGTTACTTCTCATCCAAAAATAAATTCAATCACAATGCTATCACAAGATCCGAAAATAAAGCATGGTCAAACACTTGAAAACCACACTGTACCAGTATAAACTCTAATGAAGAACAGAAAAACGTGACTACTAACTGGTAAATGCAGCAACAGGGGGCCTCTTGTTAGAATCTGAAAGAGAGCTTGTAGGAAAGTTATATCTAACCTGAATCTCCTTTCAGTCGCATTTCCACTTGCCAAAACTTTAACTCTAGCTGCTTGAGGAGACTCCTGGAATTTATAGATACAAATTTCCAGATCATTAGTCATTTTGTTAAGATGTTACAGAGTCCAAACAAAATAAAACACTAAAATTGTATCTTAAACATTGATATGATGTGTTACCCGAATGGAAATGGAAAATACATTCATTATTATGAGAACCAAATGAGAACATATACTTCATCAAAGCTCTAATAATATAAATGGTATTTCAGTCAACTTTAGTGAAATATTGACGAGTCTCAAATTGTTGAAAAAGAGTTCAAATAAAACAACACACCGAGCGTTTGGATGTGGAATATATTCTGCTGAGAAATTGCAGTATAATGTATAAACATATTCATATATAAAGATAAATTTAACATAGAGAAAAGGACTAGAATAAATGAGAAACATGTAATAAATGAGGAGATTTTTGGCCAAGAAAGTTTAGTGGATGATGGTCCCTAGGACCATGACCTCCATCCTTCTATGGCAACACTTCCTTCAACTTCAACTTCAACTTCAACTTATAATCCAAGTAGCAAAAACTTGCTTTTTCAAAAAAGGTTGAAACTTGAAACTGAACTACAATACTCTCTCAGTTTCATATTATAAGATCATTATTGACTTGTTGAAGTCAACTTAAGATATTTTTATATTTAAAATTGACATATTCTTTTAATTGTAATCAATTGATGAATCATAAACTATCTAAAAAGTATTACTCATTGTAAGTTTTACTGTATCATAATTTTTAATGAGTCATCTCAATTTTATTGAGTTTGAAAATGTCTCAAATTTACTTTCAAAAATCAATAATAGTCTTACATTTGTAACCGAGGGAGTATATCATTAAAAAAGTTGAAAATATAATAAGAAATATCAGACGACGAGAATACATTCTCCCATGCTCATATCCCAAACTAGGCAAAAGATTAAATTAAAGCAGGCAAGGTTGTGGTGACTAGGTGGAACTATACCTCTAATAAGTCTTTCTCAAGACGCTCTTTCAGTTGTTGCATTGATGCTGTTCCACCAGCTAGCTGTAGGAAAGGAGGTACATTGAACCAATCAGTATAAATATGACAAAAGTACATTGTTGATTTGACACATGAAATTGGAGATGCGTCATTTCCATCAGGAAATAAAAAGCAGATGGTTCAAGTCTTGTTAATAATTTTTGCATCCATACGTGCAAAGAACAATTTCCTCGAAACCAGCCATTACTTATTATGCATGTCTCAACAGACGGTGAATTATGAATTGTGTAGGAGACGAGATTCTCTATGAACAACTCTAATCCTATGAATAAAGGATATTAACGTGATAAAAGCTCATACAAAGAAGTGCAACCACCACCCATTAAATGAGACAGAGAAAGGCCATAAATTTCAGGCCAGTGGCTTGTTGTGGCACTTTTCTGAACATGTGTCATGCACCTTTTGTGCATTGTTCCTTGGCGTGGAGATTATGAGATTTCCATTTTGGGATCTTTAAGAAGGTGCTGATGTTCCTAATTCTCTAAATAGTTTGTTTCAGATAAGGTTCCTGGATTTTGGGAGCTCAGGGATGACAAGATTTTTATGGTGTTGTTCTGCTTTGCTATTCTGTGGAGAGACTTTTGACTGAAAGAAATGCTAGAATATTATAATAAATAAATCAGTAAACAAATGCAGCTAATACTTTAAATTTTATTATAGTATACGTTTGCAAGCATACTTTAAAAATTCCATTCTAAAATTGTAACAGAACAACTTAATTAAAAGTTCGGACTTCAAAAACTCGTGAACCATCTACATACTCCATAATATTTTATTCTAGTGACCGATGACGGTAACCCAAAGTCTGTCTACTTAAATAAATAAACAATACGTTTCAGGAAAGCAATGCTTTCAAGCGGTCATCATAACTTGAAGAAAAATAATCGAACAAACTACATTAAGGTGTTAACTGTTAACTGATATAAATGATTTCACTTGCAGTCAAGTAATTTCAGATTGAAGGAAAAGAAAAGATCATGTGGATATAAAGACTTGTGCAACAAGTTTACTAAGTTCCAGTAAACATTATCAATACAGATACCCATCCCAATGTATAAGCAAAAGCTCCAGAAAATGTAGTTAGGAATGCAAATGAAGAGTTTCAATGGAAATAACGGTTACTACAAGGGAGCAAAAGAAAACAAAGGCCTAACAAAATGTATGATAACAAAAGAGGATGCAAATCAAGGATTAGCACTTCACCAATATACTACTAAATAATTCTCTCCGAATGTCGACGTCGCACTTATTTATACTCTCTATAACCTGGCAAAGAAAAAGGAAATAGTTACTTCAGAAAAGAAACTTAACAATATCTATCGAAACCTTGCAACCTAACATGCATAATCAATTAGGAAAATAATCTACCATTTGAGGCAGGCCACGAGCGGAAGAAGCAATATCTGCAAAACCTTCCATACCTGGAATAGTCTGGATGAAACAAGCATATATATACATGTCAAGTAACAGATCGCTGTAGTTGGAATACAGTAACAAAGAATTCAAAGAAAGAAAAAAGACTAAATCAACATAGCAGGGAAGAAGCATAGAAACTAAAGATTGGATACATTCATATAGATTATGTGATCGCTTAAATTAGAATGAAAGTTGTTTAAGAAATATGTGAGCTCGTAGAAGTATGACTGCATGAATATAATCAGAAAAGAAAGAGAAATCTTTTTTCCTACATCAATATCTAAGGAAATCATTTTCACACTAACAGTGTGGTACAAAGTCATGCCAGAAATTGTCTACCCTCATCATGAGATCTCTACGACACAAATTCCATATGTAATATATCAGAATACCAGTGTATGCACAAAACAAATTTTGTTACTGTGAACTTCAAGAAATGACGCAATATTTTGCTCCGACCATTCCCAAGAAAAAAAAAAAGTAAGATAGCCTGGTCCTCAAGAAGCCTGACCTGAACCAAAGATGGATTGAACAGAACATCCGGAGTTTTGAATCTGTCAGCTCCAATTTCTATCGTCCTGTATCATAATAATGGATAAAGCAAGTGAGAAAATTAAAAATTGTAGGATATAGCCACAATAAACATTATTAACTAAATAAGGATCCAGAAACATAGAGGAATTATAAGGTAATAATAACATCACAAGTACGTTAGACTACAGGACCAATTGAGAGATCATATAACGGTATAATCCAAATGCTAAGATATCCAGAGAGAAGTTGATGCTTCAAACCGAGGCCATAGGATGACATGGCTAACGATACTTCTATTAAAATAGGAAATAGAAGTTCTAAACCCCAGGTAATTTCAAGTTGCAAAGTAATTAGACTAATCCTCATGTGCAAGGCAATCTAATAGAGATGTTGTTGGACTTACTGCCCATCAGGAAGCTCATAAGGCGTCATTGGGATGTTTGAATATGAAGTCTCTGGGAAAAGGTAAAAACAAAGGACAGAGAATTAGTATAAATACTAGCGATTTGTGCTCCAATGCATTGAAACTAAGGCAATTAATAACTCTTTGCAGAGAGTAATACCAAAAATGCCAAAAACAAATTGACAATACCAAAGAAGATGATTTTCTTTCTTTGTGTGTCCCAAAATGAGAGCCCCTTTCATAGAATAGACTAAAAGGTGACATGATATTCCTAATTTTCACTTGATGAAAATAGTAGTTAAACTTTTAACCTCCATTGATTATCAATATTTTTGTTTATATTGAGCAGTGTTCTAAAAATTCCCGCCTAAGTCGGCCTAGGCGCTAGGCCCTCCCTTGGCGCCTCGCCTAGGCCTAGCGCCTAGGCGCTAGACCCCCTTGATGCGTCACCTAGGCCCAAGGCGGCAAAAAAATTCCTTCAAGAAATTAGGCAGGGTCTAGGCGGAAATGTTTTTTTTTATTTTAATAACTACCCAAACCAGATCTTGATATAATTTACGATATTTATAATGCAAGTTGTAGCATATCAAATCACAATAAGAAGTGAACAATATCAAGTCAAAAGAGATAATTTTATTATAGTTGTAATTTTTTGAACTTGTATCAACTTCAAATTATATAAATGACGATGTATTTGTAATATTTAGTTTAATTCAATATAATTCTTAAATTTATGTTTAGTTTCTTAAGTTTTAATATTGAATTGAATTCATGAAATTTTAAATTTTATTATTTAATAATAATTTTGTTTATGAATAAAACTAATACGTTAAAGATATGTTTGAATTTTGAACAATTGCATGTTTGTGTTTAAACTTTGACATTGTCAATATGGATATGTGTTACATTATTGTTTTGTTTGGATAAATGTAAGATAAAATATTAAATTGGCTTAAAATAAAAAATCTCGCGTAGGCCTCGCCCAGGCCCCGCCTAGGCCCCCTAGGCGCTAGGCCCACCCCGGCCGGCCGCTTCCCGCCTAGCGCCTTTTAGAACATTGATATATTGAGTTAGGAAGTTAAATTGGATATTAAAAATGTCCTTAAAATGGATGATATTTTAAATGGAAAGAGCATTTCTTTAAAGGATTAATAGTCAACATAATTTTGTAGTTTTACTTCTTCTGGTCTTCGTCTATCAAACCCTATAGTAGTTAAGTACTAATACTTCCAACCCAAAATACAAAACTTATGAACTTAAATGCAACCATTATTATGTAAAATACCAAGTAGTCCTATCAGGTGCATTACCTCTAGCACTGGTAAACATACGCAAAGAAGCTAACAAACTAATGTACAAGTAGAGAACAAACCATCGTATGGAGTATCTGGTGCTCGGCAGACACATTCCTTGATATCACTTGCAATGACCCTCTGTTTCAGAGGGAGGAGGAGAAAAGAAAATTAAAAATGAAACATTCAGAAGCACAACAAAGGAATGCAACAACTGCACAAGAAAATTTTGGTCAAGCACAAACCTGGGAATAGAGTTTATAACTCTCTGTAGTATTTGGAAAATCAAGATCTACCGTCTACAAAATTCTTAAAAAATATTAATAAATAAGATAATAACTTCAATTATTCGAAAGAAAGTGATATTGAATTGAAGTAGGCAATTGCAATGTTGAAGAAAGCATCAGAAGCATGTTTCAAAGTCGCGGTAGCGGCCTATGTTTCGGAACTCGGTACCGTTAGCAAGTTAGGAGTTTCAAAAACATAAAAAATTATGAAAAAATTCTAAATAATAAAAGCAATAAGAGGAATCAATTAAGTTAAAAAAAATACTATCTAGTACACACACATTGTCCAAATTATAAAACAGACGTCTTGCAGATATGTTTAATCAATTTTATGTTTGAATAAAGCTGATATTGATATTGTCTTAGCTCAAATGTTTAAGCACAATGATCTGCATAATTTAAGTATAATTTAACTTGACTAAGTACATTTTAAGTGTAATTTTTTTAAGTTGTACTTAACTAAGAAATATACACATACAATTTAATAATAATTTAAGTATAATTTAGCTTAATTAATTATAGGTTAAGTACATTTTTATACCTTTTTTAAGGTATACTTAATTAGGCACTACATAAGTATAATTTATAGAGAAAAATTCGTTCTCTTTTGTCGTCTCCCTTTATAGCTTTTAGCATATTTGATTATTATTTTTAGCGTTTCTCCCTTTACGCCGTGATTTCTCCTTTATTTGGTCCAAAACCATTACGTTATGCCGAGATTTCTCATTTATTTGGTCTCAAACCACTACGTTATGCGAGTTGCCAAAATTTCGCCGAAAATTACCCATTACATGAATACTTCCTAATTTTGCGATTCGTGTCAAGGTTACAGTTTGGCACCAACCGATACGCCGAAATATCGGCGTAACAGCTGGTTGTTACTTTGAACCATGATCAGAAGAAAGAGTTTCAATTATAACATGATTTGATATTAGCCTTGTTAACATAATACTGGATTTGTTTTAAGGGCTCAGCACCGCTGCACCGAGACAGCAAGTGCAGGAGTCTGTCCCAAAATGAATTCATTAAAGCTTGGAGGGGAAGAAAGCCAAATGAAACTGCTTCATAAACTTTGAAATCAGAGAATAGATGAACATTTTAAGCAAAATCTAATAATCACAATTTTGTACTAAAGGAAGGGGAAAAGGGAAAAGCAAACCATGCCTATGATTATCCGTAAAAAGAATGAAATAAATGAAAGTAACAAGAACTGCATTAAGAAGAAAACATAAATATACGAACATAACAGAGAATACAACTCTTGATAAAGCAGAGGGAAGGAAAAGGATTCATCTAGCTGGCTCCAACTAGTTTGGGATTAAGGCTTAGTTCAGTTGAGTTGCATATAATATATATATATAGCAAAAGGTTTTGAAACATAACCACATACTATGATATGCATTCTGAAATCATCCAAAAAAACAAAGATATTGAAAGACTAACTATACAAATATAGAAAAGGCCAAAAAATGAAGGGAGCAACATCAAAATGTTAGATTACAAATAACCTGAAACTCTCCTGGCCTGATTTCCTTTCTTTTAAAAGAATATCGAGGTTTAATCTGCATGACCAAATTCAGTTGTATTAACACACAATTGTCAGATAATTCATTCAGGTTAATCACCAAGAGAGTGAAATTTCATTCAATGGTGAAAAATTGACTCACAGTAATGCCTTTGCTTTCCAAACTTTTGATCAAGCAATCAGTAAGGAACTCTCCTCCAATAGGGGATGAGGCCACAGCCTGTTATCAAATTTTAAATAAACCAAAGAATAACTTGTGTTAAAAGGAAATAATAAGACCCTTGTCAAAAAAATAGCAATGATAATTTAGAGCACCAAGAATGAAGCAATCCCATGCCAGCTTGACTCATATCAGAGATCAGGTACGTATAAGAATGCCAACAAAAAAAAAAATCTCAACCTGGTCGATCCACTAATGTTTTCGTATAAGGCACATTTTTCCCTTCTACTTCTGCCAATCATCATTTTGTCTAATTTTAAACTTTCCATTTCATGTTTTAACCCAATATGGGATTTTGATATTATGATCTCAAGTATCACTGACACAGGACACAGGACACATGTCTAGTATCAAGATTATTGTTCATAAACTTTGTAAGTAGACTTAACAATAATTTGGATTTCTGAAGGAAATTACTATTTCCACTATAGAAAATTGATACTTCCATGAGGTCTCACTCTGTCACTCACATGAATGTGGGTCTCATTTACTATTCATGAGAGAAGAGCCATGCGGAAATATCAATTTCCCTTGTGGTAATATCAGTTCCCTTTCTTAAAGTTCATTTTTTTTTTAAAGGTTTATTTTCATCCGAAATAAACTGTCACTAAAACTAAACAATAACGCAAGCAGGGAATATGATGGACAAACCATGAGATACTCTATCAGAGATGTAGAGATTATGTAGACATCAAATATATATAAATACATAAATAATAAATATATATATATATATATATATAATGGCATATATAAGAGTCCAAATTTCTGATGGAACTAAGTATTTTTATAAGAGGCCTGAGGGAATAAAGTTGGCTCTACATAACTTTTTAAAAAATGAAAATAGGATCCAAAAATAAGTGCTAAGCTTTTATTTGCTTGATCAAGACAGATACCTTTTGAAGAACATAACCATCATGCACGGGAGCAATGGTAGTTGAACCTCCACCACTGAATAAGTTCCATGTCATAAAAAAATTGGCTGATCAGTTTCAATCACATAAATAAATCAAGTGATAACAACCAATAAGGGAGAAAGATCAAAGTAATCCAGAAATCTCTGACGTTCTAATGAAGATAAAACTCAATGGAACTAGGAAAACCAATCACAAAAGTAGCTTATTATTGCTAAGGTGAAAATTTGATCAATAACATACTAGTACATAAGATTATACTAGCAAATTCAAGTCAAATAACAAGGACATCTGCTCTTAGAGATAGATAGACTAGAAAAATTAATAGTTTAGTAGTAATGCCATGAAATCATGATTTTATGTCCAATCACACTCCCTCCCTCCCTCCCTCCCTCCCTAACCCTCTTCTCCCTTTTGAGTGGGACTAGACATCAGATTACTGGTTTGATGTGAAATATATAGGGTCCTACAAATGTGTAAAATAGTAAGAATGCTTGATAAGACTTCTCAATTTGGAACTTCAGTAGTAATTCAAATTCATTCACCGCAATTTCCCGAATGCAATGTGAACCCAGGAAGAAACACAAGGCCCAAATATGTACAGGAAGTCATGGACAAATGATTGGGAAGCAATCTTGTACCTGTCAACAACTAAAGAGGTAGCACGTCCAGATGCAAATGATGTGAGCACCTGGCAATTAAATTTCAACTGAGTATTAGCTAATCATTGCTGATGATATCACAATAGGAAGAAAAGCAGAAGAAAACAATAGATCTTCAGTTTCCACTGCAATTGATTTGTTACGAACTAGAGTTACAGGATGGAGAAAATAGCATACAGCATTCTTGGCCAAAAATAATGCAGGAGCGTTGAACTTTTCAAACATGATCTCCGTTGCTCTGCCAGATAAGAAATGAGTCAACTTCCATTACTAAAATGTAACTCAAGGGTTTGATGAACTGAAATGAGATGGGCAATTCACTTATTATCCAGAAGTTGCAGTACATGTTACACCACAATTTTTAAAAAAGAAGAGTGGTTAGATTCAAGCACTTAAATCAAAGATTAAAGGAACCGCTTTATGAAACAGAGATTTTTTATTACTTAATGTATTTATCATCATTGGAAATACTTGAAAGAAAATATCATCGTTGGAAATGAATAATGTGTTCAATCCAAATCTCTGATTCCATTTTCATTATAGAAATATGTGTCCATGAACTAAATATATTTTTCACCATAAATAAATCTTACACTCTTTTAGTGGTTTTCTTCCTCCTTTTTGCTAGAACATTTTGCATAATGATATGTAATCTTTAAGCATTTCCCAAAATTGACATGAGAAACACTCTAGAATGTCATCTTAAATGATTCCTTTTAATATTGAAAACCAGAAATTACAAAAGAAGGTAGAGTGTACAAAAAGTGGATAATGGATCCTCCAATAAGAGAACAAACCAACTGCACAGTCCAGAAACAGTTCAAATTAGAAGGGTCGTGTTAACATCTAAAAGGATCACTCTTTGTAAACCACCTGCCGCTGAATACCAATGTTATACATAAAACATCTATCCTGTACGAGTGAGATAGAACGAACTGATCTAGAATTCAGTTAGGTCCAGATGCACCAAATAATAGCTAACATCGCACATCTCCAAAAAAAAAACTTTACTTATTGTCATCCTCCTAAACCATAAAAATCTATAGAAACTAATGAGGCAGCGATTTCAGCCTTACCAGAAATCCCAAATACTTTATTTCAACCACGGTGTAGAGCAAAGCAGTAAATATAAAGATGGGAATGGGTCTAATTACCACCTCTAAGGGATTGTGCTTGGAGGCCTTAGTTCAAATACTCCCACGGGACACTGAGCCCACCTTATCCCATATTTGTTTGTAGCGTTACAATACAGCATATCCTACGAGGAACATCTGGACCCTACCCTTGTGTCCCCTAATAAGACTCACTTGGAGGACTTAACTACTGGGAGGGGGGTGCTCCAGTATTCAAGATAGGTTTTATTCCTCCCATTGAATTATTTAGTTCCTACATACCATCATTTCTGATCGTATCTAACCTTGTATAGCCACCCATTCATCTAAAATTCTCACGGCAGTTGTTAAAATGAGAATGTTGGATTTGGGGCCATACAAAGTTGGATAGAATCAGAAACAATGATATTGGAAAGAAGGTTGGGGAGCAATGACTAAAGAGAAGATGAGGGAACGTCAGTTGAGATGGTTCGGTCACATATAATGTCAACCTAGTAATGCACTGGTGAGAAGAAGAGTAGTATTAGGATTAGGATATAACAAGAGGGGACGAGTAGGCTTACTTACAGAATATAGAGACTAGAAGGAGCAGAATATAACCGAGTACATGGCCAGTGATATTGACCAAGTAGGGTGTTTTACCTTTTGTTTTGTTTTTTTGTTTCTATCATTCCCCCCCCCCTTCTCCCCTTTGTTTTCATTTAGCTTTTTTATATATGCCTTCTTCAACTAAAATATGCCTTGCAAGGAGGTCTTATTAGGGGACAAGGGTTGGGAACACATGTTCCCTTGATGAGCAACTCTTTGAAAAAACACACAATAACGTGGGTTGATGGGATTATTAGAAATAGAACTCCTCTTATTCTTGACAAAGACCTCAAGTAAACAAACTCTAAAAATCATACAAAATAAGGATCCATTGAGCCCACACATCACAAAAAATCACTAGTATTGAGTCTCAAAACCATTAACCAAGTAACTGCCTTAAGCTTATACGGTACCAAGCTTTACAAAATTAAAATTTAGTTTATTAGAGAAAAAAAAAGGATGGTGAATCCAGGCTCCAAGAAGCGAGTGATAAAGACTAACAAGAGGAGAAACGAAAAATTATCTCTAGTCCAACTCTCATGAAAATTATGAAACTACAAGATCAGATTGTCCACCTTCATATATAAAGGAAATGAATATTAACCCCCAAGTGTGCCCATGAAACTAATCATCTTTCTTAAACAAGAAACAATTTTTTTTTGATAAAAAAAGAAATTTTATTAATAGAAAATAAAAGATACAATAAATGTGGGACAAGAAGTCCACCGTCGGCAGACAAAAAAATTAAAAACAAAAAAGTACTTAAAAAAGTGTAGCGCTCCAATTTCTACATAAATCACTAACAGAAATACCTCTAAAAGCCCCAATAGCATAAGCCTAAACAGACACAAGAAAAATAACTCTATCATTCAATAGCTCATTACGCTCATTTCAAATTCCCCACAAGATAGAAAAGAAGGCACACTTCCATAAAATAAAGGCATCCCTTTTACTTCCAAATCCTCGAAAACAAATTAGGTATCTTCCACTATAGCAGAACACACTCACTCCTCTCCTAGCACTTTAAAGAAAGCTCCACAATCCCCAAGCAACACGACGATGCAAAAATAAATGAGCATGATGATGGTTAATTAATGTCCATTGATTTAGACTCTCATTACTCTGTCTGTCTGCCTGCACATAAAAACAAATATCTGAAGATAGAACTTTGTAGGGCTTGCAACCTTGATAAAGATCATTAATATTTAATATTTGAAAAAACAGAGACCACACAAAAGCCTTGACTTTGAAAGAGACCTTGGCTTTCTAAATGTACGAAGCTAATGGCAATGGATTAGGAATAACAAATTGAGTCAAAAAAGAGGAGTAACTCATACAAGAAAAGGAACCTGTTGGAGCTAAAGTTTAGATACTCTTATCAGTAGATGAACTGAATCAAGCAAGGTTAACAAAGATTCCATCTCATTAGACTCCAAATCCATGAGATTGCTAAAGAAATGAAAATTGAAGGGAAATGAGTTCTCATCACGCTTTATGAAGTTAAAAATTGAAGCATCATGAAATGAAGAAATATGATACACGGGATTAAAAACAAGAGAAAAGTATTTATCTGCCAACCAATAATCCTCCCAGAATTGAATTCGATGACCATCACTAACTCCATATCTCAAATGTCAAATAAAGAAAGTATAACCTTAGGTAATGAATTTTCAAAGACTTGCATGAGTAACATAAATCTCGGGCCTAGCATCCCATCCATTCAAATGCATACCGAACTTGGTCCTAATAACCTTATGCCAAAGGGAATAAGGTTCCAAAGAAAATCTCCAAAGTCATTTACTAATCAGATAAACATTCTTGATGACCAAATTACCCAGCCCCAAACCCCCCTTCTGCTTAGAAAGGTATTGTTTTCCACCCAACCAAAACCAAATGATCCTTCCTCTCATCACCAACTCCCGACCAAAGAAAATCTCTCATTAACTTTTCTAGGGTGTTAGCTACACTAATTGGGATCCTACATAAAGAAAAATAATATAGGGGTATATTAGACAAGCAAACCTAAATCAAAGTAATCCTACCCCAAAGAAAAATACGCACCTTTCCACCTATCTAAACGTTGACCCACTCTCTCAACTACCAGATCCCAAAACAAGACTGACCAATTCCCACCGAACGGGACCCCAAGGTAAGTAAGTGAAAATTCCTCAATTATACAACCAGCCAGAGACGAACAGACTAAAAGCTCCCCCATATCCACATTGATTCCCGCTACACTACATTTAGACAAATTAACCCTCATACCAAAAATAACTTACCTCAACAACCAAAAAGACGTGTCATTACTTCAATGAGCAGCACAAATGATAATGTTTAAATGTTACGCAAGGAAGATTCCGAATTTCTATCGAAGCATATTGAGACTGCCTTTGCCATGCCTTGTTATAGCTTCAACCTAAATGTATGACTCCCTCTCCCATTGTAGTCATCAGTTTCTTGAAAAATGTGAATTGCATCAGGTCCATAGGTAGAGAATCAACAAATTAGTGACTACATGTCCGCTCCCACAAAATCTAAAATCCAACATTCATAAAAGTAAAAGTTTGTCAATTCTAATAACTAATGAATAGTTAACTCTTAAACCAATAATTCCATATTTCTTGAAAAAATACTGCTCAATAAATTGGTGGATCGCCAAATAATGTGTTTAATGAATAATGATGATAGGTATACATTTTATTAGAATTATAGGAATGCATATTTATATATAATTCCGTCATCCCTCATTCAAAGCAAACCATGTTACTAAGAGCTAGAAACAAATATTGAAAAATCGAAATTAAATAAGTAATATAGAAGGAAAAAAATATAAGTTCTCGTATGCAGAAATAATATTAATAGAAATAACTTGCTTCCCCTAATATACCATAATCACAATCAAGTTAAGAGAATTAAGATTTTCACAAAATGATCTTGCAAGAAAGAACAGGAAGAACAGAGTGAAATATATCAGCAAAACTATAAAAAGGCTCCAAGCGCCAACTCACTTTTCTCTCTGTTGTTGAGTGTTAGAAGATGGTTCAGCGAGTAGCATCGGATGCTCTTTAGGATCAACCAATAGGCATTCCCTGAAAGTTAAAAACAAATAAAACAGGAGGCATGGAATTAACAAGAACCCTAAAATTGCCAAAAACAGTACACAAAGTGAAAAGAAAGAAAGGTTTAGCCTTCTATCTAAAAAATCGCACAAAAAAATTATTTTACGACTGCCTATTAGGGTTCAAGCCTAATTTGTAAAGACAGCCTTCTACTTAATATGTTGTTGGACAGGGGATTTTGACTTTACTAATACTCATGAATTTAGTACCCTAATAATAAAAGCCAAAGTTTGTAAAGACAGAAATGGGCAATGTTGAAGATGACAAGAAAATGTGTTGCAATGGGAGAGAGATATAACTTTAACCAATCATAATTTGAGAGGTCTCACTATTGGCAAACAGCAACAAGAAGTTTTCTAATGCATCAATCTGTACCTTGATCATTGCCAGATCACGTCAAGCTCTGGCAGTCCAATTTTGCAAACATACTCAATGTAGTGAAAAAATAAAACTAGGAATTTTCCCACTTTGAAGCAACCAATAATCCAATATTAGACAAAGTGAATAAGGCAGGACCAGGGGTCCAAATACTACGATATATATACTAAAGGGTAATGTTAGGGGTCTCAAATGTTTGGTCTTAAAAAGAAGTCTCAAATGATGTGCCATTATTACATAGGTTAGTACATGTGATTGATTATGCCATGAAGTATCATTAAAATATTCAATACCACGTCATTTGATACCCATTGAACATTTGAGAAGAAAATGTGTGTGCGTGTCTATATTCATTATAATGAATTTGTGGCAATTGATAAGTACCTAAAGGCATGGTCCCATATGCTTTCAACCATATCCCAGTCAACGACAACTCCATCCTTTATAGTTGGCAACACCTGATGAATTAGACGCCATTTTATGATCGAAAACAAGAGAACATAAATAAGGATACATCTCCCTTACTTCATCAATATTAAATCTTAACAAGCTGACCTCCATATGATCTCGGCGGTATCCCAAGGCTTGAGATCCAACGTATAATTTGCGTTTTCCCTTAGATTTAGAATCTTGAACAGATCCGGAGTTTTTCTCAGGAGTACCAGGGACATCAACTTCCATTGGATCAATTGATCCAACAACCTGTATTCGAGCATATATTAATATCAACAGAGGATAAAAATGACAGTTTTACAAAATGTTCATATATCAAAAAAATAAAAAATAGAAGGTAACATAAATAGTCGTTAAAAATTAAAAGAGAGTGCATTTCTATATGTTAGTGTTCCTGAAGAAATAACTATACCAATAGGTCAAGCATTAAATAAATTTCTAAACAATCAATAGTATTCTAAAATATAAGATCATTATTGACTTTTTGAAGACTTAAAACATATTCAAACTCGAAAAAAAATTAACATGGATCTCTTTAATTTTATTTAATACAATGATGAATATTGTAAACTAGTTAAAAAATATTAATCATTACAAGATTTATTGTTTCATAATTTTTAATGAATCATTTCCAAATTTTGAGTTTGAAAACATCTCAACTTGACTTTCAAAAGTATCTTATAATTGGAACAGAGGTAGTATATTATTACATTCAACAAGACCAATTACAAGACTCCACATGAGATTTAGATAAAGACATCTTCAGGGCATAGTTTATTATTAGCTATTAGTTTAAGAGATGTCTCCTCCAACCTCAAACAAAACTTAGGGGTTGTTTGTTTAGGACTGAATACACCTGAATGGCTGAATCGGTCAGTCATTAAGTGCGTTTGTTTTGAAAAAAAATTGTCTGAATGGCTGAATCGGTCAGATGATTGAGCTGAATGGCTAAGTCACATTTTTTTAGCTGAATGAGCAGTTGAATAAAGTAAAAAAAAATTTTAAAATTTAAAAAAAATATTAACTATTATATTAAGTAATATTAAATTAATTTACAACAACTTTGAATTTTTTTCAGAGGGGTAAAATAATAAAATTCCGTCATTCAGATGTTTCAAATATGTTAATTATCAAACAACTTTTTTTATTCAGATTCAGATTCAGCTCATTCAGATTCATTCAGTTTTTTATTTTTATCAAACAACCCCTTAAGCCTTCTACAAACTACTACCGCAAAACAAAAACATTCAATTCACCAACAATAAATAAATAATTGGAAAAATAATAATATGGTACTTGAGTTACCGGCTCAAATATTAACGTTCAAAACTTTCACTCAAATTTCAAGTGAGAAAGCCCAGGTTGTGAACACCCACTAGTGTAAAAGTGTACGTGTGTCAATTTTGTGTAGTAGTATATACATACATTTAATTTTAAGGTAAAATTCAAACAAATAGCATAAAAAAAATTTAAACACAGTTACAACTTTGCTATAACCCACATTGTGAAAAATACAATTAATCAAGGAAAAATACAAATTAATAAGAAAGAAGAAGAAAAAAAAGTGAGTACACTTACAGATGGGAAGACAGCTTTAGGAGCATCTTCACCAGCGTAACCAGCTTTACATGTGTGAGAACCCAAATCTATCACTATGGCTGATACTTCATCTATGTAAAACAAACACAAAATTACATTTGCACAAATTAATACCCTCAATTAATATATATATATATAGGTATATTGTGATACTTACCGCCTCCATACATATTTGCAGGGCTTTTTCGATTGTTGAGATTTAGAGGTTCCTTCTTCTTTCTGTATTTCGTCGCGTTGGGGCTTTAGTTGGGGTTTTTGAAAGGAAGAAGATCCGACTCCGTCGGGTCGATCACCTTAATTTGAGATTACTCGGGTAACCCGGGAATAGCAGTGGTTCGCGAAGGTTGGGATTTGGGATGGCAACCGGTGCGGGTTTCGCACTATTTCTATTAACATTGATAACATTTAACTAATTACACAATATGTTAGTATTAGGTGCTGTTTGTTTATATCTGATAGCTTCTTAATAGACTATTTTTTATTCGTTAAGAGGCATGATGCTGTTTGTTTTATTTTTTGTTACCTCTGAATGCCTCTTAATCGGTAAGACAGAAAATGAAATCTTAATAATTAAGAGGTATCTCTTAATAAAAAAAATTTGATAATTTTTTTTTATATAAATATATTCAACAATATTATGGACTCATTTTTATTAAATTGAATATTTAAAATTATTAAATAAAATTTTACCCTTTAAAATGGTAAAATAGTGTCATTAAGAGACAACTTACTTTTTTGTTATCAAACAATTTTTTAGATTCAGACCTTATAACCATTCAGATGATCTAATTTATTAAGACATCATAATCATTCAGATCTTAATTCCTAGATTTATCAGATAATCTTATTAACCTAAAATAAATTATTGAATAACTTAATTAACATTAAATACAATTACTATTTCAAATGTCAAATTCCAACAAAATATTATTTCATGTGTTAATAATAATAATAATATAATTTGTTGTATAATCAAAAAAGAAACTCTTCCTAATTACACTTTTTGACATAATTCTTTATTACACATAGTTGACGAATTTATAAATTTGCAAGACAAGAATAATTTTACACTATATTATGGTGGAAATTATTTTGAATAATTTATTATTCCATCTTGAACTTTAAATAGCAACACCAGAATAATATGTACCATTGAAGTATATATAATATTTTATTTTTTTTATTTACTTAAGAGAGAGATAGAGATGAATATCTTATTTGGAAAAGATGAGGATGATGCCTTAGAAATACCACCAATTTATTAAATATTTTTAAGTAATGAAAAGGGTTATTTAGAAAAAATCTAGGAAAGATATTTATGAAATATTAAAAATTAATAGGGACAATTTGGTCTACCAAAACTTAGTCCCAAACTCTAGACTATGAAATGTATCCCCATCCCTCCCACTAATTAGACTATGAATCGAGTATAATCTTGCTCATATTCGTATATTTATTCGAATTATTTTTATTCTTAAATTTAGATCATATTATTAATGATTCGAATCTCGCTCGCATTTTTTTGAATTGAGTCCAAACCGTTTAGTTCGATTAATATCTTTATCGACAAATTTATGATGAACTTATATTGCAACTTATGTGTAACTCTAAGTCAAAAGATAAAATAAATTTGGGTATTCTATTCTTATTTCCCTCAGATCTCATTTATTCACATACAAAATTTGTCGACAAATGTAAGAAGACTCGATTGAATTTAAATTCAAGTAATACATGCCAAAATTTATATACTTGATAAATATTCGCACTTAATTTATTCTTTTATTTTAGTGAAAACGAACATTCGAGTCTACTTCTTAGCTATATGAAAAATCAAAACTAACAAATATGGCTGATAAAGTTCTTAAAAATAAAAAGGGCATACTTTTTTAAAAACAACAAAAACGAAAAGAACCGCTATATACCGGTTTCTTTATAGGCTGCAACTTGTTATTTTGTTCGGTTTCAGTACAAAAAGAACCGCTATATACCGGTTTTTCGATACAGAGTTTTTATGGGTATCGGTATATACTGGTTTTCTAATTTTTTTATTTATTAATAAATAATTAATAAAATAATAATAATAATAATAATAATAATAAAATAATGATTATAATAATAAAAATAATGATTATAATAATAATAATAATAAAAATAATAAAATAAAAATTATATTAATTTTCGGTATTTATTCGATAAAAACCGGTCCCGAAATCGGTTTACCGGTCTAACCGGTACCGATATTGATATTGAAATTTGGCTAATTTCTATACCGGTTCGATTCGGTACTGGTTCGGTTCAGACCGGTATTTACCGGTTGCACTTGGCCCCACTGAATTTTGAGGGGGCATATTAAAAAACAAATTAGGAGGATTTTAAAATGAAATTTCATACTTAAAAAACTATTATAATTCCTAAAGGACCAATCCCACATTCCCTCAAGGACCTCACCCACATCTTTATCTCTGTAATTTCCTCAAAGGTTGTTCTCCAAACATACTCTTCCTCCCACACCCAGGTGCTTACTTTCTCTCTCTTGATTTTTGGTATGAAATCTGGAATAAGTTATGCTTAACTGACTCAGTGTTCTAACTTTACTTCATATGATTCAGCGAATCAGCTTCAACAACGCAGAGCAACAAGCCAACAACGGGAGCGACTCGCCAACTTCAAGTCTCCAGACTCCAAGTCTCCAAATTCGCAAATCACAATAGAGCAACTAGGTGATCACGATCTGTAAATTCCAAGTGGACCAAGTCTCCAAATTCCAATTAGATAAATTAAAATAGGCGTTCACGATTTGCAATTGAAGCAATTTTAAAAAGTATATTTTAATTTCACAAATTTAACAATTGCTTTAGGTATTTTTGTAATTGTTTATGGATTCTTTTTTTTTTTGTACTTTTATAAAATCAGGATTTTTTTACTTCTTAAAGCAACACTGCAACAATGAAGAACTGTTTTTCAAGTATGTATTCTATTCTATTTTTACTTTCTTTAAATTTTGTAATTTATTTGTAATGTTACTCGTTAGTGGTTTAATTGAGATTATTTATTGTTGGTGCTAATTACATTTGACTATTCATATTGTATATTGATCTTGTTTCGAGGTTGAATTAGTTTTTAAATATTTATTTATTGTTAGGCATGGACATACGTAATTGGGTTATAACAACTAAACATACAAAATTTGAATCTATACATTGAGCGTGATATTTTTGTAACTATAAAAAATGAGGTTATTATGCAACAATTTCAAGCAATGAAATCTCGAAATTTTTTATTTTTAAACAATATTTAAAGATTATTTAGTTTTGTGATTCATTTTATTAAATTTTTATTCTTAAGGGATTTTTTTCGAATTTGCTCTTACTGAACTTTCAGGCTGAATCTGCCCCTGGTTGACGCTCTCTTAGGTTGTCCATTTCTCTTGGATACCATTCAATTCGAACATTCTACTTCGTGTCTCTAGTCTCGTTGCATACAAGAGTCGCCTAGTTAACACAGTCCAATAAGAATCATTATAGAGAAAGAAGACTTTTCGAAAGATTGTCAAATTACATAAAAGAAAAAAAGAAAACATGAAGGTTGAGAAATACTATGACTGATTCACTAGGTTCTACCATTATAGGGCCAAATCATAGTTAAAAGAAGAGTTTGTTGGGCGATTCAGCTAGCCAAATTGCACTAATGTGATTCATTTTTCCTACTATCCTACTGAGCAATTCAAACTCTTATGCTATGTTTGGATTGAAAGAATAGAATGAAGAGCGGAATGATTCATTCCATTATAGTTAGAATGAGTTATTCCATATACTCTCCTTCCCCCAAGAAACCAAACACATTTTTTTCCATTTCAATCGTAATCAAACACATTTTTTCCATTCCATAAAAATGAGTCATTCCATTCCTATCTTCATTACTTTAATCCAAACGTAGTATTAGTAAGACTAGGGCTAGGGCAACTCATTCTATCTAAGGTCAAGTAGGTGAAGCGTCTAGCTTGGGGGGGGTGCAATGTAATCACCAAGATTTTTTTAAATAATTAAAAATTAATTTAATTTTCTTAAAAGCATAATTCAATTAAAAAGGTAAGTTGCTAATTTATTTCTTCCTTATTTCTTTAGGAAATTTAATTTTTTTTAGTAGATAATTAATTAATTAAAATTAAAGAGTTCGTTAGGGTTTTGGTAACTTTTATTTTTTTTCTTGTTATATTTAAAGAGTGTTAAATGTAAACCCTAATCCTAATATAACTTGATTAGTTGAATTCCCGAGTAAAATATCTATGTGCACTACAACTCATTATAAATTTTCGTTCTTTTTCATTTTAAATGGGAAGAAAAGTTAGTTGACACTGCTTTCCTACCTTAAATTGATGAAAATCTCAACATGTCGTAATTTCCGTCACTATTTTTACCCTAATTTTGAAAATTCGTAACTTCATATATATTAACTCCAAATTGAGTCATGCTTGAGCCTATTTCATGTAACTTTTTAAGAGATAGAATTTTGTGATGACGTGAAGAGATTTTGAAGACTCTAGAAGACCCGCAAGTCAAATTATTTACTGCTGTAATTTCACGATTTGTAGAAAGACGAAGAAGGAAGATATCTATTATTTTTTTATTATGATTTTAAGTTTTCACGTGGAGATTAATTTAAGATAGATATTATTTTTAATCAAAATATAAACATGAAATTAGAAATTCTGATAATTGGAAAAGTGGTGATGAATTTCATATAAAGGAAAAGGGTAAATTTTACTTCAGCACCTGAGGTTTAACCATTTTCTGACATGACAACCTATCGTTTAAAAAGCTATACCTAAACACATAAGATTTTGAGGTGAAGTGAAAAAATTACATTTTCTATCCAATTTAACAGTGTTTGTGCACCACTTGCTACAAGCGCATGAAGAAACAAAAAACACTAAAAAATATATCTCTAAACTGCCCTTTTTGGACTTTATATATTCCAAACTCTAACCCTTACTCAATTGAACATTTGTACCCATCATTTTAGCATCACTACCTCTCTCTTCCTCCTTCCACCTTTGTCTTCTTCAATTAGGTAATAAAATTTTATTGGTATTATCCTTTAACTAAAATTCAAGCATAATCAACTGTAAATAGCCCTAAACAACAAAAAAATTCATCAAAAACACCCTTCACATGCTTTGTTTATGAAAATGACTAGAAGAATAAAAATTAAGCTAAAGATCAATCTTAATTCATCCATTGGAGATCGAGAATCAATGAGCTTTGTTTTTTAGCAAATTCCGAGCAATATAGGCTGAGATTTGCTCTCAAACGACACCAAAAAGGTTGAAATCAGTGCTAAATGACCCTAGTTGACGAACCCTATTTTTGCAACATTGAAACTGTGCTTTTTGACAAATTCAGCGTCAATTTGAGGTATCCATGCATTTTACAAGCTTCTTTTTAGTGCAGTATTATAAATTTTATCATCAATTTGTTAGGAATTGAGCAACAGCTTGGGAGTTTTGAATTTAAGTTTTAATTTTAGGTTTGGGTTTGGGAAACGTGAAGAACAAGAAAGAAGAAACATATTTTTGGTTAAGATGTTAATTATATATATAAAGGACATAAATGTCTTAATCTTAGAGCAAATATATCTTTAGTCATTTACAACCACAGTTAACACGGAAATCAATATTTCACTTCATCTCAAAATTTCAGGTGTCTAAGTGTAACTTTTTAAACGATAGATGGTCATGTGAGAAAATGGTCAAATCTCAGGTGATGAAGTGAAATTTACCCAAAGGAAAACAATCCGATTGAATGTAAAAGTTAAAATCAGGAAATTTGTCTATACTTTTAAGCTCTATTGTGTGGGCTATGTCTCTTAACCGGACTGTTGGATCGTTCTAAATTTTAGATATGTTATACTTATATAAGTTGAGAATATTTTCACCAATTTTGAACAATTAAATTTAACTATTTTTTTGTTATTAATTTTAAGAAAAGGCTGATTTGGAACTTTTGTAGCAGAATTTTTATCAACAAGTTCTAATATTTAAAAATATATAACTTAATGATTTCTAATCGGATTTGAGTGAATCTTGAGGGTAAATTAAAGTATTTGAAGTCTAATTCTACTAAAATTATTTAATTTGAAAAATAATTATAAACTCAAATTGATATGAGCGATATAATGGATTGAGTTCTTAAAAATAATTTGTCATATTGGAGTTTTTAGATTTCTTAACTTTTGCTATTAATTGTTATGCATTGGAGCTATTTATTGAATATCATTGGCAAGTGGTTAAGATTTTTTGGAGTACGTTTGTTAGAATTTGAGCCTAAATTAATGTGGGTGTCAATAATTATTTTTAATGATTCTATATATTAATGTGTTCTACTCCATGAGTAGATTAAATTAAGTATTTGGAAACTCAAATTCATGGAGTAATGAATGAGATATTAACTCCCAAAGATCACACTTGAAAATGATAAATGATAATAAATACATGTGGGAAAAACCAAGTCTCACATAGGTTAGGAATTAAACTTTTAATGTGTTTATATACACGGAAATTGCTCTTGGGTTTTGGCCCCAAGGGGCACCTCACTTTTGTGGAAGGAAGAAGACATAGCCAAGGCTTGGTTTGAACCCACACCCGTGCGCTGCCGCCGACCGATCGATCGGCCTGACTTGGCTCTGGCTCGGGCTCGTGGCATGTGGGTCTGGGTCCTTGTATATAATTTTTTAGATAAAATTTATTTATTTAATTCTATTATCAAAACTGTGTCGTTTTGATAAATGGTATTTATTATATCAAAACTGTGTCGTTTTGAGAAGCGGTATCTGCTGAAAGGGTATCAGTCTGAACGGAACGGACGGCCCAAAACTACGTCGTTTTGTCGCGTCTTTTCTACTAAGGCTAAAACTACGTAGTTTTGGTTCTGTTAATGCTAAAACTACGTCGTTTTATAGGTCCGAATAGACGCGTCCATTCTGAAAATGATCAAAACTACGTGATTTTGACCAAAAGATGTCATGTCATGTCTTTTCAGTAGCATCCCATGCCTTTTCAAGGGCTAAGTACCCATCCGAAGGGTCACCAACCCTCCTATAAATAGATAGGAGGAGGCAACCTTCTCATTCATTCATTTCTCAAGCATATTAGAGCTTTAAAGTTTTATTTCTTCATCAGTTTCCTTAGTTCATTTTGAGAGAAAGAGTCCGAGCATTTTTTTGGTTCGTAGCGTATACTTTTTGTAGTGCTGCTAAAGTATACGTTATCATTGTATCCTGGGAGACAAGTGCTATCAACTTTGAGCACTATACGGAGGGCATAATTGTCTTAAGGACATAGTACCAAGTACTAGCCTTGATAAATCTTTTTCTACAAGATAAGTTAATATATAAGCTAGTATAAATCTTTTTCTACAAGATAAGTTAATATATATATATATATATATATATATATATATATATATATATATATATATATATATATAGTTTCCTTTGGACTACAACAATGTTATAAGTGGATTTAATTATCAGGTACGAATTTCGTAAACCGTTTCTTTGATTATTTTTTATTCTCTTTATCTCGTGATATCTCCACATTTATAACATTTTCCTTATGTTTTTGTTGACACTCTTGAATATAAATTTAATCTTTGATATATTTAATCTATAATTTAAACTCCTTTTCTTCTTTTATAATTTATATAGATTTCATCGTTATTCAGCGATACTCTAATTATTTTGATTGATTTGTTCTTGCTTTCATTTAAAAGTTGATACTCGTTAAATTGATTTGTTTCATAGATTCTTATGTTGCTTCATTTTGGTGTTGGCGTTGCGAACTTCGTAATTTGTAATCTTTTAAACTTGGTCATCATGCATCAAATTTTATTCTGATTTTTGTAAAGTTGTACATGTTGTTACCTTATTTTGGGAACATTGTTTATATGATTTGATTTGATTCACCATGCATATTTAGAACTTTTTTGTTGGTATTGTATCGCATGTGATGTGACATCATATCATTGGTAGAATAAGTGATAGGATATACCTGAGCTATAACAACCTGTGAGGGTACCACCTGCATGTTCTCTTCATACCGAGACATGACACATTACGTGGCGGTGTGATCAGTCAACGACATATCCTTTTGCATGCTCTTGGTGCGAGCTTTGGCCAGTTAATATGTTTATTCAAGATGTGTGTCACCCTAAATGAAAAGTCTATCATGCTTCCGCTCACTCCTTTATTATCCAAAGGCGAGTCGACCCTAGTTTTCTATTATGTTATGCTGATTGACAATGTTTGCGCTGAACACATCTTTTGATTTTGCATGCATCTGAATTGCACAATTCGATGTGTGATTTACCTGTGTTACGTTATTTTGACTCGTCGCTGTGGCAAAATATATTTGTTTTGTTTTGAATTCGGTATGAAATAAACAGTACTTAGCCATTTTGATTCAGCCTTTTGTTTGCTTCATTAATTCTATTTAGACTTTGGAGGTTCAACCTACTGTTTATTGTGTTATCTTTGTTCGTTTCAATCCAGTTTGTTGATTTTTTTTCATTTCATATCTATTATTTTTGGTACTCTATAATATTCGTACTACGCATTTGGCCCATACTGAGTTTTTCTTTCTATTGGTTTGCAGGGGTGATTCAGGGGTGTGTGAAGAGAGAGTGTTTGCCTTTGATCATCTAACTTGATTTAGATTTTAAGTATTGATTAATTTTAATTGTTCTATCAATTTTTGAAAATTTTTATTGAATTCATTTTATGGATTGTAGACTATTAAATATTTGAAGTTGTTAGTGTTCTTTTACTTATTTTAAGGTTTGGTTTGATTTGCACGTTATCACCATTTCCTATTCGAGAAGGGGTGTTACATAAGTCGGGTTGCTGAAAGGCCTTGTGATTCTCTAATTAACTTCACTTCAATAGTCTTATATCCATGCTACCTTGACTTCAAATTCAATGTTTATTAACTACGCGGGACACTTCCAAACTCTTTCTTATCAAATCCCTTTACCGTTTTCCTTGTAATACAAGGGAAATGATATTTCCACAACAGTTTTTGATATTTTCACACGAAAAGTGTCGCTATAGATCCTATAGATACGATTTTTACATCTACAGCGACACTTTGCGTGTAGAAATATCAGAAATTATTGTGGAAATATCGCTTGCCGTAATACAACCCTTATTAGGTAATTTTTATTATGTGTTGTTTGCAGTGTCTAGAAAGGTTAGGACTTAATTTACGCTCGTTCTGAATATAAGCATTTAAATTATTTATAAACATCACTATATAGTATCGGTGTGAGACAATTCTAAACACCATAAAACAAATCTGTTTGGACAAAAAATTAATCGAGAATGATATTCTGGTTTCAAAAAATACCCTTCTAATTAGATTTTAATTGATTATATATTATAAACTATCTTAAAAATATTTCTGTTAATAATATTACTCAATACTTTTATTAAATTACTTCATTCGTTTTAAAATTATTTAATCCGTTTTAAAATTAAGATAATATATCAAATTACTTCATCCGTTTTAAAATTAAGGACGTTTTCCTTTTAGTTTGTTATAAAAATATTTTTATTTTAAGAACATAAAATGATAAAAAAAGAAGAAGTCATATTTCTATATTAATAACTATTTTATCTTATTTTTTCACTTATACCCTTATAATCTTTTTAGTCAACTTTTGTTAGAAATTTAAAAAATGATAAAGTTTACATTGGAAAATGATGTATTGTTATAGTACCACATTATATACTTATTAGAATGTGAGAATAACAACAAAAATAATAACAACTAGAAATTAATAACAACAAATGTGGAGAGTTTACATTTATGGACACATGCATGTAATTAGTGGGTGGGTTTGGAGAGAGAAATATGCTTATTGGAATGTGAGAATAATAGTACTCCCTCCATTCCATAATAATTGTCGCTTTAGCTTGATGCACATGGATTAAGAAAGTCATTTAGTGTTATCATTTATTAATTAAAATTGATGTGAAATTTCATTACTACCCCTTTATGGGAAGTTGAAAACTATTAATACAAGGAAAAAATTTCTTGGGACAATGAGAGAAGGCAGGGGTGATATAGGAAAGTAAATAATTTATTCTCCTAGAAAGTTGTAAACGACAAATAAATTGGAAAAAAAATTTCCTTCTAAAACGACAGTTATTATGGGATGGAGGTAGTAATAAAAATTATTTACAGAATTCATGCGTGAATTAGTAAGAAATACACCTTCGGTTTCATAATAATTGTCTTTTTAGCTTCATACATATGAATTAAGAAAGTTATTTAATGCTACCATTTAAGAATTAAATTTTGTATGAAATTTCATCACTACCCCTTTATGGAAAGTTGAAAACTATTAATGCAAGGGAGAAAATTTAATGGGAAAATGAGAGAAGTTAAGGGTAATATAGGAAAATAAATAATTTATTCTCCTAGAAAGTTATAAACGACAAATAAATTGAAACAAATTTATTCTTCTAAAAAGACAGTTATTATGGAACTAAAGAAATAATTAATATTGGCGTCATAGAAAAATAAATGAATGCTTCAATTAATAAATAATTTTAAAAAACAATTTAAATAAAAATATATATTATTAATTAAGATATTGAAACCAATTAAAACATTTAATAGATGGAGGCAGTAAGTGTTATTGTCAACATTGTTAGTATTAAATTTTAATTCAAATCAGTGTCATTCTTAAAGTCGACTTCTTTTTTGACTTTTGTTTCCCCATCATTAAACTATACAACTAACAACATCTTTTAGAAAATCACACTTTAATCAACTGCTACCTAAAATCATCCTCATCTCCTTAATTGTAAAAGTGTGATTTGGCTCTCCTCATTAGATCTTTCCTTGGATTCCATTTCATACACTAATTATTTAATTTAAATAATTTAATTAATAATGATCAAAATATATTAATAGATAATTAATTATATTAAGATCAATTCTATCAAAATTTAGAATAATAAAAAATATTTTAACCGTTAAAAGTTTAAAAAAAAGATTCAACCATTGAAATTTTGATGAAAAATTCACATGTTCATCAAATGGTGAAAAAATATCATATTACTTTCATTTCTTAAACAATTATGCTATTCAATATACTCCCTCCATTCCTAAATAAGTGTCGTTTAAAGTTTTTACACATGGATTAAAAAAGTCATTTAATATTATCATTTAATAGTTAAAATGTGTAAAATTCTATCACTATCCCTTTATGAGAAGTTGAAAACTATTAATACCAATGGTGAGAATTTTTTGGGACTATGAGAAGGTAGGGGTAATATAAGAAAGTAAATAATTTATTTTCCTAAAAAGTTGTAAACGACAAATAAATTGGAACAATTTTTTTTTTCTAAAACGCCACTTATTTAGGAATGGAGTGAGTAATAAATTAAGAAAACTGATATTTACACAGTCCACTTTCACATGAGAAGAAAGTGAGTCCCACCTTTATGTAAGAGAGAATTATGTAAAAATATTAAAAATTCATGTGGAAATAGTGCTGTAGTCGCTAATGGAGAAAATATGTAATGGAGATGATCCAAATCCGTAAAAGTGATACCTCAAATTTGACATAATTTTGGAATATATAATTTTAATATCCCCAAATTTTATATGTAATTTTTTAATTAAACTATAAGAACATTTTGTTTCCCCTAAAAGAATATATAAGAATATTTTTAATTAAACTATTTTGCTAATTTCTGTCGGGTTCATAAATTTTCTAGTTGCGCCATGATTATAAAATTTAATACTCTCTTTATAAGATTATTATTGATTTTTAAAAAATTAATTTAATATATTTTTAAATTTAAATTTAACATGATTCTTTTAAGTTTTAAAAATAATAAATCTTATAGTTAGTAGTATTTTTTAAATAATTTATGATATTTATAATTATATTGACATAAATTAAATAAATTCATCTTAATTTTAAATTTAAAAATATTTAAAATTAATTTTTTAAAAATTAATATTAATCTTATAATCTAAAATTTATGAAATTCAATACCCACATTCAATCCTTAGTTCAATGAGTATTCGAATTAAAATAGTGTCTCTAATTCATTCAATTCATTTAGATATATACTCGTGTATTCAACGATGTAGTCATGTTATTCAATTTTATAAAATAACTTGTCAATGATTCTCATAAAAGTTATTTCGACAAATATAAACTATCACTATAAATTGGGCAGACCTCCGAGTCATGCATGGAATAAACCTAAGTGGGTAAACGAGTCGAGCCGGAGCGAACAGAGAGCTACTCGAATTCGATTCAAAATGATAAATTCGTACTCGAATTCGGCTCAAATTCGAACTCGAATTCTTGAAAAATCCTATTCAGATTCGACTCGACTCGAATATTTATTACTCGAAATCGATCCGACTCGACTCGAATATTTATTCAAACTACTCGCGAGCTTCAAATTCAAGCTCGAATTCGAGTCTCCACATAATAACTAGTTTTATAATAAATATAATTATAAATTAAATTTGTTATTTTACTTAAAAATGAGAAAATATATTTATTATTACACTTTACAAATATAAAATCACAATTAAAATTAAAAATAAAATAAAATAATAACTAATTATCCTAATTTGATTTAAATGTGTATATATTATAAGAGAATGTATCGAACATCTAATCGAATATGTATTAACCGAGTATGTATCGAATCACAATCAAAAATTCGAGTAGTTTAAATATTAAATGAGTCGAGTATAACCTTGCTCAGATTCTACTCATATATTTATTCGAACTATTTTTAATGCTCAAATTTGGATCATATTATTAATGAATCCGAGTCTCGCTCGTATTTTTTCGAGTCGAGTCCGAATCGAGCCCGAACTGTGTTGGCTCGTTTACAGCCTTAAATAAACCCCATACTTTTGGATGAGCTCTTATAGATGGACATAAAAATTAGATATGAGTGTATTTGAATTTTACCTATTTGTATTTTTATACACATGTGGGTAAAAATACAAATAAGTAAAATTCAAATACACTCATGTCCAATTTTCATGTCCACATAAGGCTTTTGCTTTTGGATAGGGGTGAATCTTCGGTTACAATTGAATACCGAATTTTATATAATTTTATTATTGTTAACGCCAAGATCCGTCCACACGCTTCAATCACCAAGAGCGCGTCAAATTTTGCACAGAAACGGGTAAACACCGAGAACTTGACGTCCTTTGCCGCCGGATGATAGCTCCGGTGTGAGAATAAGTATAGGCTAGACAAGGTTAACAATGGAGACTTAAAACTCTAGTACTAGAAAGTAATAATGTGTATGTACCTTGTAATTAGGGTAAAAGCCTGGTATTTATAATGGTCTTACCTCCTTCACATAATCATTTCCCGTAATGGATTGGAGTTCCTCATTAAATTTGACTCCTACATAGAATCAAATAAGATCTCCTAAATATAAGGAAGTAGATCCAAATCCCCACACCTTCTCCTTACATTCAGAAAGTATACATAATTAGGAATCCTAGATTTCTTAAAATATTTCAACTCCCAAACTAAAATACCATATGGGTCAAAACAACCCCACATGGACTGCAACCCATCGCACCATTCGGACTCGGGTAATCATGGCCCTACAATTATTTAAATAATTATTCAAAATATTCCCTCCGTCTCGAAATAAACATCTTAATTGGTTTCGGCACGTTGATTAATAATATTTTTTTTTATCTAAATTGCCCTTCTGAATTACTTATTAATTGATGTATTTCTCTACTTTTCTATGAAGTATTACTTTTTCCCATGTGAATTAGTTCTCTCACTACAAGAAAATACTCTAACAGCGACCAACAATATCAGCGACCGCACTTCCGGTCGCAGATACTATTATTAGCGACCGCCATTGAATATAGTCGCTGGTTTTTAATAGCGACCGCATTCGGTCGCTAAGTGGTTGCTATTTCAATTTTGTCGCCTAAAAATTGGCTGAAAATGTTGGCGCCCTATTTTTTTACGACCTCTCACTATCAGCGACCGCCTCTGGTCGCTGATACTTCCACATCATTAAATAGTCAGCGACTGCATGCGGTCGCTATTGACGGTCGTTGATTCTTTTAATCTATCAGGCACACCTCGCTCGACAGTAGCTGAAGCAGAAGAGAAAAAAAAAGAGGGAGAAAGAAAAAGGAGAAGAGGGAGAAGGGGAGAAGGGGAGAAGGGGAGAAAGGGAGAAGAGGGAGAAGGCCACGCCGCCGTCGGAAGCCACCGCCACCACCGCTGCAACCACCGCTCACCGCTGCAACCGCTGCAACCGCCGCCCACCGCTGCTACCGCCGCCACCACTGCTACCGTCGCCCACCGCCTTCAGGTATTGATTTCAATGAATAATGAATAATGTTTCAATATTGAATATGAAACTGATTATACATGCATTAGATTGATATATATGATTTTGATTATGTTTGGGTAATATGATTATGATTTTATTAGTACTTGAACTCGATTTGGGCAATATGATTATGTTTGGTTTATAAGTTTTGATTAGAGTAAAATTGATTTGGGTAATATGCAGTTTGGGTAAATTGATTTTGTTAATTTATGTGGTTCAAATGTTTGAATGATTGAATGAATTGTTGTATACTGAAATAAAAGTTTATGTTGCATATAAATGAGCTTATTATCGACATTTGGAATTGGGCCACATACTTATTAACTTTCTTTGATTACTAGTTGTATACTTGAAAATTACCTTTGTTTTGATATGGTTAGTTGCTATAAGTATAAGTTTTTAGTTGAATTTTTTTTACCTCTTTTATTGTGAACAGTTTTAGGTTTAAATATATAATAGCTTTTGGTTATAGGAAATCTATGCCCATTATTGAAATAAAATGAGAAACGGAATTGTTTGAATATGTGAGTAGCTTAATTTTAGAAATTTTCAGTAAATTGGGTTCTGTTTATATAGATAGCCTGGGTGTTGCTTATCAATTGGATATAAATATATTGGTGATCCACTAGAACCTATTAAGGGGTTGTTGGAGTTGATGGGCTAGGCTTGGGGCCGCGAGGCCACGCAAAGCTTAGCCAAGCCTCACGGGGCCAAGCCAAGCTTGGTTGTCGGCATGGTAAGCTATTGGGCGGGCTGTTAAGCCAAAATAGGCAGTGCTAGGGAACTGTTAGTGCAACAGAGAAGGTAACTAGATACACTTGGTCAATAAAGAGACTGTTTTGGCTATAACAGAAAAATAAGGGTATTTAACACTTATGTATACAAGAATAAAGCTACAAAATGTTATAGAAGCTATAAATTGCTCAACCAAGTTGTGACTATATATCTCAAAATATAGATAGTTGAAGATATACTGAAGCCGATGTGATGTAGTCCGAAGTGAACTGACATTATCCAAAGCGGGCCTGCCCAATAATATTTTTTCCTCCGCCACCTGAAGACCATAGAAAATCGCCAATGAGAGCACTAAATGTGTTATGCTGACGGGTTTGCCTAGAAATTGAATATTGTCATCCGATGATAAAATTTGGTTTTGGTGACCGCAATGGTTAAACGTACTGTCGGATGTGGGTCGCTATGATTAAATTCCACAAAGTCATTGAAGTGGTGGTGCCTACCAAAGGTGACGAGGCTGCCCTTTTGCAACTTCCGTTAACTATTCATGCTTAGGCTTTTGAAAAATTAATTCTTTATCTTGCACCGAAAAGCATGCATTAAATCACAAAAACTCAAATGGGCATTGATATTTTGCAGGGATTCATCATCAAGTCCATCAATGAAAACTTTTGTCATGCATTAAAACACATGTAAAGTTTCATATCAAGCAATCCCATTGAATAATTTTATCGTATATGCAATATTAATTAGCCTATATATATGATACCATCACACTTAGCGAATCACATAATTACTGGCATGTATTTAACCTATGATGTCCATGTTAGTTTTCAGATCACAATTTTTCTCTGAAACCTGGATAGTAATTTAAATTAATATGCACGACATATATACTGTTGTTTTACTACCAAGTGATAGTAATCACATGAGTATCATTTATTAATTTGAATAAAGAAAATTAATCATATAAGTGACACATGATGCAACATTGGGCTTTTATAAGCATAGACTATACGAATTTTATCATTTATAAGCATAACATCACGTTGTAAATAAAAAGTCTACCATGTCAAGGACTTTCAATACCAAATTTATATCACAGGTAAAATAGTAACAATAATCATGTTGATTTTGTAAATAAAAAAGAATCACTTATCTTTTGTGTAGGATCTCCTCTTCTTGGTAAATCGGTGATTTTAATTCAATATTAGAACAAGTGTTCCCACAGACGGCGCCAAAGTTAACGCCAAATTTTATATGCCTGACGAAATCACCAAAATAGCATGCCAAAATCGCGCTAACAGTTGATGAAGTAGTTGATTATATTGTTGTGAAATCAAACTCACGAAATACACACAGATAAACATACACACATCATTGTAAAAGATTTAAAATATGGACATAAGAATTTACGTGAAAACCCAATTGGAAAAAAATCACAGAGAGAGATAAGAAATCCACTAAAATAATATGGAGAGTACAAATTATTTATCTGTGTCATATGTCCTTGTGTTCCTCTAAACCCTTACTTATTGCTGTATTTATAGCTGTCATGTCCACTTGAATCCATTAGGAGTAGAAGTCCTTTTTATAATCATCTTATAACTTCAATTAATGACTGATCGCTTCCTTCCCAAGTTAGATCTCCTTATCCCACCAAATAAGTAAACAAAATCTTACTTTAATAAGGACTCTCCCACTATTTGAGCAAGCTGTCCAAATAAATGTATATGGGCAAACACAAAATTCGGTCCATTAAATAAGTTGGGCTACATCTTGGCTAGACCCAAATAATTACATCCTAACAAAATGAATCGTCTTAAGGAAGAGTTGTAAATAGTGTGTAATGTGTCTGAGTGTTTGTGTAACTATACTTTAGAGAAAAGACTCGCTTGAGCAATCCTTACACTCTTATTGATGTTGTCAACACACAAATATTCTTAGCACACTTAAAGAAGTATCCATACTAAGAAACATTTAGAAAGTGGGGAGAAGAATAAGTAAGAAGATTATGCCAACCCCCTCTTTTATAGTCAAAGTTTAATTAACATCTACCACACATCAACTTTATCACACTTTTCACATTTCAAGATTATCTTTAATTTACCACACATTATTTTACCACAATTTTCATATTTCAAGATTACCTTTAATCTACCACACATAAATTTTGGCACAACTTTCACATTTCAAAATTACATTTTCTTTACTATTCATAATTATTATTATATTTGTCTATCTTTTGTATTATTTACTTAATATATTAATATCACATATATTTATGTATATACTGTTATTTTCTGTTAATGTATTATTATCACATATATTTATGTATATACTGTTGTTTATTTTTTAAAAATATTAAAAATAATATTTGAATAAATTAAAAATTAGGAATAAAAGATTTAAGAGATGAAAATAATAAATTTTGGGCAAAAATAATACTCTCACTAATTTTGTGTGTTTTCTTTTCTTTCCTGCAAAATGTCAAACAAAATTTAATCGCCTACAACTTATTGATCAGCTTAATTTCTAAGGTTGTAAAATAAACAAACAATTCGGGTTTGATTCGTACTCGTTCGACTAAAAGTTCGATTCGAGTTCGACTCGAAATATAAATGAATCAAATATGAGCAAATTTTAGAGTTCGAAAATTATTCGAATATTCTCAAATTGTAATTTTCTATTGATAGTCGAATTATATTCGTTCGAAAAATTCAAACTGTTTGGGTTCGATTCGGGATCGTGCTCGACTCGGTAGCTAAAGGAGCCTCAATCAAACTTTATTTTATACTCGATATATTTTGGAACCAAGTATGAGCAACTCAATACTCAGCTCGACCCGGTTCATTTACACCCTTATTGATTTCAAGATCATTATTATTATATAAAATGCCAAAAATAATTGTAAATTCAGAAAATATAATTGTAAATTCGCCAAATACACACTACAGAATCTAAATACAAACTTCATTTATACAACTGTCGTGCAAAATACGATAACACATAAGCTTAGAGTTTCAATACAAATATTATCTTATAGACAATATCCAAACTCAAATAAAGTTTTCATTACAATTATTGTCACACTATTTTACAAAATAGTGATGACTACTATAATAACCATCTTGGACCATTACTCCACTTTCTGACTAATACCAGCTACATTCTCGCATTCTGAGAAGAAAAATGGAACCAAAAAAGAAAATGGTAAAACAAATTATCCTTAGTCCTCAACAGGAAAAAATATGATAAAATACAATATACAACAAGTTTTAGATCAACAACTGCAACGAAAATAGTAATCCATTAGAAGAGTCAAGTAGAGCATGATATCTACTATTTTCTATGATTTAAGAGTCTATCATCAATATTTTATCCTTGTAACACCAATCAATAATTATTTCCAATCAATGAATTATCTATGCACTATGGGCCAAATATAATCGTTTGTATCACCAGTGGTCATGATCATGCCAAACATCTGTCCATCTATGCACTACGGGTCAAATATGACTTTTATCAAAACCTTTATCTGTAACATCAAAGGTTATGATTATACAAATACATAATTTTTGGTCATAATTATACCAATCAACAGTCCATCTTTGCACTACGGACCAAAAATGACTTTTAGCACAATATAAGCATGAGGATGATGACAATGATATAAAGAATCAATTAAGTGAGATCAAGGATAAATATTAGAGATTTATAATTTAATTTATCCAGAGTTCAAGAATGTCTAAATTGTCAACATGATCACCAATTGTGGAGTAAAATTCAAGAATAATATTCATGTATCAAAAATAATTTAGACAGAAAAGAAAATTAAATTCCATTGTGAATAGTACTCATAAATAGTGTCGTATGAATAGTAACCATGAATAGTACCCCGACATAAAAAGATTAAAATTTCAATAAGAGAGTTCAAACCAATATTCCAGTGAAATGATATTATATGAAGCACAAACCTCAAAGAATTTCTAATTATTTCAAGAATTATAGAAACAATAGTAAGTTTAGATTTAGGAATATGAAATGAAATAATACAAGAAACTGCAAAAGGTTATTCACCAGGAATGCGGTAATCCGCGCAGACAAGTTATTCCCACATATTAATAAAGAATGAATACGAATAGTTATTCACCATGCATGCAGTAGTCTGCGTAGACATGTTATTTGTGACGCCCCCAAAATAGGTATACAACACCCATTCTGAGTCGCCAAAATATATGGTACAGAAACAACTACATCTTTATTATTACAACATAAGAACTGTGAGTTTAAATACAAATATTGTCATCTAGACAATATCCACACTCAAATAAGTTCTCATTACAATTATTGATACATTATTTCACAAAAATGGTGAGGACTACTAAAATAACTTCTAGAACCATCATTCCATACCCCGACTAGTACTCGCTACATTCTCGCCTCCTGAGAAAAATGGAACAAAAAAGAAAAGGGTGAGCTCAACTAGCCCAGTAAAGAACATTATGACAAAGATAATATAGAACAAATCATCGTTAGTCTTCAACAGGAAAAAATCTAATAGAATACAATAGACAACAAGTTTTAAATCAATATTCGCAGCGAAAAATAATAATTCATAGAAGAGTTACGTAGAGAATGAAATCTACTATTATCTATGAATTTAAAAGTCCATCATCAATATTTTATCCCTGTAACATCAATCAATATTCATCTTTGCACTACAAGCCAAAGATATTCATCAGTTGGTCATATTCATCTAAACACCTGTTCATCTTTGCACTACGGACCAGAATTATTCATCAGAAATTATTCATCTTTGCACTACAGGCCAAAGATATTCAGTTATATCATCATTTAAGACTGAGGATGATGAAAAATATTTTAAAGAAAACGAATCCAGTGAAACAAAAGAATAAATATTAAGGATTCGTATTTCAGCTATTCCATGTCCAAAAATACCTCATAAGTAATCATAGTGGAGTAAAATTTAAGAATGATCAAAACATGGATACAATCAAAGCTAGTATCCATAATAGATATTTTGGACAAAAAAGAAGAAAATTTTATTTTTCGATAAATAGTGCCGTATTTGTGAATAGTGCCGTGTATGTGAATAGTACTGTATACGTGAATAGTAATTTCGGCACTAAAAAATAGAAATTTCATAAAAAATATCATCATGCTTCGTGAATAGTACTCGTGAATAATAATTCATGAATAGTAACCCCGACATGAAAAAGTTCTAAATTTGATAAAAATTTCTAACCAATATTTCGGCATAATGATATTGAAGAAATAATATCATTTTTGAATAAAATAACATACCTTCTCTCAGCAAGAATAGTACTTCTGGTTGGAATATCAGATATAGTACTGAAGGAACTTGCACCGTATAGCAACACTCACAGTATTAAAATACTCACAAGAATACGCTCAAAATATCGAGAGAGAAAGAGAGAGAAATCTTTAGTTTCTGGTGTGATTTTCAATTCTAACCTAAGAACCCTTTTATAGGAAAATGCTTAGAACACCAAAGCAGAAAATTTAATAAAATATTAATATTATTAAAAATTTGTCACGCCCACCCAAGACCAACTGACTTTAGCCCATTAATATCACATGTTGAGCCCACTAAATTGCCAAAAACGTTTTTCTTTTAAAAATTATTTAAAACTTCAAAATCAATTATTTCGGAACTTCAATAATTCATAATAAATAGCCCTTTTATTAGAAAAATTCGAATCTTGCGACTTTTTATAGGAAATTCAATTCTCTACAACTTTATAGAAGAAAGATTTTCCAAATTCCAGACAGAAATTTACCGAAATCCACAAACGGGCGATTTTACAGGTTATAATCAAATTTCAGTCAAGAAATGGGCCCACAGACATGTTTAACATGTTTTAAACAACTTTAACAACAAAAATACTCTTCCTCCTCATTTACTCATATATCCCACATTCATTGTAAAAATATCATCATTATTATATTATAATAATATAATAAAATATTATTTTATCAGAAAAGATAAAATATCGATTTTTAACAATTGTCACTTTAAAAATTTTCTCCATCTATATCCACATAAAATAAATATTTTCCTCATCATATAAATCAATAATTAATTATTTACAAATAATATTACAGAATCACAATACTGGCAACCAGGCCGTTCCCAGGAAAGAGGGGGCTTTCTAATAAGGATTTCTCCTTACTGGTGCGCAATTAGGTGACCAAACCTCTCCTTAGACAGAACTTTCTAGACATTGCCAATAATGTTATCTAATAATATTATTAAGATAATATGAATTATTGCTCCGATAATGGAAAATACTGTGTAGTGATAATTATTGAAATAAAGTAATATAAAATATCAACGCAGCAATTATTAAATCAATAAAATAAAATACTGAACAGTAATTACTGTAACCATTATTGAGTAGTGCCTTCTTACGTAAGAATCAATAATTGGTGCAATACCGTGTGCTACTATGCAACAACGCGTATTATTATGTTTTAACCACCGGGTATTCCAACAATATTAACGGTAACAACTACGCCGTTATTGATAAACAACTTATACTTGTCGTTTTCTTCAACCAATCGCTTTCCGTTATGGGGCCCACAAAAGATTGCGCTGTCGTACAAATATTCCCCAACAACAATGAATATTTTATAACCATTTGCTTATTTAAAATATTTGCGTATTTTACCCATAACTAACCACATTAATCAAATCAACCCTTAATATTTCAAAATAATAAATAGAGGAAATTAAATTTTATTTATTAATAATTTGGGGTCTTACAATCTCCCCTCCTTATGAAATTTCGTCCTCAAAATTGACGTACGTACCTGGTGTTTCGAAAAGATGAGGATACCTCGCTTTCATTTCTGTTTCCAACTCCCAGGTCATTTCCTCAATAGCATGGTTTCTCCACAAAACTTTAACTTGTTGTATAACCTTCGTGCGTAGGACATGCTCCTTCCTATCCAAGATCTTGACAGGTACCTCTTCGTACGTTAAGTCTTCGGCTATCTCGTCCGGTTCTAACTCAATAACGTGGTTTGGGTTCTTCACATATTTACGAAGCATAGATATGTGAAAAACGTTATGAACACGAGACATACTTGGAGGTAACGCGAGTCTATAGGCCACATTTCCTACTCGGTCAAGAATCTGAAATGGACCAATAAATCGTGGATTGAGCTTTCCTCTCTTCCCAAATCTTGTAACTCCTTTCCATGGAGCCACACGCAACAATACATGATCCCCAATGTCAAATTCTACGTCCTTTCGATGAAGATCCGCATAACTCTTTTGTCAATCCTGTGCCGTTTGTATACGTTATCGAATCGTTTGGATCTTTTTCGTAGTCATACGTACCAACTCGGGTCCCAATAACGTTGCTTCTCCTACCTCATCTCAACATACTAGAGAGCGGCACTTTCGTCCATACAATGCTTCGAATGGAGCCACACCTATACTTGCCTGATAACTGTTATTGTAGGAGAATTCCACCAATGGTAGGTACTTATCCCAACTCCCTTTGAAATCTAGGACACAAAGTCTTAATAGATCTTCAAGAGTTTGAATAGTCCTCTCTGATTGCCCGTCCGTTTGAGGATGGTATGCCGAACTGAACCGTAAATTCGTGCCCATTGCTTTTTGCAAGCTAACCCAAAATCTTGAAGTGAATCTTGGGTCATGATCTGAAACTATGGATACTGGCATGCCATGCAGTCTCACAATCTCATCTACGTACATACGAGCAAGACGTTCAAGGGAATAAGTCTCCCGTATTGACAAGAAATGATCAGACTTGGTTAATCTATCAACAATAACCTAAATAGCATTTATGCCTTGAAAAACCGTGGGAAGACCTGTAACGAAATCCATGGTAATGTGTTCCCACTTCCATTTCGGAATCTCAAGTGGTTGCAATGGACCCTTTGGCACTTGATGCTCCGCCTTTACACGTTGACAAGTTAAACACCTCGAGATAAACTTTGCAATCTCTCTCTTCATATTGTTCCACCAAAATGTATGTCGAAGATCACGATACATTTTGGTACTTCCAGGATGGATTGCAAATGGTGTATTGTGTGCTTCCATCATAATCTTGTACTTCAAATCAAAATCGTTAGGAACACAAAGTCTGGAGTGGACTCGAAGTATTCCTTCTTCATCGATTCTTGCTTCTGGAATAACACCTTCTTGCACTTTCTTCTTCATACGCATCAGTTCCGGGTCTGTGGCTTAAGCAACTTTAACTTTATCGATTAAAGTTGGTTCTATGCGTATACTTGACATCATCGCACTCATTCCTGCATATGATCTTCTACTCAACGCGTCAGCTACCACGTTTGCTTTTCCAGGATGGTATTGAATAGTGTGGTCGTAATCTTTCAACAGCTCGAGCCAACGTCGTTGTCGCATGTTGAGTTCTTTTTGAGTGAAGAAATATTTGAGGCTTTTATGGTCTGAATATATCTCCACTTTCTTCCTATATAGATAGTGCCTCCAGATCCTTAGCGCGAAAATGACTGCTGCCAACTCTAGATCATGAGTAGGATAATTCCTCTCATATTCTTTAAGTTGTCGCGAGACATAGGCTATAACTTTCCCACGTTGCATGAGAACGCATCCTAGCCTTTTGCCTGAAGCATCGCTGTAGATAACAAATCCATCCGAACCAGATGGTATGGTCAAAACAGGTGCCGAAATGAGTCTTCTCTTAAGTTTTTGAAAACTCTTCTCGCATTCCTCGCTCCATACGAATTTGATATCTTTCCGAGTCAGCTGAGTTAACGGGGTAGCGATTCGAGAAAATACTTCCACGAATCTCCGATAATAACCAACTAAGCCCAGAAAGTTACGTACTTCGGTCACCGTCTTTGGTTGCTCCCAACTTTGTATTGCTTCAATCTTCCCCGGGTCAACTGATACTCCATATTTTGACACCACGTGCCCTAGGAATGCTACTTCCTCAAGCCAGAACTCGCATTTCTTTAACTTTGCATATAACTTGTTTTAACGCAGCCTTTGGAGTACCAGCTTCAAATGGTGCTCATGATCTTTACGGCTTTTGGAATATATGAGGATGTCATCAATAAAGACACAACGAACTGATCCAAATAATCCTTGAATACTCGATTCATCATATCCATGAAAGTCGCAGGAGCATTAGTCAATCCAAAAGACATAACTAAGAATTCATAATGCCCGTACCGAGTTTTGAAGGAAGTCTTCAGAATATCCTCAGTTTTAACCTTCAGCTGATGATATCCAGAACGAAGATCGATCTTTGAAAAGAATTGTGCTCTGTGTAACTGGTCAAACAAGTCATCAATACGAGGTAGCGGATACCTATTCTTGATAGTGACATGGTTTAATTCCCGATAATCAATACAAAGTCGCATACTCCCGTCTTTCTTCTTTACAAATAAAACAGGATCACCCCAAGGAGATGTACTAGGACGAATGACACCGATGTCCAATAACTCCTGTAGTTGGACCTTTAACTCCTGAAGTTCAATAGGAGCCATTCGATATGGAGTTTTAGAAATGGGCTTGGTACCAGGTTCAAGATCAATAAAGAATTCAACTTCACGTTCTGGGGGTAGACCGGGAAGTTCTTCAAAAAATACATCAGGAAAGTCAATAACAACAGGAATATTATTCAAATATGACGTGTCTTTATTCAAATTCATAACATGGACTAAGAAAGCTTGACATCCGTTTTTTTAATAAACGAATAGCTTTATGACTTGATATAACAGTGATTGATTTTAATAGCTTAGTTGTGTGAATTCGCACAACAGGTTGGTTAGGAATATGAAAACTAACAACCTTACGAAAACAATCAATTTTGGCATAATGAGTAGTTAACCAATTAATCCCTAAAATCACATCAAAAGCAAGTATCTTTAAAGAGATAAGGTCAACAGGTAAGGTGATGGTGCCAACTTGGATCAAACAAGATTTATAAACAGTGGATGTGATGAAAGTTTCTTCTAACGGAGTCTCCACAGATAAATCAAAGTCTAACTTCTCCGGAGTCAAGTTTAAACGTTGAGCACAAGCAGAAAAAATAAATGAATGGGTAGCACCGGTATCTAGCAAGGTATAAACTGTAAGACCCCAACTTATTATAAATAAAATTGAATTTCTTTTATTTATTATTTTGAAATAGTAAGGGTTAAATTGATTAATGAGGTTAGTTATGGGTAAAATGCGCAAATATTTCAAATAAGCAGGTGGTTATAAAATATTCATTGTTGTCGGGGAATATTCGTTTGGTCGTGGAATATTCTTCCTGTCGGAGAATATTCGTACGACATCGCAGTCTTTTGTGGGCCCCATAACGGAAAGCGATTGGATAAAGAAAACGACAAGTATGAGTTGTTTATAAATAACGGCGTAGTTGTTATCGTTAATACTGTTGGAATACCCGGTAGTTAAAACACAGTAATACGCGTTGTTGCACAGTAGCACACGGTATTGCACCAATTATTGATTCTTACGTAAGAAGGCACTACTCAATCATTGTTACAGTAATTACTGTTTAATATTTTATTTTATTGATTCAATAATTGCTACGTTGATATTTTATATTACTGTTGTTTCAATAATTGTCACTATGCAGTATTTTCCATTATCGGAGCAATAATTCATATTATCTTAATAATATTATTAGATAACATTATTGGCAATGTCTAGAAAGTTCTGTCTAAGGAGATGTTTGGTCACCTAATTGCGCGCCAGTAAGGAGAAATCCTTATTGGAAAGCCCCCTCTTTCTTGGGAATGACCTGGTTGCCAGTACTGTGATTCTGTAATATTATTTGTGAATAATTAATTATTAATTTATATAATGAGAAAAATATTAATTTTATGTGGATATAGATGGAAATTTTTTTAAAATGTGACAATTGTTGAAAATTAATATTTTATCTTTTTCTGATAAAATAATTCATTTAAATATATTATTTTAATAATATATTAATGGTGATATTTTTACAATTAATGTGAGATATATGAGTATATGAGAAGAAAGAGTATTTTTGTTGCATTAAATAATTAACACATATTTTGTGTGTCGGTGGACCCATTTCTTGACTGAAATATGATTATAGCTTGCAAAATCGTCCGTTTATGAATTTCGGTCAATTGTTGTTTAGAATTTGGAAAAACTTTCTTCTGCAAAGTTGTAGAGAATTGAATTTCCTATAAAAACTCGCGAGATTTGAATTTTCTGATAAAAAGGCTATTTATTATGAATTATCGAAGTTCCAAAATTCCAGAATAATTGATTTTTGGAAGTTTAAAATATTTATAGTTAGAAAAACGTTTTTGATATGTTTGGTGAGCCCCATTGGTTGTTGAAATCATCTGAATTGAGATATTGATGGTGGGCGTAGGAAATTTGATTATATATATTAATATTATATTAAATTTTCTGCTTTGGTGTTCTAAGCATTTTACTATAAATAGGGTGCTTAGATTAGAATTGAAAATCACACCAGAAACTACAGATTTCTCTCTCTTTCTCTCTCTATATTAATGAGCGTATTCTTGTGAGTATTTTAATACTTTGAGTATTGCTATACGGTGCAAGTTCTAGTCATAGCCTATATCCGGTGTTTCAACTAGAAGTACTGTCTTTACGAGGTAAGGGATGTTATTTTATTCGAAAATGATATTATTTCTTCAATATCATTATGCCAAAATATTGGTTGGAATTTTTTATCAAATTTAGAACTTTTCATGTCGGGGTTACTATTCACGAGTTACTATTCACCGAAAAATGAAATTTTCTTCTTTTCGTCCAAAATATCTATTCTGGATACTAGCTTTGATTGTATCCATGTTTTGATCATTCTTGAATTTTACTTCACTATGATTATTTATAAGGTATTTTTGGACATGGATAAATCGAAATACGAATCCTGAATATTTGTTATTTTATTTTACTGGATTCGTTTCCTTTAAAGTATTTTTCATCATCCTCAGTCCTAAGTGATGATATAACTGAATATCTTTGGCCTGTAGTGCAAAGATGAATGATTTCTGATGAATATCTTTGGCCCGTAGTGCAAAGATGAACAAGTATTGAGATGAGCATGACCAACTGAAGAATATCTTTGGCCTGTAGTGCAAAGATGAATATTTGATTCCAGATATATATTGATTGACGTTACAGGGATAAAATGTTGACGATGGACTTTTAAATTAATATATAGAAGATAGTATATTTTATTCTCTACTTAACTCTTCTAATGAATTATTATTTCTGCTGCGAATATTGATTGAAAACTTGTTGTCTATTGTATTCTATTATATTTTTCCTTGTTGAGGACTAACGATAATTTGTTCTATATTATCTTAGTCATAATGTTCTTTACTGGGCTAGTTGAGCTCACCCTTTTTATTTTTATTCCATTTTTCTCAGGAGGCCAGAATGTAGCGGGTACTAGTCGGGATATGGAATGATGGTTCAAGATAGTTGTCTTAGTAGTCCTCACTATTTTGTAAAATAGTGTATCAATAAGTATAATGAGGACTTAATTGAGTATGAATACTGTCTAGATGACAATATTTGTATTTAAACTCACAGTATATGTGTTGTCGTATTTTGCACGACAATTGTAATAATAAAGTTGTAGTTATTTCTGTACCATGTATTTGGCGACTCAGAATAGGTTGGGTGGAATGGACCTATTTTGGGGGCGTCACATAAACTTCACATGAATTTATAATTAGCTTACCCGTGATCACCTCGTTTAGGTTCCTCGCATGTTGACCAGTCACGACAAAAGCTCTTCCAGGAACCGTTGACTTTGACTTTTTTGGGACAGCTTTTTGAGTCACCATCCTCGCTGGACTTGGTTCGCTACAGTGCAATCCTGAGCGATATGTCCTTTCTTTCCACAATTATAACATACCTTAAACTGTTGTGGGCAGTTTGGGCTGATATGTCCTTCTTTTCCGCAGTTATAGCATATAACCGGTGGTCGTTCTCCTCCCTTGGAACCAGTTGCTGTTGGTGCTGACGTTTTCGTATTGTCATTGTTGAATCTCATCTTTTTAAAATCTCCTCCCGACTCGCTTCTTCTATTTTCATAGCCACGATTACCACCAGAGTGGTTGCCGTTCTTGTTTGTATTTTTCTTTCTCCGCTGGTTATCATTGTTCTGATGACTGCTGTCACCGATATGATCCTGGTTGTGGTCCCTTGGTTGACCGTACTCGTTATCTCGCTCTAATAATTGAGCCTTATTGACAACATCTGAATAGAGAGAAAATTTATGAGAAATGAGATATTGACGAATGCCGGGTTTCAAACCTCTCAAAAATATCCGCGTCATACGTTCCTCATTCTCCACCAAATGAGGTGCAAACCTGGACAACTCTGCAAACTTCGCCTCATACTGGGACACCGTCATGTTATTCTGCTCCAGTCTAATAAACTCTACCTCCTTCATATGACGAATACTTTCAGGAAAGTACTTACCATTGAACAGTTTCTGAAATGTCTCCCAAGACATGCTGAGTGCGGCTGGATGGGTACGCTTCACAGACTCCCACCAGTAGTCTGTCTCGCCACGGAACATAAAGGTGGCTAATGGAACCTTCTGTTCCTCCGTGCATCCCAAGACATTGAATATCTTGGTAATTTGCTTGACCCACGTTTCCGCCATGATCGGATCCGGCTTTCCCTTAAATTCTGGTGGTCCCAATTCTTTGAACTGCTTGGCTGTGACAAACCGTGAATTGCTATCATTTCCTCCTTTATTTTGAACACGAGTCTCCCTCGTCTGGTTTTGCATGAATTGCAAAAAGCTTCTAAACATCCCATCGTTGATCATCTGCTCATTGGTGTTGTTCATAGGAGGAACATTGCCAGCCTATTGCACGTTCTCCTCGTTGGTGAGTACAGGCGTCTCCACTGTTTTATTTACTCCACTGTTAACATTCTCAGTCGACATTCTCAATACTGCCATAAAACAAGGGTTAATTTAACAAATTAACATATCACATAATATCCCTATATTATAACCGATCAACAAATAAGCTTAAGTAGGACACACTAGCGAAGGATTTACTCGTTTCTCCCCTCCTAGTTCTATTCCCCGATCTCCGCCAGAGATCATATCCCTAAGCTCTGATACCAACTGTGACGCCCCCAAAATAGGTATACAACACCCATTCTGAGTCACCAAAATACATGGTACAGAAACAACTACATCTTTATTATTACAACATAAGAACTGTGAGTTTAAATATAAATATTGTCATCTAGACAATATCCACACTCAAATAAGTCCTCATTACAATTATTGATACATTATTTCACAAAAATGGTGAGGACTACTAAAATAACTTCTAGGACCATCATTCCATACCCCGACTAGTACTCGCTACATTCTCGTCTCCTGAGAAAAATAGAAAAAAAAAGGAAAAGGGTGAGCTCAACTAGCCTAAAAGAACATTATGACTAAGATAATACAGAACAAATCATCGTTAGTCTTCAACAGGGAAAAATCTAATAGAATACAATAGACAACAAGTTTTAAATCAATATTCGCAGCGAAAAATAATAATTCATAGAAGAGTTACGTAGAGAATGAAATTTACTATTATCTATGAATTTAAAAGTCCATCATAAATATTTTATCCCTGTAACATCAATCAATATTCATCTTTGCACTACAAGCCAAAGATATTCATCAGTTGGTCATGTTAATCTAAACACCTGTTCATCTTTGCACTACGGGCCAAAGATATTCATCAAAAATAATTCATCTTTGCACTACAGGCCAAAGATATTCAGTTATATCATCATTTAGGACTGAGAATGATGAAAAATATTTTAAAGAAAACGAATCTAGTGAAACAAAAGAATAAATATTAAGGATTCGTATTTCAGCTATTCTGTAAGACCCCAACTTATTAATGAATAAAATCAAATTTTCTCTAAATATTATTGTGAATAATAAGGGGTTAATTTGATATAATACTTTGGTTATGGGTGAAATGTGCAAATTTTATAAAATAAGCAAGTGGTTATAAAATATTTATTTTATCGGGGAATATTCGTTTGGTCGTGGAATATTCTTGCTGTCGGGGAATATTCGTACGACGGCGCAGCCTTGTGTGGGCCCCATAAAGGAAAGCGATTGGATGAAGAAAACGACAAGTATAAGTTATTTATAAATAACGGCGTAGTTGTTACTGTTAATACTGTTGGAATACCCGGTGGTTAAAATACAGTGGCATACGGTATTGCACCAATTATTGATTCTTACGTAAGAAGGCACTACTCAATAATTGTTACAGTAGTTATTGTTCAATATTTTATTTTATTGATTCAATAATTGTTGCGTTGATATTTTATATTATTGTTGTTTCAATAATTGTTGCTGCACAGTATTTTCCATTATCAGATTAATAATTCATATTATTTGAATAATATTATTAGATAACATTATTGGCAATGTCTAGAAAGTTCTGTCTAAGGAGAGGTTTGGTCATCTAATTGCGCGCCAGTAAGGAGAAATCCTTATTGGAAAGCCCCCTCTTTCCTGGGAACGGCCTGGTTGTCATAAATGTAATTCTGTAATATTATTTATGAATAATTAATTATTGATTCATATGATAAGAAAATATTAGTTTTATGTGGATATAAATGAGGGATATATTTTTGTGGTTAAAAATGAAGGAGTTAATGTTGAGGTTTTTATCAGTATTTTTGTCGGAATGGAGGTATTAAAAATCAGGGTTTTTGAGATATTTTGCGGGGGTTATAATTTTTAATCCGACCGTTGGATCGTGGTAATTTTTGGATATGTTATACATATATAAGTTGAGTATATGTCTACAAATTTTGAACCGTTAAAAATGAACGTATGATTTATTATGAATTTTACGAGATGACTGGTTCAGAAATTGTTGAATTTTCGGAGTTTATCATTTTGATGGAAAATTCTAGAATTGGTGGGCCCCACTCTTGGTTGGTGAAGAAATGTGCTGAGATTTTTATTCAAATGTGGTGGGTGGGAATAGTAGCAGGTAAAGCCATCAGGTTGCAGGTTAAGTCTGCTTCGGCGTGCTAACATTTTCCTATAAATAGAGGGCTAAGTTAGAATTGAAAATCACACCAGAAACAAGTTTTCTCTCTTTCTCTCTCTAGATTATTGAGTGTATTTTGTGAGTATTTAGATACTTTGAGAATTTCTATTCATCAGAGCAAGTTTCTTTCAGCCTTATACCGGTATTCCGACCAGAAGTATTGATATTTTGAGGTAAGGGATATTATTTTCTTCTTAATGATATTATTTTCTTCAATATCATTATGCTGAAATATTGATATGAACTTTTTATCAAATTTGAAACTTTTTGTGTCGGGATTACTATTCACGTATACGGCACTATTCATGAATATGACACTATTCACCGAAAAATAAAATTTTCCCTTTTTGTCCAAGATGTCTATTATGGTTACTATCTTTGATTGTATCCATATTTTGATCTTTATTTTTGAATTCTGCTTCACAATTGATTATTATGAAGTATTGTTGATCTTAAATAAACTGTTATACGAATCCCTACTATTTGTCCTTCTGTCTCGCTGGATTCGTTCTCTTTAAGATATTTTTTCATCATCCTCAGTCCTAAATGATGATATTACTGAATATCTTTGGCCTGTATTGCAAAGATGTATGATTACTTGATGAATATCTTTGGCCTGTAGTACAAAGATGAACAGGTGTTGAGATGAACATGACTGACATGTGATACAAATGAATATCTTTGGCCTGTAGTGCAAAGATGAATATTTGGATAAAGATGATTATTAATTGATGTTACAGGGATAAAATATTGATGATGGACTTTTAAATCTTAGAAGATAGTAGAATTCATTCTCTACTTGACTCTTCTAATGGTTTGCTATTTCCGCTGCAGTTGTTGATCTAAAACTTGTTGTCGATTATATTCTATCAGATTTTTTTCTGTTGAATACTAATGATAATTTGTTGTATATTATCTTAGTCATAATGTTCTTTACTAGGCTAGTTGAGCTCACCCTTTTCCTTTTTGTTCTATTTTTTCTTCTCAGGAGGTGAGAACATAGCAGGATCTAGTCGGGGTATGGAGTGATGGTTCTAGAAAGATGTTTTTGCAGTCCTCACTATTTCTGTAAAATAGTGTTTGAATAATTGTATTGAGGACTTATTTGAGTGTGGATATTGTCTAGAAGACAATATTTGTATTTAAACTCACAGTATGTGTTGTCGTATTTTGCACGATAATTGTATTGTTGAAGTTGTAGTTTGCTTTCTGTACCATGTATTTGACGACTCAGAATGGGTGTTGTATACCTATTTTGGGGGCGTCACATATTCCATGTCTAAAAATACCTCATAAGTAATCATAGTGGAGTAAAATTCAAGAATGATCAAAACATGGATACAATCAAAGCTAGTATCCATAATAGATATTTTGAACAAAAACAAAAAAATTTTATTTTTCGGTAAATAGTGCCATATTTGTGAATAGTCTCGTGTATGTGAATAATGCCGTATACGTGAATAGTAATTCCGACACTAAAAGATAGAAATTTCACAAAAAACATCATCATGCTTCGTGAATAGTACTTATGAATAGTAACTCGTGAATAGTAACCCATGAATAGTAACCCCGACATGAAAAAGTTTTAAATTTGATAAAAATTTCTAACCAATATTTCTGCATAATGATATTGAAAAAATAATATCATTTTCGAATAAAATAACATCACTTACCTCAGCAAGAATAGTACTTCTGGTTGGAATATCAGATATAGTGCTGAAGGAACTTGCACCGTATAGCAACACTCACAGTATTAAAATACTCACAAGAATACGCTCAAAATATCGAGAGAGAAATCTTTAATTTCTGGTGTGATTTTCAATTCTAACCTAAGCACCCTATTTATAGGAAAATGCTTAGAACACCAAAGCAGAAAATTTAATAAAATATTAATATTATTAAAAATTTGTCACGCCCACCCAAGACCAACTGAATTCAGCCCATTAATGTAAGACCCCGAATTTTATGAAATAAAAGTATTCAATTTTTCTTATAATTACTATTCAGTAAATGGTTAAATTGATAAAAGTTTAAAGTTATGGGTGAAATATGAAATTTTTTTCAAAATAAGCAAGTGGTTATAAAATAATCATTGTTGTCGGGGAATATTCGTTTGGTCGTGGAATATTCTTTCTGTCGGAGAATATTCGTACGACGGCGCAGCTATTTGTGGGCCCCATAACGAATAACTGTCGGGTGAAGAAAAACGACAAATTTGAGTTTTTACAAATAACGGCGTAGTTGTTATCGTTAATACTGTTGAAATACCCGGTGGTTAAAATACAGTAATACGCGTTATTGCACAGTAGCACACGGTATTGCACAGTATTTTTGAAATTATTGATTCTTACGTAAGAAGGCACTACTGAATAATTGTCACAGTAATTACTGTTCAATATTTTATGTTATTGATTCAATAATTGCTGCGTTGATATTTTATATTATTGTTGTTTCAATAATTGCTGATGCACATCATCTCCATTATCAGATCAATAATTCATATTATTTGAATAATATTATTAGATAGCATTATTGGCAATGTCTAGAAAGTTCTGTCTAAGGAGAGGTTTGGTTATCTAATTGCGCGCCAGTAAGGAGAAATTCTTATTGGAAGGCCCCCTCTTTCCTGGGAACGGCCTGGTTGTCATAAATGTGATTCTGTAATATTATTTGTGAATAATTAATTATTGATTCATATGATAAGGAAATATTTATTTTATGTGGATATAAACGAGGGATATATTTTTGTGGTTAAAAATGAAGGAGTTAATGCTGAGGTTTTTATCAGTATTTTTATCGGAATGGAGGTATTAAAAATTAGGGTTTTTGAGATATTTTGCGGGGGTTATAATTTTTAATCCGACCGTTGGATCGTGGTAATTTTTGGATATGTTATACATATATAAGTTGAGTATATGTCCACAAATTTTGAACCGTTAAAAATGAACGTATGATTTATTATGAATTTTACAAGATGACTGGTTCAGAAATTGTTGAATTTTTGGAGTTTATCATTTTGGTGGAAAATTCTAGAATTGGTGGGCCCCACTTGTGGTTGGTGAAGAAATGTGCTGAATTATATTTCAAATGTGGTGGGTGGGAATAGTAGCAGGTAAAGCCATCAGGTTGCAGGTCAAAACTACCAAAATTTTCCTATAAATAGAGGGCTAAGTTAGAATTGAAAATCACACCAGAAACATAAGCTTTCTCTCTTTCTCTCTCTAGATTATTGAGTGTATTTTGTGAGTATTTAGATACTTGGTGAGTTGCTATTCATCAGTGCAAGTTTCCTTCAGCCTTATACCGATCAGAAGTACTGCTCTTTTGAGGTAAGGGATAGTAAGGGATAGTAAGGGATATTAAGGGATTTTAAGAGTTGTTATGATTTTCAGTTTCGTAATTTTTTTGATCTTCAAAAATTCTGGAAAAATTTGAAATGATATTTTGATGAGTTTTCTTGATTGTGTCCAAAAATGGTGATTTTTGGATGTATAGATTGAGAGTTATGAATTTTATGAGAAAAGACTATTTTAGAAGTAACAGCTTATAATTCCTTGTGGTTAACTCCAAAATTGATGAAATTTTTATTGGGAGTACATGTATATGATAGAAGTATACTCTGTGAATTTCAGAATTTTTAGATAAAAGTACAATTTTTGATAAATGTCTATATATTCGGCTATTTTGGCCATATGAAAAATAGTAAATAACTTTTAAAAATTCTGAGAAAAATATATGTTCACTATGGGACTATATTATGCTAAATCCCAGAAAAGAAATATTTTTGGAACTGATTTGGTGTTTTTCATGAAAATGGTCTAGTTATGAGTAAATGAATTAAATATGTTTTGTGAAGAAAGAAAATTGAAAAATAGGATTTTATGGCTTGAGAATCCTATATGAGGTATATGCAAATTTTTGATGAGGGTTTTGGTTATTGATGATGAAATTGTAAGAGTTTGCATTTTATGATGATTAAATGCATTAATTAGTAAAGTGTAAACAATTAAAATAAATTGTTTATAAATTTAAGTAATGTTATTCTTTCAATATCATTATACCGAAATATTGGTATGAATTTTATTGTAGAATTTCTATCTTTTGTGTCGGGGTTACTATTCATGAGTTACGAATATTACTCTTGAGATTAAAACTATATGTTGATCATATTATTTTTATCATCATATATAACATTTTTATAACCCTGATGTTGAAATTCTCTTTCACTGGAGTGTAAAGATGGGTAGATTATTGGTATGATCATGACTAGGGTTCTCTTTGGCCTGTAGTGCAAAGTTGAATTGTGACTGGTATGATCATGACCATTGAATTTATAATTGAATATCTTAAGCTTAAGTGCAAAGGTGAATTGATCAACATGGTTATAATTATTGTTTATATAAATTCTGAAATGATTATATATTTCTTTGAGATATGAATATATTTGGCCTGTAGTGCAAATATGAATTGTTGATGAATATCTTTGGCCTGTAGTGTAAAGATGAACTGTTGTTGAATATCTTTGGCCTGTAGTGCAAAGATGAACTGTTGTTGAATATCTTTGGCCCGTAGTGCAAAGATGGTTTGTTGATGAATATCTTTGGCCTGTAGTGCAAAGATGAACTGTTGTTGAATATCTTTGGCCTGTAGTGCAAAGATGAACTGTTGTTGAATATCTTTGGCCCGTAGTGCAAAGATGGTTTGTTGATGAATATCTTTGGCCCGTAGTGCAAAGATGGATTTGTTAGTATGATTATAAACAGGAATTGTGATTTGGTATAACCATGATCTTTGATGTTTCAGGTAAAGACAGGTGATGAAAATATTCTTCGTCCTGGGTGCGAAGAAAAATTTATAGTCACAATTATGATTATGAGTTATTCATATGATTGTGGAAAGGAACTGTTGAGTGATGTTACATGGATAAAATATTGTTGGTGGATTTTTAACATGGAGAAGATAATAGACTTTATAGTCTATTTGACTCTTCTAATGGATTGCTCGTTCCGCTGCAACTATGGTTGAAATTTTTATCATTTACCATATGTTCTAAATCTCTGATTTATTATTGATGAAGGCTATTGATAATTTAATTATCTTTAGTCATGATATTCTTTACTGAGCTAGTTGTGCTCACCCTTTTGCTTCACAATTCCTTTCAGGTAATAAGAGTGTAGCTGGGTCGAGCGAGGGTAAAGGGGAAATAGAACGGTGGTCTCTAGCTGTGGATGTTCTCCCGAAGCAGTATAGAAAAGTTCATTTAGTAGTTATATTTGGTGAATCCAATAGGGTAAGGTGTACCCAACGTTGGAAGGGTGGTTTGCCACTATCATACAAGATGTCTAACGACATACAACCTCGTGTCATCATAAGACAGGGATGTGCTCATCCACTTGCTGAGTATATATACGAGCACTACCTATATAATCTTGGTGTTTGTTTAAAGTATAATTCTCAATTAGATACAGTGGAGATAATGATAAGTCAAGAGAAGACTCACCATTGGGAAGAATATGATAGTAATCTTCTCGTTTTTCTTTGGGGTCTATTGGGTCAACCAAGGATAATTCTGTGGCCATATGATATCTATCATAACCTAGACGCGTGGCCTCCCATGTACGAAGGTTTCCTTGAGCACTTCCCAAAGATTCTAATTTCTAAAACAGTTTTTGACTATACCTTTATGTAAGGTGTTATTGTGAGGTGATGTCCACGGTTGGAACATGAGTCACATTTGGTATATATTTGTATCCAAACTCACAGCATATGTGTTGTTGTATTTTGCACGACAATTGTTGTAATAAAGTTGTAGTTATTTTCTGTACCATGTATTTGACGACTCAGAATGGGTTGGATGGAATGGACCTATTTTGGGGTCGTCACAGTTGGTATCAGAGCTTAGGGATATGATCTCTGGTGGAGATCGGGGAATATAACTAGGAGGGGAGAGATGCGTAAATCCTTCGCTAGTGTGTCCTACCTAAGCTTATTTGTTGGTTAGTCATAATATTGAGATATTATGTGATAGGTTAATTTGTTTAATTAACCCTTATTTTATGGCAGTATTTGAGAATGGCAGCTGAGAATGCTAACAATGGAGTGAATGAGACTGTGGGGATACCTCTAATCACTAACCATGATAATGTGATGTCAGACGAAGAAGGAATTAGAGATATCTATGTGGTGAGTGAAGAATTGATAGTTGCACCTGAGATAGTCGCAGAGGTAACAGCTGAGACTGAGGAAGAAGAGGAAGAAGAAGTACCAGAGGAGAGTTTATTAGAGGTATTATATGATCAAAATGTAGAATTTCAAAATCGTATTCATGAGTTAGAAGAGCAGGCAGAAGAACGACAGGCGGTCGTGGAACAAAAGGATGCAACAATTCAAGCTTGTGTTACCCGATATGTGATGCTTGAACAGAAGCATTCTTTGGCAGAGTATAAGATGATAAAAATGGAATCTGAGCTGAAAGAAGAAAAAATTGAACGAGTGAGAATAAGTGATGCATGGGCAAAAGCCGCACGACACGTGGATATTGTGGAAAGAGATGTTCGATCTAAGAAGGCTAAAATAGATGATATGAATTTCTCTTTTTGGAAAGCAATTGGGAGAACCCAACATCGAGTTTTGAATTACCCTGTACATAGCGGTCAACCTGAATCCGATATGGATCGAAGATTGATGATTCAGATCATGAATGAGGAGTACGAAGAGGCAGTTGAGGGAGGAATATGTCCTATAGAAAGGTATATTCCAACGGTAATGATGACGACAAATGCTGCTCCAGACAAGTCAAAGCCGAGTAGTTCGAGGGATGGCGGTTGTCATGACTTCCCAACAAATGAGGAACCCAAATGAAGTTATCATGGGAGATGAGCAATGGAGAAATCATGATGATCTGAGAGATAGAATCTGAAATGGAAGCAAGGTATTCTCAACTCTTCGAAATACCAGGTACGTAAATTTCGGGGACGAAATTTCATTAAGAGGGGAGATTGTAAGACCCCGAATTTTATGAAATAAAAGTATTCAATTTTTCTTATAATTACTATTCAGTAAATGGTTAAATTGATAAAAGTTTAAAGTTATGGGTGAAATATGAAATTTTTTTCAAAATAAGCAAGTGGTTATAAAATAATCATTGTTGTCGGGGAATATTCGTTTGGTCGTGGAATATTCTTTCTGTCGGAGAATATTCGTACGACGGCGCAGCTATTTGTGGGCCCCATAACGAATAACTGTCGGGTGAAGAAAAACGACAAATTTGAGTTTTTACAAATAACGGCGTAGTTGTTATCGTTAATACTGTTGAAATACCCGGTGGTTAAAATACAGTAATACGCGTTATTGCACAGTAGCACACGGTATTGCACAGTATTTTTGAAATTATTGATTCTTACGTAAGAAGGCACTACTCAATAATTGTTACAGTAATTACTGTTCAATATTTTATTTTATTGATTCAATAATTGCTGCGTTGATATTTTATATTATTGTTGTTTCAATAATTGCTGATGCACATATTTCCATTATCAGATCAATAATTCATATTATTTGAATAATATTATTAGATAGCATTATTGGCAATGTCTAGAAAGTTCTGTCTAAGGAGAGGTTTGGTCATCTAATTGCGCGCCAGTAAGGAGAAATTCTTATTGGAAAGCCCCCTCTTTCCTGGGAACGGCCTGGTTGTCATAAATGTGATTCTGTAATATTATTTGTGAATAATTAATTATTGATTCATATGATAAGGAAATATTTATTTTATGTGGATATAAACGAGGGATATATTTTTGTGGTTAAAAATGAAGGAGTTAATGTTGAGGTTTTTATCAGTATTTTTGTCGGAATGGAGGTATTAAAAATTAGGGTTTTTGAGATATTTTGCGGGGGTTATAATTTTTAATCCGACCGTTGGATCGTGGTAATTTTTGGATATGTTATACATATATAAGTTGAGTATATGTCCACAAATTTTGAACCGTTAAAAATGAACGTATGATTTATTATGAATTTTACAAGATGACTGGTTCAGAAATTGTTGAATTTTTGGAGTTTATCATTTTGGTGGAAAATTCTAGAATTGGTGGGCCCCACTTGTGGTTGGTGAAGAAATGTGCTGAATTATATTTCAAATGTGGTGGGTGGGAATAGTAGCAGGTAAAGCCATCAGGTTGCAGGTCAAACCTACCAAAATTTTCCTATAAATAGAGGGCTAAGTTAGAATTGAAAATCACACCAGAAACATAAGCTTTCTCTCTTTCTCTCTCTAGATTATTGAGTGTATTTTGTGAGTATTTAGATACTTGGTGAGTTGCTATTCATCAGTGCAAGTTTCCTTCAGCCTTATACCGATCAGAAGTACTGCTCTTTTGAGGTAAGGGATAGTAAGGGATAGTAAGGGATATTAAGGGATTTTAAGAGTTGTTATGATTTTCAGTTTCGTAATTTTTTTGATCTTCAAAAATTCTGGAAAAATTTGAAATGATATTTTGATGAGTTTTCTTGATTGTGTCCAAAAATGGTGATTTTTGGATGTATAGATTGAGAGTTATGAATTTTATGAGAAAAGACTATTTTAGAAGTAACAGCTTATAATTCCTTGTGGTTAACTCCAAAATTGATGAAATTTTTATTGGGAGTACATGTATATGATAGAAGTATACTCTGTGAATTTCAGAATTTTTAGATAAAAGTACAATTTTTGATAAATGTCTATATATTCGGCTATTTTGGCCATATAAAAAATAGTAAATGACTTTTAAAAATTCTGAGAAAAATATATGTTCACTATGGGACTATATTATGCTAAATCCCAGAAAAGAAATATTTTTGGAACTGATTTGGTATTTTTCATGAAAATGGTCTAGTTATGAGTAAATGAATTAAATATGTTTTGTGAAGAAAGAAAATTGAAAAATAGGATTTTATGGCTTGAGAATCCTATATGAGGTATATGCAAATTTTTGATGAGGGTTTTGGTTATTGATGATGAAATTTTAAGAGTTTGCATTTTATGATGATTAAATGCATTAATTAGTAAAGTGTAAACAATTAAAATAAATTGTTTATAAATTTAAGTAATGTTATTCTTTCAATATCATTATACCGAAATATTGGTATGAATTTTATTGTAGAATTTCTATCTTTTGTGTCGGGGTTACTATTCATGAGTTACGAATATTACTCTTGAGATTAAAACTATATGTTGATCATATTATTTTTATCATCATATATAACATTTTTATAACCCTGATGTTGAAATTCTCTTTCACTGGAGTGTAAAGATGGGTAGATTATTGGTATGATCATGACTAGGGTTCTCTTTGGCCTGTAGTGCAAAGTTGAATTGTGACTGGTATGATCATGACCATTGAATTTATAATTGAATATCTTAAGCTTAAGTGCAAAGGTGAATTGATCAACATGGTTATAATTATTGTTTATATAAATTCTGAAATGATTATATATTTCTTTGAGATATGAATATATTTGGCCTGTAGTGCAAATATGAATTGTTGATGAATATCTTTGGCCTGTAGTGTAAAGATGAACTGTTGTTGAATATCTTTGGCCTGTAGTGCAAAGATGAACTGTTGTTGAATATCTTTGGCCCGTAGTGCAAAGATGGTTTGTTGATGAATATCTTTGGCCTGTAGTGCAAAGATGAACTGTTGTTGAATATCTTTGGCCTGTAGTGCAAAGATGAACTGTTGTTGAATATCTTTGGCCCGTAGTGCAAAGATGGTTTGTTGATGAATATCTTTGGCCCGTAGTGCAAAGATGGATTTGTTAGTATGATTATAAACAGGAATTGTGATTTGGTATAACCATGATCTTTGATGTTTCAGGTAAAGACAGGTGATGAAAATATTCTTCGTCCTGGGTGCGAAGAAAAATTTATAGTCACAATTATGATTATGAGTTATTCATATGATTGTGGAAAGGAACTGTTGAGTGATGTTACATGGATAAAATATTGTTGGTGGATTTTTAACATGGAGAAGATAATAGACTTTATAGTCTATTTGACTCTTCTAATGGATTGCTCGTTCCGCTGCAACTATGGTTGAAATTTTTATCATTTACCATATGTTCTAAATCTCTGATTTATTATTGATGAAGGCTACTGATAATTTAATTATCTTTAGTCATGATATTCTTTACTGAGCTAGTTGTGCTCACCCTTTTGCTTCACAATTCCTTTCAGGTAATAAGAGTGTAGCTGGGTCGAGCGAGGGTAAAGGGGAAATAGAACGGTGGTCTCTAGCTGTGGATGTTCTCCCGAAGCAGTATAGAAAAGTTCATTTAGTAGTTATATTTGGTGAATCCAATAGGGTAAGGTGTACCCAACGTTGGAAGGGTGGTTTGCCACTATCATACAAGATGTCTAACGACATACAACCTCGTGTCATCATAAGACAGGGATGTGCTCATCCACTTGCTGAGTATATATACGAGCACTACCTATATAATCTTGGTGTTTGTTTAAAGTATAATTCTCAGTTAGATACAGTGGAGATAATGATAAGTCAAGAGAAGACTCACCATTGGGAAGAATATGATAGTAATCTTCTCGTTTTTCTTTGGGGTCTATTGGGTCAACCAAGGATAATTCTGTGGCCATATGATATCTATCATAACCTAGACGCGTGGCCTCCCATGTACGAAGGTTTCCTTGAGCACTTCCCAAAGATTCTAATTTCTAAAACAGTTTTTGACTATACCTTTATGTAAGGTGTTATTGTGAGGTGATGTCCACGGTTGGAACATGAGTCACATTTGGTATATATTTGTATCCAAACTCACAGCATATGTGTTGTTGTATTTTGCACGACAATTGTTGTAATAAAGTTGTAGTTATTTTCTGTACCATGTATTTGACGACTCAGAATGGGTTGGATGGAATGGACCTATTTTGGGGTCGTCACAATTAATATCACATGTTGAGCCCACTAAATTGCCAAAAACGGTTTTCTTTTAAAAATTATTTAAAACTTCAAAATCAATTATTTCGGAACTTCAATAATTCATAATAAATAGTCCTTTTATCAGAAAAATTCGAATCTCGCAACTTTTTATAGGAAATTCAATTCTCTATAATTTTGCAGAAGAAAGATTTTCTAAATTCCAAACAGAAATTTACCGAAATCCACAAACGGGTGATTTTACATGTTATAATCAAATTTCAGTCAAGAAATGGGCCCACATACATGTTTAACATGTTTTAAACAACTTTTGCAATAAAAATACTCTTCCTCCTCATTTACTCATATATCCCATATTTATTGTAAAAATATCATCATTATTATATTATAATAATATAATAAAATATTATTTTATCAATAAAGGTAAAATATCGATTTTTAACAATTATCACTTTAAAATTTTTCTCCATCTATATCCATATAAAATGAATATTTTTCTCATCATATAAATAATCAATAATTAATTATTCATAAATAATATTTCAGAATCACAGTACTGGCAACCAGGCCGTTCTCAGAAAAAAGGGGGCTTTCCAATAAGGATTTCTCCTTACTAGCGCGCAATTAGGTGACCAAACATCTCCTTAGACAGAGCTTTCTAGACATTGCCAATAATGTTATCTAATAATATTATTAAGATAATATGAATTATTGCTCCGATAATGGAAAATACTGTGTAGTGATAATTATTGAAATAAAGTAATATAAAATATCAACGCAGCAATTATTAAATCAATAAAATAAAATACTGAACAGTAATTACTGTAACCATTATTGAGTAGTGCCTTCTTACGTAAGAATCAATAATTGGTGCAATACCGTGTGCCACTGTGTTATAACCACCGGGTATTCCAACAGTATTAACGGTAACAGCTACGCTGTTATTTATAAATAACTTATACTAGTCGTTTTCTTCATCCAATCGCTTTTCGTTATGGGGCCCACAAAAGACTGCGCCGTCATACGAATATTCCCCGATAATAATGAATATTTTATAACCACTTGCTTATTTGAAATATTTACGTATTTTACCCATAACTAACCACATTAATCAATTCAACCCTTACTATTTCAAAATAATAAATAGAGGAAATTAAATTTTATTTATTAATAATTTTGGGTCTTACATTATTTTACAGATTAATAAGGAATAGAATGACAAGCCTTACGAGCATTGAAAAAAAAACATCATTTACGAATACAAAAGAAATAATACCCCTTACCTTAGTAGAAGATTGGATACTGCAATAGTGTAGTATCATAATACTCTTCTTCTTTCTATATCTATAGTTTCTCTCACTATAACTTGTGATTATAACTTTGCTCTTAAAAATGGTATGAAATAATGAATGGATGGAGGAGTATTTATAGGCTAAGAAAAGGTGACAAATTAAAATGTTAATTATACTTTAGTACCTTCATCTTTGCCTCTATTTTTAATTTAGTTCTTCAAGTATTATTAATCTTGCATAACCTCCCCTAATAGTACTTGCATGTGAACTAATATTTCTTTGCATGTGAACCAATAGTTCCTTGCATGCGAACCAATAGTAATTATGTGACGCCCCCAAAATAGGTATACAACACCCATCTTGAGTCACCAAATACATGGTACAAAATTCAAATACAAACTTAAATATACAACATGAGCTATGAGTTTTAATACAATTATTGTCTTCTAGACAGTATTAAAACTCAAAATAAGTCCTCAATACATTTATTATCATACTATTTTATAGAATAGTGAGAACTACTAATGTTATCATCCGGACCGTCACTCCGTTCTCCGACTAGTCCCGGTTACGTTCTCATTTCCTGAAGAGAACAATGAAAGCAAAAGGGTGAGCTCAACTAGCCCAGTAATAAATATTATGACTAAGATAATGCAGAATAATTTATCGTTAGCTTTCAACAGTGTTAAACTGATAAAATATAACAAACATCAAGTTTAACTGCAGCGGAACAAGTAATCCATTAAAAGAGTCAAGTAGAGAATAAAATCTACTATCTTCTATGATTTAAAAGGTTTTTCATCACTTTTATCGCTGAGACTCAGCTTAATAAATAATCCACAACATCCCTGCACTACGGCCAAGGATATTCATTAGTATCACGACCACAAATTATCCATGCACTACGGGCCAATGATATTCGTGTATTCATCAATGGTCATGATCATGCCAACAACTGTCCATCAATGCACTACGGGCCAATGAGGACTTTTACGATATCATTTGTAACATTACGGTCATAATTATACTGAATAATCCCTGGTCATAATCATACCAAGTCCATCTATGCACTACAGGCCACAGATGACTTTCAACAGAATATAAACATGAGGATGATGACAATGATATAAGAATTCAATAAAATAAGTTCAAGGATAAATTTTTAAAGATTTATAATTTAATTTATCCAGAAATCAATAATGTCCAAATTATCAATATGATACTGCTTTGTGGAGTAAAATTCAAGAATAATATTGTACCAAAAATAATTTAGACCGAAAACGAATTAATTTTTATCATGAATAGTACTCCGGGTGAATAGTACTCGAGTAAATAGTACCCTGTGAATAGTACTTCAGGAATAGTAACTCCATGAATAGTACTCCGGCATGAAAAAGTTAAAACTTATCAAGAATGCTCAGAATAATATTTCCATGAAAAGATACTGGATGAAGCGCAAATATCAAGGATATTCTACTAATTTCATAGAGTATAGAAGCCAAAATTTTAACAAAACGAGTATAGAATTCAAAATCTGAAACGAAATAATATTACTTACATACTACAGAGTATGGGAAAAAAATATTATTTCAAGCAAATATTGAACAAAAATAGCATCCATTACCTTGAAAAGAAGAGTATTCTAACTGGTATAGCGGGGATATTCTTGAAGAAAACTTTCACTGTTTTCTACGCTCAAACCTTTCTAAAACTCTAAAGAAATACGCTCAAGATTATAGAAGAAGAATTCTCTGATTCTGGTGTGATTTTCAATTATAACTTAAGCGCCTATTTATAAAAAAATACTAGAACACCATAGGAGACTAAAATAATAAAATAATAATATTATTTTATTTTTTCAATATTCACGTCCACCCACCAAAATGAGCAGCCAACTTGAACAAAAATTTCAGCCCACAAGTTTGAAAAACAAAAGTGGGCCCCACTCAATTTTAATAAAAAATATTTTATTTTTTGAAACTTCAATAATTCATATAAAACAGCACTTTTATCAGAAAAATATGAATTTTATGTCCATTCCACACAAAATCAAATTCTCTATAACTTTGTAGCTTTAAGTTTTTCTAAATTCCAGACAGAAAATATCCGAAATTCACAAACGGATAATTTTTAACACCTTTTAAAATTCATAACAAATCATGCGTTAATTTTTAACGATTCAAAATTTGTGGACATATACTCAATTATATATGCTTAACATATCCAAAAATTACAACGATCCAACGATCGGATCAAAATTATAACTCACGCAATAGAGCTTTAAGAACACTGATTTGAGTTTTAATACCTTCATTCCGACAAAAATACTGATAAAACACCTCAACATTAATTCCTTCATTTATAACCACATAAAAAAATATTTTTCTATCCATCATTTATGTCCACATAAAATAAATATTTTTTTATCATATAAATCAATAATTAATTATTCACAAATGATATTACAGAATCACAATTATGACAACCAGGTCGTTCCCAGGAAAGAGGAGGCTTTCCGATAAGGATTTCTCCTTACTCGCGCGTAATTAGGTAACCAATCCTCTCCTTAGATAGAACTTCCTTAGACATTGTCAATAATGCTATCTAATAATATTATTCAAATAATATGAATTATTGATCTGATAATGGAGATACTGTGGAGCGATAATTATTAAAATAACAATAATATAAACTATCAACGCAGCAATTATTAAACCAATAAAATAAAATATTGAACAATAATTACTGTAATAATTATTGAGTAGTGCCTTCTTACGTAAGAATCAATAATTCAAAAATATTGTGTAATACAGTGTGCTACTGTGCAATAATGCGTATTACTGTATTTTAACCACCAGGTAGTTCAACAGTTAACGGTAAAACTTCCGCCGTTATTTTCATAAAAAGATATTTCTGTCGTTTTGTCATTCCAACAATAATTTCATTGTGGGGTCCACCAATGATTGTGCCGTCGTACGAATATTTTCTGTTAAAATGAATATTTTCCGACCAATCAAATATTATATAACAACTTGCGTACTTTGTAAAATTTATAAATATTACCCACAACTATACTATTATATTAAATTCACTCCATAATATTCAAAAATAATATTTATAGAAAATTCATCTTTATTCATAAAAGTTGGGGTCTTACAACCTCCTCTTCTTATGAAATTTCACCCTCGAATTTAGGGTACGTACCTGGTATGTCGAAGAGGTAAGGATACCTTGATTTCATTTCAGATTCTAACTCCCAGGTCATTTTCTCAACATCGTAATTTCTCTACAAAACTTTAACTTGAGGTATAACCTTAGAGCGTAAAATATGCTCCTTCTTATCCAAAATTTTAACAGGAACCTCTTCATACGTTAAATCTTCCGCTACTTCGTCCGGTTCTAACTCAATAATGTGGTTCGGGTCTTTCACATATTTACGTAACATAGATATGTGAAAAACGTTATGAACACGAGACATACTTGGCGGTAAGGCGAGTCTATAGGCCACAGTTCTTACTCGTTCGAGGATTAAAAATGGGCCAATGAATCGAGGATTGAGCTTTTCTCTCTTTCCAAATCTCGTAACTCCTTTCCATGGAGCAACACGTAACAACACATGATTTCTAATATCGAATTCCATGTCCTTTCGATGAAGATCAACATAACTCTTTTGTCGATCTTGTGAGATTTTTATACGTTATCGGATCGTTTGAATCTTTTTCGTAGTCATACGAACCAACTCCGGTCCCAACAATGTTGCTTCACCCACCTCATCCCTGTAACGACCCCAAAATCTATACAATTTAAATCCCGACTTCGGTCGTTAACCATACATTCAACCTCTAAATAATACATCATTATTCGATGTTAAACTTAATAAAATTGCGGAATATTTAAAACTTTTATACATTTCCTTCTTTCTTGCCCTGAATCGCAACTATTACATTACATCTCTTTGATTCAATCTTATATCATGAATCGTTACAACAAAATGACTATACAAAGTCTTACATCATAACTAAATATCCATATACATTGGATAGCTCAACTTACAATTCAACATGTTACGTTCAAAATATGAAATACATTTCTCATAAAACATAAGTAATCTTCGTGAATATAGATCTATATAACTCACTTAGCACATATCTTTACCTTAAAATTTGTACCTGTAAAAGTGGTTATTTGCAAGAGTGAGCTCGACAGTCCAGCAAAGTCTAACAGTTTTCATGCATCACATAGTACATAATAACATGCTCGACATACATCTCATTAAAGTAACATGGCATACATGCTTTTAATTCACATAACAAATATAAAGATTGAGTTCCTTACTCAATCATCATTACTTAGCCAAAACAATGCAGTCATATATTGACTTTAACATTTCATGATTTCAACATGCATAACACATCATGCAATTTAAAACAGTTCATCAAGTCCACGTAGAAAATAGGAACTGAAAGACTTGCCTTGATCGTTGTTTACCAATAATAGCTTAACAGCTTACAGTTATCTGCACTTCACGTGCCCTACACAATTATATAATTATACACATCAACTATTACTCACATAACAACACATAGCAATTGTAATGTAAACTCTACTCCACATCTCATAATCTTTCCTATTAATAAATACACAATGGTCAATTAGATTGTGTTAACTTTTCGACTTATGACTCACTATATTTCTTCTTAGTCAAACTCGAAGTTCAAGTGCTTAAGTCTTGCTAGGACTACTTATTGATTTTATATTAAACTCATTCCATATCTTATAATATCCATTTTAATGGAATTGAAACACTTTTTAAGTTCATTAACACTTGGCATGGCGTTTCGACGTTCAATCGTCACACGCCCGATTTGTCTCTCTTGTGTATGCTTACTATGCTTCTCTAACTTATGTAATACATTATTAATGTTAAGCATCATTATATTTATTAAGATTCATGTTTTATAACTTAGGACATCATCTTTTACGGTCTGGAGCACTACACATGCATATGTGCATGCCCGACACCCTCCGATTGCCTCCGAAAACATAACAGTCCTACAGATGACCATTTTGACCTATCCTAATGACCTCAAATTGAAAAACTTAAAGAACGAAAGTTGTAGGTCTACTCGTCCTCGTTTCGGATTATCTTGAATCACCTCAATCGGAGTTCGTATGAGGAAGTTATGATCATTTTACTATAGGAGGTCAAAACTGTCCAAGTCAGACTTCTGTCCCCGCGCTGGGGCGCGAGGACTAAGCCAACAAGTAGCGCTGGGGCGCGAGATTGGCGCTGGGGCACGAATTTCAGCGCTGGGGCGAATTTTGGCGCCGGGGCGCGATTTTTGGCGCTGGGGCGTGAATTTTGATGCTAGGGCGCCGAAACTAGCAGAACCCAACCACGAAGAACAGAACAACTGATTTGTTTGTCTATTACTTCAATTCTAACACTAATTAACATTCATAACTTTATCGCAACTACACATAAACGTTTAACAATCATACATATAACAATTACCAACAATTAAACAACTACTTTAGAAAACTTCATTATTTGAAAACACTATTTTTAAGAAAAACTCCATTGTTAACGTTGTTTAACACTGTAATATCAATAATAATCCAAACTTGATTACTTTAAAGTACGATTCTCTAAAATTCATACCCAATTAACATAATCACACTTTAATTTTACATTTAGCGTACAGTTGTATCTATAACCTTTGATTTTGTACAACTCAATTTCTTACACGTTTTCACTGTAAAACCAATTCTTTTCTCTCTGTGAATGCTAGCATACTTCTCATATATACATACATGTGCTAATATAACAATTACAGTTACAAATACACATAATATCATACATAATTATAAAAACATGATTTCCATACAATTTTTGTAAAACTTTATAACATACATAGTGATATTCAATAAAATTATACCGTAATATATTTTAGGTTTAATATAACATACCTTCACTTGCTTTTAAAAAAACCATTCACTGAGAATCGCTACTCTGAACTAACTTTTGAAATCTCAGTCCTTTGTCAAATGTTCTCTCTGAAATTTCTCAGACTCTTTTCTTTCCTTAAACACTTCCCTTTTTCCTTTCTCAGACTTAACCAATACAATATACGTAACACAACATAAAACTAATGCAGACGTTTTTTTTTTAAAAACTGACATTATAATAATTGACCCTAATCAATTATCAGTTATAAAATTATTATATATATTATTTATATTTTATTTATTTAATTTATATTTAATAAATCAAATTTAAAAAATCCAAAAGCCATAAGGCTCCGTTTGGCAAAACTCTTTAAAATTAAAGACTTAATATATTTAAGCCTTGTTTGGCAAAATAAATTAAAATTACTTTAATTTATTTTAATAACCACTTATAATATAGTTATTTGTCACACTTCTAATTAATTAAGTTTTCATACTTAATTTAATTAATTCTAATAACAATTCATTGCATAATATAATAATCTATTTAATCATTATTGTAAGACCCCAACTTTTATAAATAAAGATGAATTTTCTATAAATATCATTTTTGAATATTATGGAGTTAATTTGATATAATGTTATAGTTGTGGGTAATATTTATAAATTTTGCAAAGTACGCAAGTTGTTATATAATATTCGATTGGTCGGGGAATATTCGTTTTAACAGGGAATATTCGTACAACGACACAATCATTGGTGGACCCCACAACGGAATTATTGTCGGATTGAGAAAACGACAAAAATATTTTATTAAAAATAACGGCGGAAATTTTACCATTGTTACTGTTGAACTACTCGGTAGTAAAAGTACAGTAATACGTGTGGTTGCATAGTAGCACACGGTATTGATTATTAATGCTTATGTGAGAAGTCACTCAGTTTGATTCCATTATTGTCAGTTAATAATATGAATTATTTAGCGATAATGACGTTTTGTTTTATTCGTATTATTAACGTAATAAAACAGAAACATCTTTTTATATAAAACAAAATACTTTATTAAAGTTATTCTATAAATAGAATATATTATATTTTATTTAAAAGATTTTTCTTTAAATATGGACCGTCAGATTAAAGTAATCAATCTGGACCGTTCATGGATTAGTTACTATGCATTCTATTTTTCTATAAATAGCAGCTCATTCCTTCATTATTTCTTACGAATTCACTGAACTCTAGAGAGAGAAACTATAGAGAGAAACTATAGAGAGAGAGAAGAAGAGTATTCTGCTACTTAACTACTTCCTTACTTCAGCTCTTCTTTAAAACGGTAAGGGGTGTTATTCTTTCTTATTCATGAAGAGAACTGTTGTTATTCCATTTCTTATTACTCTGTTGGAATAACCTGTATACGTGGTCTACCCTATACTTGGTGACATTCTTCTGTTATTCTGTTGGAACATCCTGTCTGTGTGTTTTACACCGGACCTGGTTCCGTTTTTATTATTATTCTGTTGGAACATCCTGTCTGTGTGTTTTACACCGGACCTGGTTCCGTTTTTATTATTATTCTGTCGGAACATCCTGTCTGTGTGTTTACACCGGACCTGGTTCCATTATTTATTATTCTGTCGGAATATCCTGTCTGTGCGTTTACGCCGGACCTGGTTCCATTATTTATTTTTTCTGTCGGAATATCCTGTCTGTACGTTTACGCCGGACCTGGTTCCATTATTTATTATTCTGTTGGAATAACCTGTTTGTGCGGTCTATCGCATGCATGGTGATTTCTTTTGTTATTCCATTCTTTATTGTACTCAGTTGGTTAAGTTTTGACTTCTATACTCCATGAAATTTATGGAATATCCTTGATAATTGCGTTTCATCCAGTATCTATTCATGAAAATATTCTCCTGATCATTCTTGAATTTTACTCCACAAAGTAGTATCATGTTGACAATTTGGACGTTGTTAATTCTTGGATAAATTAATTCTTGAACTTGTTTTATTGAATTCTTATATCATTGTCATCATCCTCATGTTTATATTCTGTTGAAAGTCATCTGTGGCCTGTAGTGCATAGATGGACTTGGTATGATTATGACCAGGGATTATTCGGTGTAATCATGACCGTAATGTTACGAATGATGTGGTAAAAGTCCTCATTGGCCGTAGTGCATTGATGGACAGTTGTTGGCATGATCATGACCATTAATGAAGATACGAATATCCTTGGCCGTAGTGCAGGGGTGATTCGATGATGTGGATTATTTTATCAAGCTGAGTCTCAGCGATCACAGTGTTGGAAAATCTTTTAAATCATAAAAGATAGTAGAGTTTATTTTCTACTTGACTCTTTTAATGGATTGCTTGTTCCGCTACAGTTAAACTTGATGTCTATTATATTTTATCAGTTTAACATTGTTGAAGGCTAATGATAATTTATTCTGCATTATCTTAGTCATAATATTTCTTACTGGGCTAGTTGAGCTCACCCTTTCTTTCACTGTTCTCTTCAGGAAATGAGAACGTAGCTGGGGCAAGTCGGGGAACGGAGTGATGGTCCGAATGATAGTATTAGTTAGTAGTCCTCACTATTCTATGTAATGGTGTGTTAATAAATGTAATGAGGACTCCTTTTGAGTATGAATACTCTCTAGAAGATAATATTTGTATTCAAACTCACAGTTTATGTTTTGTCGTATTGTACACGACAGTTGTATTATTAAGTTGTATTTGTATTCTGTACTATGTATCTGACGACCCAAGATGGGTGATGTATACCTAATTTTGGGGGCGTCACAGTTGGTATCAGAGCTTAGGGATATGATCCCTGGCTAGATGTGAGAATAGAACTAGGAGGGGAGAGACGGGGAATTCCTTCGCTAGTATGACCTACCTAAGTTTATTTGCATGGTATTTAATTGGTCGGTCATAATATAAGGATAATATATGACATATCAATTAACTTTTATTTTGTGGCAGTATCTGAAAATGGCATCTGAGAATGTTGAGAATAGCAATGGAGCACAGGCGACTATTGATTCACCACATATCAATAATCAGATAATGTTCATCAGGAAGGTGACAATCCTCATGCAAACAACAACACTGACCAGATGATGAATGATGGAATGTTCAGAGGTTTTATGCAATTCATGCAACAACAGGTGAAAGCGGCTCCTGTCCACAACGTAGGTGGAAATACTGGAAACTCTCAGGCGGTCACCGCTAAACAGTTTAAGGAGCTGGGACCACCGGAGTTTAAGGGAGAACCCAAACCACTTGTAGCTGAAACATGGATAAAGCAGATCACCAAGATATTTGATGTCTTGGGTTGCTCCGAGGAGCAAAAGGTTCCCTTTGCCGCCTTTATGTTGCGAGGAGAGGCAGATTACTGGTGGGAATCGATAAAGCGTACTCAACCTGCCGCACTGAAGATGTCTTGGGAGAAGTTCCAAGAGCTGTTTAACGACAAATACTTTCCCGAGAGTATTCGTCATATGAAGGAGGTGGAGTTCATCAAATTAGAGCAGAATAATATGACCGTATCGCAGTACGAGGCAAAATTTACCGAGTTATCCCAGTTTGCGTCCCACCTGGTGGATAATGAAGAAAGAATGACGCGGATGTTTTTAAGAGGTTTGAAGCCGGAGATACGTCAACATCTTGTTTCTCATAAACTGTGTTTGTATTCAGATGTTGTAAATAGGGCTCAGTTGGTGGAGCGCGATAACGAGACAACGCAACCAAAAGAGAGCAGCCGGCAAAATGATAATACCAGTGAGAGCAGTCATCGAAGCGGTGACAACAAGCGTGGAGGGAATCAACAGGCCAGAAATGGTAACCACTTCGGTGGTAATCAGGGCCAAAACAATAAGAATGGGCATTTCAAGAAGAGGAGATTCAACAATGATGGAAAGACGTCAGCACCAGCACCTGTCGTTAAGGAAGGAGAACGACCACCTATCATATGTTTCAAATGCGGAGGGGAGGGGCACATCAGTCCAAACTGCGCGATGCCGTCCAAAGCATGTTATAATTGTGGAAGAGAAGGTCATTTAGCCCGATTTTGTCGTTTACCGAAGACAAATTCAGCTAGGATGGAGGCACCAAAGGCCGTCCCAGAAAAGTCAAAACCGGTTGTGCAAGGGAGAGCGTTTGTTGTGACCTCCCAGAACGCAAGGAACCCGAATGAGGTCATCACGGGTAAGCTTATCATAAACTCTAACGAAGTCTATACTTTATTTGATACCGGTTCTACCCATTCTTTTATTTCTCCTACTTGCGCTCATCGATTAAATTTGATTCCGGAGAAATTAGACTTTGACTTAGCAGTTGAAACTCCATTGGGAGAAACCTTCATTACATCCACGGTTTATAAGTCTTGTTTGGTTCAAGTTGGTACCCACACATTACCTGTCGATCTGATTTCATTAAAAATACTTGCATTTGACGTGATTCTAGGGATTGATTGGTTAACTACTCATCATGCAAAAATTGATTGTTTTCGTAAGGTTGTTAGCTTTCATATTCCTAATCGACCTATTATGCGAATTCAAGCAACCAAACCATTAAAATCAATCGCTGTCATCTCAAGCCATAAAGCTATTCGTTTATTGAAAAATGGATGTCAAGCTTTCTTAGCTCATGTCACAGATCTAAACAAAAATACGTCAGCTTTGAATGATATTTCTGTTGTTAATAAATTTCCTGACGTATTTCCCGAAGAACTTCCTGGCCTACCCCCAGAGCGTGAAATTGAATTTTGTATCGACCTTGAACCCGGTACAAAACCCATTTCCAAAGCCCCATATCGAATGGCTCCTATTGAACTTCAGGAGTTAAAGACCCAACTGCAGGAATTGTTAGACATTGGTTTTATTCGTCCTAGTACTTCTCCTTGGGGTGCTCCTGTTCTGTTCGTGAAGAAGAAAGATGGGAGTATGCGACTTTGTATTGATTATCGGGAGTTGAATCATGTCACCATCAAAAATAGGTACCCATTGCCACGTATTGATGACCTGTTTGACCAGTTGCAAGGAGCACAATTCTTTTCAAAGATCGATCTTCGTTCTGGATATCATCAGCTGAAGGTTAGAACTGAGGATATTCCAAAGACTGCCTTCAGAACTCGGTATGGGCATTATGAATTCTTAGTTATGTCTTTTGGATTGACTAATGCTCCTGCTGCCTTCATGGATATGATGAACAGGGTATTCAAGGAATATTTGGATCACTTTGTGGTCGTCTTTATCGATGACATCCTTGTTTATTCCAAAAGCCGTGAAGATCATGAGCAACACTTGAGGCTGGTACTCCAAAAGCTTCGTGAATACAAGCTTTATGCCAAGTTGAAGAAATGCGAGTTCTGGCTGGAGGAGGTAGCATTCCTTGGGCACGTAGTATCAAGTCGTGGAATATCGGTTGACCCGGCAAAGATTGAAGCTATTCAAAGCTGGGAGCAACCTAAATCAGTGACCGAAGTACGTAGCTTTCTTGGTTTAGCTGGTTATTATCGGAGATTCGTGGAAGGATTTTCTCGAATCGCTACTCCATTAACTCAGCTGACTCGGAAAGATACAAAGTTCGGTTGGAGCGAAGAATGTGAGAAGAGTTTTCAAGAACTCAAGAGGAGACTCATTTCAGCACCTGTTCTAACAATACCATCTGGCTCGGAGGGATTTGTCATCTACAGTGATGCTTCGAGCAAAGGGTTGGGATGCGTTCTCATGCAACATGGAAAAGTCATAGCCTATGCATCAAGACAACTCAAGGAATATGAGAGGAATTATCCTACTCATGATCTAGAGTTGGCAGCTGTTGTCTTTGCACTTAAAATTTGGAGGCATTACTTGTATGGGGAGAAGGTGGAGATCTTTACGGATCATAAAAGCCTCAAATATTTCTTCACTCAAAAGGAACTCAACATGCGACAACGACGTTGGCTTGAACTGTTGAAAGATTATGATCATACCATTCAATATCATCCTGGAAAAGCGAACGTGGTAGCTGACGCATTGAGTAGAAGATCATATGCAAGTACGAGTGCGATATTGTCAACACAAAGACCCATTTTGTGTGATTTGCAAAGGATGGAGATAGAGTTAAAGACTCCAGGGACCCATGTGATGATGGCGAATATACGAGTAGAACCGACTTTAATCGATAAAGTTAAAGCTGCTCAAGCTACAGACCTGGAGCTGATGCGTATGAGGAAGAAAGTGCAAGAAGGTGCTATGCCGGAAGCAAGAATCGATGAAGAAGGAATACTTCGAGTCAACTCCAGACTTTGTGTTCCTAACAACCCTGATTTAAAGTATGAAATCATGATGGAGGCGCACAACACACCATTTGCAATCCATCCTGGAAGTACCAAAATGTATCATGATCTTCGTCATACATTTTGGTGGAGCAATATGAAGAGAGAGATAGCGTTGTTTATCTCAAGGTGTCTAACTTGTCAACGAGTCAAAGCAGAGCATCAAGTACCAAAAGGTCCATTGCAACCACTTGAAATTCCAGAATGGAAGTGGGAGCACATTACCATGGATTTCGTTACCGGTCTTCCTAGGGTTTCTCAAGGTATTGATGCGATTTGGGTCATTGTTGATAGATTGACCAAGTCTGCTCATTTCTTACCGATACGAGAAACTTATACACTTGAACGTCTTGCTCGTATGTACATAAACGAGATTGTAAGACTGCATGGTATGCCAGTATCCATAGTTTCTGATCGAGACCCAAGATTCACTTCACGATTTTGGGTTAGTTTACAAAAAGCTATGGGCACGGAGTTACGATTTAGTTCAGCATATCATCCTCAGACGGACGGACAATCAGAGAGGACTATTCAAACTCTTGAAGATCTATTAAGACTCTGTGTCTTTGACTTCAAGGGAAGTTGGGACAAGTTCTTACCATTGGTGGAGTTTTCCTACAACAACAGTTATCAAGCAAGTATTGGCATGGCTCCATTCGAAGCATTGTATGGAAGAAAATGTCGTTCTCCAGTATGCTGGGATGAGGTGGGTGAAGCAACGTTGTTGGGACCGGAGTTGGTACGTATGACTACAGAAAAGATTCAAACGATCCGACAACGTATAAAAACCTCACAAGATCGACAAAAGAGTTATGCTGATCTTCATCGAAAGGACGTGGAATTTGATGTAGGAGATCATGTGTTCTTACGTGTTGCTCCATGGAAAGGAGTTACGAGATTTGGAAAGAGAGGAAAGCTCAATCCTCGATTCATCGGTCCATTTTTAATCCTCGATCGAGTAGGAACTGTGGCTTATAGACTCGCTTTACCGCCAAGTATGTCTCGTGTTCATAACGTTTTTCACATATCCATGTTACGCAAATATGTGGAAGACCCGAACCACATTATTGAGTTAGAACCGGACGAAATAGCGGAGAATTTGACGTATGAAGAAGTTCCTGTTCAAATCTTGGATAAGAAGGAACATATTCTACGCTCCAAGGTTATACCTCAAGTCAAAGTTTTGTGGAGAAACCACGATGTTGAGGAAATGACTTGGGAGTTAGAATCTGAAATGAAATCAAGGTATCCTTACCTCTTCGACATACCAGGTACGTACCCTAATTTCGAGGGCGAAATTTCATAAGAAGGGGAGGTTGTAAGACCCCAACTTTTATAAATAAAGATGAATTTTCTATAAATATCATTTTTGAATATTATGGAGTTAATTTGATATAATGTTATAGTTGTGGGTAATATTTATAAATTTTGCAAAGTACGCAAGTTGTTATATAATATTCGATTGGTCGGGGAATATTCGTTTTAACAGGGAATATTCGTACAACGACACAATCATTGGTGGACCCCACAACGGAATTATTGTCGGATTGAGAAAACGACAAAAATATTTTATTAAAAATAACGGCGGAAATTTTACCATTGTTACTGTTGAACTACTCGGTAGTAAAAGTACAGTAATACGTGTGGTTGCATAGTAGCACACGGTATTGATTATTAATGCTTATGTGAGAAGTCACTCAGTTTGATTCCATTATTGTCAGTTAATAATATGAATTATTTAGCGATAATGACGTTTTGTTTTATTCGTATTATTAACGTAATAAAACAGAAACATCTTTTTATATAAAACAAAATACTTTATTAAAGTTATTCTATAAATAGAATATATTATATTTTATTTAAAAGATTTTTCTTTAAATATGGACCGTCAGATTAAAGTAATCAATCTGGACCGTTCATGGATTAGTTACTATGCATTCTATTTTTCTATAAATAGCAGCTCATTCCTTCATTATTTCTTACGAATTCACTGAACTCTAGAGAGAGAAACTATAGAGAGAAACTATAGAGAGAGAGAAGAAGAGTATTCTGCTACTTAACTACTTCCTTACTTCAGCTCTTCTTTAAAACGGTAAGGGGTGTTATTCTTTCTTATTCATGAAGAGAACTGTTGTTATTCCATTTCTTATTATTCTGTTGGAATAACCTGTATACGTGGTCTACCCTATACTTGGTGACATTCTTCTATTATTCTGTTGGAACATCCTGTCTGTGTGTTTTACACCGGACCTGGTTCCGTTTTTATTATTATTCTGTTGGAACATCCTGTCTGTGTGTTTTACACCGGACCTGGTTCCGTTTTTATTATTATTCTGTTGGAACATCCTGTCTGTGTGTTTACACCGGACCTGGTTCCATTATTTATTATTCTGTCGGAATATCCTGTCTGTGCGTTTACGCCGGACCTGGTTCCATTATTTATTTTTTCTGTCGGAATATCCTGTCTGTGCGTTTACGCCGGACCTGGTTCCATTATTTATTATTCTGTTGGAATAACCTGTTTGTGCGGTCTATCGCATGCATGGTGATTTCTTTTGTTATTCCATTCTTTATTGTACTCAGTTGGTTAAGTTTTGACTTCTATACTCCATGAAATTTGTGGAATATCCTTGATAATTGCGTTTCATCCAGTATCTATTCATGAAAATATTCTCCTGATCATTCTTGAATTTTACTCCACAAAGTAGTATCATGTTGACAATTTGGACGTTGTTAATTCTTGGATAAATTAATTCTTGAACTTGTTTTATTGAATTCTTATATCATTGTCATCATCCTCATGTTTATATTCTGTTGAAAGTCATCTGTGGCCTGTAGTGCATAGATGGACTTGGTATGATTATGACCAGGGATTATTCGGTGTAATCATGACCGTAATGTTACGAATGATGTGGTAAAAGTCCTCATTGGCCGTAGTGCATTGATGGACAGTTGTTGGCATGATCATGACCATTAATGAATATACGAATATCCTTGGCCGTAGTGCAGGGGTGATTCGATGATGTGGATTATTTTATTAAGCTGAGTCTCAGCGATCACAGTGTTGGAAAATCTTTTAAATCATAAAAGATAGTAGAGTTTATTTTCTACTTGACTCTTTTAATGGATTGCTTATTCCGCTACAGTTAAACTTGATGTCTATTATATTTTATCAGTTTAACATTGTTGAAGGCTAATGATAATTTATTCTGCATTATCTTAGTCATAATATTTCTTACTGGGCTAGTTGAGCTCACCCTTTCTTTCACTGTTCTCTTCAGGAAATGAGAACGTAGCTGGGGCAAGTCGGGGAACGGAGTGATGGTCCGAATGATAGTATTAGTTAGTAGTCCTCACTATTCTATGTAATGGTGTGTTAATAAATGTAATGAGGACTCCTTTTGAGTATGAATACTCTCTAGAAGATAATATTTGTATTCAAACTCACAGTTTATATTTTGTCGTATTGTACACGACAGTTGTATTATTAAGTTGTATTTGTATTCTGTACTATGTATCTGACGACCCAAGATGGGTGATGTATACCTAATTTTGGGGGCGTCACAATTATAAACTCTCTAGCTTAATTATTAAATTAAATTAGATTATAATTTCAAAATAATTACTTTCCTTAACTCATTAATTATTTATTAAACAAATAAATAATCAAATCATATCAAATCAATTAAACAAATACTTATTCAACGATAAACACAACCATTAAATATTTATATAATTCAATAAATATTTAAATATTTAATTAAAAATCTGGATTGTTACATCATTCCCTCCTTACAAGAATTCTGTCCTCAGAATCACAACTCAAACCACTCATTCGCTACAATCTTCCCTACTTACAAAGATTCTGTCCCCGGAATCGAAGACGCAAATTAAACAAATAACTCAGAGAAATCTTTCATCATTTTATCTAAATATAGATTTTATATTTCCTACTACATTCATTACCTAACAAATTTTAGGTTTCATTTCATAACTTTCACTTGAACTCAATTATATTTTGAGTATTATATATCTTTTAACCCATTCATTTCCTTTTCTAAGGATCGTTATCATAAACACTCGGGAATCGCTATCATAAACACTCGGGATATTACAATCCCAGCATATTGGAGAACGACACTTTCTTCCATACAACGCCTCGAATGGAGCCATGCCAATACTTGCTTGATAACTGTTGTTGTAGGAAAACTCCACCAATGGTAAGAACTTGTCCCAACTTCCCTTGAAGTCAAGGACACAGAGTCTTAATAGATCTTCAAGAGTTTGAATAGTCCTCTCTGACTGCTCGTCCGTCTGAGGATGATATGCCAACCTAAATCGTAAATTCGTGCCCATAGCTTTCTGCAAACTAACCCAAAACTGTGAAGTGAATCTTAGGTCTCAATCAGAAACTGTGGATACTGGCAAACCATGCAGTCTTACAATTTCATTTATGTACATAAGAGCAAAACGTTCAAGTGTATAAGTTTCTCGTATAGGTAAGAAATGAGCCGACTTGGTCAATCTATCAACAATGACCCAAATCACATCTATGCCTTGAGAAACCTCGGGAAGACCGGTAACGAAATCCATGGTAATGTGCTCCCACTTCCATTCTGGAATTTCAAGTGGTTGCAATGGACCTTTTGGTACTTGATGCTCTGCCTTGACTCGTTGACAAGTTAAACACCTTGAGATAAACTCTGCTATCTCCCTCTTCATATTGCTCCACCAAAATGTATGTCGAAGATTATGATATATTTTGGTACTTCCAGGATGGATTGCAAACGGTGTGTGGTGCGCCTCCATCATGATTTTATACTTTAAGTCAGAATCGTTAGGAACACAAAGTCTGGAGTTGACTCGAAGTATTCCTTCTTCATCTATTCTTGCTTCTGGGATTGCACCTTCTTGCACTTTCTTCCTCATACGCATCAGCTTCAGGTCTGTAGCTTGAGCAGCTTTAAATTTATCGATTAAAGTCGGTTCTACTCGTATATTTGCCATCATCACATGGGTCCCTAGAGTCTTTAACTCTATCTCCATCCTTTGTAAGTCATACAAAATGGGCCTTTATGTTGACACTATCACACTTGTACCCGCATATGATCTTTTACTCAATGCGTCAGCTACTACGTTCGCTTTATCAGGATGGTATTGAATGGTATGGTCATAATCTTGTAACAGTTCAAGCCAACGTCGTTGTCGCATGTTGAGTTTCTTTTGGGTGAAGAAATATTTGAGGCTTTTATGATCCGTAAAGATCTCCACTTTCTCCCCATACAAGTAATGCCTCCAAATATTTAGTGCAAAAACAACTGCTGCTAACTCTAGATCATGAGTAGGATAATTCCTCTCATATTCTTTGAGTTGCCGAGAGGCATAGTGTGACGCCCCCAAAATAGGTCCAATCCATCCAACCTATTCTGAGTCGCCAAATACATGGTACAGAAAATAACTACAACTTTATTACTACAATTATCGTGCAAAATACAACAACACATATGTTGTGAGTTTTGATACAAATATATACCAACTGTGACTCTCATCCCAACCTTGGATAGCACGTCACAATGGCACCTTACATAAAGGTACAGTCAATAACTGTTTTAGAAATTAAAATCTTTGGGAAGTGCTCAAAGAAACCTTCATACATGGGAGGCCATGCGTCTAGGTTATGATAGATATCATATGTCCACAAAATTATCCTTGGTTGACCCAAGAGACCCCAAAGAAAAACGAGAAGATTACTATCATGTTCTTTCCAATGGTGAGTCTTCTCTTGACATATAATTATCTCCATTGTCTCCAATTGTGAATTATATTTCAACCAAACCCCAAGGTTATACAAGTAGTGCTTGTAGATATACTCAGCAAGTGGATGTGCACAACCCTGCCTTATGATAACACGAAGTGGTAGATCATTAGACATCTTGTATGATAGTGGCAAAACACCCTTCCAACGTTGGGTTCGCCTCACCCTATTGGATTCACCAAATATAACTACTAAATGATGTATAAAATACAACCCATTATTTTAAAGTTCTCAATAAAATTATTTCCATACTGTTTAGGGAGAACCTCCACAGCTAGAGATCACCGTTCTATTCCCCTATTACCCCCGCTCGACCCAGCTACACTTTTATTACCTGAAAGGAATTGTGAAGCAAAAGGGTGAGCACAACTAGTCCAGTAAAGAATATCATGACTAAAGATAATTAAATTATCAATAGCCTTCATCAGTAATAAATCTGAGATTTAGAACATATGGTAAATGATAAAACTTTTCAACCATAGTTGCTGCTGAACGAGCAATCCATTAAAAGAGTCAAATAGACCATAAAATCTATTATCTTCTCCATGTTAAAAGTCCACCAACAATATTATATCCCTGTAACATAAATCAACAGTTCCGGTCCACAATCATGTGAATAACTCATAATCATAATTGTAGTTCTAAATTCCTCTTCACATCCAGGACGAATATAATTTTCATCACCTCAAAAAAGCAGTATTTTTGACTGGAATATCGGATGTAATGCCGAAGGAAACTTGCACTGAATAGTAACTCTAAAAATATCTAAATACTCACAAAAATACGCTCGATAATATAGAGAGAGAAAACTTATGTTTCTGGTGTAATTTTCAATTCTAACTAAGCACCCTATTTATAGAAAAATGATAGAACGCCAAAGGAGACTAAATTAATAAAATATTAAATAAAATTTTCTACGCATGCCAAGTTGCCAACCAAGACCAAATTTTCAGCCATCACAAGTGGGGCCCACCAGAAATCAATCAACTTTTCCTAACAACCAAAAGTGGGTCCCACATTCTAGAAATCTCCACTAAAATAAAATAATTTCTGAATCAGCCACCTCTTAAAATTCATAACAAATCATACATTAATTTTTAACGGTTCAAAATTTGTGGACATATACTCAACTTATATATGTATAAATATCCAAAAATTACAACGATCCAACGGGCGGATTAAAATTTATAACTCACGGAATATAGCTTAAGAACACTGATTTTTCGGACTATGAGTCCTTTGGACTAATTTCATTTAAACAGTCACCACGAAAAATTCACAAAGAATTTTTGGGTGATTCCAATTTCTACGGTTAGCTTACTTCCAGGGCTTTCTTTTGATATATGGCTCATCTCCTAACTCATTATTCACAAAGAGTTATGGATTTTACAAAATTAAGTAATAAACTAATTTTTCTGAAAATCCCATATTTCGTTCTTCATTTCGACAAAATACTAATAAAACACCTCAGCATTAATTCCTTCAATTATATCCATATAAAAATAAATATTTCCTTTTCATATAAATCAATAATTAATTATTCACAAATAATATTATAGAATCACAATTATGACAACCAGACCGCTCTCAGGAAATAGGGGGCTTTCCGATAAGGATTTCTCCTTACTGGCGCGCAATTAGGTGACCACACCTCTCCTTAGACAGAACTTTCTAGACATTGCCAATAATGCTATCTAGTAATATTATTCAAATAATATGAATTATTGATCTGATAATGGAAAATACTATGCAGTGGCAATTATTGAAACAAGAATAATATAAAATATCAACGCAGCAATTATTGAATCAATAAAATAAAATATTGAACAATAATCACTGTAACAATTATTGAGTAGTGTCTTCTTACGTAAGAATCAATAATTTAAAAATACTATGCAATACCGTGTGCTACTGTGTAACCACGCGTATTACTGTATTTTAACCACCAGGTATTCCAACAGTGTTAACAGTAACGATTACGCCGTTATTTATAAAAACTCAAACTTATTTTTTATTCATCCGACCGCTTTCTGTTATGGGGCCCACAAATAGCTACGTCATCGTATGAATATTCCCCGACAGCAAGAATATTCCACGACCAAACGAATATTCCCCGACAACAATGAGTATTTTATAACCACTTACTTATTTAAAATATTTATATATATCACCCTTAACTTTAACCTTTTTATCAATTTAACCACTTACTAAATAGTATTTATAAGAAAAATTGAATAATTTTATTTCATAAAATTCGGGGTCTTACACATAGGCTTTAACTTTTCCGTGTTGCATGAGAACACATCCTAACCCTTTGCCCAAAGCATCACTGTAGATGACAAATCCCTCCGAGCCAGATGGTATTGTCAGAACAGGTGCTGAAATGAGTTTCCTCTTGAGTTCTTGAAAACTCTTCTCACATTCCATGCTCCAACCGAATTTTGTATCTTTTTGAGTCAGCTGAGTTAATAGAGTAGCGATTCGAGAAAACCCTTCTACGAATCTCCGATAATAAACAGCTAAACCGAGAAAGCTAAGTACTTCGGTCACTGATTTAGGTTGCTCCCAGCTTTGAATAGCTTCAATCTTCGTCGGGTCAACAGATATTCTATGACTTGATACTACGTGCCCAAGGAATGCTACTTCCTCAAGCCAGAACTCACATTTCTTCAACTTGGCATAAAGCTTGTTTTTCACAAAGCTTTTGGAGTATCATCCTCAAGTGTTGCTCATGATCTTCACGGCTTTTGAAATATATGAGGATGTCATCAATAAAGACGACCACAAAGTGATCCAAATATTCCTTGAATACTCGGTTCATCATATCCATAAAGGCAGCAGGAGCATTAGTCAATCCAAAAGACATGACTAGGAATTCATAATGCCCGTACCGAGTTCTGAAAGCCGTCTTTGGAATGTCATCGGTTCTAACCATTAACTAATGATATCCGGAATGAAGATCGATCTTTGAAAAGAATTTGGCGCCTTGCAACTGGTCAAACAGGTCATCAATGCGGGGCAACGGGTACCTATTTTTTATGGTGACATGATTCAACTCCCGATAATCAATACAAAGTCGTATACTCCCATCTTTCTTCTTCACGAATAGAACAGGAGCACCCCAAGGAGACGTACTAGGACGAATGAAACCGATGTCTAACAATTTCTGCAATTGGATCTTTAACTCCTGAAGTTCAATAGGAGCCATTCGATATGGGGCTTTGGAAATGGGTTTTGTACCAGGTTCAAGGTCGATACATGCGGTAGTCCGCGTAGACAGGTTATTCCAACAGAATAATAAAGAATGGAATAACAGAAGAATTCACCATGCATGCGGTAGTCTACGTAGACAGGTTATTCCAACAGAATAATAAATAACGGAACCAGGTCATGCGTAATCCGCACAGACAGGATATTCCAACAGAATAATAAAGAATGGAACCAGGTCATGCGTAATCCTCACAGACAGGATATTCTAACAGAATAATAAAGAATGGAATAACAATAGCTCTCGTCATGAATACGAAAGAAATAATACCCTTTACTATAATAATAATATCTGTTACCTCAGAAGAAAATAGGATACTGGAATAGTGAGGTAGCAGACTTCTCTTCTTCTTTCTCTCTATATTTTCTCTCTATAATAATTGCTCTATATCTTTAGTGAATTGGTGAGAAATGAAGGAAGAATGAGCTTCTATTTATAGAAAAATATAGTTTCGAGAATTGTATATTTTGGGGCTCGAAATATTACAGTATAATACCTTCCTCTTTTTCTTCATTTTTAATTTAGTCCTGCAAGTATTATCAAACTTGTACTACCTCCCCTAATAGTAAATAATGTAAATCAATAGTTCAATCATGTGAATCAATAGTTATAATCATGTGAAAATTCGAATTACAGTATAATACCTCCATCTATACCTCTATTTTTAACTTAGTCATGCAAGTATTATCAATCTTGCACCAACTCCCCTAATAGTACAAGAATGTGAATCAATAGTACACACATGTGAATAAATAGTTATAATCATGTGAATTAATAGCAATTAATTGCTCATTTAACCGATTAATTACCCGGTTGGTTAATATAACCTCCAGACATTAATTATTATCGAAATAAATATCGATTTTCACTAACACTAATAATTCTAACACAATGAAACTATTAATTTCATCTTTAATCAACATTAACTTATTCATCATTAATATTGTAATTAACAATATTTAACAACCAGGTCGTTCCCAGGAAAGAGGGGGCTTTCCGATAAGGATTTCTCCCTATTGGCGCGCAATTAGATTATCTAACCTCTCCTTGACAGAACTTCTGGACATTGTCAATATTACAAATAATAATATGAATAACTTTGTCGTCTAACTTATTGATTTCATAATATAACATATTATGCAGATGATACTGTGACAATAATTGAATCAATCATATGAGAGATATGATGCAGCAATTACTGTAGCAATAATTGAGTATAACTGAGTGACTTCTTACGTAAGCATCAATAATCAATACCGTATGCTACTATGCAACCACGCGTATTACTGTACTTTTACTACTGGGTAGTTCAACAGTTTTAACGGTAACACTTTCACTGTTATTTTTATAAAAAGATAATTATGTCGTTTTCTTACTATGACAATACTTCTATTGTGGGGTCCACCAATGATTGTGTCGTCGTACGGATATTCTCCGACCAAACGAATATTTTATAACAACTTGCATACTTTGCAAAATTTTCACATATCACCTTTAACTTTAACCCTTTCTCAATTTCACCATTTACTTAATAAAATAATAATTATAAGAAAATTGAATACTTTCATTTCATAATTTCGATATCTCACAATCTCCCCTCCTTATGAAATTTCGCCCTCGAAATTTACGTACGTACCTGGTATTCGAAGAGATGAGAATACCTTGTTTTCTTTTCGGATTGTACCTTCCTGGTTATATCCTCTATATCATGATTTTTCCATTGCTCAGCTCATGTATTTCAGATATCATTCTAGAATATATATTCAAAATAAAGGTCAATTGACATATCACAAATTGTCAACTTATCAAGTAAAAATTTCGGCTTAGGTAAGTCACACACTAGCGAAGTATATTACTCGTCTCTCCCCTCCTAGTTCTAGACACATATCTCCGCCAGCGACCATATCTCTAAGTTCTGATACCATTTGTGACGCCCCCAAAATAGGTCCACACGACCCATTCTGAGTCGCCAAATATCGCACTATAAGAATCAAATATAAACTTCATTTGTACAACTGTTGAACTGTCGTACAGAGTACGACAACAGATAAGCTTTGAGTTTTAATACAAATATATATAACTCTCGTGGTGCCTTGACCACAAGACCTTACAATGGTACCTTACACAACGGTACAGTCAATAATTGTTTTAAAAATTTAAATCTTTGAAAAATACGCAAGGTAACCTTCGTACATGGGAGGCCATGCGTCTAGGTTATGATAGATATCATATGTCCACAGAATTATCCTTGGTTGACCCAAAAGTCCCCAAATAAAAACAAGAAGATTACTATCATCTTCTTTCCAATGGTGAGTCTTCTCTTGACATATAATTATCTCCGTTGTCTCCAAGTGAAAATTATATTTCAAATAAACTCCAAGATCATATAGGTAGTGCTCGTAGATATACTCAGCAAGTGAATGTGCACAACCCTGTCTTATGATAACACGAGATTGTATGTCATTAGACATCTTGTATGATAGCGGCAAAACACCCTTTCAAAGTTGGGTTCACCTTACCCTATTCGGTTCACCAAAATTAAATATCAAATGACATATACAATACGACACACTTATCTAAAATTCTCAACAAAATTATTTCCATACTATTTAGGGAGAACCTCAATAGCTATAGATCATCGTTCTATTCCCTTGTTATCCCCGCTCGACCCGGCAACACTCTTATTACCTGAAAGGAATTGTGAAGCAAAAAGGGTGAGCATAACTAGCCCAGTAAAGAATATTATGACTAAATTTAATTTACATCATCAATAGCCTTCATCAGTAATAAATTAGAGATTTAGAACATATGGTAGATGATAAAACTTTTTAACCATAGTTGCAGCGGAACGAACAATCCATTAAAAGAGTCAAATAGACCATCAGGTCTATTATCTTCTCCATGTTAAAAGTCCACCAATAATATTTTATCCCTATAATATTAATCAACAATTTCTGTCCACAATCATATGAATAACTCGTAATCATAATTGTGATTCTAAATTCCTCTTCGCACACAGAACGAAGATAATTTTCATCACATATCTTCACCTGAAACATCAAAAATCATAGTTATACCAAATCATAATTCCTGCTCATAATCATACTAATAAATTCATCTTTGCATTACAACCAAAGATATACAATAATATTTTAGAAGAGTCAAGTAGAGCATGATATCTACTATCTTCTACGAATTAAAAGTGTATAATCAATATTTTATCGCTGAGACTCAGCTTAATAAATAATCCACATCATCGAATCATCCTTGCACTACGGCCAAGGATATTCATGTAATCATCAATGATCATGATTATACCGAATAATCCCTGGTTATAATCATACCAATAACTATCCATCAATGCACTACGGGCCAATGAGGACTTTTACCATATCATCTATAACATTATGGGTCATGATTATACCGAATGATCCCTGGTCATAATCATACCAATAAATAGTTCATCTATGCACATAAGCCAAAGATACTCATCAATCAATAGTTCATCTTTGCACGTAAGCCAAAGATATACAACTGTAAAATCAATAATCAACAGTCCATCTTTGCACGTAAGCCATAGATATACAACTGTAATACCAATAATCAACAGTCCATCTTTGGACGTAAGCCAAAGATGACTTTCATTGTGACGCCCCCAAAATAGGTATACAACACCTATTCTGAGTCGTCAAAATACATGGTACAGAAACAACTACAACATTATTAATACAACATAAAAATTGTGAGTTTAAATACAAATATTGTCATCTAGATAATATCCATACTCAAATAAGTTCTCATTACAATTATTGATACATTATTTTACAAAAACGGTGAGGACTACTAAAACAACTTTCAAGAACCTACATTCCATACCCCGACTAGTACTCGCTACATTCTCGCCTCCTGAGAAGAAAAATGGAATAAAAAGGAAAAGGGTGAGCTCAACTAGCCCAGTAAAGAATATTATGACTATGATAATATAGAACAAATTATCGTTAGTCTTCAATAGGGAAAAATTTAATAGAATACAATAGACAACAAGTATTTAAATCAATATTCGTAGCGGAAATAATAATTCATTAGAAGACTTAAGTAGAGAATGAAATCTACTATCTTCTATATATGAATTTAAAAGTTCATCGTCGATATTTTATCCCTGTAACATCAATCAATATATATCTGGAATCAAATATTCATCTTTGCACTACATGCCAAAGATATTCATCAGTTGGTTATGTTCATCTAAACACCTGTTCATCTTTGCACTACGGGCCAAAGATATTCATCAGAAATCATTCATCTTTGCACTACAGGCCAAAGATATTCAGTAATATCATCATTTAGGAAAAAGGATGATGAAAAATATTTTAAAGGAAACGAATCCAGTGAAACAAAATAACAAATATTAAGGATTCGTATTTCGGTTTATCCATGTCCAAAAATACCTCATAAGTAATCATAGTGGAGTAAAATTCAAGAATGATCAAAATATAGATACAATCAAAGGTAGTATCCATAATAGATATTTTGGACGAAAAACGAAAATTTAATTTTTCTGTGAATAGTGCCGTATTCGTGAATAGTACCGTATACGTGAATAGTACCGTATACGTAAATAGTAACCCGAACACAACAAGTTCCAAATTTCATAAAAATTCAGATCAATATTTTGGCATAATGATATTGAAAGAAATAATATCATTTATATAAAAAAATAACATCCCTTACCTCGAAAAGACAGTACTTCTGACTGGAATACTGGATATAGAGCTGAAGGGAACTTGCATCGTATAGCAACACTCAAAGTCTTAAAATACTCATAAGAATACGCTCGATAATATAGAAAGAGAAAGAGAGAGAAAACTTTAGTTTCTGGTGTGATTTTCAATTCTAACCTAAGCCCCCTATTTATAGGAAAATGCTTAGAACACCAAAGCAGAAAATTTAATAAAATATTAATATATAATTAAATTTTCTTACACCCACTTTGAATTCTCTAGCTTCAGCACTTTGCACATGTTTAATGAGGCCACAAAGTATAAAAAACGTTTTTATTAATAAAAATAAATAAAACTTCCAAAAATCAATTATTTCAGAACTTCAATAATTCATAATAAATAGCCATTTTGTCAAAAAAAATTCGAACCACATGTCTTTATCATAAGAAATTTCATTATCTACAATTTTGCAGAAGAAAGTTTTTCCAAATTCCAAACAAAAATGGACTAAAATCCACAAACGGATGATTCTACAAGCTATAATCAAATTTCAGTCAAGAAATGGGCCCACAGACATGTATAACATGTTTTAAACAACTTTTACAACAAAACTACTCTTCCTCCTTATTTACTCATATATCCCACATTCATTGTAAAAATATCATCATTATTATATTATAATAATATAATAAAATATTATTTTATCAGAAAAGATAAAATATCGATTTTCAACAATTGTTACTTTAAAAATTTTCTCCATCTATATCCACATAAAATGAATATTTTCCTCATCATGTTAATTAATAATTAATTATTCATAAATAATATTACAGAATCACAATACTGACAACCAGGCAGTTCCCAGGAAAGAGGGGGCTTTCCAATAAGGATTTCTCCTTACTGGCGCGCAATTAGGTGACCAAACCTCTCCTTAGACAGAACTTTCTAGACATTGTCAATAATATTATCTAATAATATTATTCAGATAATATGAATTATTTCTTCGATAATGGAAAATACTGTGTAATGACAATTATTGAAATAATAATAATATAAAATATCAACGTAGCAATTATTGAATCAATAAAATAAAATACTGAACAGTAATTACTGTAACAATTATTGAGTAGTGCCTTCTTACGTAAAAATCAATAATTGGTGCAATACCGTGTACTACTATGCAACAATGCGTATTACTGTGTTTTAACCACCGGGTATTCCAACAGTATTAACGGTAACAACTACACCGTTATTTATAAACAACTTATACTTGTCGTTTTCTTCATCCAATCACTTTCCGTTATGGGGCCCACAAAAGACTGCGCCGTCGTACAAATATTCTCCGACAGGAAGAATATTCCACGATCAAATGAATATTTTCCGACAACAATGAATATTTTATAACCACTTGCTTATTTAAAATATTTACGTATTTTACCCATAACTAACCTCATTAATCAATTCCACCCTTACTATTTCAAAATAGTAAATAGAGTAAATTAAATTTCATTTATTAATAATTTGGGGTCTTACATTCATCACAATATTAGCATGAGGATGATGACAATAACATAATAATTCAATAAAATAAGTTCAAGGATAAATTTTTAAAGATTAATAATTTAATTTATCCAGAAATCAATAACGTCCAAATTGTCAACATGATACTGCTTTGTAGAGTAAAATTCAAGAATAATATTCATGTACCAAAAATAATTTGGATAGAAAAGAAATATATTTTTCGGATAAATAGTACCCCGTGAATAGTACTTCGAGAATAGTACCTCGTGAATAGTACTCCGACATAAAAAGAACCCTAAATACCCGAGTGAATAATATCCGGGTGAATAGTAATTTGGATGAATAGTAACCCGTAAATAGTATCTCGTGAATAGTACTCCGACACAAAAAGTGTCCCGAATACCCGAGTGAATAATACTAGAGTGAATAGTAAACGGGAGAATAGTCATCCGTGAATAGTAACCCGTAAATAAAATACCAAATAAAATGATATTTCATGACGATTATAAAAGAAATGATATCTCATACGAGTAAAATAGAATATACGAAACTGCAAATGGATTTTCATCCGCTATGCGGTAATCCACGTAGACAGATCATTTTCACAATTTAATAAGGAATGAATACGAAGGATCATTCACCATGCATGCGGTAATCCATACAGACAGGTTATTCAAACAGAATAATAAAGAATGGAATAACAGAAGAATTCACCATGCATGCGGTAGTCCGCGTAGACAAGTTATTCCAACAGAATAATAAAAAATAGAATAATAGAAGAATAAACCATACATGCGGTAGTCCGCGTAGACAGGTTATTCCAACAGAATACTCCCTCCATCCCATTATATCTGTCGTTCTAAAGTTTTTTTTTTCCAAAATATTTGACGTTCTACAAAACCAAGACTATTTTGCCCATTTTTTTCCTTCTTTACCCTTCCTTCTCCATTTGCGTCTCTCTCTCTTACGTTACAATTTTAATCTCTCTTTTAGTTGCTTACTGGTATCTCTCAACACCTCTTTTACAGAACCAGCCATGCATCTTCCATGGAAGCTTCTCCTTCTCTTCTTAATTATCATCCCTTCCGCCGTCCCCATCTCACGTGCCGACCTGCCCATCACCTGGGAGCTCCTCCTCACCAACGCCAGCACCGCTGTCACTCGCTTCTGCCGGCACCGCTGTCACTCGCTCCGCTGTCCCCATCTCACCGCTGTCACTCGCTTCAACACCGTCCTCCTCCTCCGTGACTGCTATGCCCACTCTGTACGATTCGACCCCATTACCAATCAACGGCCAGTTCCTCCTCGACGGCACACTTTTCCAAACCGGCGGCAACCTCGACGGCTTCAAAAAAAATCCAAAAATTCTCCCTTTGCAAATCCACCGAGTTTTGTGACTGGCACTAACTCCAAGACGTTGAGTTATCAGAAGGGAGATGGTACGCCACTAATCAAATATTACCGGACGATTCGATCGTCGTCGTGGGTGGCCGCGCTGCCAGTAGCGTGGAGTTTTATCCGCCGAGACCCGATGGCTCAGTATATTACCGGACGAATTGTGGCGGAGATGAACAGATAGAAGAATAGCGACAAGATGAGGAAGAAAGAGGAATAAATGGAGAATTAAATGAGATTAAAAAATTAATTAAGGGTAAAATAGTAAAATTGTATTTATTCTTAATCTAAGTGAAACACTCTAGAACGACAGATATAATGGGATGGAGGGAGTAATAAATAACGGAACTAGGTCATGCATAATCTGCACAGACAGGATATTCCAACAGAATAGTAAAGAATGGAACCAGGTCATGCGTAATCCGCACATACAGGATATTCTAACAGAATAATAAAGAATGGAACCAGGTCATGCGTAATACACACAAACAGGATATTCCAACATAATAATAAAAAATAGAATAACAATAGCTCTCTTCATGAATACGAAAGAAATAATACCCCTTACTATAATAATAATATCCCTTACCTCAGAAGAAAACTGTATACTGGAATAGTGAAGTAGCAGGCTTCTCTTCTTCTTTCTCTCTAAAATTTCTCTCTATAATAAATGCTCTATAGCTTTAGTGAATTGGTGAGAAATGAAGGAAGAATGAGCTTCTATTTATAGAGAAATATAATTTCGATAATTGCACGTTTTGGGGCTCGAAATATTACAGTATAATACCTTCCTCTTTTTCTTCATTTTTAATTTAGTCCTGCAAGTATTATCAAACTTGCACCACCTCCTCTAATAGTAAATAATGTGAATCAATAGTTCAATCATGTGAATCAATAGTTATAATCATGTGAAAATATGAATTACAGTATAGTACCTCCATCTATACCTCTATTTTTAACTTAGTCATGCAAGTATTATCAATCTTGCACCAACTCCCCTAATAATACAAGAATGTGAATTAATAGTACACACATATGAATAAATAGTTATAATCATGTGAATTAATAGAAATTAATTACTCATTAATCCGATTAATTACCCGATTTGTCAATATAACCTCCAGAAATTAATTATTATCGAAATAAATGCTGATTTTCACTAACACTAATAATTTTAACACAATGAAACTATCAATTTCATCTTTAATCAACACGAACTTATTCATCATTAATATTATAATTCACAATATTTAACAACCAGGTCGTTCCCAAGAAAGAGAGGGCTTTTCGATAAGGATTTCTCCCTATTGGCGTGCAATTAGATTATCTAACCTCTCCTTGACAGAACTTCTAGACATTGTCAATATTGCATATAATAATATGAATAACTTTGTCGTCTCACTTATTTATTTCATAATATAACATATTATGCAGATGATACTGTGACAATAATTGAATCAATAACATGAGAGATATGATGCATCAGTTACTGTAACAATAATTGAGTATAACTGAGTGACTTCTTACATAAGCATCAATAATAAATACAGTATGCTAATATGCAACCACGCGTATTACTGTACTTTTACTACCGGGCAGTTCAACAGTTTTAACGGTAACACTTTCGCCGTTATTTTTATAAAAAGATAATTATGTCATTTTCTTACTACGACAATACTTCCATTGTGGGGTCCACCAATGATTGTGCCGTCGTACGGATATTTTCCGACCAAACGAATATTTTATAACAACTTACATACTTTGCAAATTTCTTAACTTTAACCCTTTCTCAATTTAACCATTTACTAAATAAAATAATAATAATAAGAAAATTGAATACTTTCATTTCATAATTTCGGGATCTCACAATCTCCCCTTCTTATGAATTTTCGCCCTCGAAATTTACGTACGTACCTGGTATTCGAAGAGATGAGAATATCTTGCTTTCTTTTCAGATTGTACCTTCCCGGTTATATCCTCTATATCATAATTTTTTCATTCCTCATCTCCTGTATTTCAGATATTATTCTAGAATATATCTTCAAAACAAAGGTCAATTGACATATCACAAATTGTCAAGTTATCAAGTAAAAATTTCGGCTTAGGTAAGTCACACACTAGCGAAGTATATTACTCGCCTCTCCCCTCCTAGTTCTAGACTCATATCTCCGCCAGCAACCATATCCCTAAGCTCTAATACCATTTGTGATGCCCCCAAAATAGGTCCACACGACCCATTCTGAGTTGCCAGATTTCGCACTATAAAAATCAAATATAAACTTCATTTATACAACTGTTGAACTGTCGTGCAGAGTACGACAACAGATAAGCTGTGAATTTTAATACATATATATATAACTCTCATGGTGCCTTGACCACAAGACCTTACAATGGTACCTTACACAACGGTATAATCAATAATTATTTTAGAAATTAAAATCTTTAGAAAATACTCAAGAAAACCTTCGTACATAGGAGGCCATGCGTCTAGGTTATGATAGATATCATATGTCTACAGAATTATCCATGGTTGACCCAAAAATTCCCAAAGAAAAATAAGAAGATTACTATCATCTTCTTTTCAATGGTGAGTCTTCTCTTGACATATAATTATCTCCGTAGTCTCCAAGTGAAAATTATATTTCAAATAAACTCCAAGATCATATAGGTAGTGCTCGTAGATATACTCAGCAAGTGGATGTGCATAACCCTGTCTTATGATAACACGAGATTGAATGTCATTAGATATCTTGTATGATAGCGAAAAAATACCCTTCAAAAGTTGGGTTCACCTTACCCTATTCGGTTCACCAAAATTAAATATCAAATGACGTATACAATATGACACACTTATCTAAAGTTCTCAAAAAAATTATTTCCATACTATTTAGGGAGAACCTCAACAGCTATAGACCACCATTCTATTCTCCTGTTATCCTCGCTCGACCCGGCAACACTCTTATTACCTGAAAGGAATTGTGAAACAAAAAGGGTGAGCATAACTAGCCCAGTAAAGAATATCATGACTAAAGATAATTTACATCATCAATAACCTTCATCAGTAATAAATCAGAGATTTAGAACATATGGTAGATGATAAAACTTTTCAACCATAGTTGCAGCGGAACGAGTAATCCATTAGAAGAGTCAAATAGACCACCAGGTCTATTATCTTCTCCATGTTAAAAGTCCACCAATAATATTTTATCCCTGTAACATCAATCAACAATTCTTGTCCACAATCATATGAATAACTCGTAATCATAATTGTGATTCTAAATTCCTCTTCGCACCCAGGACGAAGATAATTTTCATCACCTATCTTCACCTGAAACATCAAAAATCATGGTTATACCAAATCACAATTCATGCTCATAATCATACTAATAAATTCATCTTTGTACTACGCCCAAAGATATACAACTGTATATTAGAAGAGTCAAGTAGAGCATAATATCTACTATCTTCTACGAATTAAAAGTGTATAATTAATATTTTATCGCTGAGACTCAGCTTAATAAATAATCCACATCATCGAATCATCCTTGCACTACGGCCAAGGATATTCATGTAATCATCAATGGTCATGATTATACCGAATAATTCCTGGTTATAATCATACCAATAACTATCCATCAATGCACTACGGGCCAATGAGGACTTTTACCACATCATCTATAACATTACGGGTCATGATTATACCGAATGATCCTTGGTCATAATCATACCAATAAACAGTTCATCTATGCACATAAGCCAAAGATACTCATCAATTAATAGTTCATCTTTGCACGTAAGCCAAAGATATACAACTGTAAAACCAATAATCAACAGTCCATTTTTGCACGTAAGCCAAAGATATACAACTGTAATACCAATAATCAACAGTCCATCTTTGCACGTAAGCCAAAGATGACTTTCATCACAATATTAGCATGAGGATGATGACAATGACATAATAATTTAATAAAACAAGTTCAAGGATAAATTTTTAAAGATTTATAATTTAATTTATCTAGAAATCAATAACGTCCAAATTATCAACATGATACTGTTTTGTAGAGTAAAATTCAAGAATAATATTTATGTACCAAAAATAATTTGGATAGAAAAGAAATATATTTTTCGGGTAAATAGTACCATGTGAATAGTACCCCGTAAATAGTGCTTCGAGAATAGTACCTCGTGAATAGTACCCCGACATAAAAAGTATCCCAAATACCTAAGTGAATAATATCTAGGTGAATAGTAATTTGGGTGAATAGTAACCCGTGAATAGTAACTCGTGAATAGTACTCTGACCCGAAAAGTACCCCGAATACCCGAGTGAATAATACTAGAGTGAATAGTAACCGGGTGAATAGTCACATGTGAATAGTAACTCGTAAATAAAATACCAAATAAAATGATATTTCATGACGATTACAAAAGAAATGATATCTCGTACGAGTATAATAGAATATAAGAAATTGCAAATGGATTTTCATCCGCCATGCGGTAATTCACGTAGACAGATCATTTCCACAATTTAATAAGGAATGAATACGAATGATCATTCACCATGCATGCGGTAATCCACATAGACAGGTTATTTCAACATAATAATAAAGAATGTAATAAAAGAAAAATTCACCATTCATGCCGTAATCCGCGTAGACAGGTTATTCCAACAGAATAATAAAGAATGGAATAACAGAAGAATCCACCATGCATGCGGTAGTCCGCGTAGACAGGTTATTCTAACAGAATAATAAATAACGGAACTAGGTCATGCGTAATCCGCACAGACAAGATATTCTAACAGAATAATAAAGAATGGAACCAGGTCATGCGTAATTCGTACAGACAGGATATTCCAACAGAATAATAAAGAATAGAACCAAGTCATGCGTAATACACACAGACAAGATATTCCAATAGAATAATAAAGAATAGAATAACAATAGCTCTCTTCATGAATACGAAAGAAATAATACCCCTTACTATAATAATAATATCCCTTACCTCAGAAGAAAACTGGATACTGGAATAGTGAGGTAGCAGACTTCTCTTTTTCTTTCTCTCTATAATTTCTCTTTATAATAATTGCTTTATAGCTTTAGTGAATTGGTGAGAAATGAAGGAAGAATGAGCTTCTATTTATAGGAAAATATAGTTTCGATAATTGCACTTTTTGGGGCTCAAAATATTACAGTATAATACCTTCCTCTTTTTTTTCATTTTTAATTAGTCCTGCAAGTATTATCAAACTTGCACCACCTCCTCTAATAGTAAATAATGTGAATCAATAGTTTAATCATGTGAATCAATAGTTATAATCATGTGAAAATATGAATTACAGTATAGTACCTCCATCTATACCTCCATTTTTAACTTAATCATGCAAGTATTATCAATCTTACACCAACTCCCCTAATAGTACAAGAATGTGAATTAATAGTACACACATGTGAACAAATAGTTATAATCATGTGAATTAATAGCAATTAATTGCTCATTTATCCGATTAATTACCCGATTGACCAATATAACATCCAGACATCAATTATTATCGAAATAAATATCGATTTTTACTAACACTAATAATTTTAACACAATAGAACTATCAATTTCATGTTTAATTAACACGAACTTATTCATCATTAATATTATAATTCACAATATTTAACAACCAGGTCGTTCCCAAGAAAGATGAGGCTTTCCGATAAGGATTTCTCCCTATTGACATGCAATTAGATTATCTAACCTCTCCTTGACAGAACTTCTAGACATTGTCAATATTGCAAATAATAATATGAATAACATTGTCGCCTCATTTATTGATTTCATAATATAACATATTATGCAGATGATACTGTGACAATAATTTAATCAATCATATGAGAGATATGATGCAGCAATTACTGTAGCAATAATTGAGTATAACTGAGTGACTTCTTACGTAAGCATCAATAATCAATACCGTATGCTACTATGCAACCACGCGTATTACTGTACTTTTACTACTGGGTAGTTCAACAGTTTTAACGGTAACACTTTCACTGTTATTTTTATAAAAAGATAATTATGTCATTTTCTTACTACGACAATACTTCTATTGTGGGGTCCACCAATGATTGTGCCGTCGTACGGATATTCCCCGACCAAACGAATATTTTATAACAACTTGCATACTTTACAAAATTTTCACATATCACCCTTAACTTTAACCCTTTCTCAATTTAACCATTTACTAAATAAAATAATAATTATAAAAAAATTGAATACTTTCATTTCATAATTTCGGAATCTCACAAATACCACCGAAGTGGGTACCATTTTTGACATGTTGTGTAAGACCCTAACTTTTATGAATAAAGATAAATTTTCTATAAATATCATTTTTGAATATTATGGAGTGAATTTGATATAATATTATAGTTGTGGGTAATATTTATAAATTTTGCAAAGTACGCAAGTTATTTTATAATATTCGATTGGTCGGGAAATATTCATTTTAACAGGAAATATTAGTACGACGGCACAATCATTGGTGGAGCTCACAATAAAATTATTGATGGATTGAGAAAATGACAAAAATATCTTTTTATAAAATAACGGCGAAAGTTTTACCGTTAACTGTTAGAATACCCGGTGGTTAAAATACAGTAATGCGCGTTGTTGCACAGTAGCACGTGGTATTGCATAGTATTTTTGAATTATTGATTCTGACGTAAGAAGGCACTACTTAATACTTGTTACAGTAATTACTGTTTAATATTTTACTTTATTGGTTCAATAATTGTTGCGTTGATATTTTATATTATTGTTATTTCAATAATTGTCACTGCACAGTATTTTCCATTATCAGATTAATAATTCATATTATTAGAATAATATTATTATATAGCATTATTGGCAATGTCTAGAAAGTTCTGTCAAGGAGAGGTTTGGTCACCTAATTGCGCGCTGTAAGACCCCAACTTTTATAAATAAAGATAAATTTTCTATAAATATCATTTTTGAATATTATGGAGTTAATTTGATATAATATTATAGTTGTGTGTAATATTTATAAATTTTACAAAGTACGCAAGTTGTTATATAATATTCGATTGGTCGGGAAATATTCGTTTTAACAGGGAATATTCGTACAACAGCACAATCATTGGTGGACCCCACAACGAAATTATTGTCGGATTGAGAAAACGACAAAAATATTTTATTAAAAATAACGGCAGAAGTTTTACCATTGATACTGTTAAACTACTCGGTAGTAAAAGTACAGTAATACGTGTGGTTGCATAGTAGCACACGATATTGATTATTAATGCTTATGTGAGAAGTCACTCAGTTTGATTCAATTATTGTAAGTTAATAATATGAATTATTTAGCGATAATGAAGTTTTGTTTTATTCGTATTATTAACGTAATAAAACAGAAACATCTTTTTATATAAAACAGAATACTTTATTAAAGTTATTCTATAAATAGAATATATTATATTTTATTTAAAAGATTTTTCTTTAAATATGGACCGTCAGATTAAAGTTATCAATCTGGACCGTTCATGGATTAGTTACTATGCATTCTATTTTTCTATAAATAGCAGCTCATTCCTTCATTATTTCTTACGAATTCACTGAACTCTAGAGAGAGAAACTATAGAGAGAGAGAGAAGAAAAATATTCTGCTACTTAACTACTTCCTTATTTCAGTTCTTCTTTAAAACGGTAAGGGGTGTTATTCTTTCTTATTCATGAAGAGAACTGTTGTTATTCCATTTCTTATTATTCTGTTGGAATAACCTGTATACGCGGTCTACACTATACTTGGTGACATTCTTCTATTATTCTGTTGGAACATCCTGTCTGTGTGTTTTACACCAGACCTGGTTCCGTCTTTATTATTATTCTGTTGGAACATCATGTCTGTGTGTTTTACACCGGACCTGATTTCGTCTTTATTATTATTCTGTTGGAACATCCTGTCTGTGTGTTTTACACCGGACCTGGTTCCGTCTTTATTATTATTCTGTTGGAATATCCTGTCTGTGCGTTTTACGCCGGACCTGGTTCTATTATTTATTATTCTGTTGGAATAACCTATCTGTGCGGTCTATCGCATGCATGGTGATTTCTTTTGTTATTCCATTCTTTATTATACTCAGTTGGTTAAGTTTTAACTTCTATACTCCATGAAATTTGTGGAATATCCTTGATAATTGCGTTTCATTTAGTATCTTTTCATGAAAATATTCTTCTAAGCATTCTTAAATTTTACTCCACAAAGCAATATCATGTTGACAATTTGGACGTTGTTAATTCTTGGATAAATTAATTTTTGAACTTGTTTTATTGAATTCTGATATCATTGTCATCATCCTCATGTTTATAAAATGTTAAAAGTCATCTGTGGCCTGTAGTGCATAGATGGACTTGGTATGATTATAACCAGGGAATATTCGGTATAATCATGACCGTAATGTTACAAATGATGTGGTAAAAGTCATCATTAGCCCGTAGTGCATTGATGGATAGTTGTTGGCATGATCATGACCATTAATGAATACACGAATATCCTTGGCCGTAGTGCAAGGGTGATTCGATGATGTGGATTATTTTATTAAGCTGAGTCCCAGCGATAACAGTGTTGAAAAGCCTTTTAAATCATAGAAGATAGTAGATTTTATTTTTTACTTGACTCTTTTAATGGATTTCTTGTTTCGCTGCAGTTAAACTTGATGTTCGTTATATTTTATCAGTTTAACACTGTTGAAGACTAATGATAATTTATTCTGCATTATCTTAGTCATAATATTTCTTACTGGGCTAGTTGAGCTCACCCTTTCTTTCACTGTTCTCTTCAGGAAATGAGAATATAGCTGGGACGAGTCGGGAAACGAAGTGATGGACCAGATGATAGTATTAGTAGTCCTCACTATTCTGTTAAATAGTGTGACAATAATTGTAATGAGCACTCCTTTTGAGTTTGTATAGTCTATAGTAGACAATAATTGTATTCAAACTCACAGTTATATTTTGTCGTATTATACACGACAGTTGTATTAGTAAGTTGTATTTGTATTCTGTACCATGTATCTGACGACCCAAGATGGGTGATGTATACCTAATTTTGGGGGTGTCACAGTTGGTATCAAAGCTTAGGGATATGATCCCTGGCTAAGATGTGAGAATAGAACTAGGAGGGGAGAGACGGGGAATTCCTTCGCTAGTATGACCTACCTAAGTTTATTTGCATGGTATTTAATTGGTCGGTCAGAATATAAGGATAATATATGACATATCAATTAACTTTTGTTTTGTGGCAGTATCTGAAAATGGCATCCGAGAATGTTGAGAATAGCAATGGAGCACAGGCGACTGTTGATTCACCATATATCAACAATCGGGATAATGTGCATCAGGAAGGCGACAATCCTCATGCAAACAATAATACTGACCAAATGATGAATGATGGAATGTTCAGAAGCTTTCTGCAGTTCATGCAACAGCAGGCGAGAGCGGCTCCTATTCAAAATGTAGGTAGAAATACTGAAAACTCTCGGACGGTCATCGCTAAACAGTTCAAGGAGCTGGGACCACCGAAGTTTAAGGGAGAGCCAAAACCACTTATAGCAGAAACATGGATAAAGCAGATCACCAAGATATTTGATATCTTGGGATGCTCCGAGGAGCAAAAGGTTCCCTTTGCCGCCTTTATGTTGCGAGGAGAGGCAGATTACTGATGGGAATCGATTAAGCGTACTCAACTTGCCGCACTGAAGATGTCTTGGGAGAAGTTCCAAGAGCTGTTCAATGACAAATACTTTTTCGAAAGTGTTCGACACATAAAGGAGGTGGAGTTTATCAAATTAGAGCAGAATAATATGACCGTGTCGCAGTATGAGGCTAAATTTGCTGAGTTGTCCCGGTTTGCGTCCCACTTGGTGGATAATGAAGAGCGAATGTTTTTGCGAGGTTTGAAACCTGAGATACGTCAACATCTTATTTCTCATAAACTGTGTTTGTATTCAGATGTTATGAATAGGGCTCAGTTAGTGGAGCGCGATAACGAGTCAACACAACCAAAGGAGAGCAGTCGGCAAAATGATAATACCAGTGAGAGCAGTCATCGAAGCGGTGACAATAAGCGTGGTGGGAATCAACAGGCCAGAAATGGTAACCACTTCGGTGGTAATCAAGGCTAAAACAATAAGAATCGTCATTTCAAGAAGAGGAGATTCAACAATGATGAAAAGACGTCAGCACCAGCACCAGCACCCGTTGTTAAGGAAGGAGAACGACCACCTATCATATGTTTCAAATGCGGAGGGGAGGGGCACATCAGTTTAAACTGCGTGATGCCGTCTAAAGCATGTTATAATTATGGAAGAGAATGTCATTTAGCTCGATTTTATCGTTTACCAAAAACAAGTTCAGCCAGGATGGAGACACCAAAGGCCGTCCCAGAAAAGTCAAAACCGGTAGTGCAAGGGAGAGCGTTTGTTGTGACCTCCCAAAAAGAAAGGAACCCGAATGAGGTCATCACGGGTAAGCTTATCATAAACTCTAACGAAGTCTATACTTTATTTGATATCGGTTCTACCCATTCTTTTATTTCTCCTACTTGCGTTCATCGATTAAATTTGACTACGGAGAAATTAGACTTTGACTTATCTGTTAAAACTCCATTGGGAGAAACCTTCATTACATCCACGGTTTATAAGTCTTGTTTGGTTCAAGTTGGTACCCACACATTACCTGTCGATCTGATTTCATTAAAAATACTTGCATTTGACGTGATTCTAAGGATTGATTGGTTAACTACTCATCATGCAAAAATTGATTGTTTTCGTAAGGTTGTTAGCTTTTATATTCCTAATCGACCAATTATGCGAATTCAAGCAACCAAACCATTAAAATCAATCGCTGTCATCTCAAGCCATAAAGCTATTCGTTTATTAAAAAATGGATGTCAAGCTTTCTTAGCTCATGTCACAGATCTAAACAAAAATACGTCAATTTTGAATGATATTTCTATTATTAATAAATTCCCTGACGTATTCCCTGAAGAACTTCCTGGCCTACCCCCAGAGCGTGAAATTGAATTTTATATCGACCTTGAACCCGGTACAAAACCCATTTCCAAAGCCCCATATCGAATGGCTCCTATTAAACTTCAGGAGTTAAAGATCCAACTGCAGGAATTGTTAGACATTGGCTTTATTCATCCTAGTACTTCTCCTTGGGGTGCTCCTGTTCTATTCGTGAAGAAGAAAGATGGAAGTATGCTACTTTGTATTGATTATCGGGAGTTGAATCATGTCACCATCAAAAATAGGTACCCATTGCCACGTATTGATGACCTGTTTGACCAGTTGCAAGGAGCACAATTCTTTTCAAAGATTGATCTTCGTTCTGGATATCATCAGCTGAAGGTTAAAACTGAGGATATTCCAAAGACGACTTTCAGAACTCGGTACGGGCATTATGAATTTCTAGTCATGTCCTTTGGATTGACTAATGCTCATGCTGCCTTCATGGATATAATGAACCGGGTATTCAAGGAATATTTAGATCACTTTGTGGTCGTCTTTATTGATGACATCCTTATTTATTCCAAAAGTCGTGAAGATCAAGAGCAACACTTGAGGCTGGTACTCCAAAAGCTTCGTGAATACAAGCTTTATGCCAAGTTGAAGAAATGCGAGTTCTGGCTAGAGGAGGTAGCATTCCTTGGGCACGTAGTATCAAGTCGTGGAATATCTGTTGACCCGGCAAAGATTGAAGCTATTCAAAGCTCGGAGTAACCTAAATCAGTAACCGAAGTACGTAGCTTTCTCGGTTTAGCTGGTTATTATCGAAGATTCGTGGAAGGAAATTATTCACTCACGTACTATTCACCCGGGTTACTATTTATGATAAAAATTTATTCTTTTTTGGTCCAAATTATTTTTGGTACAATATTATTCTTGAATTTTACTTCACAAAGCAGTATCATGTTGATAATTTAGACGTTATTGATTTCTGGATAAATTAAATTACAAATCTTTAAGAATTTATTCTTGAACTTGTTTTATTGAATTCTTATATCATTGTCATCATCCTCATGTTTATATTCTGTTGAAAGTCATCTCTGGCCTGTAGTGCATAGATGGACTTGGTATGATTATGACCAGGAATTATTCGGTATAATCATGACCGTAATGTTACAAATGATGTGGTAAAAGTCCTCATTGGCCCGTAGTGCATTGATGGACAGTTGTTGGCATGATCATGACCATTGATGAATACACGAATATCATTGGCCCGTAGTGCATGAATAATTTGTGGACGTGATACTAATGAATATTCTTGGTTGTAGTGCAGGGATGATGTGGATTATTTATTAAGCTGAGTCTCAGCGATAAAAGTGATGAAAAACCTTTTAAATCATAGAAGATAGTAGATTTTATTCTCTACATGACTCTTCTAATGGATTGCTTGTTCCGCTGCAGTTAAACTTGATGTTTGTTATATTTTATCAGTTTAACACTGTTGAAGGCTAACGATAAATTATTTTGCATTATCTTAGTCATGATATTTCTTACTTGGCTAGTTGAGCTCACCCTTTTGCTTTCATTGTTCTCTTCAGGAAATGAGAACGTAGCCGGGACTAGTCGGGGAACGGAGTGACAGTCCAAATGATAGCATTAGTAGTCCTCACTATTCTATGAAATAGTGTGATAATAAATGTATTGAGGACTTATTCTGAGTTTTAATACTGTCTAGAAGACAATAATTGTATTAAAACTCACAGCTCATGTTGTATATTTAAGTTTGTATTTGAATTTTGTACCATATATTTGGCGACTCAAGATGGGTGTTGTATACCTATTTTGGGGGCATCACAGTTGGTATCAAAGCTTAGGGATATGATCCCTGGCTAAGATGTGAGACTAGAACTAGGAGGGGAGAGACGGGGAATTCATTCACTAGTATGACCTACCTAAGTTTATTTGGTATTTAATTGGTCGGTCAGAATATAGGAATAATATGTGACATGTCAATTAACTCTTATTTTGTGGCAGTATTTGAAAATGACATCCGAGAATGTTGAGAATAGCAATGGAGCACAGGAGACCGTTGAGTCTCTACAGATCAATAATCAGGATAATGTGCATCAGGAAGGCGACAATCCTCATGCAAACAACAACACTGACCAAATGATGAACGATAGAATGTTCAGAGGCTTTCTGCAATTCATGCAACATCAGGCAAGAGAGACTCCTGTCCGAAATATAGGTGGAAACACTGGCAACTCTCGGACGGTCACTGCTAAACAGTTCAAGGACCTGGGACCACCGGAGTTTTTTAGAGAGCCAAAACCACTTAAGGCGGAGACGTGGATAAAGCAGATCAACAAGATATTTGATGTCTTGGGATGCTCCGAGGAGAAAAAGTTCCCTTTGCCACCTTCATGTTGCGGGCAGTAGCAGATTACTGGTGGGAATCTGTAAAGCGTACTGAAGATGTCTTGGGAGAAGTTTCAAGAACTATTCAACGAGAAGTACTTTTTTGAAAGTATTCGTCACATGAAAGAGGTAGAGTTCATCAAGTTGGAGCAAAACAACATGACCGTGTCACAGTAAGAAGCCAAGTTTGCTGAGTTTTCCCGATTTGCATCCCACTTAGTTGATAACGAGGAGAGAATGACACGGATGTTTCTAAGAGGTTTGAAACCTGAGATACGCTAATACTTAATTTCTCACAAACTGTGTTTGTATTCAGATATTGTAAATAGGGCTCAGTTATTGGAGCGCGATAACGAGTCAACCCAACCAAGAGAGAGCAGTCAGCAAAATGATAATACCAGTGGTAGCAGTCATCGAAGCGGGGACAACAAACGTGGAGGGAATCAACATGCCAGAAATGGTAACCACTTCGGTGGTAATCATGGCCAAGACAATAAGAGTGGACATTTCAAGAAGAGGAGATTCAACAATGATAGAAAGACGTCAGCACCAGCACCCGTTGTTAAGGAAGGATAACGACCACCTATTATATGCTTCAAATGCGGAGGGGAGGGACACATCAGTCCTAACTGCGCGATGCAGTCCAAAGCGTGTTACAATTATGGAAGAGAAAGTCACCTAGCCCGATTTTGTCGTGCACCAAAGTCAAGTCCAGCTGGTATGGAGGCACCAAAGGCCGTCCCAGTAAAGTCAAAGCCGGTAGTTTAAAGGAGAGCATTTTTCGTGACCTCTCAGAAAGCAAGGAACCCGAACGAGGTCATCACGGGTAAGCTTATCATAAACTCTAGTGAAGTCTATACCTTATTTGATACAGGTTCTACTCATTCTTTTATTTCTCTTACTTGCGCTCAACGTTTAAATTTGACTTCAGAGAAATTAGACTTTGACTTATCTGTTGAAACTCTATTTGGAGAAACCTTCATTACATCCACTGTTTATAAGTCTTGTTTGGTTCAAATCGGTACCCTCACATTACCTGTCGATCTTATTTCATTGAAAATACTTGCATTTGATGTAATTTTAGGGATTGATTGGTTAACTACTCATCATGCAAAAATTGATTATTTTCGTAAGGTTGTTAGCTTTCGTATTCCTAACCAACCTATTATGCGAATTCAAGCAACCAAACTATTAAAATCAATCACTGTCATCTCAAGCCATAAAGCTATTCGTTTATTGAAAAACGGATGTTAAGCTTTCTTAGCTCATGTCACGGATTTAAACAAAAATATGTCAGTTTTGAATGATATTTCTATTGTTAATAAATTTCCTGACGTATTCCCTGAAGAACTTCCTGGCTTACCCCCAGAGCGTGAAATTGAATTTTGTATCGACCTTGAACCCGGTACAAAACCCATTTCCAAAGCCCCATATCGAATGGCTCCTATTGAACTTCAGGAGTTAAAGACCCAACTGCAGGAGTTGTTAGACATCGGTTTCATTCGTCCTAGTACATCTCCTTGTGGTGCTCCATGGGAGTATGCGACTTTGTATTGATTACCGGGAGTATGCGACTTTGTATTGATTACCGGGAGTTGAATCATGTCACTGTCAAAAATAGATATCCGTTGTCACGTATGGATGACCTGTTTGACCAGTTGCAAGGTTCAAAATTCTTTTTAAAGATCGATCTTCGTTTCGGATATCATAAGTTAAAGGTTAGAGCCGATGACATTCCAAAGAAAGCTTTCAGAACTCGGTACGGGCATTATGAATTCCTAATCATATCTTTTGGATTGACTAATACTCCTGCTGCCTTCATGGATATGATGAACCGAGTATTCAAGGAATATTTGGATCATTTTGTGGTTGTCTTTATTGATGACATTCTCATATATTCCAAAAGCCGTGAAGATCATGAGCAACACTTGAGGCTGATACTCCAAAAGCTTCGTGAAAACAAGTTTTATGCCAAGTTAAAGAAATGCGAGTTCTGGCTTGAGGAAGTAGCATTCCTTGGGCACGTAGTATCAAGTCATGGAATATCTGTTGACCCGGCAAAGATTGAAGCTATTCAAAGCTGGGAGCAACCTAAATCAGTGACCGAAGTACGTAGCTTTCTCAGCTTAGCTGGTTATTATCGGAGATTCGTAGAAAGGTTTTCTTGAATCGCTACTCCATTAACTCAGCTGACTCGGAAAGATACAAAATTCGGTTGGAGCGTGGAATGTGAGAAGAGTTTTCAAGAACTCAAGAGGAGACTCATTTCAGTACCTGTTCTGACAATACCATCTGGCTGGGAAGGATTTGTCATCTACAGTGATGCTTCGGGCAAAGGGTTAGGATGTGTTCTCATGCAACATGGGAAAGTCATAGCCTATGCCTCTCGACAACTCAAAGAATATGAGAGGAATTATCCTACTCATGATCTAGAGTTGGCAGCTGTTGTCTTCGCACTTAAAATTTGGAGGCATTACTTGTATAGGGAGAAAGTGGAGATCTTTACGGATCACAAAAGCCTCAAATATTTCTTCACTCAAAAGGAACTCAACATGCGGCAACGACGTTGGCTCGAACTGTTGAAAGATTATGATCATACTATTCAATACCATCCTGGAAAAGCAAACATAGTAGCTAACGCATTGAGTAGAAGATCATATGCGGGTACAAATGTGATATTGTCAACGCAAAGGCCCATTTTGTATGACTTACAAAGGATGGAGATAGAGTTAAAGACTCCAGGGACCCATGTGATGATGGTGAATATACGAGTAGAACCGACTTTAATCGATAAAGTTAAAGCTGCTTAAGCCACAGACTTGGAGCTGATGCGTATGAAGAAGAAAGTGCAAGAAGGTGCTATCCCGAAAGCAAGAATCGATGAAGAAGGAATACTTAGAGTCAACTCCAGACTTTGTGTTCCTAACGACCCTGACTTGAAGTATAAAATCATGAAGGAGGCGCACAACACACAGTTCGCAATCCATCTTGGGAGTACCAAAATGTAACATGATCTTTGACATACATTTTGGTGGAGCAATATGAAGAGAGAGATAGCAGAGTTTATCTCAAGGTGTCTAACTTGTCAACGAGTTAAGGCAGAGCATCAAGTACCTAAAGGTCCATTACAACCATTTAAAATTCCAGAATGGAACTGGGAGCACATTACCATGAATTTCATTACCGATCTTCCCAAGGTTTCTCAAGGCATAGATGCGATTTGGGTCATTGTTGATAGATTGACCAAGTCAGCTCATTTCTTACCTATACGAGAAACTTATACACTTGAACGTCTTGCTCGTATATACATAAGAAAGATTGTAAGATTGCATGGTATGCCAGTATCCATAGTTTCTAATCGAGACCCAAGATTCACTTCAAGATTTTGGGTTAGTTTGTAAAAAGTTATGGGCACGAATTTACGATTTAGTTCGGCTTATCATCCTCAAACGGACGGACAGTCAGAGAAGACTATTCAAACTCTTAAAGATCTATTAAGACTCTGTATCCTTGACTTCAAGGGAAGTTGGGACAAGTTCTTACCATTGGTGGAGTTTTTCTACAACAACAGTTATCAAGCAAGTATTGGCATGGCTCCATTCGAGGCGTTAGATGGAAGAAAGTGTCGTTCTCCAGTATGCTAGGATGAGGTGGGTGAAGCGACGTTGTTGGGATCGGAGTTGGTACGTATGACTACGAAAAAGATTCAAACGATCCGACAACGTATAAAAACCTCACAAGATCGACAAAAGAGTTATGCTGATCTTCATCGAAAGGACGTGGAATTCGATATTGGAGATCATGTGTTGTTACGTGTTGCTCCATAGAAAGGAGTTAAGAGATTTAGAAAGAGAGAAAAGCTCAATTCTCGATTCATTGGCCCATTTTTAATCCTCGATCGAGTAGAAACTGTGGCCTATAGACTCGCCTTACCGCCAAGTATGTCTCGTGTTTATAACGTTTTTAACATATCTATGTTATGTAAATATGTGAAAGACCCGAACCACATTATTAAGTTAGAACCGGACGAAATAGCGAAAGATTTAACGTATGAAGAGGTTCTTGTTAAAATCTTGGATAAGAAGGAGCATATTTTACGCTCCAAGGTTATACATCAAGTCAAAGTTTTGTGGAGAAACCACGATATTGAGGAAATGACCTGGGAGTTAGAATCTGAAATGAAATCAAGGTATCCTTACCTCTTCGACATACCAGGTACGTACCCTAATTTCGAGGGCGAAATTTCATAAGAAGGGGAGGTTGTAAGACCCCAATTTTTATGAATAAAGATAAATTTTCTATAAATATCATTTTTGAATATTATGGAGCGAATTTGATATAATGTTATAGTTGTGGATAATATTTATAAATTTTACAAAGTACGCAAGTTGTTATATAATATTCGATTGGTCGGGGAATATTCGTTTTAACAGGGAATATTCGTACGACGGAACAATCTTTGGTGGACCCCACAACGAAATTATTGTCGGATTGAGAAAATGACAAAAATATCTTTTTATAAAATAATGGCAAAAGTTTTATCGTTAACTGTTGGAATACCCGGTGGTTAAAATACAGTAATACGCGTTGTTGCATAGTAGCACGCGGTATTGCACAGTATTTTTGAATTATTGATTCTTACATAAGAATGCACTACTTAATAATTGTTATAGTAATTAATGTTCAATATTTTACTCTATTGTTTCAATAATTGCTGCGTTGATATTTCATATTATTGTTGTTTCAATAATTGTCACTGCACAGTATTTTCTATTATCAGATCAATAATTCATATTATTTGAATAATATTATTAGATAACATTATTGGTAATGTCTAGAAAGTTCTGTCAAGGAGAGGTTTGGTCACCTAATTGCGCGCCGGTAAGGAGAAATCTTTATTGAAAAGCCCCCTCTTTCCTGAGAATGGCCTGGTTGTCATTATTGTGATTCCGTAATATTATTTGTGAATAATTATTTATTGATTTATATGATAAGAAAATATTTATTCAATGTGGAGTTAAACTGAGAAATTTTTAGTATGTGACATTTGTTGAAAGTTGGTATTTTATCTTTTCTGATAAAATAATTCATTCAAATATATTATTATAATATTACATTATAGTAGTATGATGTGATTATATAATAGTACGTTTTTTATAATTTGAATGGTAACATTATTATAGTAAATTCATGGTATAAAAGTAAAAGGAGATGGAAGAGAACAAATTGAATTTGAATTCTTATGATGTAAGCGATGATGTCATCAGACGATGATGTAAGCGATGATGTCATCGGGCGATGAGGTAAGCAGTGATGTAATATGATCGATGATATTAGCGATGATGTCATAAATTATGGCGAAAAGACTATTTTACCCTTACTCTGTCAAGCCTATAAATAGAAGCTCATTTCTTCATTATTTTTCATCAATTCATTCAATCTATAGAGAGAGAAAGTATAGAGAGAATAAGAGAGAAAGAAGAAGAGTATTCTATTACTACACTATTGCAGTATCCAATCTCCTACTAAGGTAAGGGGTATTATTTCTTTCGTATTCATAAGGAATATTATTTTTGTTCAATATTCGCTTGAAATAATATTTTCATCCATACTCTGTAGTATGTAAGTAATATTATTTAGTTTCAGATTCTGAATTCTATACTCGTTTTATTAAATTTTTGGCTTCTATACTCCATGAAATTAGGTGAATATCCTTGATATTTGCGTTTCATCCAGTATCTTTTCATGGAAATATTATTCTGAGCATTCTTGATAAGTTTTAACTTTTTCATGTCGGAGTACTATTCACGGGGTTACTATTCCTGAAGTACTATTTATAAGATACTATTCACTCGAGTACTATTCACCCGGGGTACTATTCATGATAAAAATTTATTCTTTTTTGGTCCAAATTATTTTTGGTACAATATTATTCTTGAATTTTACTCCACAAAGCAGTATCATGTTGATAATTTAGACGTTATTGATTTCTGGATAAATTAAATTACAAATCTTTAAGAATTTATTCTTGAACTTGTTTTATTGAATTCTTATATCATTGTCATCATCCTCATGTTTATATTCTGTTGAAAGACATCTCTGGCCTGTAGTGCATAGATGGACTTGGTATGATTATGACCAGGAATTATTCGGTATAATCATGACCGTAATGTTACAAATGATGTGGTAAAAGTCCTCATTGGCCCGTAGTGCATTGATGGACAGTTGTTGGCATGATCATGGCCATTGATGAATACACGAATATCCTTGGCCCGTAGCGCATGGATAATTTGTGGTCGTGATACTAATGAATATCCTTGGCCGTAGTGCAGGGATGATGTGGATTATTTATTAAGCTGAGTCTCAGCGATAAAAGTGATGAAAAACCTTTTAAATCATAGAAGATAGTAGATTTTATTCTCTACATGACTCTTCTAATGGATTGCTTGTTCCGTTGCAGTTAAACTTGATGTTTGTTATATTTTATCAGTTTAACAATGTTGAAGGCTAACGATAAATTATTCTGCATTATCTTAGTCATGATATTTCTTACTGGGCTAGTTGAGTTCACCCTTTTGCTTTCATTGTTCTCTTCAGGAAATGAGAACGTAGCAGGGACTAGTCGGAGAACGGAGTGACGGTCCAGATGATAGCATTAGTAGTCCTCACTATTCTATGAAATAGTGTGATAATAAATGTGTTGAGGACTTATTTGGTGTTTTAATACTGCCTAGACAACAATATTTGTATTGAAACTCACAGCTCATTTTGTATATTTAAGTTTGTATTTGTATTATGTACCATGTATTTGGCGACTCAGAATGGGTGATGTATACCTATTTTAGGGGAATCACATGTTGATTCCCTCCATGTTTGTTGTCACCGCTTCGATGACTGCTGCCACTGGTATTATCATTTTACCGGCTGCTCTCTCTTAGTTGGGTTGACTCATTATCACGTTCCAATATCTGAGCCCTATTTACAACATCTGAATACAAACACAGTTTATGAAAAAATTGGTATTAACGTATCTCAGGTTTTAAACCTCTTAGAAACATCCGCGTCATTCTCTTCTCATTATCAACCAAGTCGGACGCAAACCGGGACAACTCGGCAAACTTAGTTTCGTACTGCGACACGGTCATATTGCTTTGCTCCATCTTGATGAACTCTACCTCCTTCATGTGACGAATACTTTCGGAAAAGTACTTATCGTTGAACAGTTCTTGGACCTTCTCCCAAGACATCTTCAGTGCGGCAGGTTGAGTACGCTTTACAGAGTCTCACTAGTAATCTGTTTCTGCCCGCAACAAGAAGGTGGCAAAGGAAACCTTTTGCTCCTCGGAGCATCCCAAGACATCAAATATCTTATTGATCTGCTTTATCCACGTCTCCGCCTTAAGTGGTTTTGGCTCTCCAAAAAACTCTGGTGGTCCCAGCTCCTTGAACTGTTTAGCAGTGACCATCCGAGAGTTGCCAGTGTCTCCACCTATATTTCGGACAGGAGTCTCTCTTGCCTGATATTGCATGAATTGCAGAAAGCCTCTGAACATTTCATCGTTTATCATTTGGTCAGTGTTGTTGTTTGCATGAGGATTGTCGCCTTCCTGATGCACATTATCCTGATTATTGATCTGTAGAAACTCAACGGTCTCCTATGCTCTATTGCTATTCTCAACATTCTCGGATGTCATTTTCAAATACTGCCACAAAATAAGGGTTAATTGACATGTCACATATTATTCCTATACTCTGACCGACCAATTAAATACCAAATAAACTTAGGTAGGTCATACTAGCGAAGGAATTCCCCGTCTCTCCCCTCCTAGTTCTAGTCTCACATCTTAGTCATGGATCATATCCCTAAGCTTTGATACCAACTGTGATGTCCCAAAAATAGGTATACAACACCCATCTTGAGTCGCCAAATACATGGTACAAAATTCAAATACAAACTTAAATATACAACATGAGCTGTGAGTTTTAATACAATTATTGTCTTCTAGACAGTATTAAAACTCAAAATAAGTCTTCAATACATATATTATCACACTATTTCATAAAATAGTGAGGACTACTAATGCTATCATCTGGACCGTCACTCCATTCCCCAACTAGTCCCGGCTACGTTCTCATTTTCTGAAGAGAACAATGAAAGCAAAAGGGTGAGTTCAACTAGCCCAGTAAGAAATATTATGACTAAGATAATACAGAATAATTTATCGTTAGCCTTCAACAGTGTTAAACTGATAAAATATAACAAACATCAAGTTTAACTGCAGCAGAACAAGTAATTCATTAGAAGAGTCGAGTAGAGAATAAAATCTACTATCTTCTATGATTTAAAAGGTTTTTCATCACTTTTATCGTTGAGACTCAGCTTAATAAATAATCCACTGCATCTTTGCACTACGGACAAGGATATTCATTAGTATCACGACCACAAATTATCCATGCACTACGGGCCAAGGATATTCGTGTATTCATCAATGGTCATGATCATGCCAACAACTGTCCATCAATGTACTACGGGCCAATGAGGACTTTTACCACATCATTTGTAACATTACGGTCATGATTATACCGAATAATCCCTGGTCATAATCATACCAAGTTCATTTATGCACTACAGGCCACAGATGACTTTCAACAGAATATAAACATGAGGATGATGACAATGATATAAGAATTCAATAAAACAAGTTCAAGGATAAATTTTTAAAGATTTATAAATTAATTTATCCAGAAATCAATAACGTCCAAATTGTCAACATGATACTGCTTTGTGGAGTAAAATTCAAGAATAATATTGTAACAAAAATAATTTAGACCGAAAATAAATCAAATTTTATCATGAATAGTACTCCGGGTGAATAGTACTTGAGTGAATAGTATCCCGTAAATAGTACTTCAGGAATAGTAACCCCATGAATAGTACTCCGGCATGAAAAAGTTAAAACTTATCAAGAATACTCAGAATAATATTCTCATGAAAAGATACTAGATGAAACGCAAATATCAAGGATATTCTACTAATTTTATGAAATATAGAAGCCAAAATTTTAACAAAACGAGTATAGAATTCGAAATATAAAACGAAATAATATTACTTACATACTTCAGAGTATGGAAGAAAATATTATTTCAAGCGAATATTGAACAAAAATAACATCCCTTACCTTGAAAAGAAGAGTATTTCAACTGGTATAGCGGGGATATTCTTGAAGAAAACTTTCACTGTTTTCTATGCTCAAAGCTTTCAAAAACTCTAAAGAAATACGCTCAAGATTATAGAAGAAGAATTTTCTGATTCTGGTGTGATTTTTAATTCTAACTTAAGCGCCTATTTATAGAAAAATGCTAGAACGCCATAAGAGACTAAAATAATAAAATAATATTATTATTTTATTTTTTTCAATATTCACGTCCACCCACCAAAATGAGCAGCCAACTTGGACAAAAATTTCAGCCCACAAGTTTGAAAAACAAAAGTGGGCCCCACTCAATTTTAATAAAAAAATATTTTATTTTTCGAAACTTCAATAATTCATATAAAATAGCTCTTTTATCAGAAAAATATAAATTTTATGTTCATTCCACACAAAATCGAATTCTCTACAACTTTGTAGCTTTAAATTTTTCCAAATTCCAGACAGAAAATATCCGAAATCCACAAACGGATGATTTTTAACACCTTTTAAAATTCATAACAAATCATGCGTTAATTTTTAACGGTTTAAAATTTGTGAACATATACTCAACTTATATATGCTTAACATATTCAAAAATCACAACGATCCAACGGTCAGATAAAATTATAACTCATGCAATAGAGCTTTAAGAACACTAGTTTGAGTTTTAATACCTCCATTTTGACAAAAATACTGATAAAATACATCAACATTAATTCCTTCATTTATAACCACATAAAATAAATATTTTTCTATCCATCATTTATGTCCACATAAAATAAATATTTTTTTTATCATATAAATTAATAATTAATTATTCACAAATAATATTACAGAATCACAATTATGACAACCAGGTCGTTCCCAGGAAAGAGGGGGCTTTTTGATAAGAATTTCTCCTTACGGGCGCAATTAGGTAACCAAACCTCTCCTTAGACAGAACTTTCTTAGACATTATCAATAATGTTATCTAATAATATTATGAATTATTGATCTGATAATGGAGATACTGTGCAGTGACAATTATTGAAACAACAATAATATAAACTATCAATGCAGCAATTATTGAACCAATAACATAAAATATTAAACAGTAATTATTATAACAATTATTGAGTAGTGTCTTCTTACGTAAAAGTCAATAATTCAAAAATAATGTGCAATACCGTGTGCTACTGTGCAACAACGCGTATTACTATATTTTAACCACCAGGTAGTTCAACAGTTAACGGTAAAACTTCCGCCGTTATTTTCATAAAAAGATATTTCTGTCGTTTTCTCATTCCGACAATAATTCCGTTGTGGAGTCCACCAATGATTGTGTCGTCGTACGAATATTCCTTGTTAAAACGAATATTCCCCGACCAATCGAATATTATATAACAACTTGTGTACTTTGTAAAATTTATAAATATTACCCACAACTATACTATTATATCAAATTCACTCCATAATATTCAAAAATAATATTTATAGAAAATTCATCTTTTTTCATAAAAATTGGGTTCTTATAAATTAATTGCTCATTTATCCGATTAATTACCCGTTTGGTCAATTTAACATCCAGAAATCAACTACTATCGAAATAAATGTTGATTTTCACTAACATTAATATTCCTAATATAATGAAAATATTTTTATCAATAATTATTTATCATTAATATTATAATTGATAATATTGACAACCAGATCGTTCCCAGAAAAGAAGGGGCTTTCAGATAAGAATTTCTCCTTATTGGCGCGCAATTAAATAATCTAATTCCTTTCCTCGACAGAACTTTCTAGACATTGTCAATAATGCAAATAATAATATGAATAACTGTGTCGTCTCAATTATTAATTTAATAATATAAAATATTGTGCACATGATATTGTGACAATAATGGAATTAATAATATGAGATACTACGCAGCAACTACTGTGACAATTATTGAATAAAACTGAGTGATTTTTTTACGTAAGTATCAATAATTAGAGATACTGTACAATATTGTGTGCTACTGTACAACAACGCTTATTACTGTACTTTTATCACCGGGTATTTCAACAATTTAACGGTTAAAGTCTTGCCATTATTTTATGAAAAAGATTATTTTTGTCGCTTTTTATATCCGACAGTTATTCCGTTGTGAGGTCCACCAATGATTGCGCCGTCGTACGAATATTTCCCGACAAAAAGAATATTCCTCGACAAAAAGAATATTTTCCGACGAAACGAATATTTTATGACAACTTGTTTACTTTATAAAATTTGCACATATCACCCATAACTATAGCATTATTTTAACACCTTATTATTCAAAATAATATTTAGAGAAAATTAAATCATTATTCATAAAAGGCTTAAATATAATTTACTACCCTAAACTATAGACCATATTCCACTTCGATGATCTACCTTTTAATTTTATCAATTAGATGATTAAACTACTAAAATTTTCCAATTGTAATAAATTGAACATGCCACGTCATAAATTGCTAATGTGGCAATCTGGATGGGCCCATAGGAAGTTGATGTGGATAAAAAATAGTTTTTTAATTATACATCAAACAAATATCATATAATGGAGGGTAAAATGGTCACATCAAAAGTGATTTAGACAAATTAAAATCATCAGAACAATAACAATTGATCTAAAACCAAGCCCTAAAGTCTATCTAAAGCAATCCCCAAACTCGATTGAAAAAAATCCTAACTCAAGAACTGCGAAATCAACATTCCAGCGAAGAACTGAGAATCGGAATCAATGGTTCTTAAATAAGTATCCCAAAAATAAAAAGCCTACTCAGATCCCCAAAAAAGTCCTATATATAATTCATCACACCAAACCCAAATTCTCATTCATCCACACAAAACCCAAATAATTTTCATCCAAACAAACCGAAGAACATACTAAAAACAACTCATAATGAAATTGATGAGCAAAAGGAAGAAATGTATGTTGAAAATCAATTCAATAAAACCTATCTCGGTTCCAATGAGTGAATATTATGATAAATGAGCCCCTTCTTGTTGACATCAACCCAAAAGGTTTCTAATCTTTCCGGATCTGAATATTTTATTCTTGCCAAGAATCGAAGGAGCATGAAAGGTTAGAGAAAGAGAAGAGGGAAAGAAAGCCCAGTGTAGAGGCAGAACCTATTTTGTTTCTTTAAGGATAATGGTGGGTTTAGATTTATGGCTGTCATTGTTGAATAGACAACAATAACAATAACAATAGGGGGAGGAGAAAATGGGAGCTGTGAAAAAGAGAGAAGCGGGGGCGTGGGAAAGGGAACGACGGGGAGGGGGGGAGACGACGGGGTCGGGGGAAAAGGGGAAGGGTTCAACAGAAGGGGGAGGGGAAATAGATTGGAAGATTAGGGGAGAGAGGGTCTGGCTTTTGATTTCTTTTATTTTTAGTTTTGATTTGGTTTAATATGATGATTTGTTGGTTTTGTTTAGTTTTCATGTTTAATATAAAATGATTTGACGAATTTGTCCTTTAATATATAATAAATATATAATTTAAAATTAAAATATTCTTTTTTAATAACACATCAACTGAACTCTGGCCCACCGAGCTAGCCACGTCAGCAATTTCTGATGTGGCAGGTCTAATTGAATGAAAGTGAAAAAATTAATAGTTTAATCATCTAATTGACAAAATTGAAAGGTGGATCACCGAAGTGAAATATAACTCATAGTTTAGGATAGTAATTCATATTTAAGCCTTCATAAAAAGTTAAGGTCTTACATACTCAATTTGACTTTTTAAAGTCAAACATTTGTGGGAGTGTAACACATGAAGTTAACTTTGGTCAATTGACTAGTACAGTGTCGACACGCAGGCCGGAGGTGATTTCTCCTTGCGTGTCAGCACTGAATTGGTCAATTGACCAACTTACATGAAGTTAACATAATGGTAATCGGACCCGATATTTACATATTCGAAATTGATATAAATAATTTTAAATTTAAAAAATTATAAATTTTATAAGTTGTAGTATTTTTTTTGGATAAGTTACGTATTAATGATTTTAACGATTAAAATTAAATAAAATTAGCATTTGATATTTATGAGAGTAATCCAAATAAACAAAACCTTAAGAAATGTAAGTGTTGGGCTAAGATACTTTATGCACCGGGCCGGACCGAATGTGTTCATCCCTTGGGTTATATTTATTGTTCCTTGAATATGTTGGGCCGAATTGTTGGGCTGACTCATTGGACAAATAAATATCTTTATTTGGGGCCTATGATTTATTGGGCCGAAACAGTGAGCCGAACCATTGGAGTAGTATAGTTCCACGTAGGCTTTGACCGGTGATGATTATGGGGATAAACTTTGACTGTCATCTCTGTATTGTATTTAATGAGGATTGGACAGGACTTAGTCGGCTAAAGGCTGTGGGCCCAGGAAAGTCAGTTGCATACAGGACAAACCGGACTTTGGAGTATATGAGGAAGGATCACACAAGCTAAAGGTAAAAACAAACAAACTGAATCATTTTCTCTCTCAAGCACTAGATATTTTTTCTCCATTGTTAACCTTGTGATCGCCTGTATTGACTCTCACGCCGGAGCTATCCCCCGACGGTCAAGCCGTCAAGCTTTAGGTGATTGTCGTGTTTACTATGCAGGATAAAGACATGTCTTACGTGATTGGGATGTGAAGAAAGATCTTGGCGTTAACATTGGCGCTAGAAGGAGGGCTGTTCTAGTGTTCTTGAGTTTTCAATCACAACTTTTAACTGTTCTACGTCAGAAGTTACGGTGAAGAGTGAAATATAACTGATGGCTGTTCCAGTAGATTCTCGTTCGAGAGTCCATGGTGATGCCAAAAAAAGATTAATTTATGCTGCTAGCAAAAGATCTGATCAGGATCGGAAAAGGGTAGAAGGCACACTGCTTAGAACCCTATACCGAGATAGTCAGACTGACATGTTGTTCAAGATTGGCCAAGATGGTCGAAGCAGATGGAGATGAAGACCCAACAGCCATTGTCCTGATTGACCGAATAGGGTATCCTTCCCTATTGGTTATCGGGATCATGATCGAAGCAGAGTAGACGAAGACCTAACAGCCATTGTCCTGATTAACCGAAGAGGGTATCTTGCCTTATTGGTTCTCGGGATTATGGTCGAAATAGAGTAGACGAAGACCCAACAGCCATTGTCCTGATTGACCGAAGAGGGTATCCTGCCCTATTGGTTCTCGGGATTATGGTCGAAGCAGAGTAGACGAAGACCCAACAACCATTGTCCTGATTAACCGAAGAGGGTATCCGGCCCTATTAGTTCTCGGGATTATGGTCAAAACAGAGTAGACGAAGACCCAATAGCCATTGTCCTGATTGACCGAAGAGGGTATCCTGCCCTATTGGTTCTCGGAATTATGGTCGAAGAAGAGTAGACGAAGACCCGACAACCATTGTCCTGATTGATCGAAGAGGGTATCCTGCCCTATTGGTTATCGGGATCATGGTCGAAGCAGACGAAGAAGTATATCCAGAAGTTGCACTAATGAGAATCCACTGAGGGCACACCGCCCTGTGGACACTCATCTTCGGAGAAGCCCATCTAAAGCTGCAAGTTCGAATGGAAAAAATTAGGTTGTTCCGAAGAAGCTTTGAGGATGTTTATGTCCAAATCAACAAGGAAAAGCTGAAGAGTCCGACAAAGCCATTGCAGTAGTTTGACAAAAGTAGAGTTCGGGGATACTGTATGCAGATGGATCATCTACTTCGGACATCGGTGGAGCAAAAAATTATTTTGACAGATCCAAAGAGAGTCCAGGTGCAACAGGCCATTATATTCGGGTTCATAGTCTTCAGTATGAATCAGTAATGTGTGGTGATCGTTCTAACTGCTGATTGACTCTATATCAGGAATATCTGGCATATGGCGTCCTTCCTTCGGATCAGTTGTTGGCCAAGAAAGTTAAATACAATAGTGTTAACTTTATTCTTATTAATGAGGATCTTTATCGAAGGGCTTTTTCGTCTCCATTGCTGAAATGTTTAACTCCATCCGAAGCTGATTATGCTCTTCGGGAGGTTACCTGGATCCATTATTATGGAATCAAAGTTTGGAGCATTCTTAAAGGAATGGGGCATATAGCAGAAGGACTTTGGGAGCTCATCCACAGTCTGGCGGGCATGGACAAATTCCACCTCAGTGTAAGGAGGTTCGGGTGGACTCGCTGGTCATTCGATGGTAGCCTTTTCGGCATGCGGTCCTTGTGAATTTGGCAGGCCCTTCATGGTAGGAAAACTTCATCGGTGTAAGGAGGTTCGGGTGGACTCGCTGGCCATTCGATGGTAGCCTTTTTAGCAGGTGGTCCTTGTGAATTTGTCAGGCCCTTCGTGGTAGGCAAACTTCATCGGTGTAAGGAGGTTCGGGTGGACTCGCTGGCCATTCGATGGTAACCTTTTCGGCAGGTGGTCCTTGTGAATTTATTAGGCCCTTCGTGGTAGGCAAACTTCATCGGTGTAAGGAGGTTCGGGTGGACTCGCTAGCCATTCGATGGTAGCCTTTTCAGCAGGTGGTCCTTGTGAATTTGTCAGGCCCTTCGTGGCAGGTGAACTTCATCGGTGTAAGGAGGTTCGGGTGGACTCGCTGGCCATTCGATGGTAGCCTTTTCGGCAAGTGGTCCTTATGAATTTGTTAGGCCCTTTGTGGTAGGAAAACTTCATTGGTGTAAGGAGGTTCGGGTGGACTCGCTGGCCATTCGATGGTAGCCTTTTTGGTAGGTGGTCCTTGTGAATTTGTTAGGCCTTTCGTGGTAGGCAAATTCCCTATGATGCAGATCCACCTCACACTTCGGTAACGAATAAGTATTGTATTACTTTATTACCTGATTTTGTTTAAGTGTTGAGTTCGGGTTGTATTATTACTTGATCTTATATGTTATATGACTTGCTTAGTTATTGACTAACAGTTTAAGATTATACATTTTTCAAGTTGATTGATGGCGAATTATTAATAAGAGTGGTCAAAGGTGTAATAAGGATAAGAACTTGTTAATCGTTTCATCGATATCTAACTATTTACAAAGGAGATGTGAGTTCTTTACAGGGAATCCTAAAGCTACGGATGGAACGGTATCTTTAAGCTTCCTTATTGTCTTCGCTGTCCGAAGAGTCGAGGAGAGTCGGGTTTACTTTGGCCACTACAAGTTTGGCTTTGTATTTACTTCGACAGACCTCGTACCCTTCGGAGTATATGTGGACAATTTCGTTGTTCAGCTCGGCAGATTTCCTGTACTTTGCTTCAATCTCCTTGCGAAGCTGGTCAGTTAATGGTGGACCCAAATCCCAGAGAGCCCGGAGTTCTCGAAGTTCCTCTTCAAGCTTTTGACTATAGGCCATATACTTGGCTTCTTTAGCTTGGATATCTTTATTTTGCTTCTACAGGACTGAGTTGGATTGGGCCAGATCTTCGACCTTCTTCGTCAAAATTTCATTTTTCTTTAGAAAATCGACATTTATATCAGTGATAAATTGATGAGTGGCCCTGGACGTCTTCAAATATTCTCTGGTTTGAATAAAATCTTTCCGAAGGCATTCCTTGTTAAGGAGAGCAATTTCAAGATTGCCTCTCTCTTTCGCCATGGCAGACTTAAGTGTGGCATTCTTTCTTCAAGCGGCTTCCTCTTCGTCTTCGGCTTCTTTGTATTTGGGGCGGAGGCGTCCGAAGATAGCGTTTGCCTGCAGATGGTCAATGTTAATAAATTAACTCAAATCGATGGGCCGGCACGTAATTGGATAAGTCAAATAACAACTTACTCTAGCTTGATACTTCATCCCCTCGTCGATCAGGTCCATTATGGAGTTGTTGCTGAACCGGTGGTCATCGGTCTCACGAACGAAGGAGTTGTAGAGTTGAAATGGGAAGTTCTCATTGGATTCTAACCAGAGAGTGGGGGATCCCTTGGCTTTGGACCTAAATTCTGAAGAGCTTGTTTGTCTTTTTCGAGAAAATTTGGGTATGCGCTCTACTTGTTCTTCGGATTCTTCTTCGGAAGCAACAATTTCCATCGGGATGTCCAGTGGAGGATCGATTTCTGCAAAAGGTACTTTTGGTTCTTCAGCGGCTAAAGGAGTCATTTGGGTTTTCCACTTTTTGGCACGAAGGACTCGGATCCTTTCGTCAAGAGGCATGTCGAGGAGGCACTCATTGTAAATTTGTGAGGAGGTCGCTTGATTCGGCGAGGTTGGTTTGTCCCTTCGGGGGGAGTTGGTTCGGTGGTTTAAGCTTCAAAGGCTGAGGACTCACCAAATAGGATTTCAGTAGTCGTCGGGGAAGACGTACCCAGGTGAAATTTGTCTAGATCCCTTCGGTCAATCGACGTCGGTTTGATCAGAGACACTGTGAAAGATGATGAATAATTATTCAGAATAAGTTACTGATGGAAATTGCGAGTTATGCGATGAATTGGGTTCGGGACTTACGTTTATGGTCGTACAACCATGCTTCCTTGCTCAGAAGTTCGAAACTCCATTCCTTCATAGGAACCTTCTCCAGAAGACTCACCATCTCTATCACACGTTCATTGGAAATGTTTCCGAAGTCTGCAGAGGTACGTTCGGAAGTGGTCCAGTCTGGGATGGATGAGATTTCGGGTCCTTTGACGAAGAACCATTCCTTATGCCATTCCTCATTGTTCGAGCGAGTATCCATCAGGGGTCGCTTCTCGAACTTGGCATTAGGTTTGGGGGGTGGTTTGCTCAGCATTTTAAAGCCTCGTTCCTGAGATTTACCGGAGGTGAAGAGGGTGAAGAAGAAATTAACAGCAGGTGGAATCCCGTGTTCATGACAGAAGACGATAAATGCCAAGATGTGTATGTAGGAGTTCGGGACAAGCTGAGCAAATCCCACGCTAACGAACCTTAATAGAGTAACAACGAAGGCATGGAGGGGCAGTCGAACTCCCTTTTCGAGAAGGGTCACCGGCATGGCGGTCCAGCCTTCGGGTCACTGATACATTCGTTCATGGGGAGTTGGAGCTCTTACTAGATAGGTATCTGGAATATGGTATCAAGTTTGGATGTCACGCAACTTGATTTCTGTAACGGTAGAAGGAGTGTTGACATGTGTGACGTAATCTTCACTCTTGAAGAATTCTAAAGGAGTTGGTGGGGTATTCTTGCTAGGAGTAGCAGCCGATTTGGGGTTTGTACCTAAGGCTCCTTTGTTATGGCTTGGAGGAATGGAGACGATGGGGGTCACCGAAAGGGGAACTTCTTCGCTGGAATTCTGGGAAGGCATGAGTAACGATTTGCAGGAAGAAAGATAAATTTGGAGGAGGATAAGGGCGAGAGACGTCTAAAAATTCAAATTGACAGGTAAAACTATCAAAATTGGGGTAAGTCAGCTTTTATACTAGCAGTCCCTTCAACTTTTCACGAGGATCAAGGGCGGCTCATTTATTGTCAGCAGTGATGAGAATTTGAAAGGGTGGACTTTGGTCTTAATTGTTAACCGGATTGGGCTGCTCGATTGGGATTCCGATTTTTGTTTATGTTGTTGTTTGGGTTGTATCAGTTGGGCTCTTGATTAACCTTATCATGATTTCTTTTATCCATTACCAGGGCCATGTATACTCTTTCATTAAACATCTTGTTTAATAAAAGACTGGGAGGCAATGTTGGGCCATGATACTTTATGCATCGGGCCGGACCGAATGGGCTCATCCCTTGGGTTATATTTATTGTGCCTTGAATATGTTGGGCCGGATTGTTGGGCTGACTCATTGGACAAATAAATATCTTTATTTGGGGCCTATGGTTTATTGGGCCGAAATAGTGAGCCGAACCATTGGAGTAGTATGGTTCCACGTAGGATTTGACCGGTGATGATTATGGGGATAAACTTTGACTGTCATCTCTGCATTGTATTTAATGAGAATTGGACAGGACTTAGTCGTCTAAAGGCTGTGGACCCGAAAAAGTCAGTTGCATACAGGACAAACCGGACTTTGGAGTATATGAGGAAGGATCACACAAGCTAAAGGTAAAAACAAACAAACTGAATCATTTTCTCTCTCAAACACTAGATATTTTTCCTCCATTGTTAACCTTGTGATCGTCTGTACTGACTCTCACGCCGGGGCTATCCCCCAACGGTCAAGCCGTCAAGCTTTTGGTGATTGTCGTGTTTGCTGTGCAAGATAAAAATACGTCTTACGTGATTAGAACGTGAAAAAAGATATTTGGCGTTAACATTAAGCATAATAGTGATGAAGATTATTGTATGGGGGAGATTTATCCTCTCCACCTTTTCATGACAGACCAGTACCACCATTAAATTTGAGCTGGCCTGGTCCAAACCTCCTTTATTTTAATGCCTTTCAATTTGAAATGCATGCTTTTGTTTTCTTCTCAAAACGTTACACCCAGAGCCCCCACCCCGTCTTGCATAAAGCTGAACTCAATTCACACATAATTTCTCAATTCATTACTCTCTCCCTACACCAGAACAAAAATGAGGGGGAGGAGTAATTCTCTCTCTCTCCTCTTTCCCTTCATTTTCTCTCTCATATTCCCTGCTATTCTCTCTCGCAAAATCTCAGGGGAAAAAACAACCGTTTTTGATGTTTCAGCTTCAATTGAACGAACCAAACAAGTTCTTAAATTCGACCCACAATCTCTCGAATCCGTTTTGGAAGGAGATGAACACAAAATTGGAAGAGGGTCATTCGTTCTTTCTCTTCATCCTCGTTCTTCTCTTCACAAACCCCACCATAAGGACTATGAATCATTAACTCTTTCCCGACTCGCCCGTGACTCTGCCAGAGTCGACTCTATAACTACCAAGTTTAATTTCGCACTCGGAAACTTCAACATGTCCGATCTTAAACCGGTAGAAATCGCAATTCAGCCGGAGGATCTACAATCTCCGGTCACCTCCGGAATCAGTCAGGGTAGCGGCGAGTACTTCACCAGGCTCGGCATCGGAACTCCGGCGAAGCAGTATTACATGGTGCTCGATACCGGTAGTGACATTAATTGGCTCCAGTGCAAGCCCTGCTTCGACTGTTACCAACAATCCGACCCAGTATTCAACCCGTCCGAATCGTCTTCCTACGGTTCCCTTTCATGCAGTTCTTCACAGTGCAATTCCCTTCGAGTCTCGTCTTGCTCCAGCTCAGGCGACTCTTGCCTTTACCAAGTATTATACGGCGACGGATCGTTCACTGTCGGAAATTTGGTCAGCGAAACGGTGTCGTTTGGAAGCTCCGGCTCAATTCCTAAAGTAGCAATCGGGTGTGGTCATGATAACGAAGGATTATTCGTAGCCGCGGCTGGCTTACTCGGGCTCGGCGGCGGCTCGCTCTCGCTGCCGTCTCAAATTAAAGCCAAGTCGTTTTCGTATTGTTTAGTCGACCGAGACTCGACTACCTCATCGACTCTCGAGTTTAACTCGGCTCAGCCGGCAGACTCAGTCACCGTGCCGTTGCTCCATAACTCAAAAATTCCGATCTTTTTTTATGTCGGAGTTACCGGACTCAGTGTCGGCGGGCAATTACTTACAATCCCGCCGTCGCTCTTCGAAATCAACGAGTCCGGTGACGGGGGAATAATCGTCGACTCGGGAACCGCAATTACTCGGCTGACGACTCAGGCGTATACCTCGTTACGCGACTCGTTCAGGAAGCTGACTCAGAATTTGCCTTCGGCAGGCAGCTTCGCTCTGTTCGACACGTGTTATGATCTATCATCTATGACTAGGGTTTCTGTCCCAACAGTGGCGTTTCACTTCGCCGGTGGCAAAACGTTGCCGTTGCATGCCAAGAATTTCCTGATACCGGTTTCTTCCGGTGGCAAGTATTGTTTCGCATTTGCTCCCACCTCGGGGTCACGGTCAATCATCGGCAATGTGCAGCAGCAGGGGACACGTGTCAGTTACGATTTCGCCAATTCTGTGGTGGGATTTTCGGCTGATAAATGCTAGTTAATTAAAAAGACAAAAGTGGAAAAGACTACGAAGTAGGTTTGTTACGATTTAAATACATTTGTATCCCTGGTTGATGACTAAGGTGAATATCCAAGTGAATTACCTAAGTGTGTCGCCTATATGATTTGGCAGTTTCAAGTTTGGGCAGAAGGTATAGAGAGAGTTAGGAGAGGGATGACCGGTGAACATATTTATTGGTGTAATTAAGAGGGTGTATGGTTAGTTGGTGGAAAATAAAGTGCTGAAAATGATTTTTATTTAGGGCAGTTGTGAGTAATAAATGTGGTAATTAATTATTGAAAAAGTCTAGGGAGATCGGAATTTTCCGATCGGGGTAGTGATTGGTTAGAATTTTTTTGTTTTTTTTTTGTTTTGTACTACAAAATAATTAATGTAATTTATTGGAACTGAAATTTTTACAAAATGTAGTGATTTAGGTATCATTTGGATACACGCAAAAAACAGGGTTGTATAAATTGCATAATCCTGTTTGTTGCGTGTATCCAAAAAGACACATAAATCACTGCATTTTGTTAAAATTTTAATTTCAATAAATCACATTAATTATTTTGTAGTACAAAGCAAAAAAATAATATTTCGACCGGTAACTACCCCAGTCGAAAATCCCGGCCCCCCCACAAGTACTCTTAATTATTAGGTTGTCTTGTGTTGGTGTAGTGGCACATAGAGTAATTAGATGGAATATTAGGGGTGCTAAGTTATTGTCAATTGTGTTTTGTAAATGATAATATCTCAAATTCATCTTATAAAAAAATTATAAACTTAAATAATACCCATAATAACATGAGTATGATAATGTGAAAACATCAAATTTTTATTGTAAAAAATAATAATTCTCAAAAAAAAAATTCAAAAAAATGTAAACTTCATAATTGTACACTTTTTTTTAATGTTTATACATAAATGTAAAAATATATTTACTAGTGGTCACATGATTAATATTGGATATTGATTTTGAGAATATAATGTCATATATATATATGGACTATATGTATATACACATTATACAGTCGAGCTATAGCGACGGATTTTTTGGGCTATAGCGACGATTCACCTGTCGTCGTATCCCAAAATAGCTATAACGACGGGTGAAACCGTCACTATATCCCAAAAAATCGTTGTCATAGCCAATTGTGTACTACACAGCTGTATACATACATATATATATATATATATATATATATATATATGACTATATGTATATATACAACTGTGTAGTAAACTGTCGTCTATGACGACGTTTTTTATCGTCATCATAGACCAGAATAGCTAAAGCGACGGGTGGTGAACCGTCACTATAATCTTAAAAAATCGTCGCCGGCGACCGTACACTATACAACTTAGTATATACATTTTTTTCATATATATATATATATATATATATATATATATTATAATCATATAGTTAAATTATATTAAAAAAAGTTATTCCTTCGATTTTTAAAAGAATATCTTAAGTATATATTTTTTATACAAATTAAAAAAAATTAAGATATAAAAAAGAGAGTAAAAAAAATTCTATATTTAACCTTAAATGTACAAAATAACGAAATCTGGGAAGCTAGCAAAACTTGTGAATCACACTATATATATAAATATATGTTGATCATCATGGTATAAAAAGATGTTACAGTCATTTCAATTCGACATGACTCTTGATATGGAGCTAAGTTAAGTTAATAGAGAGGAACTTCGTGGTCAGGTTTTGCATGGGAGATGACTTTTGTCTAGTAAGTACATGAGGCTGAGCTCATAATTCATAAATTATGATTGTGATGGGCCAATAGTGTTATTATATTCATACAACTGGCTTGTACTCTCTTGTCCCCACTTGTTTTAACTAAAGTTTTATTATTATAAAACATTTTAAAAAGTTACTCCCTTCGTTCCATTATATCTGTCATTCTAAAGTATTTTTTTTTTCAAAATATTTGACGTTCTACAAAACCAAGACTATTTTGTCCATTTTTTTTCTTCTTTACCCTTCCTTCTCCATTTGCGTCTCTCCCTCTTACGTTACAATTTTAATCTCTCTTTTAGTTACTTACTGTTATCTCTCAACACCTCTTTTACAGAAATAGCCATGCATCCTCCATGGAAGCTTCTCCTTCTCTTCTTAATTATCATCCCTTCCGCCGTCCCCATCTCACGTGCCGACCTCCCCGGCACCTGGGAGCTCCTCCTCGCCAACGCCGGCACCGCTGTCACTCGCTTCACCGCTGTCACTCGCTTCTGCCGGCACCGCTGTCACTCGCTTCGCCGTCCCCATCTCACCGCTGTCACTTGCTTCAACACCGTCCTCCTCCTCCGTGACTGCTACGCCCACTCTGTGCTATTCGACCCAATTACCAATCAACGACCAGTTCTTCCTCGACGGCACACTTCTCCAAACCGACAGCTTCAAAAAAATCCGAAAATTCTCCCCTTGCAAGTCCACCGAGTTTTGTGACTGGCACGAACTCCAAGACGCTGAGTTATCAGAAGGGAGATGGTACGCCACTAATCAAATATTACCGGATGGTTCGATCGTCGTCGTGGGTGGCCGCGCTGCCAGTAGCGTGGAGTTTTATCCGCCGAGACCCGACGGCTCAATATATTACCGAACGGATTGTGGCGGAGATGAACAGATAGAAGAATAGCGACAAGATGAGGAAGAAAGAGGAATAAATAGAGAATTAAATGAGATTAAAATATTAATTAAGGTAAAATAGTAAAATTGTATTTATTCTTAATCTAAGTGAAACACTCTAGAACGACAAATATAATGGGATGGAAGGAGTACTATAGTTAAAAGCTTGATCAGTAAATGATACTATTTTCAGAGTATATATATATATACAATAAGTCTAGGGGGACATTTTTTAGTGACATTTCTAGTGATATTTTTTATTTATTTATTTTTTTAGTTTTTTTTTTGGAGTACCTACCAAAAAATGTATAGTATTTATTCCAACTAAAAATTTTATAAAAAACAGTGTTTTAGGTGTAATTTGGATACATACAAGAAACAGGGTTGTACAGACTGTACAGGCCCTTTTTCTTGTATGTATCCAAATTACACCTAAAACACTGTTTTTTATAAAAATTTCAGTTAGAATAAATATTATACATTTTTTGAGAGGTACTACAAAAAAAAACTAAAAAAAATAAAAAAATGTCGCCGGTACAATGTCGCCGTAGAAGGACTCGTATATACAACAAAATACAATTGATTTTGATTTTTTCGTTCATCCTAATAAATTATCTGGATCGTCCAAAGTTTAGGATAAATCCTACCGTCTATATAGTGCCGAAGGCACATGACACAACTAGTATATATATATACACTATATGTATACACACAGATGTGCAGTAAACAATCGTGTTATGACGACGATTTTTTTGACTATAACGACGGTTCAACAGTCACCATAGACCAAAATATCCATGGCAACCGTCGCTATAACCCAAAAAAATCGTCACCATAAGTGATTGTGCACTACACATCTGTATATATACATTTTTCCTATATATATATATATATATATATATATATATATATATATATATATATATATTCAAATAACTTGGGTCAAATCCTAAATTCAAAACAAATCTTAAATCAAATATCAAATTAGAATCGAATCAAATCCATACAAATAAATTCTTAAACTACTGGCCCAAAAGATCATGACTGGAGTTACTATTATCTAAAAGGACATGAGTGAAAGTTCTATTGTTAATAACTTAATTTCTTATATACAAATAAATTGTAATATAAATTTAGTTATATTTTTAAAATAAAATTTTTATACTTGGTAGTGCTTTGTAATTTATTTATAATATTCAATATTGTATTAATTAAATGAGACGCAAAATGAAAAATATGAACCCAATCATAATTATATATGCATATATTGATATTAAGTTGTTAGCAAATAAATTTATATTCTTTTATTAACTATTTTGAATACTTGCCCGTGCCATGCTTGATGCTTGTTAAAGAATAAATATCCAACACCAAAAACTAAATTTAATAAAATAAGAATAAAAGTTCGAATCCCCCGTCTCAATTCAATACAAATTATAAAGCTGTCCTTTCCTTCTTGTCTGTGGGTACAACCGTACAAGTAACATGTAGTTTGTCCATTTAGGATTGAAACTTTACATTTAAATTGTATGCAGAACCCTTTTACAAACTGTATTAGAAAAGGGACCTAGAACAAATTCTATATATAGTCCTGTGCACTAGCCTCCATACTAACTAAAAGAATCCACCTAAAATTTAATCTTGAAAATGTCTTAATTTAACTTAAAAAAGTCAATAATGTGGGGAGTGCCATATAGAAGACGGGAGTGGTTAGCAGGCGGGAGGGGAGGTGATCTCTCCCTGCGTGTCAACATTGTATTGTAAAATTGACCAACTTACCATGAAATTAACTTCATGGTAAACAGATTTTAAGACACTGCTCATTTTAATATCTCCATTTACCTAAAGATGTAACTGAATCAGTTCTCTCTAACCAAGATGTTCCGGGGATTTGGCAGTATTCACGAACGTTGCACTTTTATCAAAACCTTGGAGCAAAAGAATCCAAATTGCTTCTAACCCATTTTGAAATGCGAATTGTAGCTGAAAAGGTAAAACTTGGGATTCAGAATCTAGTATGAGATAGATGTTCATACTTATGCAGATAGGCAAATGTTTTACATCACCTCTTCACGTTCTTGTTTGTTGAATGAACAAAGAAAAAAGTTGATAGCATCCATTTTCCCAGCAGGTCGCCCAATGCCTACAACCATTTCAGAGTTTTCAACATTAAATTGTGTAAACCAAATTAAGGTGATTGAATGTGCTCATGAAGTTACCTATTCTTAAACGAGGAAAATCACGGCTCCCTTTAAGGTGATTGATCACACTCTTCATCCTGAAGGAAAACAATGACATCAGTTTGCAAGCATTGAAAATTTGATCATAGATTTCTTTCAGCAAGGCAATATGTAGATAGTAAATAGTTATTGAATTCCAAAAAACACTACTGATCAATAACAGGATCGTGTTCATGTAAAATTCCTTTTAAATTTTATTCTAATTTATAATTTTAGAAACGAAGGTGCTGCAACATTTCCTCTCTCTCCCCCCCCCCCCCAAAAAAAAAAAAAAACAAAAACCCATCTCAATGCAGTGGAAAATTGGGATTGGGTCCAGCACCAGCACACTTTTAGTAATTAAAATATGTTCACAAAAATGTGATCTAGTTATACATTCTCCTACAGCTATCACTAAATCAAGAGGATGTTTTTTTTTAGGTTAAGATATTTTAGCCTCATTATTTACTCGGAGAGTCCAAGAGGGAATCACTGGCGCTGTAATAACTAGAATGGTTTTGGAAAGAGGACTGGTCAAACCCCAAGACAAGCATTGAAATGCCAAAAAAATAAAATTTTGATATCTAGAAATTATTCTATGAGAAACTACATAAAATATATTTAAAAACATATAAAAAATAATTAGATATTTAACAACAAGAGCAAGTAGTACAAAATAAGGAAAAGTACCCGTTGTGACCTCCATGCCCACCTTTTGGCAATAACCTCAACTTTGCGAAAGGCAGATCTAAGTCGTCATAAATCTGTGGATAAGAGATAATGATTTAGGAGTTTAGGGATAGCTGATGTTCAATTCTATGGAGGTTGGAGAGTGAAATACTTTACCACAAGTACTTGCTTCAACGGAATCTTGTAATATGACACAATTGCTCCAACCTTTCAAATTGGCCGACAAGTTCAACAATTATTAAATTACGCCATAACATAAGTGACATCACATTAAATATTCTCTGAAGAGTTGCTTACAGACACACCGCTAGCATTCATGAAAGTTTGTGGTTTGGCAAGCATAACCGGAACATTTCCAACAAAACCTATAAAAGAAAAAGAATAACCAATTTATTCAATATAAGGGTTTCTGTAAGTACATATAACCTATAACTATAATACAAGAACATTGTAACATTCGAGAAACTCATGGCCATTTCCCAAACAAGTATTACTTTTTTCTTTTTCCCCCTCCATTATTTATTTATATTTCCCAAACAAGCATTCCTTTTTTTCCCCTCCATTATTTATTTATATTTTGATAAATAGCAAATTGCCAAACAAGTTGAATTGCAACAACCAGAAAGATCGAGCTTGTTTCAAGTGTGATGCAAAATGTCTGTTTGAATGTCAGGGGTGTGGAATTACACATTTAAATTGAGAAATTAAAAACAACTAAACCAAAAACACCTTTTCCAAACAATGATTTGAAGGAAACACTGCCCATGGAAATCCCCTCAGCTTCAGCTATAGCATCTACCATCTCAAAACCAACCTGGCATAATACAATAATAAGGCAGAGAGAGAGAGAGAGAGAGAGAGAGAGACAATGAGGGAGATTTCGCTTGTGTAAAATTACAAAGAAATGGCAATGGTAGCTTTCACATGTAAATAAAGCTTACTAATTACTACCAAAATTATTAATGCAGAATCTATTGGGAAATACATCGAGATTAATTCGGTTGAATATTACTAGAGATTTCAAAATGCAATTGTGGGTGAGAGGCATGTATTATTGGATGTTGCTTAAGTTACAAACAAGGTGGTCTGCGATCTTGATAGAGATCATTCATATTCAATCTTTGTAAAACTAGAGACCTCACAAAAGTCTTCACTTCGGAAGGGACAACAAAGCTAATAGAAATGAATGAGGAATAATAGAGTAAGTCAAACAAGAGGAGCAACTCTTATAAGGAAACGAATCAATTGGATTTAAAGAAAAGATGCACTTGACAGAGGAGGAGCCTAAATGGAACAAATCAAGCAAGATAAGTAGGGATTCCATTTCGTTGGACTCCAAATTTGTGAGATTCCAAATCTGTGATAGTTCTAGGAATTTAGATTGCAACCACGAGTGTCCATCATTTGCAACCCTAGAAGTCATAATCTACAAACATCAGGTGTGTTAGGCCATGGCTAGGCCATGTGTGATTTATTTTAGTAAATAAGTGGCAGTTATAGGCTTGCTAGTTGGTTATCCTTTTTCTAAAAATAGTTGCGTGGGTAAGATTAATAGTTTATTCACGATGCATTTTAGCATATTTTGTTTGATTTTGGTGAACAACGATGATAAACTGTAGCCCGTTATAGAAACTTGTGAACAGTAAGTCAGTAACTAAATTCGTTAATAGTGCTTCTATGGAGATTTTATGCAGCAATTTCGGGTTTACGGAGGTTAAAAAAGATGAAGTATGCTTCAAGGATAGAGCTCTGATACAAATTATTAAGGTCAAACCTAGTTTGAGCTCAGCCATTTCGAACATTGCAGTTAGGGTTAATAGAGAAATTAGGGTTTTAACAAGGAGAATATAAACTTGGAGAGAGAGAGAGCTAAAGAAATGGACTAAGCAATCCTTTTAATTCATTTAATTCATAACGATAATATTACAACTAGTCTCTTGCATAAAGACAACAAACAAGAACCAAAATATGCTAAAATGCACCGTGGATACACTATTACACAATACACATGTGCTAGCTATTTCTAGAAAAAAGATAACCAAATAACAAGCGTTACAAGCCTATACAATTTATTTACTAGCACATGACCTAATAAATTGCTCGTTCAATTTTTTTTCCTCTGTAAGTACTCCTTTAAACTTAAGCAGCCTTAGAAGCCAGACAATTGCACCTGAGGATTATCTATCGTTAGAATGTACAATATTCTATTAGAATCTAGCTATTTAGAGAAGGTAGTATTTAGCCTTGATTACAGCTCTAATTAGAGCCTTAATTATAGTTTGATTGTAACAGAATGTAGTATATATACATAATGAAATGATGAGAAGGATTTAATCTCTCATATCCACCAATTCTTTATTTTATCACAACCCTAAATATGGGTTTCAACTTGGTATCAGAGCCTGGTTCATTGGCTAGAACAGTACTGTAGCAAAGTACTCTTCATCGTACTCTTCATTGGTATTGGTACGCGATAAGTTCCAGAGTGCTTGCCTCTCTCTCCTCTTCTCATTTATAGTAGCCGTGTGTTGTTTGGTTCAGGTTTCCTCAATTTTTTCTCATATACAATGATATTATATCTATATTTCCGCTGCCAATAACTTTATTGTTTACCTTACTACCAAATAGTGTTCCTTAAGCCTTTGAATCATCTTTGTTGATATTTCCTTGGATATTTATGTTGCTTTTGTTATACCATATCATGGAAGTATCTAGTTCTACCAATAGTGGTGATCCAAGTGGTCTCACTTTTGAGAAAATATTAGCTTTTCGGACACTCTTGTTCAGTCCTAGCTTCGCTTATCATGTCCACTTAGGTATATTTCAGGCACTTAATGCTTCTTCTGGATGTACCTTTTGGATTATTGATTCAGGTACTACAGAAAATATGACTGGTTCATCCAAATTATTTACCACTTATACTCCCTGCAAAGATAAAGTGTCTCCTATCTTAGGGAGGGGCTCCGTAATTTGTACTCCCACTATACCTTTATCCTCTGTTCTTCACGTACCTTCTTTTTTTGCAAATTTATTATCTGTTCCATGTCTCACCAAGTTTCTAAATTGCTCGGTCACTTTATTTTCTTTATCTTTCTGGACTTGGTGACAGGGCTGAGGATTGACATTTGATAGTGGTAGTACAATTGGTGGCCTCTACTATCATGTTCCTCAAATTAGTCTACCTTTGGTTGAGAAAATGACTTCGACTCAGGCTCTCCAATCTATATATGACTCAAGTCTGGTCTCCCTTCATTAATGGCATTGTCGTCAGGGACATCCATCATTTAGTACTTTAGAATCTTTGTTTCCTCATTTAACTAATCAGTGAAAAAAAAATAGTTTTTTTGTGAGCCTTGTGCAATAGTTAAACACAAATGCTCAGTTTATCTTGTTATTCATAATAGCCATTTTGAACCATTTAATGTTATCCATTTTGATGTTTGGGGACCTTCTCGAGTTATTTCTCGTACTGGCCATCGCTGATTTGTTAAATTTATTGATTGTTATTCTCGTATAACTTGACTTTATCTTCTTCGTTCCAAAAATGAATTTTTTTCCTATTTTCGAGAATTTTATAAAATGATACAAACACAATTTGATATTAAGGTCAAAATTTTACATAGTGACAATGGTCATGAATATATCAATGGTGCTTTTGGTTCCTATCTTACTAACCATGGTATTATTCTTCATATTTCTTGTGTTAAAACTCCATCACAAAATGACATTGTCGAGAGAAAAAACCATCACTTACTAGAAGTTGCACGCACACTCATGTTCACCATGAAAACACCTCAATCTTTCTGGGGTGATGTTGTTCTTACTGCTACCTTTCTCATCAATCGGCTTCCTTCTAGAGTTCTCGATAATCGGAGTCCAATCTCACTTCTCAAACATTTTCATGGCCCTTCACTTTCAGCACAGATTTTTGGTTGTGTGCTTCGACCATGATAAAAATCTTACTAGGGGTAAACTTGATCCTAAATCTCTCCGTTGTGTCTTCATTGGGTACTCTCCTACACAAAAAATGTATAAATGTTTTCATCCTCCTTCTAACCGAGTTTATATTACTCGTGATATCACCTTCTAGGAATCTGAATCACTCTATCTTGCTCTCTCATCTCCTCAGGGGGAGAAATCTACTAGTGCATAGGAGTTAATGGACTATGAGCCTAGTTGAGGCATTCCTTCTGCTAACCAAGTATTCTCGAAGAGATCTCTCGTCTGTACTACCACAGCAGCCCTACTCGAATCTTAGTTCTCCAGCTTGCTCTATTGATCCTAATGGTAATAACTCAAATATCCCTACTGAAAATTGTGATATCAATCTTCCTATTGCCCTTAGGAAAGGAGTTGGATAATGTACTCAACATCCTATTTCTAACTTTGTCGCTTATGATAATTAATCTACATCCTATCGTGCCTTTGTTTCCTTTTTGTCCTCTATTTCTGTTCCTCAGGAGTGGAAGGAAGCAATCCAAGATGAAAAATGGAGGACACCTATGATAGAGGAAATGAATACTTTGAGAAAGAATGAGACATGAGAGTTGGTTCCTCTTCCCATGGGAAGAAACTGATTGAGTGCAAATGGGTGCAGACAGTGAAGCAAAAGTCCGATGGGTCGGTTGAGAGACTCAAAGTCAGACTAGTAGCAAAAGGACACACTCAAACTCGTGGAATTGATTATGAGGAGACATTCGCTCCAGTGGAAAAAATGAATTTCGTCTGCTCCATTATATCTCGTGGAACAAACTTTGGGCGGAACATCCAGTAACTTGATGTGAAAAATGCATTTTTGACCTTAAGGAGGAAGTATACATGGAAGTCCCTCTGGGCTTGCATCATCAACAACTATTGGAAAGGTATGTAAGTTACAAAAAGCTCTGTATAGGTTGAAACAGTCCCCTAGAGCATGGTTTGGCACGTTCTATAAAGCCATTATGAGATTTGGGTACAAGCAAAGTCGAGCATATCACACTATGTTCGTCAAACGTGGAAATGAAAAGATTACCATTCTCATTGTATATGTTGACGACATTGTAGTAACTAGAAATAATGAAGAAGAGATGATTAATCTCAAGACAAAACTTGCCAATGAATACCTTGATCCCTTGAAATATCTTCTTGGCATATAAGTTGCAAGATCTTCTAGTGACATCTTCCTGTCCCAACGGAAGTATGTACTTGATCTGTTAACAGAGACAGAGACGGGCATGTTAGGATACAAATCAACTGACTTTCCCATTGAGGTTAATCATCATCTTATAGGTGGCATAGGACCTACTGTTGATAAGGAGAGATATCAACGATTAGTAAGAAGACTTATTTACCTCTCCCACATTAGACTTGATATTTCCTATTCTGTGGGAGTAGTAAGTCAATATATGCATGATCCACGGGATTGTCGCATGGAAGCTGTCTATGGAATACTGAGATATCTAAAATATGCTCCTAAAAAGGGAATATTCTCACATCATAGCCATATGAGAATTGAAGCTTTTACCAATGCAGATTGGGCTGGGTATATTGATGACCGTTGTTCCACATCTGGATATTGTTCATTTATAGGCGGCAACCTTGTTACTTGGCGCAGAAAAAAACAATCGGTTGTGACTAGATCTAGTGTTGAAACCGAATATCGACCTATTGCCTTGGGCGTGTGTGAATTAATGTGGTTGTGAACATTGTTAGAAGACTTGGGAATCATAACTAATGAGCCAATAACATTGTTTTGTGACAATAAAGCAGCCATCAGTATTGTAAATGATCCGGTACAACATGATAGACGAAGCACATTGAGATTGACAGACATTTCATCAAAGAAAAGTTAACTAGTGGTTTCATTTGCATACTTTTTGTCAAGACAAATCATCAACTTGCTGATATCTTGACCAAAGGTCTCAGTAGTACAACATTTCATCCCTTATGTTTCAAGTTAGGATTGCAAGACATCCACACACCAACTTGAGGGGGAGTGTTAGAATGTAGAATATTCTGTAAATATGTTAGAATATTATTAGAATCTAGCTATTTAGGGAAGGTAGTATTTAGCCTTGATTACAACTCTAATTAGAGCCTTAATTGTAGTTTGATTGTAACAAAATGTAGTATATATACAATGAAATGATGAGAAAGATTTAACCACTCCTATTCACCAATTTATTTGTTTTCTCACAACCATAAATATGGGTTTCAACTTCTATATTTCCCCAGTTAAAGACTATAGCTATTACATTAACAACTTTAGCTCAGAAAGCTTCAACCTCCCCAAACAATTCTTCTGGAAAGTGGTTTTATTACTCTGCAGTATTGTGCTCCCATCTCTTAGAAGCTGTTATGATAACATCTAGTCAAAAGACTCAAGACTTTAAGTGCATATGAGCCCCTCTTTATTGTGCATGATTAGCAAAAGAGAAGAAATTATTTTGTTAGGGGCTTTGCTGTGGGATGAAAGGAAGTTAAAGTCTACCACCTAGAGTTCACTAATAAAAGACTCTGTGGTTTCAAAACTAACTGTTTTAAGATTACTTTAATTCTGATGTGCCTCTTAAGCAATCACCTTTATTCTTCTCGCTCTATTAATATCCGGAAGTGATTAACTCTATACACAAGATTGCGAGATAAATCCTTTGAATGTGGTTGCAGCAGACGATACACATAACCATTTAGCAGGGTGATTTCTTTTGTCAGTCAAGGGTGGGTCTGGAATTTAGTCTCCAAAAAGTAAGTATTCTTTGATGAAAAATGGTTGTACTGTACTTTTGATGCCTCTATTCTCATTAACACAAGGTGATTCAAGGAAACTACAAACTCTTTGGAGGAAAGACTGTTTTCCTAATCTTTAGGAATTTGATTAAGGAGGAAAGCTAGAATTTTAACAAAAAAAAAAAACGAAACGAAACAAAACAGTTGTTTTCAAATTCAGAGTTTAACAGCAACCTATACTACATATATGTTTCCAAAGGTAGCATTAAAGATAATGAATACTCCCTCAGTTCCAAAATAAGATCAAGTTTGAGTTTTTAATGTCAATTTGAAATAATTCAAATACAAAATTGATGTGATTCATGGGAACAAAATAGTTTACCATATTCATTCTCTAAAATTTAAATATCTCATACCAATTTCAAATTTGAAATTATCATAAATTGACTTCAAAAAATGAATATTGATCATACGTACTACAATTATATATATAGAGAGAGTGAGAGAAAGTTGTACGGACGTTGTGGCGAGTGCCATTAAACATCTTGCCAGGATTTCCGAGGCCGATGATGAGCCATGGCTGCGGCTTAGGCTTCTCCATCGGCGGCTCCATTACCTCATCATCCGCCGCCGTAGAAGAGGTGGGTATAGAGGCGGTAGTGGTGGTGGAATTGAATTTATGCGACATCGCTTTAAAGTTCTTCCACTTTCTGCTCCCCAAATGGGAAGAACACAGGGATTTTGGGGAGAGAAAGCGGCAATCGACAGAAATTGCAGCCACCATATTCATAATGAATCAAATTGTAGAAAGCTTCTTGTTCCTGGGAAATTGGATTTTGGATAAAGAACGGCGTCGTTTAAAAGTGTGCGGAAAGTTCTTAAAATTTAAATTTTAAAATAAAAGTAAAACGCCGTTGCCGGGGATCGAACCCGGGTCACCCGCGTGACAGGCGGGAATACTTACCACTATACTACAACGACATCCTTGACTAAATGGTTGACGTGTTTATATTCGTAATATAAATACAGTATTTTCAATTTATAGCTAAATATTGGACTATTTGTATATTGTCTAACCAGAGATAAATCTAAGAGGAGGTTAGTTATATATTGTTTCTTTTGGCACAAAAATGAAATCAAATGAAGAAAGTGTGTATACTTCTTTATCTTCGCGAATAAATTATTTTTATGCTACGTTTGGACGGATGTAATGGAATAAAGGAATATATATATATATAATGAATAAAGGAAATAGAACGAGATGAAAAATAATGTATTTGGCGATCATTTTGGCAGGTAAAACATTTAGATGAAATACAAATTCATTCAATTCTCTTGATTTTTAATTCATTCCATGTTGGAGGTAGTGGAATAAAATATATTTCAATATAATGAATATATTTGATAATTATGTTATCTTATCTCATTATCTACTACAACTAACAATCAAACATGCACTTGAGATACTAAAAACCATTTTTTTTCCCGTCTATTCAAGCATACATTATAGATTTTTTTGCTAAGTTCAGCTAAAATCTTAACATTCCTGCCTTGGGCAGGAATGGATTCCAAGGCTTCTTGGACCCAAAGTCTTATGAATAGTTGTTTTACTATTGAGCCAAGGGGGACTTGGTACGTTATTACAATATTGAACATTATTATCAACTAAATATGCATTTGAGATATTAAAAAATTATTGAATTTATTTTTTCAATTTGTTGGGATGCGATTATTTGGGTCTAGCCATGGTGCAACTCAGTCTATTTAATGGTCCGGATATGGTGATGGCCCATATGTATTTATTATGACAGTGCAAGAGTCTTTATTAAAATATGATTGTATTCTTTTATTTGGAGGGATAAGGAATCCTTCTTCTGGTTGGATGCGGGTGGAAGTGACTTATATATATACGGCTACAAGCTAGGGTTTGGGGGGAGAATAGGAGAACAGAATATCATAAGGCACAAAAGATACAATACAAATACACAACTTGTACTCCCAATATTATTAAAGTGGATTACTCTCTCTCTCTCTCCATGGTTTTTTCCCAATTGGGTTTCTACGTAAATCTTGTGTTCATACTTTATATCTTTTTATTTATGTTTATGTGAGTGTATTTAGTGAGTTTGATTTTACAACAATTACTCCATCAACCGTTGGCGCGATTTTGGCCTGTCCTTTTGGGTGATTTCGTCAGGCGTACAAAATCAGGCGTTAACATTGGCGCCATCTGTGGGAACGTTTTTATACTATTATTTTTTAATCACCAATTACCGAGATATAATGAAGACGATGCAATTATTTGAAGTATTTGGATCCGGATCACGTGCAGAACCATCACTAATTCAACTAAAGCTAAGTCTTTTGTCTCTTTCTTTATTATTTTTGGCGAGCATGAGCAGACATTCAAGTACACCCCAGAATTCTTGATAGCCACCCAGTTGGACTTTTGGCGGCTCTCCCGTGACAATTGGGCAACAATCCACTTCGGGCAACAACAATCCTCTTCGAATAATTAGAGTTCGCCTCGGACTATATCACATCGGCTTCATCATATCTTCAGCTGTCTACATATGGGGATAAAAGGTCGGATGACGGTATAAGGTCGGGTAAACTTCCTTCGGGACGGACCGTCGTCCTCCCGAATGGATTATTTCCTTCGGGACGGACCGACGTCCTCTCGAACGGATAACTTCCTTCGGGACGGACCATCGTCCTCCCGAACGGATTACTTCATTCGGGACGATCCATCGTCCTCTCGATCGGACAATATCCTTCGGGATGGACCAACGTCCTCTTAAATGTTCAAAATAAACATTTATACAGTTCTTTGGAATGAATACGTTTAGTTCTTCGGAATGAACTTTATAATTGGTGTTCGGTAGTGATAAGGTTGGTTCAGTTGTGATAAGGTTGGTTCTTTATATCTTTAGTAGTGATAAGGTTGGTTCGGTTGGTATAAGGTTGGTTCTTTATATCTTCGGTAGTGGATTACTCTCTCTCTCCGTGGTTTTTTCCCAATTGAGTTTCCACGTAAATCTTGTGTTCATACTTTATATCTTTTATTTATGTTTATGTGAGTGTATTTAGTGAGTTTGATTTCACAACAATTACTCCATCAACCGTTGGCGCGATTTTGGCCTGTCCTTTTGGGTGATTTTGTCAGGCGTACAAAATCAGGCGTTAACACAATTTATTCTTTGAATCGAAACACAACACAAGTGTTAGAGGTGTCCAATGGAATAGTTGCAATTTGCAAAGCATGGATTTATTTGTCATAATAAACTTGGAAGAAACTTTATACTGAACCATATCAAACAACCGAGCCTTGCCTTCTCTGCCAATGTCATTTTTTTTAGCACCATGTAAACAATCATTATATTTATAGACAAATATACAAGAAAAATATATTTTTAAATTTTATAAATGAGTATTTTGTGTTAAAAAGACTTAGTTGATTAGGTAGTGTTTAAAGTATGCATAACAGTTTCCCCAATAAACTCTCTATTCTTAACTTTGAAGAATATATCAACAAATTATTATTCAACAGTTTTTTATCCTTATTTAAATCTCTATTTAAGATTATACTCCTCTGGGTGAGGGAGTCAAAATACCGTTCTTTATGTATGCAAAATGACATTTCACACACTCATTTAAGTAGACACGTCAGTTTTAGAAAGGGGTAAGGGAATTCAGTGCCATTTGCAACATCGCGAATCTTGTCTTCTCCAGAGCTTCTTCAACTAATGATTTTCTTGTCCAAAATTATTTCGACGGTATTCTTCACCGACTGTCCTCTTCATCGACCGTCTTCTTCTCCAAAGTCTCATTTGCGGCATCTCGAATCATTTAATTCAAAGGTATTTTGCAGAAAAACAAAATCTTGGCCTGATTCCAATTTCGATCTTCTTTTTTTGTTTGATTTTGACCTTTGTTTATTTCGGGATTTCGAACTTTGTTTGTCTCATGATTTTGACTATTGAAACTTTCAAATTTTAACTTTTAAATTTCAAATTTTATTATTTAAAAAATCAATATAAGGAACCTGTTGGGTACGTAGTGAAAAAAATTAAATCTCTATCTTGTAGAATGACTCAATAACATTGAAAGTAGGGATAGATATAATGAAACTATTGAAAATGCTCTTATATTAATGATTTGATAATCAACTAACGACAATGTTTAATTAAATGTACAATGGTTGTCAGGGGCTGAATCTAGGAATTTTTTTGAGTAGGAGCGAATTTTAAGTAATTTTTTTGTTGAAGTTAATTAAATAAAGAAACTTGAACTAATCATAATAATGTTTACAAATTGAGCATAATCATAATAATGTTTATACAATAAGGCAAAATCATTGTAAGCTATCACAATAAAAGACAAAACTACTCAACTAAAATAATCATATTTTTAATTGAAAATCAAACAACCCAAAAATAAAAACTAAATCAGACCAAACAAACAGTAACCACAGTAAACCAAATCAATAACAAAAAAAAATAGTCAAACTTGAATCAAGTAATCCCTCACAATTCACAGGCTGATGAACATTCAAAACCAAAAACTATACAAAAAATACTTATAAGAATTCACCAAGCCTTAAAATTAAGAATGTTTTTATACTTGTATTCAAAATTTGTTTATGAAATGTTTTTCCCACCCAAATTAAACTGTCACTTATCTGCCCTCTTAAATTTATTAATTTACATATTTGTCCTACCCTTATACATATTAAAAAAAATCTAGCAAAGACAGGTGCCTATACGGTCCCTTATATGTATCTGCCAGTGATGGTTGTTAATTATGCATGCTGCATTGATTTCTTATTCAATCCTCAATTAGGGTTTAATTAGTTGGCGCTGAATCACTATGCAAAGTCAAATGATTAATTTTTAATCATCAAGCATATCCAACTCTATTGCTAATCAACATGAGGTCCACCCAGCATAAACTAATAACCAACTAGGAGTTATTTAATAGTTATTCAATAATTCAGAAAAGTGGAAAATTGCTTATTATTGTACATGATATTTCAAAGTTCGCTTCCAAGTCGATCATTATATGTAACACTGAATTAAAGAGTTTGTGGAAAACTGAAGGTGTAAGATCCATTCAATAAACTTAAAATAACAAGTAAAAAGATAAAAGTAGAGTTGTAAATGAATATGTCTGTGAAACCGGTTCCATTCGACTCGACTCGAGCTCGTTAAATGAGTTGAGTTCAAACAAGCTTTTTTATCTATTAAAACTCGAATAAGCTGTTTTTTCAGTTTAGTTAAATGAGCCGAGTTTGAACATAGCGGCTCGGCTTATTTATAATATTAGATAAAAAGGAAAAATAAAAGAGAACAAATAAGGATATAGAATTAAAAAATACAATAAAAACAAGAAATAAATTGTGTAAAAGATCAAACTCTATCTATAATTGAACCAATTCAAGGTCAGCCTTCCTGTTTTCTACTACCATGTATGATCATCTCATCATGTTCACAATGTCAACACAAACCAAGTCTTTGAAGGTGATTCTCCCATTTCTTATATAATCCAATGGCCTCAACTTGTGATTTCATTTTCTTTTGATGGTATAACAATGATGTATGATGTATTTAATTGCCCTACTTGTGTATTAATATCATAAATCACACAATAGTCTTTTGATTATTTCTTTTTTCCATTTCTTTTATCTCTCAATTTTTGTTTTTGTCTAACAATCAGAGGCGGAACTGGGGGGGGGTCATCTGGTAGGGAGGCGTCCCAGGCGGAATGGGGGGGGGGCAGGGGGGTGGTTGGGGGGCAGCCGGCGGTGCTCCGGTCGTCTTCCAACTTCTTCTTCTTCGACTGCAGAGTCTGCAAAACAAGTTTTTTTTATAATAACATGAAACGACGTCGTTTCATTAAAAAAATTAAAATTTATTTTTATTTTTATTAGGGCTTCACTCTTCACTCTTCAGACTCTCTTACTCCTCTTCTTCTTTTCCCTCTTCCGTAGTTTCGTGGCTTCCGCCTCCACTGCCTCCACTTGCTCAGTTGCTCCTGTCTCTGCCGGCTGCTTTGAACTTAAAATCAAGAGCTGAGCAAGAAACTCAAATCAAAGGTAATGAATGATATATTTATTCTCAGTTCAATTTTGGTAATCATATACATAAACAAATTGGTGTGATACTTTATGTTATTTGGATGTTGTAATTATTTGAAGGATTAAGGACTGATTTCAAACTAAAATCTGGGTTTGTTCATGATTAATTGTGACGCCCCCAAAATAGGTATACAACACCCATTCTGAGTCACCAAATACATGGTACAGAAAGCAAACTACAACTTCAATAATACAATTGTCGTGCAAAATATGATAACACATACTGTGAGTTTAAATACAAATATTGTCTTCTAGACAATATCCACACTCAAATAAGTCTTCATTACAATTATTCAAACACTATTTTACAGAAATAGTGAGGACTGCTAAAACATCTTTCTAGAATCATCACTCCATACCCCGACTAGATCCTGCTATTTCTCACCTCCTGAGAAGAAAAATGGAACAAAAAAAAAGGGTGAGCTCAACTAGCCCAGTAAAGAATGTTATGACTAAGATAATATACAACAAATTATCATTAGTATTCAACAGGAAAAAATCTGATAGAATATAATCGACAACAAGTTTTAGATCAACAACTGCAGCGGAAACAACAAACCATTAGAAGAGTCAAGTAGAGAATGAATTCTACTATCTTCTAAGATTTAAAAGTCCATCATCAATATTTTATTCCTGTAACATCAATTAATAATCATCTTTATCCAAATATTCATCTTTGCACTACAGGCCAAAGATATTCATTTGTATCACCTGTCAGTCATGTTCATCTCAACACCTGTTCATCTTTGCACTACATGCCAAAGATATTCATCAAGTAATCATACATCTTCGCACTACAGGCCAAAGATATTCAGTAATATCATCATTTAGGACTGAGGATGATGAAAAATATCTTAAAGAAAACGAATCCAGTGAGACAGGAGGACAAATAGTAGGGATTCGTATAACAGTTTATCCAAGATCAATAATACTTTATAATAATCAATTGTGAAGCATAATTTAAAAATAAAGATCAAAACATAGATACAATCAAAGATAGTAACTATAATAGACATCTTGGACAAAAAGGGAAATTTTTTATTTTTCGGTTAATAGTGTCGTATTCGTGAATAGTACCGTATACGTGAATAGTACCGTATACGTGAATAGTAATGTAAGACCCCAACTTTTATAAATAAAGATGAATTTTCTATAAATATCATTTTTGAATATTATGGAGTTAATTTGATATAATGTTATAGTTGTGGGTAATATTTATAAATTTTGCAAAGTACGCAAGTTGTTATATAATATTCGATTGGTCGGGGAATATTCGTTTTAACAGGGAATATTCGTACAACGACACAATCATTGGTGGACCCCACAACGGAATTATTGTCGGATTGAGAAAACGACAAAAATATTTTATTAAAAATAACGGCGGAAGTTTTACCATTGTTACTGTTGAACTACTCGGTAGTAAAAGTACAGTAATACGTGTGGTGGCATAGTAGCACACGGTATTGATTATTAATGCTTATGTGAGAAGTCACTCAGTTTGATTCAATTATTGTCAGTTAATAATATGAATTATTTAGTGATAATGACGTTTTGTTTTATTCGTATTATTAATGTAATAAAACAGAAACATCTTTTTATATAAAACATAATACTTTATTAAAGTTATTCTATAAATAGAATATATTATATTTTATTTAAAATATTTTTCTTTAAATATGGACCGTCAGATTAAAGTAATCAATCTGGACCGTTCATGGATTAGTTACTATGCATTCTATTTTTCTATAAATAGCAGCTCATTCCTTCATTATTTCTTACGAATTCACTGAACTCTAGAGAGAGAAACTATAGAGAGAGAGAAGAAGAGTATTCTGCTACTTAACCATTTCCTTGTTTCAGCTCGTCTTTAAAACGGTAAGGGGTGTTATTCTTTCTTATTCATGAAGAGAACTGTTGTTATTCCATTTCTTATTATTCTGTTGGAATAACCTGTATACGCGGATCTACCCTATACTTGGTGACATTCTTCTATTATTCTGTTGGAACATCCTGTCTGTGTGTTTTACACCGAACCTGGTTCCATTTTTATTATTATTCTGTTGGAACATCATGTCTGTGTGTTTTACACCGGACCTGGTTCCGTTTTTATTATTATTCTGTTGGAACATCCTGTCTGTGTGTTTTACACCGGACCTGGTTCCGTCTTGTTATTATTCTGTTGGAACATCCTGTTTGTGTGTTTACGCCGGACCTGGTTCCATTATTTATTATTCTGTTGGAATAACCTGTCTGTGCGGTCTATCGCATGCATGGTGATTTCTTTTGTTATTCCATTCTTTATTATACCCAGTTGGTTAAGTTTTGACTTCTATACTCCATGAAATTTGTGGAATATCCTTGATAATTGCGTTTCATCCAGTATCTTTTCATGAAAATATTCTTCTAAGTATTCTTGAATTTTACTCCACAAAGCAGTATCATGTTGACAATTTGGACGTTGTTAATTCTTGGATAAATTAATTCTTGAACTTGTTTTATTGAATTCTTATATCATTGTCATCATCCTCATGTTTATAAAATGTTGAAAGTCATCTGTGGCCTGTAGTGCATAGATGGACTTGGTATGATTATGACCAGGGATTATTCGGTATAATCATGACCGTAATGTTACAAATGATGTGGTAAAAGTCCTCATTGGCCCGTAGTGCATTGATGGACAGTTGTTGGCATGATCATGACCATTAATGAATACACGAATATCCTTGGCCGTAGTGCAGGGGTGATTCGATGATGTGGATTATTTTATTAAGCTGAGTCCCAGCGATAACAGTGTTGAAAAACCTTTTAAATCATAAAAGATAGTAGAGTTTATTTTCTACTTGACTCTTTTAATGGATTGCTTGTTCCGCTGCAGTTAAACTTGATGTCTATTATATTTTATCAGTTTAACATTGTTGAAGGCTAATGATAATTTATTCTGCATTATCTTAGTCATAATATTTCTTACTGGGCTAGTTGAGCTCACCCTTTCTTTCACTGTTCTCTTCAGGAAATGAGAACGTAGCTGGGGCAAGTCGGGGAACGAAGTGATGGTTCGAATGATAGTATTAGTTAGTAGTCCTCACTATTCTATGTAATAGTGTGTTAATAAATGTAATGAGGACTCCTTTTGAGTATGAATACTCTCTAGAAGATAATATTTGTATTCAAACTCACAGTTTATGTTTTGTCGTATTGTACACGACAGTTGTATTAGTAAGTTGTATTTGTATTCTGTACTTGTATCTGACGACCCAAGATGGGTGATGTATACCTAATTTTGGGGGCGTCACAGTTGGTATCAGAGCTTAGGGATATGATCCCTGGCTAAGATGTGAGAATAGAACTAGGAGGGGAGAGACGGGGAATTCCTTCGCTAGTATGACCTACCTAAGTTTATTTGCATGGTATTTAATTGGTCGGTCATAATATAAGGATAATATATGACATATCAATTAACTTTTATTTTGTGGCAGTATCTGAAAATGGCATCTGAGAATGTTGAGAATAGCAATGGAGCACAGGCGATTATTGATTCACCACATATCAATAATCAGGATAATGTTCATCAGGAAGGTGACAATCCTCATGCAAACAACAACACTGACCAGATGATGAATGATGGAATGTTCAGAGGTTTTATGCAATTCATGCAACAACAGGTGAAAGCGGCTCCTGTCCACAACGTAGGTGGAAATACTGGAAACTCTCAGGCGGTCACCGCTAAACAGTTTAAGGAGCTGGGACCACCGGAGTTTAAGGGAGAACCCAAACCACTTGTAGCTGAAACATGGATAAAGCAGATCACCAAGATATTTGATGTCTTGGGTTGCTCCGAGGAGCAAAAGGTTCCCTTTGCCGCCTTTATGTTGCGAGGAGAGGCAGATTACTGGTGGGAATCGATAAAGCGTACTCAACCTGCCGCACTGAAGATGTCTTGGGAGAAGTTCCAAGAGCTGTTTAACGACAAATACTTTCCCGAGAGTATTCGTCACATGAAGGAGGTGGAGTTCATCAAATTGGAGCAGAATAATATGACCGTGTCGCAGTACGAGGCAAAATTTGCGGAGTTATCCCGGTTTGCGTCCCACCTGGTGGATAATGAAGAAAGAATGACGCGGATGTTTTTAAGAGGTTTGAAGCCGGAGATACGTCAACATCTTGTTTCTCATAAACTGTGTTTGTATTCAGATGTTGTAAATAGGGCTCAGTTGGTGGAGCGCGATAACGAGACAACGCAACCAAAAGAGAGCAGCCGGCAAAATGATAATACCAGTGAAAGCAGTCATCGAAGCGGTGACAACAAGCGTGGAGGGAATCAACAGGCCAGAAATGGTAACCACTTCGGTGGTAATCAGGGCCAAAACAATAAGAATGGACATTTCAAGAAGAGGAGATTCAACAATGATGGAAAGACGTCAGCACCAGCACCTGTCGTTAAGGAAGGAGAACGACCACCTATCATATGTTTCAAATGCGGAGGGGAGGGGCACATCAGTCCAAACTGCGCGATGCCGTCCAAAGCATGTTATAATTGTGGAAGAGAAGGTCATTTAGCCCGATTTTGTCGTTTACCGAAGACAAATTCAGCTAGGATGGAGGCACCAAAGGCCGTCCCAGAAAAGTCAAAACCGGTTGTGCAAGGGAGAGCGTTTGTTGTGAACTCCCAGAGAGCAAGGAACCCGAATGAGGTCATCACGGGTAAGCTTATCATAAACTCTAACGAAGTCTATACTTTATTTGATACCGGTTCTACCCATTCTTTTATTTCTCCTACTTGCGCTCATCGATTAAATTTGATTCCGGAGAAATTAGACTTTGACTTAGCAGTTGAAACTCCATTGGGAGAAACCTTCATTACATCCACGGTTTATAAGTCTTGTTTGGTTCAAGTTGGTACCCACACATTACCTGTCGATCTTATTTCATTAAAAATACTTGCATTTGACGTGATTCTAGGGATTGATTGGTTAACTACTCATCATGCAAAAATTGATTGTTTTCGTAAGGTTGTTAGCTTTCATATTCCTAATCGACCTATTATGCGAATTCAAGCAACCAAACCATTAAAATCAATCGCTGTCATCTCAAGCCATAAAGCTATTCGTTTATTGAAAAACGGATGTCAAGCTTTCTTAGCTCATGTCACAGATCTAAACAAAAATACGTCAGCTTTGAATGATATTTCTGTTGTTAATAAATTTCCTGACGTATTTCCCGAAGAACTTCCTGGCCTACCCCCAGAGCGTGAAATTGAATTTTGTATCGACCTTGAACCCGGTACAAAACCCATTTCCAAAGCCCCATATCGAATGGCTCCTATTGAACTTCAGGAGTTAAAGACCCAACTGCAGGAATTGTTAGACATTGGTTTTATTCGTCCTAGTACTTCTCCTTGGGGTGCTCCTGTTCTGTTCGTGAAGAAGAAAGATGGAAGTATGCGACTTTGTATTGATTATCGGGAGTTGAATCATGTCACCATCAAAAATAGGTACCCATTGCCACGTATTGATGACCTGTTTGACCAGTTGCAAGGAGCACAATTCTTTTCAAAGATCGATCTTCGTTCTGGATATCATCAGCTGAAGGTTAGAACTGAGGATATTCCAAAGACTGCCTTCAGAACTCGGTATGGGCATTATGAATTCTTAGTTATGTCTTTTGGATTGACTAATGCTCCTGCTGCCTTCATGGATATGATGAACAGGGTATTCAAGGAATATTTGGATCACTTTGTGGTCGTCTTTATCGATGACATCCTTGTTTATTCCAAAAGCCGTGAAGATCATGAGCAACACTTGAGGTTGGTACTCCAAAAGCTTCGTGAATACAAACTTTATGCCAAGTTGAAGAAATGCGAGTTCTGGCTGGAAGAGGTAGCATTCCTTGGGCACGTAGTATCAAGTCGTGGAATATCGGTTGACCCGGCAAAGATTGAAGCTATTCAAAGCTGGGAGCAACCTAAATCAGTGACCGAGGTACGTAGCTTTCTTGGTTTAGCTGGTTATTATCGGAGATTCGTGGAAGGATTTTCTCGAATCGCTACTCCATTAACTCAGCTGACTCGGAAAGATACAAAGTTCGGTTGGAGCGAAGAATGTGAGCAGAGTTTTCAAGAACTCAAGAGGAGACTCATTTCAGCACCTGTTCTAACAATACCATCTGGCTCGGAGGGATTTGTCATCTACAGTGATGCTTCGAGCAAAGGGTTGGGATGCGTTCTCATGCAACATGGAAAAGTCATAGCCTATGCATCAAGACAACTCAAGGAATATGAGAGGAATTATCCTACTCATGATCTAGAGTTGGCAGCTGTTGTCTTTGCACTTAAAATTTGGAGGCATTACTTGTATGGGGAGAAGGTGGAGATCTTTACGGATCATAAAAGCCTCAAATATTTCTTCACTCAAAAGGAACTCAACATGCGACAACGACGTTGGCTTGAACTGTTGAAAGATTATGATCATACCATTCAATATCATCCTGGAAAAGCGAACGTGGTAGCTGACGCATTGAGTAGAAGATCATATGCAAGTACGAGTGCGATATTGTCAACACAAAGGCCCATTTTGTGTGATTTGCAAAGGATGGAGATAGAGTTAAAGACTCCAGGGACCCATGTGATGATGGCGAATATACGAGTAGAACCGACTTTAATCGATAAAGTTAAAGCTGCTCAAGCTACAGACCTGGAGCTGATGCGTATGAGGAAGAAAGTGCAAGAAGGTGCTATGCCGGAAGCAAGAATCGATGAAGAAGGAATACTTCGAGTCAACTCCAGACTTTGTGTTCCTAACAACCCTGATTTAAAGTATGAAATCATGATGGAGGCGCACAACACACCGTTTGCAATCCATCCTGGAAGTACCAAAATGTATCATGATCTTCGTCATACATTTTGGTGGAGCAATATGAAGAGAGAGATAGCGTTGTTTATCTCAAGGTGTCTAACTTGTCAACGAGTCAAAGCGGAGCATCAAGTACCAAAAGGTCCATTGCAACCACTTGAAATTCCAGAATGGAAGTGGGAGCACATTACCATGGATTTCGTTACCGGTCTTCCTAGGGTTTCTCAAGGTATTGATGCGATTTGGGTCATTGTTGATAGATTGACCAAGTCTGCTCATTTCTTACCGATACGAGAAACTTATACACTTGAACGTCTTGCTCGTATGTACATAAACGAGATTGTAAGACTGCATGGTATGCCAGTATCCATAGTTTCTGACCGAGACCCAAGATTCACTTCACGATTTTGGGTTAGTTTACAAAAAGCTATGGGCACGGATTTACGATTTAGTTCAGCATATCATCCTCAGACGGACGGACAATCAGAGAGGACTATTCAAACTCTTGAAGATCTATTAAGACTCTGTGTCTTTGACTTCAAGGGAAGTTGGGACAAGTTCTTACCATTGGTGGAGTTTTCCTACAACAACAGTTATCAAGCAAGTATTGGCATGGCTCCATTCGAAGCATTGTATGGAAGAAAATGTCGTTCTCCAGTATGCTGGGATGAGGTGGGTGAAGCAACGTTGTTGGGACCGGAGTTGGTACGTATGACTACAGAAAAGATTCAAACGATCCGACAACGTATAAAAACCTCACAAGATCGACAAAAGAGTTATGCTGATCTTCATCGAAAGGACGTGGAATTTGATGTAGGAGATCATGTGTTCTTACGTGTTGCTCCATGGAAAGGAGTTACGAGATTTGGAAAGAGAGGAAAGCTCAATCCTCGATTCATCGGTCCATTTTTAATCCTCGATCGAGTAGGAACTGTGGCTTATAGACTCGCTTTACCGCCAAGTATGTCTCGTGTTCATAACGTTTTTCACATATCCATGTTACGCAAATATGTGGAAGACCCGAACCACATTATTGAGTTAGAACCGGACGAAATAGCGGAGAATTTGACGTATGAAGAAGTTCCTGTTCAAATCTTGGATAAGAAGGAACATATTCTACGCTCCAAGGTTATACCTCAAGTCAAAGTTTTGTGGAGAAACCACGATGTTGAGGAAATGACTTGGGAGTTAGAATCTGAAATGAAATCAAGGTATCCTTATCTCTTCGACATACCAGGTACGTACCCTAATTTCGAGGGCGAAATTTCATAAGAAGGGGAGGTTGTAAGACCCCAACTTTTATAAATAAAGATGAATTTTCTATAAATATCATTTTTGAATATTATGGAGTTAATTTGATATAATGTTATAGTTGTGGGTAATATTTATAAATTTTGCAAAGTACGCAAGTTGTTATATAATATTCGATTGGTCGGGGAATATTCGTTTTAACAGGAAATATTCGTACAACGACACAATCATTGGTGGACCCCACAACGGAATTATTGTCGGATTGAGAAAACGACAAAAATATTTTATTAAAAATAACGGCGGAAGTTTTACCATTGTTACTGTTGAACTACTCGGTAGTAAAAGTACAGTAATACGTGTGGTTGCATAGTAGCACACGGTATTGATTATTAATGCTTATGTGAGAAGTCACTCAGTTTGATTCAATTATTGTCAGTTAATAATATGAATTATTTAGTGATAATGACGTTTTGTTTTATTCGTATTATTAACGTAATAAAACAGAAACATCTTTTTATATAAAATAGAATACTTTATTAAAGTTATTCTATAAATAGAATATATTATATTTTATTTAAAAGATTTTTCTTTAAATGTGGACCGTCAGATTAAAGTAATCAATCTGGACCGTTCATGGATTAGTTACTATGCATTCTATTTTTCTATAAATAGCAGCTCATTCCTTCATTATTTCTTACGAATTCACTGAACTCTAGAGAGAGAAACTATAGAGAGAGAGAAGAAGAGTATTCTGCTACTTAACTACTTCCTTATTTCAGCTCGTCTTTAAAACGGTAAGGGGTGTTATTCTTTCTTATTCATGAAGAGAACTGTTGTTATTCCATTTCTTATTATTCTGTTGGAATAACCTGTATACGCGGATCTACCCTATACTTGGTGACATTCTTCTATTATTCTGTTGGAACATCCTGTCTGTGTGTTTTACACCGGACCTGGTTCCGTTTTTATTATTATTCTGTTGGAACATCCTGTCTGTGTGTTTTACACCGGACCTGGTTCCGTTTTTATTATTATTCTGTTGGAACATCCTGTCTGTGTGTTTTACACCTGACCTGGTTCCGTCTTATTATTATTCTGTTGGAACATCCTGTCTGTGTGTTTACGCCGGACCTGGTTCCATTATTTATTATTCTGTTGGAATAACCTATGTAAGACCCCAAATTATTAATAAATGAAATTTAATTCCTCTATTTATTATTTTGAAATAGTAAGGGTTGATTTGATTAATGTGGTTAGTTATGGGTAAAATGCGCAAATATTTTAAATAAGCAAGTGGTCCTAAAATATTCATTATTGTCGGAGAATATTTGTTTGGTCGTGGAATATTCTTGTTGTCGGGGAATATTCGTACGACGGCGCAGCCTTGTGTGGGCCCCATAACAGAAAACGATTGGATGAAGAAAACGACAAAAATAAGTTGTTTATAAATAACGGCGTAGTTGTTACCGTTAATACTGTTGGAATACCCGGTGGTTAAAACACGTTAATACACGTAGCACAATGTATTGCACCAATTATTGATTCTTACGTAAGAAGGCACTACTCAATAATTGTTACAGTAATTACTGTTCAATATTGTATTTTATTGATTCAATAATTGCTGCGTTGATATTTTATATTACCGTTGTTTCAATAATTGTCACTACGCAGTATTTTTTATTATCGGAGCAATAATTCATATTATCTGAATAATATTATTAGATAACATTATTGGCAATGTCTAGAAAGTTCTGTCTAAGGAGAGGTTTGGTCATCTAATTGCGCGCCAGTAAGGAGAGATCCTTATTGGAAAGCCCCATCTTTCCTGGGAACGACCTGGTTGCCAGTACTGTGATTCTGTAATATTATTTGAGTATAATTAATTATTGATTTATATGATGAGGAAAATATTAATTTTATGTGGATATAGATGGAGAAAATTTTTAATGTGACAATTATTGAAAATTAATATTTTATCTTTTTCTGATAAAATAATTCATTTAAATATATTATTTTAATAATATATTGATGGTGATATTTTTACAATAAATGTGGGATATATGAGTATATAAGGAGGAAGAGTATTTTTGTGGCATTAAATGATTAACACATGTTTTGTGTGTTGGTGGACACAATTCTTGACCGAAAATTTTTTATTGACTGTAAAATCGCCCGTTTATGAATTTCGGTCAATTTCTGTTTGGAATTTGGAAAAACTTTCTTCTGTAAAGTTGTAGAGAATTGAATTTCCTATAAAAACTTGCGAGATTCAAATTTTCTGATAAAATGGCTATTTATTATGAATTATTGAAGTTCTGAAGTTCCGAAATAATTGATTTTTGGAAGTTTTATTTATTATTTTGAAGAAAAATGTTTTTTGGCATTTAAGTGGGCTAACATGTGATATAAATGGGCTGAGATCAGATGTCTAGAGGTGGGCTAAGGAAAATTTGATAAATATATTATTATTATATTAAATTTTCTGCTTTGGTGTTCTAAGCATTTTCCTATAAATAGGGTGCTTAGGTTAGAATTGAAATCACACCAGAAACACAAGTTTCTCTCTATTTCTCTCTCTATAACGAGCGTATTCTTGTGAGTATTTGATACTTTGAGTATTGCTTTACGGTGCAAGTTTCCTTCAGCACTATATCTAGTATTCCAGTCAGAAGTACCGTCTTTCCGAAGTAAGGGATGTTATTTCTTCTTAAATGATATTATTTTCTTCAATATCATTATGCCGAAGTATTGATCTGAATTTTTATTAAATTTGGAACTTTTCATGTCGGGGTTACTATTCATGAGTTACTATTCATGAGTTACTATTCACGAGTTACTATTCACGAGTTACTATTCACCGAAAAATAAAATTTCCTTCTTTTCGTCCAAATATCTATTCTGGATACTAGCTTTGATTGTATCCATGTTTTGATCATTCTTGAATTTTACTCCACTATGATTATTTATGAGGTATTTTTGGACATGGAATAGCTGAAATACGAATCCTTAACATTTATTATTTTGTTTCACTGGATTCGTTTCCTTAAAAAAATATTTTTCATCATCCTCAGTTTTAAATGATGACATAAATGAATATCTTTGGCCTGTAGTGCAAAGATTAATGATTTCTGATGAATATCTTTGGCCCGTAGTGCAAAGATGAGCAGGCGTTGAGGTGAACATGACCAACTGATGAATATCTTTGGCCTGTAGTGCAAAGATGACTATTTGATTCAAGATATTTATTGATTGATATTATAGGGATAAAATGTTGATGATGAGCTTTTAAATTCATAGATAATCGTAGATTTCATTCTCTACGTAACTTCTCTATGAATTATTATTTTCCGCTGCGAATATTGATTTAAAACTTGTTGTCTATTGTATTCTATTAAATTTTTTCCTGTTGAAGACTAACGATAATTTGTTGTATATTATCTTAGTCATAATATTCTTTACTGGGCTAGTTGAGCTCACCCTTTTCATTGTTGTTCCATTTTCTTCTCAGGAGGCGAGAATGTAGCAAGTACTAGTCGGGGTATGGAATGAAGGTTCTAGGAAGTTGTTTTAGTAGTCCTCACCATTTTTTTTTGTAAAGTATTGTACCAATAATTGTAATGAGGACTTATTTGAGTGTGGATATTGTCTAGATGACAATATTTACACTCACAGTTTTTATGTTGCATTAATAAAGTTGTAGTTGTTTCTGTACCATGTATTTGGCGACTCAGAATAGGTTGGATGGAATGGACCTATTTTGGGGGCGTCACAGTTGGTATCAGAGCCATAAGTAAAGAGCCCCGAGCCTCTCGCTGGTGACTTCCTGTTGATGGGGGATGCACCGAAGCCAGACTCTCCGTAGGGGACGCCGTTCTGCGGTGGCAAACTGATAGGTATCAATGTAAGGTGCTGACATAGGTTGGTGTCCAGAGTCACAGTTGGTATCAGAGCTTAGGGATATGATCTCTGGCGGAGATCGGGGAATAGAACTAGGAGGGGAGAGACGAGTAAATCCTTCGCTAGTGTGTCCTACCTAAGCTTATTTGTTGGTTGGTCATAATATAGGGATATTATGTGATTTGTTAATTTGTTAAATTAACCCTTGTTTTATGGCAGTATTTGAGAATGTCGACTGAGAATGTTAACAGTGGAGTAAATGAAACCGTGGAGACACCTGTACTCACCAACGAGGAGAACGTGCAACAGGCTGGCAATGTTCCTCCTGTGAACAACACCAATGAGCAGACGATGAACGATGAGATGTTTAGAAGCTTTTTGCGGTTCATGCAAAACCAGACGAAGGAGATTCCTGTTCAAAATATAGGAAGAAACAATGGCAACGCACAGCTGGTCACAGCCAAACAGTTCAAAGAGTTGGGACCACCAGAATTCTGGGGAAAGCCGGATCCGATTAAGGCAGAGACATGGGTCAAGCAAATTACCAAGATATTTGATGTCTTGGGATACACGGAGGAACAAAAGGTTCCATTCGCCACCTTTATGTTCCGTGGCGAGGCAGACTACTGGTGGGAATCTGTGAAGCGTACCCATCCAGCCGCACTCAGCATGTCTTGGGAGACATTTCAGAAACTATTCAATGACAAGTACTTTCCTGAAAGTATTCGTCATATGAAGGAGGTAGAGTTTATTAGACTAGAGCAGAATAACATGACGGTGTCCCAGTACGAGGCGAAGTTTGCAGAGTTGTCCAAGTTTGCACCTCATTTGGTGGAGAATGAGGAACGTATGACACGGATGTTTCTGAGAGGTTTGAAACCCGGCATACGTCAATATCTCATTTCTCATAAATTTTCTCTCTATTCAGATGTTGTCAACAGGGCTCAATTGTTGGAGCGAGATAACGAGTTGGTCAACCGAGGGACCACAACCAGGATCATATCGGTGACAACAGTCATCAGAACAATGATAACCAGCGGAGAAAGAAAAGTACAAAAAAGAACGGCAACCACTCTGGTGGTAATCGTGGCTATGAAAATAGAAGAAGCGAGTCGGGAGGAGATTTTAAAAAGAGGAGATTCAACAATGATAATATGAAGACGTCAGCACCGGCAGCAACTGGTTCCAAGGGAGGAGAACGACCACCGGTCATATGCTATAAATGTGAAAAAGAGGGACATATCAGCCCAAACTGTCCACAACAGTTCAAGGTATGCTATAATTGTGGAAAGGAAGGACATATCGCTCGAGATTGTACGATAGCGAAACCAAGTTCAGGGGGGACGGTGACTCAAAAGGCTGCCCCAGAAAAGTCAAAGTCAACGGTTCCTGGAAGAGCGTTTGTCGTGACTGGTCAACATGCGAGGAACCCAAACGAGGTGATCACGGGTAAGCTAATCATAAATTCATGTGAAGTTTATACCTTACTAGATACCGGTGCTACCCATTCATTTATTTCTCCTGCTTGTGCTTAACGTTTAAACTTGACTCCGGAGAAATTAGACTTTGATTTATCTGTGGAGACTCCGTTAGGGGAAACTTTCATCACATCCACTGTTTATAAATCTTGTTTGATCCAAGTTGGTACCATCACCTTACCTGTTGACCTTATCTCTTTAAAGATACTTGCATTTGACGTGATTTTAGGAATTGATTGGTTAACTACTCATCATGCCAAAATTGATTGTTTTCGTAAGGTGATTAGTTTTCATATTCCTAATCAACCTGTTGTTCGAATTCAAGCAACAAAGCCATTAAAATCAATCACTGTCATATCAAGTCATAAAGCTATTCGTTTATTGAAAAACGGATGTCAAGCTTTCTTAGCCCATGTTATGGATTTGAATAAAGACACGTCAAATTTGAATAATATTCCTGTTGTTAGTAACTTTCCTGACGTATTTCCTGAAGAACTTCCCGGTCTACCCCCGAAACGTGAAGTTGAATTCTTCATTGATCTTGAACCTGGTACAAAGCCCATTTCTAAAACCCCATATCGAATGGCTCCTATTGAACTTCAGGAGTTAAAAGTCCAACTACAAGAGTTGTTGGACATCGGTTTCATTCGTCCTAGTACATCTCCTTGGGGTGCTCCTGTTTTATTTGTAAAGAAGAAAGACGGGAGTATGCGACTTTGTATCGATTACCGGGAATTAAACCATGTCACCATCAAGAATAGGTATCCGCTACCTCGTATTGATGACCTGTTTGACCAGTTACAAGGAGCACAATTCTTTTCAAAAATCGATCTTCGTTCTGGATATCATCAGCTGAAGGTTAAAACTGAGGATATTCCGAAGACTGCCTTTAGAACTCGGTACGGGCATTATGAATTCTTAGACATGTCTTTTGGATTGACTAATGCTCCTGCGACTTTCATGGATATGATGAACCGAGTATTCAAGGATTATTTGGATCAGTTCGTTGTTGTCTTTATTGATGACATCCTCATATATTCCAAAAGCCGTGAAGATCATGAGCACCATTTGAAGCTGGTACTCCAAAGGCTGCGTGAAAACAAGTTATATGCTAAGTTGAAGAAATGCGAGTTCTGGCTTGAGGAAGTAGCATTTCTAGGGCACGTGGTGTCAAAACATGGAGTATCTGTGGACCCGGCGAAGATTGAAGCAATACAAAGCTGGGAGCAACCGAAGACGGTGACCGATGTACGTAGCTTTCTAGGCTTAGCTGGTTATTATCGGAGATTTGTAGAAGGGTTTTCTCGAATCGCTACCCCGTTAACTCAGCTGACTCGGAAGGATATCAAATTCGTATGGAGCGAAGAATGCGAGAAGAGTTTCCAAGAGCTTAAGAGGAGACTCATTTCGGCACCTGTTCTGACAATACCATCTGGTTCGGATGGATTTGTTATCTACAGCGATGCTTCAGGCAAAGGGTTAGGATGTGTTCTCATGCAACGTGGGAAAGTCATAGCCTATGCCTCGCGACAACTTAAAGAATATGAGAGGAATTATCATACTCATGATCTAGAGTTGGCAGCAGTCGTTTTCGCACTAAAGATCTGGAGGCACTATCTATATGGGGAGAAGGTGGAGATATATTCAGACCATAAAAGCCTCAAATATTTCTTCACTCAAAAAGAACTCAACATGCGGCAACGACGTTGGCTCGAGCTGTTGAAAGATTACGACCACACTATTCAATACCATCCTGGAAAAGCAAACGTGGTAGCTGACGCGTTGAGTAGAAGATCATATGCAGGAACGAGTGCGATGATGTCAAGTATACGCGTAGAACCAACTTTAATCGATAAAGTTAAAGTTGCTCAAGCTACAGACCCGGAGCTGATGCGTATGAAGAAGAAAGTGCAAGAAGGTGCTATTCCAGAAGCAAGAATCGATGAAGAAGGAATACTTCGAGTCCACTCCAGACTTTGTGTTCCTAACGATTCTGATTTAAAGTACAAGATCATGATGGAGGCACACAATGCACCATTTGCAATCCATCCTGGAAGTACTAAAATGTATCGTGATCTTCGACATACATTTTGGTGGAACAATATGAAGAGAGAGATTGCAAAGTTTATCTCGAGGTGTTTAACTTGTCAACGTGTAAAGGCGGAGCATCAAGTACCAAAGGGTCCATTGCAACCACTTGAGATTCCGAAATGGAAGTGGGAACACATTACCATGGATTTTGTTACGGGTCTTCCCACGGTTTCTCAAGGTATAAATGCTATTTGGGTTATAGTTGATAGATTAACCAAGTCTGCTCATTTCTTGCCGATACGGGAGACTTATTCCCTTGAACGTCTTGCTAGTATGTACGTGAATGAGATTGTAAGGTTGCATGGCATGCCAGTATCCATAGTTTCGGATCGTGACCCAAGATTCACTTCAAGATTTTGGGTTAGCTTGCAAAAAGCTATGGGCACGGATTTACGGTTCAGTTCGGCATACCATCCTCAAACGGACGGGCAATTAGAGAGGACTATTCAAACTCTTGAAGATTTATTAAGACTTTGTGTCCTAGATTTCAAAGGAAGTTGGGATAAGTACCTACCATTGGTGGAATTCTCCTACAACAACAGTTATCAGGCAAGTATAGGTGTGGCTCCCTTTGAAGCATTGTATGGACGAAAGTGTCACTCTCCAGTATGTTGGGATGAGGTGGGAGAAGCAACGTTGTTGGGACCAGAGTTGGTACGAATGACTACAGAGAAGATCCAAACGATTCGACAACGTATACAAACGGCACAGGATCGACAAAAGAGTTATGTGGATCTTCATCGAAAGGACGTAGAATTTGACATTGGGGATCATGTATTATTACGTGTAGCTCCATGGAAAGGAGTTACAAGATTTGGGAAGAGAGAAAAGCTCAATCCACGATTTATTGGCCCATTTCAGATTCTTGACCGAGTAGGAAATGTGGCCTATAGACTTGCGTTACCTCCAAGTATGTCTCGTGTTCATAATGTTTTTCATATATCTGTGCTTCGTAAATATGTGAAAGACCCGAACCACGTTATTGAGTTAGAACCGGACGAGATAGCCGAAGACTTAACGTACGAGGAGATACCTGTCAAAATCATGGATAAGAAGGAGCATGTCCTACGCACGAAGGTCATACCACAAGTTAAAATTTTGTGGAGAAACCATGCTATTGAGGAAATAACCTGGGAGTTGAAAACAGAAATAAAAGCGAGGTATCCTCATCTTTTCGAAACACCAGGTACGTATGTCAATTTCGAGGACGAAATTTCATAAGGAGGGGAGGTTGTAAGACCCCAAATTATTAATAAATGAAATTTAATTCCTCTATTTATTATTTTGAAATAGTAAGGGTTGATTTGATTAATGTGGTTAGTTATGGGTAAAATGCGCAAATATTTTAAATAAGCAAGTGGTCCTAAAATATTCATTATTGTCGGGGAATATTTGTTTGGTCGTGAAATATTCTTGTTGTCGGGGAATATTCGTACGACGGCGCAGCCTTGTGTGGGCCCCATAACAGAAAACGATTGGATGAAGAAAACGACAAAAATAAGTTGTTTATAAATAACGGCGTAGTTGTTACCGTTAATACTGTTGGAATACCCGGTGGTTAAAACACGGTAATACGCGTAGCACAATGTATTGCACCAATTATTGATTCTTACGTAAAAAGGCACTACTCAATAATTGTTACAGTAATTACTGTTCAATATTGTATTTTATTGATTCAATAATTGCTGCGTTGATATTTTATATTACCGTTGTTTCAATAATTGTCACTACGCAATATTTTTTATTATCGGAGCAATAATTCATATTATCTGAATAATATTATTAGATAACATTATTGGCAATGTCTAGAAAGTTCTGTCTAAGGAGAGGTTTGGTCATCTAATTGCGCGCCAGTAAGGAGAGATCCTTATTGGAAAGCCCCTTCTTTCCTGGGAACGACCTGGTTACCAGTACTGTGATTCTGTAATATTATTTGAGTATAATTAATTATTGATTTATATGATGAGGAAAATATTAATTTTATGTGGATATAGATGGAAAAATTTTTTAATGTGACAATTGTTGAAAATTAATATTTTATCTTTTTCTTCTTAAATGATATTATTTTCTTCAATATCATTATGCCGAAGTATTGATCTGAATTTTTATCAAATTTGGAACTTTTCATGTCGGGGTTACTATTCATGAGTTACTATTCACGAGTTACTATTCATGAGTTACTATTCACGAGTTACTATTCACGAGTTACTATTCACCGAAAAATGAAATTTCTTTCTTTTCGTCCAAATATCTATTCTGGATACTAGCTTTGATTGTATCTATGTTTTGATCATTCTTGAATTTTACTCCACTATGATTATTTATGAGGTATTTTTGGACATGGAATAGCTGAAATACGAATCCTTAACATTTATTATTTTGTTTCACTGGATTCGTTTCCTTAAAAAAATATTTTTCATCATCCTCAGTTCTAAATGATGACATAAATGAATATCTTTGGCCTGTAGTGCAAAGATTAATGATTTCTGATGAATATCTTTGGCCCGTAGTGCAAAGATGAGCAGGCGTTGAGGTGAACATGACCAACTGATGAATATCTTTGGCCTGTAGTGCAAAGATGACTATTTGATTCAAGATATTTATTGATTGATATTATAGGGATAAAATGTTGATGATGGGCTTTTAAATTCATAGATAATCGTAGATTTCATTCTCTACGTAACTTCTCTATGAATTATTATTTTTCGCTGCGAATATTGATTTAAAACTTGTTGTCTATTGTATTCTATTAAATTTTTCCCTGTTGAAGACTAACGATAATTTGTTGTATATTATCTTAGTCATAATATTCTTTACTGGGCTAGTTGAGCTCACCCTTTTCCTTGTTGTTCCATTTTCTTCTCAGGAGGCGAGAATGTAGCAAGTACTAGTCGGGGTATGGAATGAAGGTTCTAGGAAGTTGTTTTAGTAGTCCTCACCATTTTTTTTGTAAAGTATTGTACCAATAATTGTAATGAGGACTTATTTGAGTGTGGATATTGTCTAGATGACAATATTTACACTCACAGTTTTTATGTTGTATTAATAAAGTTGTAGTTGTTTCTGTACCATGTATTTGGCGACTCAGAATAGGTTGGATGGAATGGACCTATTTTGGGGGCGTCACAACCTGTCTGTGCGGTCTATCGCATGCATGGTGATTTCTTTTGTTATTCCATTCTTTATTATACTCAGTTGGTTAAGTTTTGACTTCTATACTCCATGAAATTTGTGGAATATCCTTGATAATTGCGTTTCATCCAGTATCTTTTCATGAAAATATTCTTCTACGTATTCTTGAATTTTACTCCACAAAGCAGTATCATGTTGACAATTTGGACGTTGTTAATTCTTGGATAAATTAATTCTTGAACTTGTTTTATTGAATTCTTATATCATTGTCATCATCCTCATGTTTATAAAATGTTGAAAGTCATCTGTGGCCTGTAGTGCATAGATGGACTTGGTATGATTATGACCAGGGATTATTCGGTATAATCATGACCGTAATGTTACAAATGATGTGGTAAAAGTCCTCATTGGCCCATAGCGCATTGATGGACAGTTGTTGGCATGATCATGACCATTAATGAATACACGAATATCCTTGGCCGTAGTGCAGGGGTGATTCAATGATGTGGATTATTTTATTAAGCTGAGTCCCAGCGATAACAGTGTTGAAAAACCTTTTAAATCATAAAAGATAGTAGAATTTATTTTCTACTTGACTCTTTTAATGGATTGCTTGTTCTGCTGCAGTTAAACTTGATGTCTATTATATTTTATCAGTTTAACATTGTTGAAGGCTAATGATAATTTATTCTGCATTATCTTAGTCATAATATTTCTTACTGGGCTAGTTGAGCTCACCCTTTCTTTCACTGTTATCTTCAGGAAATGAGAACGTAGCTGGGGCAAGTCGGGGAACGGAGTGATGGTTCGAATGATAGTATTAGTTAGTAGTCCTCACTATTCTATGTAATAGTGTGTTAATAAATGTAATGAGGACTCCTTTTGAGTATGAATACTCTCTAGAAGATAATATTTGTATTCAAACTCGCAGTTTATGTTTTGTCGTATTGTACACGACAGTTGTATGTAAGTTGTATTTGTATTCTGTACTTTGTATCTGACGACCCAAGATGGGTGATGTATACCTAATTTTGGGGGCGTCACAGTTGGTATCAGAGCTTAGGGATATGATCCCTGGCTAAGATGTGAGAATAGAACTAGGAGGGGAGAGACGGGGAATTCCTTCGCTAGTATGACCTACCTAAGTTTATTTGCATGGTATTTAATTGGTCGGTCATAATATAAGGATAATATATGACATATCAATTAACTTTTATTTTGTGGCAGTATCTGAAAATGGCATCTGAGAATGTTGAGAATAGTAATGGAGCACAGGCGATTATTGATTCACCACATATCAATAATCAGGATAATGTTCATCAGGAAGGTGACAATCCTCATGCAAACAACAACACTGACCAGATGATGAATGATGGAATGTTCAGAGGTTTTATGCAATTCATGTAATAACAGGTGAAAGCGGCTCCTGTCCACAACGTAGGTGGAAATACTGGAAACTCTCAGGCCGTCACCGCTAAGCAGTTTAAGGAGCTGGGACCACCGGAGTTTAAGGGAGAACCCAAACCACTTGTAGCTGAAACATGGATAAAGTAGATCACCAAGATATTTGATGTCTTGGGTTGCTCCGAGGAGCAAAAGGTTCCCTTTGCAGCCTTTATGTTGCGAGGAGAGGCAGATTACTGGTGGGAATCGATAAAGCGTACTCAACCTGCCGCACTGAAGATGTCTTGAGAGAAGTTCCAAGAGCTGTTTAACGACAAATACTTTCCCGAGAGTATTAGTCACATGAAGGAGGTGGAGTTCATCAAATTGGAGCAGAATAATATGACCGTGTCGTAGTACGAGGTAAAATTTGCGGAGTTATCCCAGTTTGCGTCCCACCTGGTGGATAATGAAGAAAGAATGACGCAGATGTTTTTAAGAGGTTTGAAGCCGGAGATACGTCAACACCTTGTTTCTCATAAACTGTGTTTGTATTCAGATGTTGTAAATAGGGCTCAGTTAGTGGAGCGCGATAACGAGACAACGCAACCAAAAGAGAGCAGCCGACAAAATGATAATACCAGTGAAAGCAGTAATCGAAGCGGTGACAACAAGCGTGGAGGGAATCAACAGGCCAGAAATGGTAACCACTTCGGTGGTAATCAGGGCCAAAACAATAAGAATGGACATTTCAAGAAGAGGAGATTCAACAATGATGGAAAGACGTCAGCACCAGCACCTGTCGTTAAGGAAGGAGAACGACCACCTATCATATGTTTCAAATGCGGAGGGGAGGGGCACATCAGTCCAAACTGCGCGATGCCGTCCAAAGCATGTTATAATTGTGGAAGAGAAGGTCATTTAGCCCGATTTTGTCGTTTATCGAAGACAAATTCAGCTAGGATGGAGGCACCAAAGGCCGTCCCAGAAAAGTCAAAACCAGTTGTGCAAGGGAGAGCGTTTGTTGTGAATTCCCAGAGAGCAAGGAACCCGAATGAGGTCATCACAGGTAAGCTTATCATAAACTCTAACGAAGTCTATACTTTATTTGATACCGGTTCTACCCATTCTTTTATTTCTCCTACTTGCGCTCATCGATTAAATTTGATTCCGGAGAAATTAGACTTTGACTTAGCAGTTGAAACCCCATTGGGAGAAACCTTCATTACATCCACGGTTTATAAGTCTTGTTTGGTTCAAGTTGGTACCCACACATTACCTGTCGATCTTATTTCATTAAAAATACTTGCATTTGACGTGATTCTAGGGATTGATTGGTTAACTACTCATCATGTAAAAATTGATTGTTTTCGTAAGGTTGTTAGCTTTCATATTCCTAATCGACCTATTATGCGAATTCAAGCAACCAAACCCTTAAAATCAATCGCTGTCATCTCAAGCCATAAAGCTATTCGTTTATTGAAAAATGGATGTCAAGCTTTCTTAGCTCATGTCACAGATCTAAACAAAAATACGTCAGCTTTGAATGATATTTCTGTTGTTAATAAATTTCCTGACGTATTTCCCGAAGAACTTCCTGGCCTACCCCCAGAGCGTGAAATTAAATTTTGTATCGACCTTGAACCCGGTACTAAACCCATTTCCAAAGCCCCATATTGAATGGCTCCTATTGAACTTCAGGAGTTAAAGACCCAACTGCAGGAATTGTTAGACATTGGTTTTATTCGTCCTAGTACTTCTCCTTGGGGTGCTCCTGTTCTGTTGGTTTTATGACCTGTTAGACCAGTTGCAAGGAGCACAATTCTTTTCAAAGATTGATCTTCGTTCTGGATATCATCAGCTGAAGGTTAGAACTGAGGATATTCCAAAGACTGCCTTCAGAACTCGGTATGTGCATTATGATTTCTTAGTTATGTCTTTTGGATTGACTAATGCTCCTGCTGCCTTCATAGATATGATGAACAGGGTATTTAAGGAATATTTGGATCACTTTGTGGTCGTCTTTATCGATGACATCCTTGTTTATTCCAAAAGCTGTGAAGATCATGAGCAACACTTGAGGTTGGTACTCCAAAAGCTTCGTGAATACAAACTTAATGCCAAGTTGAAGAAATGCGAGTTCTGGCTGGAAGAGGTAGCATTCCTTGGGCACGTAGTATCAAGTCGTGGAATATCGGTTGACCCGGCAAAGATTGAAGCTATTCAAAGCTGGGAGCAACCTAAATCAGTGACCGAGGTACGTAGCTTTCTTGGTTTAGCTGGTTATTATCGGAGATTCGTGGAAGGATTTTCTCGAATCGCTACTCCATTAACTCAGCTGACTCGGAAAGATACAAAGTTCAGTTGGAGCGAAGAATGTGAGCAGAGTTTTCAAGAACTCAAGAGGAGACTCATTTCAGCACCTGTTCTAACAATACCATCTGGCTCAGAGGGATTTGTCATCTACAGTGATGCTTCGAGCAAAGGGTTGGGATGCGTTCTCATGCAACATGGAAAAGTCATAGCCTATGCATCAAGACAACTCAAGGAATATGAGAGGAATTATCCTACTCATGATCTAGAGTTGGCAGCTGTTGTCTTTGCACTTAAAATTTGGAGGCATTACTTGTATGGGGAGAAGGTGGAGATCTTTACGGATCATAAAAGCCTCAAATATTTCTTCACTCAAAAGGAACTCAACATGCGACAACGACGTTGGCTTGAACTGTTGAAAGATTATGATCATACCATTCAATATCATCCTGGAAAAACGAACGTGGTAGCTGACGCATTGAGTAGAACATCATATGCAAGTACGAGTGCGATATTGTCAACACAAAGGCCCATTTTGTGTGATTTGCAAAGGATGGAGATAGAGTTAAAGACTCCAGGGACCCATGTGATGATGGCGAATATACGAGTAGAACCAACTTTAATCGATAAAGTTAAAACTGCTCAAGCTACAGACCTGGAGCTGATGCGTATGAGGAAGAAAGTGCAAGAAGGTGCTATGCCGGAAGCAAGAATCGATGAAGAATATTTTTCTATGTATTCTTGAATTTTACTCCACAAAGCAGTATCATGTTGACAATTTGGACGTTAATTCTTGGATAAATTAATTCTTGAACTTGCTTTATTGAATTCTTATATCATTGTCATCATCCTCATGTTTATAAAATATTAAAAGTCATCTGTGGCCTGTAGTGCATTGATGGACTTGGTATGATTATGACCAGGGATTATTCGGTATAATCATGACCGTAATGTTACAAATGATGTGGTAAAAGTCCTCATTGGCCCGTAGCGCATTGATGGACAGTTGTTGGCATGATCATGACCATTAATGAATACACGAATATCCTTGGCCGTAGTGTAGGGGTGATTCAATGATGTGGATTATTTTATTAAGCTGAGTCCCAGCGATAACAGTGTTGAAAAACTTTTTAAATCATAAAAGATAGTAGAATTTATTTTCTACTTGGCTCTTTTAACGGATTACTTGTTCCGCTTCAGTTAAACTTGATGTCTATTATATTTTATCAGTTTAACATTGTTGAAGGCTAATGATAATTTATTCTGCATTATCTTAGTCATAATTTTTCTTACTGGGCTAGTTGAGCTCACCCTTTCTTTCACTGTTCTCTTCAGGAAATGAGAACGTAGCTGGGGCAAGTCGGGGAACGGAGTGATGGTTCGAATGATAGTATTAGTTAGTAGTCCTCACTATTCTATGTAATAGTGTGTTAATAAATGTAATGAGGACTCTTTTGAGTATGAATACTCTCTAGAAGATAATATTTGTACTCAAACTCGCAGTTTATGTTTTGTCGTATTGTACACGACAGTTGTATTAGTAAGTTGTATTTGTATTCTGTACTTTGTATCTGACGACCCAAGATGGGTGATGTATACCTAATTTTGGGGGCGTCACAAGTAACCCCGACACAAAAAGTTCTAAATTTGATAAAAAGTTCATATCAATATTTCAGCATAATGATATTGAAGAAAATAATATCATTTAAGAAGAAAATAATATCCCTTACATCAAAATATCAGTACTTCTGGTCGAAATACTGGTATAAGGCTGAAAGAAACTTGCTCTGATGAATAAAAACTCTCAAAGTATCTAAATACTCACAAAATACACTCAATAATCTAGAGAGAGAAAGAGAGAAAACTTGTTTCTGGTGTGATTTTCAATTCTAACTTAGCCCTCTATTTATAGGAAAATGTTAGCACGTCGAAGCAGACTTAACCTGTAACCTGATGGCTTTGCCTGTTACTATTCCCACCCACCACATTTGAATAAAAATCTCAGCACATTTCTTCACCAACCAAGAGTGGGGCCCACTAATTCTAGAATTTTCCACCAAAATGATAAACTCCGAAAATTTAACAATTTCTGAACCAGTCATCTCGTAAAATTCATAATAAATCATACGTTCATTTTTAACGGTTCAAAATTTATGGACATATACTAAACTTATATATGTATAACATATCAAAAAATTACCACGATCCAACGGTCGGATTAAAAATTATAACCCTCGCAAAATATCTCAAAAATCCTGATTTTTAATACCTCAATTCCGACAAAAATACTGATAAAAACCTCAACATTAACTCCTTCATTTTTAACCACAAAAATATATCCCTCATTTATATCCACATAAAATAAATATTTCCTTATCATATGAATCAATAATTAATTATTCACAAATAATATTACAGAATCACATTTATGACAACCAGGCCGTTCCCATGAAAGAGGGGGCTTTCCAATAAGGATTTCTCCTTACTGGCGCGCAATTAGATGACCAAACCTCTCCTTAGACAGAACTTTCTAGATATTGCTAATAATGTTATCTAATAATATTATTCAAATAATATGAATTATTGATCTGATAAAGAAAAATACTATGCAGTAACAATTATTGAAATAACAATAATATAAAATATCAACGCAGTAATTATTGAATCAATAAAATAAAATATTGAACAATAACTACTGTAACAATTATTGAGTAGTGTCTCCTTACGTAAGAATCAATAATTGGTGCAATACCGTGTGCTACTGTATTTTAACCACCGGGTATTCCAACAGTATTAACGGTAACAACTACGCCGTTATTAATAAACAACTTATACTTGTCGTTTTCTTCATCCAATCGCTTTCCGTTATGGGGCCCACACAAGGCTGCGCCGTCGTACGAATATTCCCCGACAGCAAGAATATTTCACGACCAAACGAATATTTCCCGACAAAATGAATATTTTATAACCACTTGCTTATTTTGCAAAATTTGCACATTTCACCCATAACCAAAGTATTATATCAAATTAACCCCTTATTATTCACAATAATATTTAGAGAAAATTTGATTTTATTCATTAATAAGCTGGGGTCTTACAACCTCCCCTCCTTATGAAATTTCGTCCTCGAAATTGGCGTACGTACCTGATATTTCGAAATGGTGAGGATACCTCGCTTTTATTTCTGATTCCAACTCCCAGGTTATTTCTTCAATATCATGGTTTCTCCACAAAACCTTAACTTGTGGTATAACCTTTGTGCGTAGGACATGCTCTTTCCTATCCAAGATCTTAACAGGTACCTCCTCGTACGTTAAATCTTCAGCTATCTCGTCTGGTTCTAACTCAATAATGTGGTTCGGGTCTTTAACATATTTACGAAGCATAGATATGTGAAGAACATTATGAACACGAGACATGCTTGGAGGTAATGCGAGTCTATATGCCATATTTCCTATTCGCTCAAGAATCTCAAATGGACCAACAAATCTTGGATTGAGCTTTCCTCTCTTCCCAAATCTTATAACTCCCTTCCATGGTGCAACACGTAACAATACATGATCCCCAATATTAAATTCCACGTCCTTCCGATGAAGATCCGCATAACTCTTTTGTCGATCCTGTGCCGTTTGTATACGTTGTCGAATCGTTTGGATCTTCTCTGTAGTCATGCGTACCAACTCTGGTCCCAACAATGTTGCTTCACCCACCTCGTCCCAACATACTAGAGAACGACATTTTCTTTCATACAACGCCTCAAATGGAGCCACACCTATGCTCGCCTGATAACTGTTGTTGTAGGAGAATTCCACCAATGATAGGTACTTATCCTAACTCCCTTTGAGATCTAGGACACAGAGTCTTAATAGATCTTCAAGAGTTTGAATAGTCCTCTCTGATTGTCCGTCCGTTTGAGGATGGTATGCCAAACTGAATCGTAAATTCGTGCCCATAGCTTTCTGCAAGCTAACCCAAAATCGTGAAGTGAATCTTCGGTCACGATCCAAAACTATGGATACTGGCATGCCATGCAATCTCACAATCTCGTTCACATACATACTAACAAGACGTTCAAGGGAATAAGTCTCACGTATCGGTAAGAAATGAGCAGACTTGGTAAATCTATCAACAATAACCCAAATCGCATCTATGCCTTGAGAAACCTTGGAAAGACCTGTAACAAAATCCATAGTAATGTGTTCCCACTTCCATTTCAGAATCTCAAGTGGTTGCAATAGACCCTTTGGTACTTGATGCTCCACTTTTACACGTTGACAAGTTAAACACCTCGAGATAAACTCCGCGATCTCTCTTTTCATATTGCTCCACCAAAATGTATGTTGAAGATCGTGATACATTTTGGTATTCCCAGGATGGATTGCAAACGGTGTGTTGTGTGCCTCCATCATTATTCTATGCTTCAAGTCAAAATCGTTAGGAACACAAAGTCTGGAGTTGACTCGAAGTATTCCTTCTTCATCGATTCTTGCTTCTGGAATAGCACCTTCTTGTACTTTCTTCTTCATACGCATCAGCTCTATGTCCGTAGCTTGAGCAGCTTTAACTTTATCGATTAAAGTCAGTTCTACTCGTATATTTGATATCATCATGTGGGTACTTGGAGCCTTCATCTCTATCTCCATCCTTTGCAAGTCATACAAAATGGGCCTTTGTGTTAACAACATTGCACTCGTACCCGCATATGATCTTCTACTCAATGCGTCAGCTACTACGTTTGCTTTTCCAGGATGATATTGGATGGTATGATCGTAATCTTTCAACAGCTCGAGCCAACGTCGCTGCCGCATGTTGAGTTCCTTTTGGGTGAAGAAATATTTGAGGCTTTTATGATCTGTATAGATCTCCACTTTCTCCCCATACAGGTAGTGTCTCCAGATCTTCAACGCGAAAACGACTGCTGCCAACTCTAAATCATGAGTAGGATAATTCTTCTCATATTCTTTGAGTTGTCGCGAGGCATAGGCTATGACTTTCCCATGTTGCATGAGAACACATCCTAACCCTTTGCCTGAAGCATCGATGTAGATAACAAATCCATTCGAACCAGATGGTATTGTCAGAACAGGTGCCGAAATGAGTCTCCTCTTGAGTTCTTGGAAACTCTTCTCGCATTCCTCACTCCATACGAATTTTGTATCTTTCCGAGTCAGCTGAGTTAACGGAGTAGCGATTCGAGAAAATCCTTCCACAAATCTCCGATAATAACCAGCTAAGCCCAGAAAGCTACGTACTTCGGTTACCGACTTCGGTTGCTCCCAACTTTGTATGGCTTCAATCTTCGCCGGGTCGACAGATACTCCATGTTTTGACACCACGTGCCCAAGGAATGCTACTTCCTCAAGCCAGAACTCACATTTCTTCAGTTTGGCATATAGCTTGTTTTCACGAAGCCTTTGCAATATCAGCTTCAAATGGCGCTCATGATCTTCACGGCTTTTGGAATAGATGAGGATGCCATCAATAAAGACAACAACGAACTGATCCAAATATTCTTTGAATACACGGTTCATCATATCCATGAAGGCAGCAGGAGCATTAGTCAATCCAAAAGACATGACTAAGAATTCATAATGTCCGTACCGAGTTCTGAAGGTAGTCTTTGGAATATCCTCAGTTTTAATCTTCAGCTGATGATATCCAGAACGAAGGTCGATCTTTGAAAAGAATTGTGCTCCTTGTAACTGGTCAAACATGTCATCAATGCGAGGTAGCGGATACCTATTCTTGATGGTGACATGGTACAATTCTCGATAGTCAATACAAAGTCGCATACTCCCGTCTTTCTTCTTTACGAATAACACAGGAGCACCCCAAGGAGATGTACTAGGACGAATTAAACCGATGTCCAACAACTCCTGTAGTTGGACTTTTAACTCCTGAAGTTTAATAGGAGCCATTCGATATGGGGTTTTAGAAATGGGCTTTGTACCGGGTTCAAGGTCAATAAAGAATTCAACTTCACGTTCTGGGGGTAGACCAGGAAGTTCTTCAGGAAATACATCGGGAAATTCTCTAACAATAGAAATATTATTCAAATCTGACTTGTCTTTGTTCAAATCCATAACATGGGCTAAGAAAGCTTGACATTCGTGTTTTAATAAACGAATAGCTTTGTGGCTTGATATGACAGTGACTGATTTTAGTGGTTTAGTAGTTTGAATTCGTATGACAGGTTGGTTAGGAATATGAAAACTAACAACCTTACGAAAACAATCAATTTTAGCATGATGAGTGGTTAACCAATCAATTCCTAAAATCACATCAAAAGCAAGTATCTTTAAAGAGATAAGATCAACAGGTAATGTGATAGTGCCAACTTGGATCATGCAAGATTTATAAACTGTAGATGTAACGAAGGTTTCACCCAACGGAGTCTCCACAGATAGGTCAAAGTCTAATTTCTCCGGAATCAAGTTTAAACATTGAGCACAAGCAGGAGAGATAAAAGAATGGATAGAACCGGTATCTAGTAAAGTATAAACTTTGCAAGAATTCAAGATTAGCTTACCCGTGATCACCTCGTTCGGGTTTCTCGTGTTTTGGCCAGTCACGACAAACGCTCTTCCAGGAACCGCTGATTTTGACTTATCCGGGACAACTTTTGGAGTCACCATCCTCGCTGAACTTGGTTTTGCTACAGAACACTCTCGAGCTATATGACCCTCCTTTCCACAGTTATAACATACCTTGGATTGTTGTGGGCAGTTTGGGCTGATATGTCCCTCTTTCCCACATTTATAACATACGACCGGTGGTCTTCTCCTCCCCTAGAAATAGTTGATGTTTGCGCTGACGTCTTCATGTTATCATTGTTGTACCTTCTCTTCTTGAAATCTCCTCCCGACTCGCTCCTTTTATTATCACGACCACGATTATCACCAGAGTGGTTACCGCTTTTGTCCGAATGTTTTCTCCCCTGCTGGTTTTTATTGCTTCGATGACTGCCGCCACCGGTATGACCCTGGTTGTGGTCCCTCGGTTGCACATACTCATTATCTCGCTCTAATAATTGAGCCCTATTTACAACATCTGAATATAAAAAAAATTTATGAGAGATAAGATATTGTCGAATCTCGGGTTTTAGACCTCTCAGAAACATCTTTGTCATTCGTTCCTCATTTTCGACCAAATGAGGTGCAAACCTGGATAACTCTGCAAACTTCGCCTCGTACTGGGACACCGTCATGTTGTTTTGTTCCAGTCTGATAAACTCCACCTCCTTCATATGACGAATACTTTCAGGAAAGTACTTGTCATTGAACAGCTTTTGAAATGTTTCCCATGACATGTTGAATGCGTCAGGCTGGGTACGCTTTACAGACTCCCACCAGTAGTCTGCCTCACCGCTGAACATAAAGGTGGCAAATGGAACCTTCTGTTCCTCCATACATCCCAAGACATCGAATATCTTGGTAATTTGCTTGACCCACGTTTCCGCCATGATCGGATCCGGCTTTCCCTTAAATTCTGGTGGTCCCAATTCTTTGAACTGCTTGGCTGTGACAAACCGCGCGTTGTTATTATTTCCACCCGTATTCTGCACACGAGTCTCCCTCGTCTGATTTTGCATGAAATGCAAAAAGCTCCTAAACATTCCATCATTCATAGTTTGCTCGGTAACGTTGTTTACAGGAGGAATATTGCTTTCCTGTTGCACGTTCCCCTGGGTGGTGATCAAAGGTGTCTCCACGGTCTGATTTACTCCATTATTAACGTTCTCAGCTGCCATTCTTAAATACTGCCATAAAACAAGGGTTAATAGTCATGTCATATATTATCCCTATACTCTGACCGACCAAATAAACACCAAATAAACTTAGTCAGGTCATACTAGCGAAGAAATTTTCCGTCTCTCCCCTCCTAGTTCTTGTCTCACATCTTAGCCAGGGATCATATCCCTAAGCTCTGATACCAACTGTGACGCCCCCAAAATAGGTATACAACACCCATTCTGAGTCGCCAAATACATGGTACAGAAAGCAAACTACAACTTCAATAATACAATTGTCGTGCAAAATATGACAACACATACTGTGAGTTTAAATACAAATATTGTCTTCTAGATAATATCCACACTCAAATAAGTCCTCATTACAATTATTCAAACACTATTTTACAGAAATAGTGAGGACTGCTAAAATATCTTTCTAGAACCATCACTCCATACCCCGACTAGATCCTGGTATGTTTTCACCTCCTGAGAAGAAAAAATGGAACAAAAAGAAAAAGGGTGAGCTCAACTAGCCCAGTAAAGAATGTTATGACTAAGATAATATACAACAAATTATCATTAGTATTCAACAGGGAAAAAATTGATAGAATAAAATCGACAACAAGTTTTAGATCAACAACTGCAGCGGAAACAGCAAACCATTAGAAGAGTCAAGTAGAGAAAGAATTCTACTATCTTCTAAGATTTAAAAGTCCATCATCAATATTTTATCCCTGTAACATCAATTAATAATCATCTTTATCCAAATATTCATCTTTGCACTACAGGCCAAAGATATTCATTTGTATCACCTGTCAGTCATGTTCATCTCAACACCTGTTCATCTTTGCACTACAGGCCAAAGATATTCATCAAGTAATCATACATCTTTGCACTACAGGCCAAAGATATTCATCAAGTAATCATACATCTTTGCACTACAGGCCAAAGATATTCAGTAATATCATCATTTAGGACTGAGGATGATGAAAAATATCTTAAAGAAAACGAATCCAGTGAAACAGGAGGACAAATAGTAGGGATTCGTATAACAGTTTATCCAAGATCAATAATACTTTATAATAATCAATTGTGAAGCAGAATTCAAAAATAAAGATCAAAATATGGATACAATCAAAGATAGTAACCATAATAGACATCTTGGACAAAAAGAAAAAATTTTATTTTTCGGTGAATAGTGCCGTATTCGTGAATAGTGCCGTATACGTGAATAGTAACCCCAACACAAAAAGTTCTAAATTTGATAAAAAGTTCATATCAATATTTCAGCATAATGATATTGAAGAAAATAATATCATTTAAGAAGAAAATAATATCCCTTACCTCAAAATATCAGTACTTCTGGTCGAAATACTGGTATAAGGTTGAAAGAAACTTGCTCTGATGAATAGAAACTCTCAAAGTATCTAAATACTCACAAAATACACTCAATAATCTAGAGAGAGAAAGAGAGAAAACTTGTTTCTGGTATGATTTTCAATTCTAACTTAGCCCTCTATTTATAGGAAAATGTTAGCACGCCGAAGCAGACTTTACCTGCAACCTGATGGCTTTACCTGCTACTATTCCCACCCACCACATTTGAATAAAAATCTCAGCACATTTTTTCACCAACCAAGAGTGGGGCCCACCAATTCTAGAATTTTCCACCAAAATGATAAACTCCGAAAATTCAACAATTTCTGAACCAGTCATCTCGTAAAATTCATAATAAATCATACGTTCATTTTTAACGGTTCAAAATTTATGGACATATACTCAACTTATATATGTATAACATATCCAAAAATTACCACGATCCAACGGTCGGATTAAAAATTATAACCCCCGCAAAATATCTCAAAAATCCTGATTTTTAATACCTCCATTCCGACAAAAATACTGATAAAAACCTCAACATTAACTCCTTCATTTTTAACCACAAAAATATATCCCTCATTTATATCCACATAAAATAAATATTTCCTTATCATATGAATCAATAATTAATTATTCACAAATAATATTACAGAATCACATTTATGACAACCAGGCCGTTCCCAGGAAAGAGGGGGCTTTCCAATAAGGATTTCTCCTTACTGGCGCGCAATTAGATGACCAAACCTCTCCTTAGACAGAACTTTCTAGACATTGCCAATAATGTTATCTAATAATATTATTCAAATAATATGAATTATTGATCTGATAAAGAAAAATACTGTGCAGCAACAATTATTGAAACAACAATAATATAAAATATCAACGCAGCAATTATTGAATCAATAAAATAGAATATTGAACAATAACTACTGTAACAATTATTGAGTAGTGCATTCTTACGTAAGAATCAATAATTGGTGCAATACCGTGTGCTATTGTATTTTAACCACCGGGTATTCCAACAGTATTAACGGTGACAACTACGCCGTTATTAATAAACAACTTATACTTGTCGTTTTCTTCATCCAATCGCTTTCCGTTATGGGGCCCACACAAGGCTGCGCCGTCGTACGAATATTCCCCGACAGCAAGAATATTTCACGACCAAACGAATATTCCTCGACAAAATGAATATTTTATAACCACTTGCTTATTTTGCAAAATTTGCACATTTCACCCATAACCAAAGTATTATATCAAATTAACCCCTTATTATTCACAATAATATTTAGAGAAAATTTGATTTTATTCATTAATAAGCTGGGGTCTTACATTAATGAACTCTGAAAATTTTTGAAAGTAATTTGTGCCTATATATCTTATGTTTGCTAAAATGTTTCAATGGGAAGGGTTGATTAAAATAAAAGAATTGGTATATTATATAAAGGAAATATGATATATATAATTGAATTATAATGTAATCTCAGTGTATGGATATTTGGGTCATGTATGCATATTAGAAAGTGTAAAAGTTACGAAATTTTGGGTTTCTGCAAAACTGAGTTTAAATTGAAATTTTCGGTTTCTGCAAAATTTTAGGTTTCTGCATATTAGAAATTGAATGATGAAATTATTATGAAATGTTTAAATTGATGAAGTTATTGATTAGCAATTGATATTTTTATTTATACTAGATTATGGATAAATACTTGATTAAGCGGCAAAGAACTGTTGACTAGAGGTCCATGTCAACCAATTGCCCATAATAAGAAAGAGTAAAAAACTTTTTAGTCATATTGTTATTGAGTTTATAAAAAAAAATAATTGAATCTACACTCCCTCGTTGTTGCAACCTACACGTCGCTGTTCCAAATCTCCGGTAACCGCCCTCAAATTTTGACCCCCCTCAAATTTTGTTCTGGTTCCGCCATTGCTAACAATATGGACATGTCAAAATGATACTTCTTTTCAAAATACATTTTTACCATCTAGACAATAAAATTTCACCATCATAGACGGTGGAAACGCGCTATATATGTCGCATGGGTCCTTCAACTGCAAAGTATAGATTAATAACATATTTGACTTCAAATTATACATCGACTTACAATTAAGATTATGAAATTTAAATATTTCCATCTCATGACTCCTCAAAGTAATTAGAGTGTATTTTTGAGTAGTACTCCACTCTAATATTTAAAACATATTTTAGTGCACCCTAAATAAAGTTCTTTTCGATGTTTTAATTGTTCAAAAATAAGGGTGCATTTTGTTTAGCGCAACGAGCTTTGTGGTGCATTTTATTGAGCTAAAAAAACTTTGGGGTGAATTTTCACCAATTTAAACTTTGGAGGGTGCATTTTCTTTAGCATAAAAGATTTTATCGCACGACGGGTTAAGAAAGCAAAGTTCACTTAGTTCCATAAATCTCACTGCACTGACCATAGTAAACTCCTTCTCGTTGTACCGAAAAATGTGGGTGGATGGTTATTTCTTTTTAAATTAAACATCAAGTAGTATTTTGTACTTTGTCAAATATTAACTCGAGTGCAATGTTACACCAAAAGAATCTCGCGCGGCACATCAATTTTTTGTATTGACTTTATATATAAATAATGAGTGAATCTTATTTTTATTTTTATGTGAGAGATATTCATATAAAAATATCATTTTAAGATATGAAAATATCAGTTTTCTATATATATATATATATATATATATATATATATATATATATATAAAACATATTTACAAAAGTTAACCCTATTAGTAATTTTTTTTACAGAAAAATTGAATCTTATTTACTCTCTCACTCTAATATTTCTCCTTTATAAAGCTATACAATTGTCAACTTAAATGCGTACCTCTATTATTCCCTCTCCCTCTCTAGGAAGGAAAGAGTGAGGAAGTGATGGGTCGACAGGACGAAAAGAACGATGAGCAACCGCAATTCCAACCCCGGTCCCAACCCACCCAAGCCCCGAGCGATGCGCATTTACCTCCACCATCATATCAACCGGCCGCTCAGCCAACTCATCAATATGTATACCACCAACAAACTCAATAGCCTGAGATGTCTCCTGTAGGGTATCCTCATCAGGCACCAAATCCACATCCTGGGATTCCTGTGGCAAATCATCAGTTCCAAATGCCACAAGTTGGGAAGAAGGGCTGGCAAACGGACTTATTCGACTGCCTGGATGATCCGCAAAATGGTATAGTACTTTCTGTTCCTCAAAAAGAGATCTATTTGACAATTTATTTTTTGTTTCACGAAAAGAGTTTTATTTCTATTGGTAGTAGTTTAACATGAACAATGTCCTTGAATTTGTTATTTCATTATCATGCTATCGCTACTAAAGGGATCTGGTTGAGTGAAGTTAACATAAATTTCACCCTAGTAAAGTTCTATAGCTTATTATTGCATTTGGAAAAGAAAAAGTTACATCGATAAGTTCTATAATTTTTTATTACAATAATTAATGAAACATTTTTATAACCAATGTAATGAAAAACTATATGCACGTACTAACTGGATCCCTACTAAACTGAACATATAAGTGTCTCTGGGGCTATATGAGTGTATGTGCATGTGTATTTTTTGTATATGTATGTGTATGTGTATGCGTGTGGGGTGTGTGCATAGGATGCATGAGCATATATCAATGGGATATTTAAGGTTTTTGATAATGTAAAAGTAATATTTATGTTTATGCATTTAGCAATATTTATTTTAAGGGTTAATTGTATATTAGACCCCGAAGTATACACCCTTTTATCATTCGTACTCCGATATTTAAACGTTGTCATCCCGCTACCTAAAGTACCGTTAAGTAACCATGATGGATCCTTCTGTAATTTTCGGTCAATTTCTTTTGCCGAAAAATGGCCACGTGTCATAATTTAATATTTAAATATAGTTGACCGTATAAATATGTATTTGACTTATTAAAATAGTAAAAATACGTAGAAGAAAAAAAATGATAATATATTAAAGGTGTATAAAAATTCATACATAATTACTTCTTAACCAACAAAGTAAAGTAATTAACTCAAATAATTAACACAAAACAAATAATTAACATACTAATTAATCTAAATAAAATAATGAACATACTAATTAATCTAAATAACATAATTAACATACTAATTAATCTAAATAAAATAATTAACATACTAATTAATCTAAATAAAATAATTAACATACTAAATTATGTCAAATAAATTACTTAATTAAACTAATTAAATCAAATAAAGTTATTAGCAAACTAATTACCCAAAAATAAAATAAATAATCAAATTTGTCAACTTAAATACAATCTGGGAAAAAAGATTTTGAAACCCAAATCCCAATCTGGGTTATTTGTTTCTCCCTCAAAATTGTTGGATTCCTTAAGAGAAAGTGTGCTTTTCTCGCCTTGCAAAAAGGGGAAAGATAGAGAAATGTGTTTGGATTTGAACTCACGAAATGAGTCTTGTGACGACCCCAAAATTAGGTATACATCACCCATCTTGGGTCGTCAGATACATAGTACAGAATACAAATACAACTTACTAATACAACTGTTGTGTACAATACGACAAAACATAAACTGTGAGTTTGAATACAAATATTATCTTCTAGAGAGTATTCATACTCAAAAGGAGTCCTCATTACATTTATTAACACACCATTACATAGAATAGTGAGGACTACTAACTAATACTATCATTCGGACCATCACTCCGTTCCCCGACTCGCCCCAGCTACGTTCTCATTTCCTGAAGAGAACAGTGAAAGAAAGGGTGAGCTCAACTAGCCCAGTAAGAAATATTATGACTAAGATAATGCAGAATAAATTATCATTAGCCTTCAACAATGTTAAACTGATAAAATATAATAGACATCAAGTTTAACTGCAGCGGAACAAGTAATCCATTAAAAGAGTCAAGTAGAAAATAAACTCTACTATCTTTTATGATTTAAAAGGTTTTTCAACACTGTGATCGCTGGGACTCAGCTTAATAAAATAATCCACATCATCGAATCACCCCTGCACTACGGTCAAGGATATTCGTGTATTCATTAATGGTCATGATCATGCCAACAACTGTCCATCAACGCACTACGGGCCAATGAGGACTTTTACCACATCATTTGTAACATTACGGTCATGATTATACCGAATAATCCCTGGTCATAATCATACCAAGTCCATCTATGCACTACAGGCCACAGATGACTTTTAACATTTTATAAACAAGAGGATGATGACAATGATATAAGAATTCAATAAAACAAGTTCAAGAATTAATTTATCCAAGAATTAACAACGTCCAAATTGTCAACATGATACTGCTTTGTGGAGTAAAATTCAAGAATGCTTAGAAGAATATTTTCATGAAAAGATACTGGATGAAACGCAATTATCAAGGATATTCCACTAATTTCATGGAGTATAGAAGTTAAAACTTAACCAACTGAGTATAATAAAGAATGGAATAACAAAAGAAATCACCCGGCATGCGATAGACCGCACAGACAGGTTATTCCAACAGAATAATAAATAATGGAACCAGGTCCGGCGTAAAACGCACAGACAGGATATTCCAACAGAATAATAAATAATGGAACCAGGTCCGGTGTAAAACACACAGACAGGATGTTCCAACAGAATAATAACAAGACGGAACCAGGTCCGGTGTAAAACACACAGACATGATGTTCCAACAGAATAATAGAAAAATATCACCAAGTATAGGGTAGACCGCGTATACAGGTTATTCCAACAGAATAATAAGAAATGAAATAACAACAGTTCTCTTCATGAATAAGAAAGAATAACACCCCTTACCGTTTTAAAGAAGAGCTGAAATAAGGAAGTAGTTAAGTAGCAGAATACTCTTTTTCTCTCTCTATAGTTTCTCTCTCTAGAGTTCAGTGAATTCGTCAGAAATAATGAAGGAATGAGCTGCTATTTATAGAAAAATAAAATGCATCGTAACTAATCCATGAACGGTCCAGATTGATTACTTTAATCTGACGGTCCATATTTAAAGAAAAATCTTTTAAATAAAATATAATATATTCTATTTATAGAATAACTTTAATAAAGTATTCTGTTTTATATAAAAAGATGTTTCTATTTTATTACGTTAATAATACGAATAAAACAAAACGTCATTATCGCTAAATAATTCATATTATTAACTGATAATAATTGAATCAAACTGAGTGACTTCTCACATAAGCATTAATAATCAATACCGTGTGCTACTATGCAACCACACGTATTACTGTACTTTTACTACCGAGTAGTTCAACAGTATCAATGGTAAAACTTCCGCCGTTATTTTTAATAAAATATTTTTGTCGTTTTCTCAATTCGACAATAATTCCGTTGTGGGGTCCACCAATGATTGTGTCGTTGTACGAATATTTCCTGTTAAAACGAATATTCCCCGACCAATCGAATATTATATAACAACTTGCGTACTTTGTAAAATTTATAAATATTACCCACAACTATAACATTATATCAAATTAACTCCATAATATTCAAAAATGATATTTATAGAAAATTCAACTTTATTTATAAAAGTTGGGGTCTTACAAGTCTTTTCTATCTCCTTTGAATTCTGGGTGTTCGTCAATGGAGTCTCGGTCTCCTCCTCCTCCTCGAAGAATTGGTTGTTTTTGGTGCTCTCCAAAAACAACGAATTTGCGCTTGCAAAATTTATGAACCAAGACCAGCCTTCTCCGTTGAATTTCTGGAATTTGATGACATTACCACGGGCTCCATAGTGGACAGCCCTCTCGACCCGAGCCTAAGCCTACAAATCTACAAATTGAGCCAACAACCCAAAGCTACAAATATGTAAATATTCACCCTTTGATAGAACATAATGTTCAGATTTGGGCTTCATGTTTTAGAGAGAGAACATGCTTCCGATTTAGATTTATTCCTTAATTTGTGTTTCAGATTTGGGTTTAATGAATGATTTAGGTTTTGGGATTTTTGATATAACATGATTTTCAGATTTGGGTTTCATATTTTAGAGAGAGAACATGCTTCAGATTTAGATTTCTTCCTCAATTTGTGTTTCAAATTTGGGTTTCATGAATGATTTGGGTTTTGGGAGTTTTGATAGAACATAGACCTCAGATTTGGGTTTCATATTTTAAAGAGAGAACATGCTTCAGATTTAAATTTTTCCCCCCAATTTGTGTTTCAGATTTGGGTTTTATTAATAATTTGGGTATTTTGGATTTTGAAAATTTTGAGTTTAATGGTGGATGGGGAAGATGATGAAGAAGAGAAAAAAAGAAATTACATTATTTTTGGATATTTGAAGATGATTAGTACGTATTTTTGAAAAAGATTAATATACAATTATTTTTAAATTGATTTTATACGGTCAAATGTAAAAATATACGGTCAAACCGTACTTATACTCTCTCCACTGGAACACATGGCAGTTCCAGCCACTTTTTTGGCTGAAAATTACAAAAGGGTCAGTTATGCTTACTTAACGGTACTTTAGGTAGCGGGATGAGAGCGTTTAAACATCGGGGAACGAATGGTAAAAGGGTGTATACTTCGGAGTATAATTTAAAATTAACCCTTATTTTAATAACACTTGTTTTAGCGACTCTTATTTGCTTTGACAATATATAAATAACAATACTATTATTATATTATCAACACCCATCTTTAGTTTAGAATTTCTTACCAATATGATGATAATAAAATTAAAGGAAAGGTTTTTTTAATGGGTGGGAGTACTATATGAAATATGAGAGTGGAACAATGCCCATGAGATGGTTGGACATGGGTTCAGTCTTTCACAAAAGAGCTAGGCTAACTTTTATATTTTCTTTTATTTTCACAGTAGTTATCTTGATACCAAATTCTCGGTAACATGCCCTATAGCCTAATTGTTAGAATCGTAGTTTTGTAGAGTCAAAATTATTATAGAAGATATGTCACGAGTGATCCCTATCCTTAAGGTTTTTATCGCCCCCACCACGATTGGTTTGGTAAGGGTTGCATACAATATACCTCCAAGATATATGTCAAACCTTGATGAATTATCCGTGATAGCAATTCACAAAAAATTCCAATAGAACACTACTTTGTAGTAGTTGTTTGTTTGTAGAAAAATTGGAGAAGATAGAAAAATACATGTACAAAATCTTATATGTAAACTTATACATATTATATGTATATATCTCATCTTATGTATATATATCAACATATACATATATACATGCATATATAATGTAAGTTACATATTATAACTATTAAATTCTTTATTTAACAACACTTATTAATACTAAATATGTAAGTTACATAAATATGTAAGTTACATACAAGTATTAATTTAGTAGTTAATTAGAATTTAAATATCTCTAATTAATTTTCTTTTATTCAAAAATAAAATAGACTTATATTAAATGGAACTAAGGGAAAAAAAAATTATCAAACAATTTCGCACCTTATTAAATGCCTCACTATAGACACAAATTAAATGATTTTTGCGCAAATCATATGAAGTTCTCTCTTATTCTCCACAATTAGGGAAACAAATTACACCTTTATATTTACATAAATTATGTCCACTAATGTGTTTTATTCAAGCCCAAATTTGACAATAATTAAGTTGTGACAACCCCAAAATAGGTCCATTCCATCCAACCTATTCTGAGTCGCCAAATACATGGTACAGAAAATAACTACAACTTTATTACAACAATTGTCGTGAAAAATACAACGACATATATGCTGTGAGTTTGGATACAAATATATACCAAATGTGACTCATGTCCCAATCGTGGACAACACCTCACAATGACACCTTACATAAAGGTATAGTCAAAAACTGTTTTAGAAATTAGAATCTTTGGGAAGTGCTCAAGGAAACCTTCGTACATGGGAGGCCATGCTTCTAGGTTGTGATAGATATCATATGGCCACAGAATTATCCTTGGTTGACCCAATAGACCCCAAAGAAAAACGAGAAGATTACTATCATATTCTTCCCAATGGTGAGTCTTCTCTTGACTTATCATTATCTCCACTGTCTCTAATTGAAAATTATACTTCAAACAAACACCAAGATTATATAGGTAGTACTGTTCGTAAAGATACTCAGCAAGTGGATGAGCACAACCCTGTTTTATGATGACACGAGGTTGTATGTCATTAGACATCTTGTATGATAGTGACAAAACACTCTTCCAACGTTGGGTTCGCCTCACCCTATTTTCTTCACCAAATATAACTACTAAATGATGACCACCGTTCTATTCCCTTGTTACCCCCGCTCGACCCAGCTACACTCTTATTACCTGAAAGGAATTGTAAAACAAAAGAGTGAGCACAACTAGCCCAGTAAAGAATATCATGACTAAAGATAAATAAATTATCAATAGTCTTCATCAGTAATAAATCAGAGATTTAGAACATATGGTAGATGATAAAAATTTCAACCATAGTTGCAGCGGAACGAGCAATCCATTAGAAGAGTCAAATAGACTATAAATTCTATTATCTTCTCCATGTTAAAAATCCACCAACAATATTTTATCCCTGTAACATCACTCAACAGTTCCTTTCCACAATCATATGAATAACTCATAATCATAATTGTGATTCTAAATTTTTTCTTCGCACCCAGGACGAAGAATATTTTCATCACCTGTCTTTACCTGAAACATCAAAGATCATGGTTATACCAAATCACAGTTCCTGTTCATAATCATGCTAATAAATCCATCTTCGCACTACGGCCAAAGATATTCATCAACAAACTATCTTTGCACTACGGGCCAAATATATTCAACAACAGTTCATCTTCGCACTACAGGCCAAAGATATTCATCAATAATTCATCTTTACACTACAGGCCAAAGATATTCATCAACAGTTCATCTTTGCACTACAGGCCAAAGATATTCATCAATAATTCATCTTTTCACTACAGGTCAGATATATTAATATCTCAAAGAAATATATAATCATTTCAGAATTTATATAAACAATAATTATAACCATGTTGATCAATTCACCTTTGCACTTAAGCTAAAGATATTCAATTATAAATTCAATGGTCATGATCATACCAGTCAACAATTCAACTTTGCACTACTGGCCAAAGGGAACCCATAGTCATGATCATACCAAAAAAATCTATCCATCTTTACACTCAAGTCAAAGAGAAATATCATCATTAGGGTTATAAAAATGTTATATATGATAATAAAATCAATATATAGATTTAATCTCAAAGTAATATTCACAAATCAACTATAATTTGGTCAGAAAAAGAAACTAATTTTGTCGTGAATAGTAACTCGTGAATAGTAACTCATGAATAGTAACTCGTGAATAGTAACTCATGAGTAGTAAACCCGACACAAAAAGATAGAAATTCCACAATAAAATACATACCAATATTTCGGTATAATGATATTGAAATAATAATATTTCTTAAGCTTATAAACAATTTATTTTAATTGTTTACACTTTACTAAATAATGCATTTAATCATCCTAAAATGCCAAACTCATAATATTTCATTACCAATAACCAAAACTCTCATCAAAAATCTGCATATACCTCATATAGGATTCTCAAGCCATAAAATCCTATTTTCCAATTTTCTTACTTCACATAACATATTTAATTCATTTACTCATAACTAGTCTATTTTTATGAAAAATATCAAATCAGTTCCAAAAATATTTTTTTTCTGGTTTAGCATAATATAGTCCCATAGTGAACATATATTTCTCTCAATTTTTTTTAAAATTCATTTACTATTTTTCATATGGCCAAAACCGCCGAATATTTAGACATTTATCATAAATTGTACTTTTATCCAAAAATTCCGAAATTCACAGAGTATACTGATATAATATAGATATACTTTCAATAAAAATTTCATCAATTTTAGAGTTAACCACAAGGAATTATAAGCGGTTACTTTTAAAATAGTCTTTTCTCGTAAAATTCATAACTCTTAATCTATACATCCAAAAATCACCATTTTTGGACACAATCAATAAAACTCATCAAAATATCATTTCAAATTTTTTCAGAATTTCTGAAGGTCGTTAGAAGTACGAACTGAAAAACATAACAACCCTTAAAATCCCTTACTATCCCTTACCTCAAAAGAGCAGCACTTCAGACTGGATATCGGATATGACGCTGAAGGAAACTCGCACTGATGAATAGCAACTTACCAAGTATCTAAATACTCACAAAATACACTCAATAATCTAGAGAGAGAAAGAGAGAAAACTTGTTTCTGGTGTGATTTTCAATTCTAACTTAGCCCTCTATTTATAGGAAAATGTTAGCACGTCGAAGCATACTTAACCTGTAACCTGATGGCTTTACCTGCTACTATTTCCACCCACTACATTTGAATAAAAATCTCAGCACATTTCTTCATCAACCAAGAGTGGGGCCCACCAATTCTAGAATTTTCTACCAAAATGATTAACTTCGAAAATTCAACAATTTTTGAACCAGTCATCTCGTAAAATTCATAACAAATCATACGTTCATTTTTAACGGTTCAAAATTTGTGTACATATACTCAACTTATATATGTATAACGTATCCAAATATTACCACGATCCAACGGTCGGATTAAAAATTATAACCCTCGCAAAATATCTCAAAAACCCTAATTTGATTTTCAATACCTCCGTTCCGACAAAAATACAGATAAAACACCTCAACATTAACTCCTTCATTTTTAACCACAAAAATATATCCCTCATTTATATCCACATAAAATAAATATTTCCTTATCATATGAATCAATAATTAATTATTCACAAATAATATTACAGAATCACATTTATGACAACCAGGCCTTTCCCAGGAAAGTGGGGGCTTTTCGATAAGGATTTCTCCTTATTGGCGCGCAATTAGGTGACCAAACCTCTCCTTGACAGAACTTTCTAGACATTGCCAATAATGCTATCTAATAATATTATTCGAATAATATGAATTATTGATCTGATAATGGATATACTGTGCAGTGACAATTATTGAAACAACAATAATATAAAATATCAACGCAGCAATTATTGAATCAATAAAATAAAATATTGAACAGTAATTACTGTAACAATTATTGAGTAGTGTCTTCTCACGTAAGAATCAGTAATTCAAAAATACTGTGCAATACCGTGTGCTACTGTGCAACTACGCGTATTACTGTATTTTAACTACCAGGTATTCCAACAGTGTTAACGGTAACAACTACGCCGTTATTTATAAAAACTCAAATTTGTTATTTTCTTCATCCAATAGTTATTCTGTTATGGGGCCCACAAATGGCTGCGCCGTCGTACGAATATTCCCCGACAGAAAGAATATTCCACGACCAAACGAATATTTCCCGACAACAATGAATATTTTACAACCACTTGCGTATTTAAAAAAGTTCATATATCACCCTTAACTTTAACTTGTTATCAATTTAACCATTTACTAAATAGAAAAATTGAATACTTTTATTTCATAAAATTCGGGATCTTACATAAGTCCCTAAAATATAGAATAAGGTGCAATTTCTAACAATCCCCCACTTGTTTGGAAAAACTATATTTCTCATCCAAAAAGCTTTCTATTAAACAATTCCAAGGCACGTGTGCATAAAAGAAAGTGCGATGAACATTGAACTTTTCCTTAGTATAAACAACTTAAAGTCACATCGAAGTTAATGGTGTCCGTAGATTGAATCTCTACTCCTATATGATATGACCAGAATTGTCACACACAAAAAATTCTCCTACCACGGTGAGTATTCCCAATTGCTTTGCGCTAATATGGCCATGCACAATACCTTCATTTATGAACCTTTAAGAGAGTAAGCCACAACTCTCTATAAGAAGTGGCTCTACTTCTAGTTTATATAGGCAACGTGTTTCATATGTGTTTCTGTTGCTAAGAACACAACAACTTTATTAATAGTATAACTCAACCTCGGTCGTGCAACAGACTTTACTATCGTAAACTACAAATGGAACCGCATCGATAGTAACACAGTCAACAAGTGTGACTTGTTTTTCCCATTGAATTAACCTATAAACTAGGGGTAACCTAGGAATAGGTTGGGTTCCCATCACCCCTGAATCAAAGTGGTTTAAGTTCTATATCACAAGTAGTTAAACTTACTAAGCTCTCGTCATAGTCTTAGTAACAAGATAAGTCAAGTCGTCACTTGACTTTTTCGTAGACAAATATTATGATACATTGTAGTATCGTTTGTCTAACAATTTCATTATCACAATATAATGAAATAAGCAATTTTGGAGGTGGCCACAATTTGATGTTTTAACAACAAATTTCGATTCCAATTGCTTTCTTCATAATATAAAGCAATAATATTACTTGCTATTCCAAGTAAATTATACCATTCACTAAGATAATATATCCACCTACTTGTCGAAATATAAGAATATATTCACCTACTTGTGAATATTTTCTTATTTTTTCAAGATCACAATGTGTATTTAACTTTATTATTACTAGCATCATATAATAAAATAGGAGGCAATGAATTAGGTGACAATCAACACAATACTCTAATCCATTTGGCTTACCTCACAAGATATAATAACATTAGACCCATACAATAGAATGAGAAATACTCATTTTTTTCTTACTCATCTAAGAAACAATACTCAAGATTGGGTGAAAATTCATCTACTTGTGAATTTATAATTTCCCTCACTAAAATATAAATGACATTTATGTGATCTATTAAAACATTGAGAAATCTCGTGCATTGCATATCAAATGTGACGCCCCCAAAATAGGTCCACACAACCTATTCTGAGTTGTCAAATACATGATAAATAATTTAAATATAAACTTCATTTATACAACTATTAATTGTCGTGTAAAATACGACAAAACATAATTTGTGAGTTTTAATACAAATATTGTCTCGTAGACAATATCCAAACTCAAATAAAGTCCCCATTATAATTATTGTCACACTATTTTACAAAATAGTGAGGATTATTATAATAACCATCTTGGTCCATTACTCCACTCTCTGACTAGTTTCAGCTACATTCTCGCCTCCTGAGAAGAACAATAGAACCAAAAGGAAAAGGGTGAGCTCAACTAGCCCAATAAAGAATACTATGACTAAGATAATGTAGAACAAATTATCTTTAGTCCTCAACAGGGAAAAATCTGATAGAATACAATAGACAATAAGTTTTAGATCAACAACTGCAGCGGAAATAGCAATCCATTAGAAGAGTCAAGTAGAGCATGATGTCTACTATCTTCTATGATTTTAAAGTCTATCATCAATATTTTATCCCTGTAACACCAATCAACAATTATTTCCAATCAACAAATTATCTACGAACTACATGCCAAAGATAATCGTTTGTATCACCAGTGGTCACGATCATGCCAAACACCTGTCTATCTATGCACTACGGGCCAAAGAGGACTTTCACCACAAACCTTTATCTGTAACAATAAAGGTTATGATTATACCAATAAAAAATTCCTGGTCATAATCATACTAATCAACAGTCCATCTTTGCACTACGGGCCAAAGATGACTTTCAGCACAATATAAACATGAGGATGATGACAGTGATATAAAGAATCATTCAAGTGAGATCAATGATAAATATTAAAGATTTATAATTTAATTTATCTAGAGTTCAAGAATGTCCAAATTGTCAACATGATAACTAATTGTGGAGTAAAATTCAAGAATGATATTCATGTATCAAAAATAATTTGGACAGAAAAGAAATTAAATTCTGTTGTGAACAGTACTCATGATCATAGTACCATATGAATAATACCCATGAATAGTACCCCGACATGAAAAGATTAAAATTTAATAAGAAAGTTCAGACCAATATTCTAGTGAAATGATATTAGATGAAGCCTAATCTTAAGTAATTTCTAATCATTTCAGGAATTATAAAAGCAATACTTACCATAGTAAGTTTAAATTTAGGAATATGAAATGAAATAATATCACTTACATAATATGGAGTATGAAAGAAAATGATATTCCGATCCTTACGAGTATAGAAGGAAATAATATCATTTACGAGTATTGAAAGAAAATAACATCCTTTACCTTAGTAGGAAAGTAGTTCTGACTGGAATAACGGAGATTATGTTGAAAAAATCTTGCACTATTATCAACACTCAAAATATCCTTATACTCACAAGAAATTCGCTCAATATTATAGATAGAGAATTTTTTGATTCTGGTGTGAGTTTCATTGTTTAACTAAGCAACCTATTTATAGAAAAATGCTAGCACACCAAGATTGACAAATTTACACACACGTACATTAGTTTTGAAAATGCAGCACACCTATTTGAAAAAGGAGAGTTCAAAATCAAAATGAGAACTCCCACTTTTATTCACATGTTTAAAAGATTTTATAATTATTAAAAAGAAATCTAAATTCAATTTGCTCTCTTCCACCTCATTTTATTCTTATGCCATAAATTTATTATCATAATATTACCGTTATAAAATTATACTATTATATTATCACATTATACTATTAGAATGTAATATTATAATAATATATTTAAATAAATATATTATCAGAGAAGATAATTATGGTTTCATAGAAAAATATAACAAACTTTCGACAAATGTCTCATTCTAAAATTCTTCCATTTATATCGAAATTGAAGAAATATTTACTTACCATATTCATCAATTATTTACTGTGACACCCCCAAATTTGGGTACTTCAATTTCTACGGGATTTGGTGTTCACTGTCCAAACATCATGTATCTATCTACCCATAATAAATGAAAAACCATAATTAGATAGAAATAAATCCTCTCCTTATGGAGTTACAATATCTGAAAATAAATACATCAATCCCAGGTCATACTAACCTTAAATCTCAAATGCGCAAACATAAAAAATTTTTAAGTCTTACACAACTTAAACATAAGTCTGAAATATAACATAACAAATAAACAACAAGTCTTCATCACTTGTTAACTTTGCCCTTGCCTTTACTAGAAGAAGGCTCGTCAGACCTTTCGTTCTTAACTGCAATGTTATTATTACGCAAGAGTGAGCACGATTGCCCACAAGTATAATAATATAACAATAAAATAATAACATGCGAATGAATCAATAACTTCTGAAATAAGAAAACTTGGCTTTTGAATCAAGAATGAATAACAAGAATCAAAAGAACTTCTAAGGGTCATAAGACCTTGAACTACGTCCTAGGTTGTCAAATGTTTATACTTGAAACCTTTAACAGTCATAAGACTATGGACTCTTCTTCTCGTACTTAGGGGGATCAACCCTTAGTACCATATTGTGCACAATATCTTAACACTAAAGCATTATTAATTCCCTATAATAGGGTTGTTCATCTCAGTTTAACATTAGAGTCTGCACCAAAGGAAGTTTGTTTGGATATGCTCAACAATAGTTTTGAAATTTAGAACATTCATCAACTATGGACTAGTCGAATCAATAAGGGTTTGCTAGTCTTACAAGGTTCAACAATAATTGATATTCAATTTGAATAATAAAGTTCAAGATGTATACAATCGAATAAGTATTGTATAACAAGAATCATGCTTTTAAAGAATGATAACATCTAATATGAAATCTTGACTTGAACAATAATAAACAAGATAGAATAAGGAACTTGCTTTATACAAAGAAACAAGGTTTATGAACTTGCCTCGTGCGTAGGCTAAACGATTACTACTTTCGTTCACCACAAATCCTACACACATACCATATGTATTCACGACATTCATTAGTTACATTTTCACTTAATTATTTAATATAAACTCACTTTATTTAACGAATCATTACCCTTCTAATTTAATTACTTAATTAAATTAGAATATTTTCATTCCCTTACTATTATATTACACTCGAATAAATTATTTCATAATAATTTCCATCGAATATTTATTTTATTCCATAAATATCTCAATTAAAATATTTACTTTGTTTTATAAATATTTTAGTAATAATTTTTATCGAATATTTATTTTATTCCATAAATATCTCAATTAAAATATTCGTTTTATTTGATAAATATTTTAATTAATAATTTTTATTTTTTTATTATTATTTTATTTTATTTTTATTTTTATTTTTTTAGTTTGGTAACGCCCGCCAGGGGCGAGGTTACCCAGACTCAATTTATGCAGTTTCTGTATAACAAGGCCAAATTAGGCCAAAAAAATCTCTCACAAGTTAATATGTTCTCTTGAAGAACACATAACATGGCCATAACTTTCAATTAAATTATTTCTACACGAATTTAGACATACCCAAACATTGGCATACACATATAACTATTACTTAACCCTTCTAGCATAATTTTAACATGTTAAAATACATAATTTTGCAGAATCAAAACATATAAATTACTGTTCTTGATTTTCTTGAAAGTTTTCAACACAAAACATGAAAATCAACATTACAGGTTCATTATAACACTGAATCTGTTCATTTGGAGTTTGATTCCTTCGTTTTAACATGCATAATTATATACAAGTGTAAATTTATGATGCCACTTATGATTATCGTGTTAAATTTGGTATGTAAGGCCATATGGCCATATTTTCATACTCTGTAATTTTGAAGAACAACGTACGACACAATTTTTATGAAACTGATGTTATGGTTCATACAACATAGTAAAAACATACTACGTTAACATATTAACACATACATGTATAAATTTATGATACAACTTATGATTATCGTGTTAAATTTGGTGTGTAAGGCCATATGGCCATATTTTCATACTCTGTAATTTTGAAGAACAACGTATGACATAATTTTTATGAAACTATGTTATGGTTCATACAACATACACTAACACATGTTATAATAACATCTTACCATATATATAACACATAATCACTACCCTTTTCCAATTACAGAAGTTTTAACAAAACTTAAAGCCATTTTCATGAAAACTTTAACAATCGTAAAAATAGAAATTGGGTTGAAGAGATTATCCTTAAACAATTCTTCTGACTTTCACGCTCTTCTACAATATCACAATAACTCGCACTGTTTTTCTCTAATTCTCTGAAATTCTCTCTGATTCTCCTTTTCCAGACTTAACAAAACTAAAAGACTTAACAATAATAGAAGACGTATATAATATTTTGAAACTGACGCAGTTGTGGTCAGTTAACCGATCATGGGTTAACTGCCCTCAACCTCCCCTATTGCCTTGTTTGGCTAACCTTAAAAGAATTATAACCATTTAATTTAATAGATCTTTTATACTATAGTTTAATAGTGTCACACCCCTTTATAAAATATAAATCAAATATCTTATTTACTTTAATTCAATTAAAATATGATAATTTCTTATTAATTCACATAGTCACATAATTAATTTTTTTCTTTATTAATTATGTCAAATTATTAATTTTTCTTATTAATTAAAACAATATTAGTCTTATTAAATATTTCTTTTAATTCAATAAGCTCACATAATTACATACTTTGAATAATAAAAATTCTCCGCATTAATTTAATAAATATAACACATATAATTAAATTAATCTACCACAGCTTCATCAATTAATTATTTAATCTAATAATTAAATCATCGAAAATACTTATTTAATTCAATAAATATTAAAATTAAATTACAAAATTTCGTTTGTCACATTTACAATTCTTCAATAATTATTTCTAATTAATATTATAGATTCACAATACTGACAACCAGATCGTTCCTAGGAAAGAGGGGGCTTTTCGATAAGTATTTCTCCTTACTGGCGCGCAATTATATAACTTATCCCCTTTCCTCGACAGAACTTTCTAGACATTATCAATAAAGTTATTTAATAATATAATTTCAATAATATGAGTTACTGTGTCGTGATAAATATTGAATCAATAATATAAAATACTATTCAATTATCACTGTAGCAATTATTGCATCAATAATATGAAAGACTGTGCAATTTTGACTGTATCAATTATTGAGTGAATTCTTCCATAAGAATCAATAATCAGAGATACTGTGAAATACCGTGTGCTACTGTGCAACAACGCATATTACTGTACTTTTATCATCGGGTATTTCAACAGTTAACGATAAAAGTTTTGTCGTTATTTTTATAAAAAAGGTTATTTCTGTCACTTTCTATATCCGACAGTTATTCCGTTATGTGGTCCACCAATGATTGCGCCGTCGTACGAATATTTTCTGACAAAAAGAATATTCTCCGACCAAACGAATATTTTATGACAACTTGCTTACTTTACAAAATTTGCACATATCACCCATAACTATAACATTATATCAAATTAATACCTTACTATTCAAAATAATATTTAGAGAAAATTAAATCTTTATTTATAAAAAGTTCAAATACAAATTTTTTATTTACAACTATTTAACTTTTGTGCAAAATACTACCACACAAATTGTGAGTTTTAATACATATATTGTCTGTAGACAATATCCACACTCAAATAAAGTCTTAATTATAATTATTGTCACACTATTACTCCACTCCTCGACTAGTCCTAACTACACTTTCATTTCTTGAGAAAAACAATGGAATAAAAAGGGTGAGCTTAACTAGCTAGCCTAGTAAAGAATATTATGACTAAGATAATGAAGATTAAATTATTCTTAATTCTCAACAGTGAAAAATCTGATAGAATACAATAGACAACAAGTTTTAGATCAACAACTGCAGTGAAAATAACAATCCATTAGAAGAGTCAAGTAGAACATGATTTCAACTATCTTTTATGATTTAAAAGTCCATCATCAATATTTTATCCCTGTAATACCAATCAATAATTTTTTCAAATCAACGAATTATCTATGCACTACGGGCCAAAGATATTCATTTGTAACACCAGTGATCATCTTTCATCTGTCCATCTATGCACTACGAGCCAAAGAGAACTTTCACGACAAACCTTTGCCTGTAACATTAAAGGTCATAATTATACAATTTATGGTCATAATTATATCAATCAACAGTCCATCTATGCACTACAGGCCAAAGATGACTTTCCATCACAAAATTTCAACATGAGGATGATGACAATGATATGAAGAATGAATAAAAGTGAGATCAATGATAAATATTAAAGATTTATAATTTAATTTATCCAAAGTTCAGGAATGTCCAAATTGTCAACATGATCACCAATTGTGGAGTAAAATTCAAGAATGATATTAGATGAAGCGCAAGCTAGTAAGTATATTCTACTAATTTCAGGAATTTTTACCATTTAATAATAAGGTTATGGAAACAAACAATAATTTCGTACCATTAATGGAGAAAATATGAAAGAAAATGATATCCCTTGATGAGTACAAAAGAAATGATATATATTCCATACGAGTATGAAAGAATATACGAAACTGCAAATGAATTTTCATCACCTGTCATGCGGTATTCCGCGTAGACAGATCATTTTCACAACTTAATAAAGAATGAATACGAAGGGTTATTCATTAGGCATGTGGTAATCCGCGTAGACATGTTATTCCCATAGATTAATAAGGAATAACATGACAACCTTTATGAGTATAAAGAAAATAATATCCTTTAACTTAGTAGGAGACTAAATCTGACTGGTATAACGGAGATTATCTTGAGAAAATCTTGCACTATTAGCTACATTCAAAGTATCCTTATACTCGAAAGAAATACGCACAATATTATAGAAGAAAAATTCTCTGATTCTGGTGTGATTTTCATTTCTTAACTAATCAACCTATTTATAGGAGAATGGCATGACACTATTTAAAAATAATCACGGACTAGATAGTGAATTTTCTAAAATTTCATCTGATTTTACTATTAATCACTATTCATCAAAATTATTCTAATAAAATAAATAACTTTATATATAATATAATATATTCCAATAAAACAAATAACTTTACATAAATTATAAAAAGTATCTGTTTTATTACTATTATAATAATAATAATAATAATAATAATAATAATAATAATAATAATAATAATAATAAAATTAAAATAATTTTTTGTTGACAGTTTAAAATTAGCACGTTCCCCCGTGGAATAATAAACCAAACTTACAACGAACGCCTCATGACAAACCCCTCTATTTATATCAAAAATTGAATAAATATCTACCACAAATCACTTATCTTCAATCAACACATTTTTAATCTTTCAACAATTATTCACCATTAATATTATAGATTCACAATACTAACAACCAGATCGTTCCCAAGAAAGAGGGTGCTTTCCAATAAGAATTTCTCCTTATTGGCGCGCAATTAAATAACCTAACCCCTTTTCTTGACAGAACTTTCTAGACATTATCAACAATGCTAATCAATAATATCATCTCAATAATATGAGTTACTATGTCGTGAGAATAAATAATATAAAATATTGTGCAGGTGTTACTATAATAATTATTGAATCAATAATATGAGATACTATGTTATTTCTACTATATCAATTATTGAATGAAATACAGAATGACTTCTTACGTAAGAATCAATAATCAAAAATACTGTGCAATACCATGTGATACTGTGCAATACCGCGCACCACTATGGAATAACGCGTATTACTGTACTTTTATTACCAAGTATTTCAATAGTTTAACGGTAAAAGTCTTGCTGTTATTTTTATAAAAATGTTATTTATGTTATTTTCTATATCCGACAGTTATTACGTTATGGGGTCCACCAATGATTACGCCATTGTACGAATATTCTCCGACAAAAAGAATATTCTCCGACCAAATAAATATTTTCCGACAACTATTTACTTTATAAAATTTGCATATATCACCCATAACTATAACATTTATTAAATTATTACCTTACTATTTAGAATAAAATTAAATATTTATTCATAAAAAGTTGGGGTCTTACAATATACCACATTTATCTATCTATTAAACCAAAGAGTTGTTGGGGGAGTTGGTGGTTGCCCATGTGCTGGAATTTCCAGTAGATTTTGGTCAAGTGGGTCCCGCTTTCATTGCCTCATTTTGCGTGCTTAATCCCGTCTTTGACTTTCGGACCTGAAAAATCAAATTTTTAAGTTTATAGTTGATTCCTACTAATGTCGACACTCCCAACGTCATGGGCATATCCATTTCTTCAAATTCATCTCCGAATTTTAAGTTTGACTTTTCTCCATAAAAGTCAATTGTTCACTTTGACCAAAAAGACAACCTCGATACATTTTGTGTTTATAGTCTATTCTTATTAATTTTGACGTTCCGGACTCAAATATCTAGTCTGCGTCTTTAGATTCCACTCCTATCTCCGATTTTGACTTTTCTCCATAAAAGTCAATTGTTGACTTTGACCAAAAAGTTATCCCCTGCATATTTTGTGTTTACAACCCTTTCTGACTAAACTTGACGTTCCGGATGCAACCGAGCAATCCGTGATTTAAAATTCTATCGCTAACTCAGATTTTGAGTTTTAACTTCATTTTTATTGATTATTCATATTAACTTATCTTTTCAACCCTTACAAGGATCCCATGCCGGAATCACTCTTACAAGGATCCCATGCCGGAATCACTCTTCATTTAATGTTATAGTTTAGTTCACTACTGAACTCTTACGAAATTTCTCTCATCGATTAACTTTATCAAATTACCTTAACATAGGTATTACTTTACTATTCCTCTTTCATTTATTTATTTGGCTATCCAATTCATGGACAACATCTATTCTTAGGCCAAGTCTCATCTGACTTGCTTCGGCTCATAACTACCTTCTTATTCTCTGGTATTAATATCTTCAATATTTATATCATTCACCTTCAAATCTTTTTACCCTCTTTTAGTTATTAAACCAAATAGGTTCTTTTTAAAATTTTTAATCATTCCTCTATTTTCAAATCTAGATTTTATTCTTTAAACCTTCATTTAATTATTCGAGACAAGTCTCATAAATTTTTGATTGTCACATTCATCAATTCTTCTAAAAATTTCGTCATCGAAATTATAGTATACTTATCTCTGCTCATTCTATTAATCAAAACTAGGTTTTCAACCTAACATTTACATTTTCCTCCTTTAAGGATTTTTCTTCTATCATCACATTTCACAATGACTCCTCTATAAGGATTTCAATCTTTTTAAACATTCATGAGTATCCAAAATTGCTCAATAACTGTGAAGCAGTATAAATAATCCAAAAAGTTTTCTTCAAGAAAAAATTTCATATCGGCCCGAGGGGTCATACAAACCATGGACTTTTGAGGTTTAGGGTTATTAATACCTGCTACCTCTTTCAATTAAGAAAAAGGTACTCTACCTCTGAAAAGGTTAACGATACTTCACCACAATACTTCATACCATAAACATTCTCTACTAGGTATTCTTTACAATCACGAAGAAGGTAAACTACCTAGTTGGGTACATTAGATGATCAGTCTATTGCACCTTAGATTTTGAAACGACTATATGCATTCTTAGATTGGAATATTTTATCCAATTAGTTTATCCCCATTTTTTGGGGTTGGTCACCTCAGACTTAACTTAAGATTCAGCACCAAAACAATTTGGTTTGGCATAAATTGTCAAAGAATACTTGAATTTCATAAACATATTTCAACGTTTTCCTAACTGAATTAAATAGCTTAGACGTATAACAATAATTCGAACATAAATCGAAACATTTGTCGGGCCAATTCAGTTGGCATTAACTTATCTTTAAAATTCTAAAAATAATTTTATGACGTCATGATACCGCACTGTATTTACAGTCCGTTTGAGGATTCTGTCATTTTGTGACTTTGTCATACTACATCATACCATAGTGGGCCGACGATCCTTAGATCACATCCAACACTAGGTAATTCTGCATTGATAACTCCATTATTTTTTATCAACTATGCATCAGGTTCAATGATGCATTGATGATAAACAAAATACATATTGATACTTTCAAATCATTTTGCCTAGCTGAAACAAATAGCATAGACATATGAATAATAGAGCCTTTTTAAAACTTATTGGTTCAAACATTGATCCAACATATTTTTCGAAAACACAAAAGTGCAAATATTAGCACGATGTCAATAAATACGAAATCTAGCATAGCTAGAAGATTTGGAATACCTATGCTTCCTCCATCAACTCCAATTTTCTCCAATGCTTCATTGCTTAATAATTCTATTTATTTCAATCATCCTTAAAGTTTACTATATCAAAAATTCTCAATTCTCAATACATAACTTTTCTATACCCCAGTATAGCTCATCAAACATAGCACACGTTATGAGTTCAGGAACTTACCACAATAATATGAGTTTAAGAACTTGTCCTAGCAATACGTAGTCCAAGAACCAATCAGGAACTGTCCATACGATTATGAGTCACAAACTTTCCATAAGCATGAGTTTTAAGAACTTGCACCTAAACTTATATTATCTAACTATCAAATATATATATGAGAAAAGAATCACCTTTTCTCCATGTGTATATAGATAGCGCGACACAAATATTTCAATGATTATCAATGTGATAAACTACGTGGTCGTTAAACCAAGCACAAAACCCCTGCCCATACAAAGGCTTATACAACTCAGCTATCATATGAGTCCTCAATTGAAATCCCACATAATTCTAACTTTCTCTTTGCTCACTACAAATTTTCTTAAATCCGTATCTTAGCATTTACCACTATTTCCTGAGTTTACATCGTACAATTTCATAGTACATTCTCTTTATAGCTGCAGGCTATAACTTCTTAATCGTTTAACATATTATAGGTTATCCAACAATTCAATCTGACCACGTCGTGATCTTATTTTGTAATTATTTCTCCTTATCCTTATGATCATTTTATACTACGATATTCTTATTCTTCTCTTTAATCATATTATATTATGATTTTATTTACACTTTTCATCTTATAGACATCGTCTATTTATCATAATTTTTTAGCTTTATTACTAGAGTCAGGTAACTTCTGATTTTCATCTTTTATAACTTTTCAAGATTCTTCTTTGAATCTTATTTATCTTCTTCTTTACTTAATAATGAATTTCCTAAATTCATCTCTTATCACTTAAACTTGATCTGAGTTTATTCCTTATCCTCATTTCTGCGATTATAGCCTAAGGTATCCCTACCTAAGGTTTAAAATTAACCTACAACTTTGATACCAACCTGTAACGCCCCCAAATCCGAGCCACTTGAACCTCAGACCTAGTGTGTAATGGTACTTCCTTCATCTTAATATATACCACCTTTATTCATAAATTAATGAACACAATCTGACTTTTATACCAATTAATACATTATTCCCCTCTGTTCTAGAATCTGTAACGTTAATAATCGGTTATTACATCTATAGATAGCTCATGATCTAATCTATCCATTTTAAACAATATATTTCATATTAATATATTAATTGCGAGTATTTATAACTCACAATCCAAATTAAATATTCTTCTGTGCAATGTTCTTCAACTACAAATGTATAACATCAACGTTCATCTAACATAGCTAGAAACTACGCAATTAAGTGTTCTAGCCCTTAGCATTTCCAAGTATAATTACTCTAAAGATAATATACTAATGTGTTAGTTTGTTACTATAGCACAAATCATCTTCCATCAAAATTTATTCTTGTGAGCCTTCGTCTATTCTGAATTCATTAATGTTATGGTCATCTACTTATATCGACCATTATCTACAAAATTTGTTTGCAAGGTTGAGCATGACGGCTCAGCAAGTCCCATAGTCTACACATTTCATGCTTCACATAGCATACAAATTTCATATATTCTTGCATCATAAGTTTTAGTCAATGCATCTACTTATGATTCATACATCTCATGATATGCATTTCTATATGAATTATACTTGCCATACAACACATATAAACTTCATGTTTTATAGCTAACATGTACTTCACCAATTTCATACTTTGCACTTAGTCACATAACATTCATATAACCAACTAGTTCACATAAGGCAACATATTTCATTAAATACCATAAAAACATGATTTAGTTCACATTATCACATAAGAGCAAGTTGCTGAAGAACTTGTCTCGAAGCGTTCCTTGCGCGGTTAGGAGAATTCGTCCTTCCATTGTCCTATACGATTAAGTGTATATATAACCTCAATTAGCCACATAATGACGCTTATTAGTTACTTATGTTAGATCTACTTTACATTTCATCGTTCTTCCCTTTTTAACCTTAACACACAATGTTCATTCACGTGTTTAAAACTTACTAGGACACTTTCTTGTCCATTCAGTTATTACGTCAAACTTCATTTTACGTCTTAGTACGTTTCTTTTTTTCTTTACACTTAACATATAAACTCAAGTTTTGAAAAACTCGCGTGCACCGACGTTTTATCATCTATTTCATTCTCATTCATAACTTGCTTCAACTGATAACTCACAGCATCGATGAACATCTATTTGATTAAATAATTAATCATCACCTCATAACTTAACCTGGTAGTGATCCTTTCGACTTATATCAAAGTATACATCCCTTCACATTACTTTTATTATATTCGCATAAAAACATGTGATTAAACTTTTTATAGCCTCATACGTCACAAGTTGACCGACTCTAGTCGATTTAATTTGCTTCGACAATTCCTGACTTTTCAGTTTCTAATTATTTTTATTCTGTTGGAAGCCTAATACCCTCATTAAGCCTTCTTAACAACTTTATTATTCATCTTAATCTTTCTTCTAATATTATTAATTATTTAATAATATTTTATTCCTTTACAAATATTATTAATCATTTAATAATATTTTATTCATTTACAAATATTATTAATCACTTAATAATATTTTAATCACCTCCTAATATTATTAGTCATTTAATAATATCTTAATCCTTTACAAATATTATTAATCATTTAATAATATTTTAATCATCTTCTAATATTATTAATCATTTAATAATATCTTAATTATTTATAAATATTATTAATCCTTTAATAATATTTTAATCTCTTACTAAATATTATTAATCATTTAATAATATTTTAATAATTTTCTAATATTATTAATCATTTAAAAATATTTTAATCAAATAATAATATTATTAATCATTTAATAATATTTTAATTATTTAAAAACTTATAAACAATTTTAATTTAATTGTTTATCTCTTACTATTTAATTTATTTAGCAAATATAACATGTCATACACATACCATTTTATTAAAAATGATCAAATTACCCTCCAAAATTTTTAATACATCATATTAATGATCATTAGTCACTAAAATCACATTATAGAATTTTATGACTTATTATAACTTAATTTCCTCAATTATTTTTAACTCATCCATAGGTATTAAAAATACCTAATCAACTTATTATTTTCCCATCTTTTGGAAAACTTCAATATATAATATTTAGGCACAAAATAATTTTTCTAGAATTTTTTATTTTCCTTAAGTTTTTTAAAAATCTATTTTTAGTTTCGTAACTTAGGAAAGTTAGCTATACCATGCTCAACTCCAAAAATTCTCAGCTCTTGGCAAAATCTTACACTTATTTACATGAACTTCCAGTTTAAATTTTGTGACCATCGGAGTTATAGAACTCCAGTTATAGCCGCTTTCGTTGGAAAAACCCAAAAATTGAAATTGTCAGAACTCGATCGATATAAGTTGGAACAAGCTCATCTTTTGACAAGAGTTACTTTATATCATATATTTTCATGTCACAAAAGGTCGGAATTTATTTCAATAAATAAATTGCTGAAAATGCCCCTGCAAAGTTTTGGATAGTTTGTTTTTTGGTATTTCCAGATTTTGGCTACTTTGCTAAAAACTGTCCAAACAAAAATCTACAAGGAATTTTTCAGTGATTCCACTTGGAGATGTTAGAAGACTCATAGATCTAACTCCAGAAATTGACCACTCTTACAAAATGCAAAATAGAATGAGAGATATGATCGTTCGAATTTCATGTTTCGTTTTCTAGAAAATCAGTTTTTCTATCCTTTATGATTTCGAAGAAAACTTCCATGATCTCTTACTTAATCAAACATTATCCATCATAAATCAACATAATACATCCTAATACTTCTTATACTCAAGGATCTACCATGATCCATGATTAATTTCATCAAACTCTTACCATAATCAAGCAAACCATACTATAAACCAAGAAAATTACAAGGTTAGGTTAGAGAACTTTTAAACCTTCTATGCTTAAATGATGGATGATCTTTCATGGTAGTTTAGCGTGCTAGATCTTCTCCTTCTTAGCCTCTCCCTCCAACCATGGCCTCCCTCCTTCCTTTCCCTCTTAAGCTCTCAAACTTTCTCTAGGGTTTTGGGTAAGAGTGAGGGAGAAAACCTATGGTTTCTTCTTTCTCTTCTTCCTCATCTTTCTTTTTCCTCTCTCCTCTTTTCCCCCTCATCCATGGCTGCCCTTTCTCTCTTCTTTCTTTCTTAATGGGTGGGTGTGGAGCTTGGAATAAGAAGATTGCTTTGTTTTATTTCCTTCTCTTTAGTTAAAAGAATTAAAGGTTTAGTATTAAATAAAGTGGGGAACTAGATCCACTTTTTAAGGAGAGTTAGTGAGAGTTGTTGGGGGAGTTGGTGGCTGCCCAAGTGCTGGAATTTTCAGCAGATTTTGTTCAAGTGGGTCCCGCTTTTATTGCTTCATTTTGCGTGCTTAATCCCGTCTTTGACTTTCGGACCCGAAAAATCAAATTTTCAAGTTTATAGTCGATTCCTACTAATGTCGACACTCCCAACGTCATGGACATATCCGTTTCTTCAAATTCATCTCCAAATTTTAAGTTTGACTTTTCTCCATGCATAAAAGTCAACTGTTCATTTTGATCAAAAAGTCAACCCCGACACATTTTGTGTTTATAGTCTATTCTTACTAATTTCGACGTTCCGGACTCAAATATCTAGTCCGCATCTTCAGATTCCACTCCTATCTCTGATTTTGACTTTTCTCCATAAAAGTCAATTGTTGACATTGACCAAAAAGTCATCCCCGGCACATTTTGTGTTTATAACCCTTTCTGACTAAACTTGACGTTCCGGATGCAATCGAACAGTCTATGCTTCAAAATTCTATCTCTAACTCAAATTTTGAGTTTTAACATATATCATTTTTATTGATTATTCATATTAGCTTATCTTTTCAACACTTAAATATTACATCCTTCCACTCTTACAAGAATCCCATGCCAGAATCACTATTCATGTAACGTTCTAGTTTAGTTCACTACTGAACTCTTACGAAATTTCTCTCATCGATTAACTTTATCGAATTACCTTAACATATGTATTACTTTAACATATGTATTACTTTTCTATAACTCTGTCATTTATTTATTTTTCTATCCAATTCATGGACAACATCTATTCTTAGCCCAAGTCTCATCTGACTTGCTTCGGCTCATAACTACCTATTTATTCTCAGGTATTAATATATTCAATATTTATATCATTCACCTTCAAATCTCTTTACCCTCTTTTAGTTATTAAACCATATAGGTTCTTTTCAAAAAATTTAATCATTAATTTATTTTCAAATCATTCCTCTATTTTCAAATCTAGATTTTATTCTTTAAACCTTCATTTAATTATTCGAGACAAGTCTCATATATTTATTATTCAAGACAAGTTTCATAAATTTTTGGGTTGTCATAAAGTCATTATACTCACAACTCAAAGGTTGACGAGGGTTGGAATAGAATTTTGTAAAATACTATAATTGGGCAAAATAATTTTGAAAGAAGCACTCAAAGTGTCGATAAATAATTTTTTTATTGATTTATTTTAACCCCCTCTAAAAGTGTTTTGGTTCCGCCACTGCCAATGGATAAGGGGGTGTGATGTATGTTAGAGGATCAAGGCAGAACATGTGCCTTATCCAGCTGGTCTTCTTCAACTTGCCCATTCTTGAGGTAGCGTGGAAAGATATTTCTATGGATTTCATCACCGGTTTGCCAAAATCCCAAGGAATGGAGGGTTCGATCAATCAAGTGAATGAATGAATGAGAGCGGAGGTGTGTTCCTTACAGCTTACAGATATATCTGTTGCTGGTCAAAGAAGCCATGCCATGAACGGTCGACAAAAGATTTGATTCATGTCAGTGATTAGCTAAGTAGATATTGTTGGAAATTTATGAAATATGATACTATCTCCGTTCCTAAAATATTGTCGTTTAAGGTTTTTCCACATTGATTAAGAAATTCATTTAATACTATCATTTAACAATTAAAATTTGTTTGAAATTTCATCACTATCCCTTTATGGGAAGTTGAAAACTATTAATACAAGTGAGAGAATTTCTTGGGACAATGAGAGAAGGTAGGGGTGATATAGGAAAGTAAATAATTTATTCTCCTATAAAGTTGTAAACGACAAATAAATTAGAACAAATTTTTTCTTCTAAAACGACAATTTTTTAGGAACGGAGGGAGTAAATTATAGAGAAAGTGAAATAGTATAACTTTGGAGAACACTTTTCATTTCACTTGTTTCAAATGAACAAATAAGTACAAGGCTATTTATAGGACTCCTAGGGTACTTCTAGAGCCACTTTAATAATGATCAAATACATGTACATGAACTTAACACTTACATGCATTCATGTATCATGTACTCATTACCTATTCATGTACTTAATTAATTCGAACAATCTAGAATCAATTTGGTTTAGTTAACAGATATAGTCATTTCATTGCTCTATCCCTACACATCTAAAATGATAGCTCAGTCCTTCTTTGATAACATCTTCAAGCTTCATGGTCTGCCTTCTACTATTGTAAGTAATAGGGATCAGCGTTTCTCAAGTGATTTCTGGCAAGAATTGTTCAAATTATTAGGTACTAAACTCCACATGAGCACAACCTATCACCGTCAAAGTGATGGTTGCACCGAAAGAATCAATCAATCTGTGGAGAATGGTGGGTCACTCTCCAAAGCAATGGGCTAGGTGGTTAACAATGGCACAATGGTGGTTTAACACCACCTATCACTCAGTTTTGGTAACAACACCTTATGAAGCTGTATATGGTAGCAGTGGCGGAACTAGAACATTTATAGAGGGGGGGTCAAAATACATCAGTAAAAAAATTATTTATTAACGCTTGTAGTACTTCTTTTAAATTCATTTTGTCCAATTATAGTATTTCATAACATCCTATTACAACCCTTATCAACTTTTGAGTTGCGAGTCTAATGACTTTAAATATATATATATATATATATATATATATATATATATATATATATATATATATATATTTAATTTTTCCTGAACTATGAGACTATTGATCAGACTTTGAAATTTTTAGTCAACTGATTAACTATTTTTATAGATAAATTACAAATTATAATATTATATATTCAAAACCTTATATTGTGGCTCATGAGATTAATTAGCTTGAAAGAATGAATTCCAGCAAAAAAAACAAAAAAAATAGAAGAAGACAAATTTAATAATCTTGATAGGATAGAACTATGATGAACTTGTGGTCACTATAGTAGGATCCAAAAAAAATTATTTTATTTCTTTAACTTTTTATTTTTAATTAGTTTACAGAGAGAATTGTTACCATTTTTTTTTTGCCTCACTTTGATGATAAAGTAAAAATAAAATAAAAAAGCAAAGGAGAAAAAGAAATACATAAAAAAAAAGGAAGGAAAAGGAAAACAAATAACCCCCGAAAATTCTAGGGTGGTGGGTTATATGACTCCCTGGTTCCGCCATGGTAGTGCTCCTCCACTCTTAATTTTACCTCAACAAGAGGGTACAAGAGTAGCAGCAGTAGAGGAGGTCCTTCAAGAGAAAGCAAATCAGATGAAGTTGATCAAACAGAATTTGGAAGCAGCTCAAAGCAGGATGAAGGCCTTTGCTAATATTAGAAGAACTGAAAGGGAATTTGACGTGGGCACTTGCGTGTTTCTTAAGTTACAACCATATAGGCAAGTTACAGTAGCCTTAAGAAGGAATCACAAGTTGTCCCCTAGATACTACGGACCATTCTCAATTGTTGCCAAAGTGGGGGCAGTAGCTTACAAGCTGGACTTTCCATCAACTGCTAGAATTCACCCGGTGTTTCATGTTTCATAGTTAAAGGAAAGAATTGGATCACATACCATTCCCATGCCAACTCTACCTACAGTGCATTACTATGGTACAATGGAAATGGGTCCTTTGAGGGTTCTAAATACAAGGATGATTATTAGAATGGAGCAGCAAGTTTTTTGAAGTCCTAATCCAATGGCAGAACACAAGTGTGGAAGATGCTATATGGGAAGATGAATAGAGCATGAAGCACTCTTTTTCTGAGTTTAATCTTAATCCATGATGTCATGGATTCTCTGAACCAAGGGGGAATGTCATAGATAAGCAGAATATTATTAGTAGTTATTTAGCATTATCTAAATAAACAATAGTAGTTATTGGGCTTTCTCTATATAAGGATTAGTAGTTATTTGGTTTTATCCAGAAAAGTATCAGTATTAGTATAAATAAACAAGTAGGAAGTAGCAGAGGGGTATGCTTTTGTAATTTGAATTTCTTAACTACTTTTCAATCAATAATATTTCAGTTTCTCTATCCCTTATCTTTCCAGATTTTATTCTCTCTTTTCTTCATCTCTCCTTCCTTCTTTATTTCTTTTAATTCCTGCAATCTAAAACTAAAACAACGACAAAATATTAGACGCAGCTAATTAAGAGAGAAAAATATAGCAGCAGCTATAAGAAATAGATAAATAAATTGTGGTTGTTGTAACACCAATCTTGAGAGTGTATTGTTCTTTTATTATTACAAGTATTTTTGTGAGTGATTTTGTTGTGTGAATTTTGTGAGAGTGTATTGTTCTTTTATTTGATAATAATTTTTGGTTCCAATAGAAATTATTTACCAAAAAACAAGGAGACATAATGGCCATCTTTGATATTGATCAAACTCCTGTGGTTTCCTACCTCAACTATTGTTCCATCTTTAACGACAGCAATTACATCTGCACCTTTGATTGCGGACAATCGATGAGCCACCACAACTGTAGTCCGTTGCACCATGGCACGGTCTAATGCATCTTGAACCACCCTCTCGGATTCAGCATCTAGAGCGCTTGTTGCCTCGTCTAGGAGCAGTATTTTTGGACTTTTTACAATGGCTCGTGCAATGGCTACTCGCTGCTTCTGTCCACCTGACAATTGGATCCCTCTTTCTCCTACAATAGTATTATAACCCTTCATTTTTGAATATTTTGTGGAGTATTTAGTAGGGTTTAGAGGTGTCGTCATTAATTTTCTTTATTAGGCTGAAAAAGAATATTATAGATGCAATCATTCTATATAAGAAGATTCTATATAAATAAGGGATTCTAGGGGATCCTTGCCAATTTTCTTAAAAACTGGTTGGAAGCCTGCTTGTTCAAGTGAATTTATTATTGGTTAGTTGAACAAAATCTTTTGTAGATAAATTTTGGAAAATGAGTACTCATGAAGATATATAAGTAATAAGAATGTAAAACTACAATTTTAAGATTCAGTCAAAGTGGCCAGCTAAAGGTTAGGAATAATGCTAGGGGTTTAAGATCTAAAACAATACACGTAGGAATAATGCTATTGGTATGTAAATGCTTAGGATCCAAGATGTATTGAGCAGCCAATGCAATGGTGAAATATATATATATTTGAGATGCAAAATTTTAGAACCCTAGCATTACCTAGAGAACAGCTAGCTCCTTAGATTCATTACGAGGTGTCACAAATTTATTCATTTTACTATTGCCAAAAAAGTTGAACTGTTAAATTACGAGTTCTAGCTCAAGTAGCGAATATCTAAGCCTCCTAATAGGGTTTTGAACTCTAGGAGAGTTTAAAGTTGATCTAGTGGCAGCGGAGGAACTATCTTGTGGGCAAATGACCTAATTTTGATGTAGGGCTTGGAATTAGATTCAATGCATCCTCTATCAAATTCAACTATAATAAGAACAACATTAGTCAAAAAAAAAGGAATGATGAATTTTGTTTTATTGAGTCGGAGTTGATGCAGATGCTATGCCAATTTGGGATTTGCTTATAAATCAGTTGAAGCTACCATCTTTAGCCAAGAGGTTCTCATGTAAAGAATAATGTGCTTTCAATTTCCTTTATTTTAGAAATTTTGAATTTGGGTGTTGATCATGTAATGTAATCTCTTTGTGGCCTTTTCCAAATCTTTTATACACACCATATTTTGTAATCTTTTTTGGTGTTAATAGAATATATTTTGCCGATCAAATAAAATAAATAAATAAAATTGTTGAAACTGACTAATTAACAATGTGCTAACCTGCTGCAACCCACTAATGAATTCATGGGAATTTGCCAATTCTGATGCCTCTAAAATTTCTGCTTCAGTGGCACCCCCTTCCTTCCCATATGCAATATTGGCTCGGATTGTGTCATTAAACAAAGTTGGTTCTTGGCTCACAAGTCCCATCTGCTGCCTCAACCATTTAACTTGGAACTTTTGTAAGGCAATTCCATCAAGTGTAATGGTACCTGAATCCGGATCATAAAATCGCTGCAGCAAGGAGATGACAGTTGATTTTCCACTTCCACTTTCTCCGACTAAAGCCACAGTCTAACACAACAAGATCACCAGCACCGTATATAAGGAAAGGGAAAAAATCAGGGCAAAAATTTATATAACTGTAAATGATCATAAATTTCATACTTGCCTTGCCACTATGAATTGTCAAACTGAGGTCTCGAAGAATCTGAATATCGGTCCTTGTTGGATATTTAAAACTTATATGTTGGAACTCAATTTCTCCATTGACATGATCTAATGTAACCCCAGTCTCTTCACTAGGGTTTATCTTTGATTTTCTGTTTAGAATGACAAATATGGAAGCACTTGCAGCCTTGGCCTTACTAGACTTTGGTGAAAATGAGCTGGTTTGGGAAATTGCTACTGCTGTCATTATTAGAACAAAGAAGACCTGCATGGTGGACGATTAACATATAACTAAAACAAATTTAAAATTTTAGCTTTAGGTTATTTTTGTTAAAATGATGGATGTGATAGAATTATATGTACTAATTTATTATTATATCGGACTATTTTATCCATAATTAGTCTTTCATTTAGTGTTTGGACTTTTTATTCATTTCTAAGGTGATTTGATACATAAAAAAGGGATTATATTATACCATCTTTCCAATAGGGATTATAATCCTTCGTCAGATGCCATTAGAAATGACTAAATATAATCCACATATGAGATTAAATATCGAACATGAGTAAAGAGTCCTGAGTAGTAATAAATTAGTACAAACAATCCTATCTCACCATGTTTTTGCAAACATTATGGTACTTGCATTAATCCATGCACGTGGTCCCCTTTCATACCAATATGAGAACTATTTATTATTCAAATATAAATATATATATATATATATATATATATATATATATATATATATATATATATATATATATATATACAGTCCGGATCTTAAACTCACCCCTTATCTAGTTCACCTTGCTCACCCCCTTTAGCGACGGACCGGGCGACGATTCGGTCCGTCGCTATATATAGAACCGTTGTCTTAGCTTTTAGCTACGGACAACATATAACGACGGACCAAACATATAGCGATGGACCGAATCGTCGCCTGGTCCGTCGCTAAAGGGGGGTGAGCAAGGTGAGTTAGATAAGGGGTGAGCTTAAGATCCGGACCGTATATATATATATATATATATATATATATATATATATATATATATATATATATATATATATATATATATATATATATATATATATAAGAGTCGTTTATTAAAAGTAAAAATATAAAGAAAAAATTGTTGTTAACCTAATCAATAACAAGAATCACAAAAAATTCGAATATAACTACATATATGATGCAGGAGGTTTGACTTGTCGGAAAGTACGTTATTAGCATTAACATATTATGAGTTGGAGGATCGACGCAAGAAAGGTGGTAAAGGTGGTCATTGACGTCATCTAGGTCGGACGAAGTTCAACGATGACGGATGTCTTTGGAAGATCGGGATCAGATGTCTGGCTTCAGTTCATTTACTTCGGATTCGCGGCGAACCTCTTCGGGTTCGGCTTTATGACTTCGGAAGTTCGTTCAGATATTTTTTTTAGCATTTTTATTTTTAGATTTTAGATTTGTTTCGTTCTTTTGTGGTAGTATTTTAATTATTAGAAGGTTGCTATTCATCAGAAGTTGTTACCATAATTATAGAAGGATTATTAGGAAGTTGTTACCAATTGGAAGTTTGTTACCATAGTTATAGGAATTCTGTTGCATGCTGATAAGGAAATCTTTAGCTATAAAACCCGGCTTGAGGGTTGAATTATAGTCAATTTTTTTATTTGATTATATTAATTCAAGCATTAGAGAATTGTATCTGTGTTTAGGGTAATTCTTTTGCTTCCTTTGTTTGTGAATTTTTTTGTTTACCAAGCCCACATGATAATTCCTATTCAGCCCGACGTCAGTTGCTATATTAGAGTATCAACATCTTCCTGTGAATAGACTTCTTTAATTTTAATGGCTGATGGTTGTGGTCGTGACAGTCGTGGACAAGTTCCAATTGAGGAAGTCTCGCACCATGATTATAACGTTCAAGATGTGATTATTGAGGATTTGGAGAGACAAGTTGCAGATTTAACCCAGCATCTAGCGGCGCAAAATATAGGTCGTCGTGGACAGGCTTCGGTTGAGGAAGTCCCGTACCTTGATCGTGACGAGGAGTATTATGGTTCTGAATCAAGTTTTGACAATCCTTATCACCATAGGGAACAACTATGGGAACAACGTGGTCGTGATGATCGTCGTAGGGATTTGAGTTTCAAAGTGGATGTTACAACCCAAAAATTTAGAAGATCTCGAATGATTAAATTAAAGGTTAAAGTTTAAAACCTATAGTGAAAATAGATGATTTATTTAAAGTTTTTAAGAAAAATCTAAGGAAATGGTACGTTGAAATGATTCAACAATAAGGTTACGAGAAAGAATAAGATCTAAATCGATTAAGAATGATTCGGTATTGTGATTCCGGGGACGGAATCCTTATAAGGGGAAAAGAATGTGATAACCCAAATTTTTGGGTAATATTAAAATAAGAATTAAATAAATAAAATTCTTATTAGATAATATGTTGTATGATATTATATTGCATAAGTGGATATGAACTATGCAATATGTGATGTTTATGCTTAATAGATATATTGGTATTATACATTTATTATATGTAAATAAATTGTAAGGATAATTTATTAAAGAAAATGAGATGAGTAGAATTAAAATAATTTATAATATTAAATTATTTTAATATGGTAGATTGGTGGCATTAAATATACTTCATGTATGACCACTATTTTATTGAAAAAATTATATATTACACTATTGAGTGTAATTTATCGGAGAGGCAAGGGAGAACTAATTAACACGAAGTGGGAGAAGAAGAAGAAGAAAATGCAGTCACTTCCTTCCTTTTGATTACACTCAGTCCATGTTCAAAAGGTTGCATCTGTTGAGGCAAGGAAATAGATCTATAGATGATTACACAGAGGAGTTTTATCAGTTGATAACATGAATTGATCTATTGAAAACAAAGGAACAATTGGTAGCAAGGTGTTTAGGAGGATTAAAATAGCAACTGCAGGATGCACTTAGTCTCCATTCGATGTGGACAATGTTTGAAGACTACGAACGAGCATGTGATGCAGAACAACAACAGAACAACAACAGAATAACAATAGAACAAGAGGCCGATGATGAAGAGCAATCCACCCAATAGACTGACGCAACCTCAACAACCTCGCCCTGCACTATAATAACCACAATATAATTTCAGTTCCAATATTAAGTGATTCAGATGTGGAGAGCCAGGCCATAGGGCAACAGAGTGTAGAAAACCTGCCAATTAGAATGGCAAGAATCTCCTGATTGAGGAAGATGTGTTAGATAATAGAGGAACTTGGTGAACCTGTTTATGATGAGTATGAAAATGATGAGGATGTACTTTATGGTGATGGGTACAAGACTTTAGTTATTCGTAAGAATCTATTGGCCCCTAAGGGTGATTCAAGAGATGATTGGTTGAGAACCAATTATATATTCCATATAACTTTTACAGTGGCAAATAGGGTATGCAAGATGATCATTGATAGTGACAGCTGTGAAAATGTAGTATCTGAAGAGGTTGTCCAGAAATTGAAATTAAAAAATGGATCGGCATCGCAAAACTTATAAATTATCATGGTTGAATAAAGGTAATGAGGTAACGGTTGATAGAAAATATTTAATGTCTTTTTCAATCGGTAAGAAATACTTTGATAACGCTTGATGTGATGTGATGTCTATGGATACATGTCATGTGTTGTTGGGCCGACCTTAGCAATATGACTGAAGTGTCATTCTTGATGGTCGGAAGAATACGTACTCCTTTAGTATAAAAGGGAAGAAGGTTGTGTTAGAACCTCGGAGGTAAGAAATCGGTTCGACTCGAGTAGTCAGAAACCCGAACTTATTGTCTATGTCTAGATTTTCCCTTGTGAGAGTAGCTCGACGGATAGGAACACTGAAGTGCCAACCGATGTGCAAGAATTGCTGTCAAAATTCTCCGATCAAATGCCCGAGGTGCTTCCCTCTGGTTTACCGCCAATGAGGTATATACAGTATCAAATTTATCTTATTTCAGGATCAAGTCTGTTGAATAAGCCAGCTTATAGATTCAGCCCCAAGGAGTTCGAAGAGCTACAGAGGCATATTGTGGAATTAATGGAAAAGGACTACATTCGTGAGAGTATAATTTCGTGTGCAGTAACAGCTCTGTTAGTATCGAAGAAAGATGGATCATGGAGAATGCATATCGACAATAGAGCAATCAAAAAGATCACAGTGAAGTACAGACTCCCAATTCATCATCTGGATGATATGTTAGTTCAATTGTCCAGAGCAAAAGTCTTCTCAAAGATTGACCTGAAGAGTACTGGATACCATCAGATAAGGATAAGGCTTGGAGATGAATGGAAGACGACGTCCCAAACTCAGTATGAGTTATATAAGTGGATGGTTACTCAATTCGGCCTTTCCAATGCTCCCAGCATATTTATGAGGTTTATGTATCAAGTTTTGCGGCCTTTTATAGTAAAACTTGTGGTTATCTACTTTGACGACATTCTCATTTATAGTCCGACATATGAGACACATCATGAGCACCTCCGAGCTATTTTTGATGCGTTGAGGAAGGTGTTCTTGTTCATCAATCAGAAGAAGAGCTCTTGCTTCACGACGTCAGTAACCTTCCTTAGTTTTATTGTTTCTACCAAAGGTGTTCATTCTGATCAGTCAAAGGTAGACGCGATATTGGCATGGCCTACGTCGAAGACTTTGCATGATGTTAGTAGTTTTCATGGATTGGCTTTTTTCTATCACCAATTCATCAGGAACTTTAGTACATTAATTGCTCATATCACAGAGTGTCTAAAAGGGAAACTATTTAATTGGTCAGAGGAGGCCAAAGCTAGTTTTCAACTTGTCAAACAGAAGATGAAGGAAACACCAGTTTTAGCACTCCTTGATTTTGAGAAGGTATTTGATGTATATTGTGATGCATCTAGGGTCGGCATCGGTGGTGTTTTGAGTTAGGCGGGTCGGCTAGTCGCATTATTCAGTGAAAAGTTATCTGTGTCAAAGAAGAATTATTCTACCTATGATTTGGAATTCTATGCCATAGTTCAGTCACTTAAGCATCGACATTATTATCTGATACAACAAGAGTTCATTCTTTTCATTGAACATGAGGTTCTGAAGTATCAATGGTTAGCACAAGCTAAGTCGAAGGCATGCCAAATCGGTGGCTTACTTGCAAGAGTTCACTTTTGCATTAAGGCACCAAGCAGGAAGTCTAAACCGTGTTGTCGATGCGTTAAGTCGACATTCATTACTCTTTAGCACTATGAGTAATAAAGTCACGGGTTTTGAGACCTTTACCTTAATGTATGATGAAGATCCTTCCTTCGGAAAGATAGTTCAAGAAGTGGGAAAAAGACAACGCCATGAATTTGTTCTTCATCATTAATACTTATTTCAGGGACTTTAGTTATGTCTTCCGGATTGTTCACTTCGGCAGAAGATAGTAAGTTAACTCCACAATGAAGGTCACTTCAGACGAGATAAGACATTGACCTTGGTGTCGGCATGACTACTATTGGCTGAAGTTATCAAGCGATGTGGTTTGTTACGTGCAACGATGTTATGTATGTAAGAAGTCCAAGGGAATTCTAACTAATGAAGGGTTGTATACTCCCTTACCTGTTCTTGAAATTCCATGGGTGGATGCGAGTGTGGATTTTGTGTTGGGTCTGCCTCAAAAATAGCGCGTAATGGATTTTATCTTAGTTATGGTTGATCGATTTTTCTGAAATGGTTCATTTTTTCGCTTGTAGGAAGACAATGGATGCTAATCGGATCGCCCACCTTTACTTTTGGGAGATTGTTCGTTTGCATGGTGTTACCTAGACTATTACTTCAGGTTGTGATACTAAGTTCATAAGCAATTTTTGGAAAAGTTTTTGGGAGAAGCTCTGAACAAAATTAAATTTCAGTAGTGTCTACCGTCCCCCGACAGATGGTCAGACCGAAGCGGTGAACCGAAGTTTCGGCAACCGTTCGAAGAATAAGACTACTGACATGAGTTGTGACGCCCCCAAAATTTGGTATACATCACCCATCTTGGGTCGCCAGATATATGGTACAGAATTCAAATAAAACTTAATTATACAACTGTCGTGTACAATACGACAAAACATAACTGTGAGTTTGAATACAATTATTGTCTACTAGAGATTATACAAACTCAAAAGGAGTCCTCATTACAATTATTGTCACACTATTTAACAGAATAGTGAGGACTACTAATACTATCATCTGGTCCATCACTCCGTTCCCCGACTCGTCCCAGCTATATTCACATTGACTCATTATCGCGCTCTACTAACTGAGCCCTATTTACAACATTTGAATTCAAACACAGTTTATGAGAAATAAGATGTTGATGTATCTCAGGTTTCAAACCTCGCAAAAACATTCGCGTCATTCGCTCTTCATTACCCACCAAGTGGGACGCAAACCGGGACAACTCAGCAAATTTAGCCTCATACTTCGACACGATCATATTATTTTGCTCCAGCTTGATAAACTCCACCTCCTTCATATGACGAATACTCTCGGGAAAGTACTTGTCGTTGAATAGCTCTTGGAACTTCTCCCAAGACATCTTGAGTGCGTCAGGCTGGGTACGTTTTACAGATTCCCACCAGTAATCTGCCTCTTCACGCAACATGAAGGTGGCGAAGGGAACCTTTTGATCCTCGGAGCATCCCAAGACATCAAATATCTTGGTGATTTGCTTTATCCATGCTTCCGCCTTAAGTGGTTTTGGCTCTCCTATAAACTCCGGTGGTCCCAGCTCCTTGAACTGTTTAGCAGTGACCGTCCGAGAGTTTCTAGTGTTTCCACCTATATTTTGGACAGGAGCCGCTCTCGCCTGATGTTGCAAGAATTGCATAAAGCCTCTAAACAGTCCATCATTCATCATTTGGTCAGTGTTGTTGTTTGCATGAGGATTGTCGCCTTCCTGATGCACATTCTCCTGATTATTGATATGTGGAGACTCAACGGTCTCTTGTGCTCCATTGCTATTTTCAACATTCTCGGATGTCATTTTCAGATACTGCCACAAAACAAAGGTTCATTAACATATAACATATTATCCATATACTTTGACCGACCAATTAAATTCCAAATAAACTTAGGTAGGTCATACTAGCGAAGAAATTTCCCGTATCTCCCCTCCTAGTTCTAGTCTCACATCTTAGCCAGGGATCATATCCCTAAGCTCTATACCAACTGTGATGCCCCCAAAATTTGGTATACATCACCCATCTTGGGTCGCCAGATACATGGTACAAAATTCAAATAAAACTTAATTATACAACTGTCGTGTACAATACGACAAAACATAACTGTGAGTTTGAATACAATTATTGTCTACTAGAGATTATACAAACTCAAAAGGAGTCCTCATTACAATTATTATCTCACTATTTAACATAATAGTGAGGACTACTAATACTATTATCTGGTCCATCACTCCGTTCCCCGACTCGTCCCAGCTATATTCTCATTTCCTGAAGAGAACAGTGAAAGAAAGGGTGAGCTCAACTAGCCCAGTAAGAAATATTATGACTAAGATAATGCAAAATAAATTATCATTAGCCTTCAACAGTGTTAAACTGATAAAATATAATAAACATCAAGTTTAACTGCAGCGGAACAAGCAATCCATTAGAAGAGTCAAGTAGAGAATAAAATCTACTATCTTCTATGATTTAAAAGGTTTTTCAACACTGTTATCGCTGGGACTCAGCTTAATAAAATAATCCATATCATCGAATCACCCCTGCACTACGGCCAAGGATATTCTTTAGTATCACGACCACAATTATACATGCACTACGGGCCAAGAATATTTGTGTATTCATTAATGGTCATGATCATGCCAACAACTGTCGATCAATGCACTACGGGCCAATGAGGACTTTTACCACATCATATGTAACATTACGGTCATGATTATACTGAATAATCCCTGATCATAATCATACCAAGTGCATCTATGCACTACAGGCCACAGATGTGACGCCCCCAAAATAGGTCCATACCATCCAACCCATTTTGAGTCACCAAATACATGGTACAGAAAACAACTACAACTTTATTACAACAATTGTCGTACAAAATACAACAACACATATACTGTGAGTTTGGATATAAGTATATACCAAATGTGACTCATGTCCCAACCGTAATATGACAAATGTCCTATCAGTGGACAGCACCTCATAGTGATACCTACATAAAGGTATAATCAAAAACTGTTTTAAAAATTAGAATCTTTGGGAAGTGCTCAAGGAAACCTTCGTACATGGGAGGCCATGCTTCTAGGTTGTGATAGATATCATATGACCACAGAATTATCCTTGGTTGACCCAATATACCCCAAAGAAAAACAAGAAGATTACTATCATACTCTTTCCAATGATGAGTCTTCTCTTGATATATCATTATCTCCACTGTCTCTAATCGTGAATTATACTTCAAACAAACACCTAGATTATATAGGTAGTGCTCGTAAATATACTCAGCAAGTGGATGAGCACAATCCTGTCTTATGATGACATGAGGTTGTATGTCATTAGACATCTTGTATGATAGTGGCAAAACACCCTTCCAACATTGGGTTCGCCTCACCCTATTTTTTTCACCAAATATAACTACTAAATGATGACCACCGTTCTATTCCCTTGTTACCCCCGCTCGACCCAACTATACTCTTATTACCTGAAAGGAATTGTGAAACAAAAGGGTGAGCACAACTTGCCCAGTAAAGAATATCATGATTAAAGATAAATAAATTATCAATAGTCTTCATCAGTAATAAATTAGAGATTTAGAACATATGATAGATGATAAAAATTTCAACCATAGTTGCAGCGGAACGAGCAATCCATTAGAAGAGTTAAATAGACTATAAAGTCTATTATCTTCTCCATGTTAAAAATCCACCAACAATGTTTTATCCCTGTAACATCACTCAACAGTTCCTTTCCATAATCATATGAATAACTCATAATCATAATTGTGATTCTAAATTTTTTTTCGCACCCAGAACAAAGATAATTTTCATCACATGTCTTTACCTGAAACATCAAGGATTATGGTTATACCAAATCACAGTTCCACTTCATAATCATATTAATAAATTCATCTTTGCACCACAGCCAAAGATATTCATCAACAGTTCATCTTTGCATAACAGATCATCTTTGCACTACGAGCCAAAGATATTCAACAACAGGTTATCTTTGCACTACGAGCCAAAGATATTCATCAATAATTCATCTTTGCACTACATGCCAAAGATATTCCTCAACAGTTCATATTTGTACTACAGGCCAAATATATTCATATCTAAAAGAAATATATAATCATTTCAGAATTTATATAAACAATAATTATAACCATGTTAATCAATTCATCTTTACACTTAATCTAAAGATATTCAATTATAAATTCAATGGTCATGATCATACCAGTTAACAATTCATCTTTGGACTACAAGCCAAAGATATTCCTCAGTCACGATCATACCAATAATTTATCCATCTTTACACTCAAGTGAAAGAGAAATTCAACATCAGGGTTATAAAAATGTTATATATGATAATAAAAATAATATGATCAACAACTACATTTATTTTCAAGAGCAACAATCATAAATCAACGGTAATTTGGTCAGAAAAAGAAACCAATTTTTGTCATGAATAGTACCTGTGAATAGTAACTTGTGAATAGTAACTCGTGAATAGTACTCTGTATTCGTACATAGTACCGTATACGTAAATAATGTCATATACGTAAATAGTGCCATATACATGAATAGTGCCGTATACGTGAATAGTAACCCCGACTCAAAAAGGTAGAAATTCCACAATAAGATCTATACCAATATGTCAGTATAATGATATTGAAATAATACATCATTATGAAGAATATAACATCCCTTAATATCCCTTACTATCCCTTACCTCAAAAGAGCAGCACTTCTGACTGAATATCAGATATGACGCTGAAGGAAACTTGCACTGATGAATAGCAACTCACCAAGTATCTAAATATTCACAAAATACACTCAATAATCTAGAGAGAGAAAGAGAGAAAACTTATTTCTGGTGTGATTTTCAATTCTAACTTAGCCTTCTATTTATAGGAAAATGTTAGCACGCCGAAGCAGACTTGACCTGCAACCTGATGGCTTTACCTGCTACTATTCCACCCACCAAAAATCAGCCACCATCCCCAACAACCAAAAGTGGGGCCCACCTATTTTTAGAATTTTCCACCAAAATCATTTATAAACCTAATTTCCGTATCAGTCACCTCTTAAAATTCATAACAAATCATACGTTCATTTTTAACGGTTCAAAATTTGTGGACATATACTCAACTTATATATGTATAACATATTCAAAAATTTCCACGATCCAACGGTCGGATTAAAAATTATAACCCCCGCAAAATATCTCAAAAACCCTAATTTTTAATACCTTCATTCCGACAAAAATACTGATAAAAACCTCAGCATTAACTCCTTCATTTTTAACCACAAAAATATATCCCTCATTTATATCCACATAAAATAAATATTTCCTTATCATATGAATCAATAATTAATTATTCACAAATAATATTACAGAATCACATTTATGACAATCAGGCCGTTCTCAGGAAAGAGAGGGCTTTTCGATAAGAATTTCTCCTTACTGGCGCGCAATTAGATGACCAAACCTCTCCTTAGACAGAACTTTCTAGACATTGCCAATAATGCTATCTAATAATATTATTCAAATAATATGAATTATTGGTTTGATAATGAAAAATACTGTGCAGCAACAATTATTGAAACAACAATAATATAAAATATCAACGCAGAAATTATTGAATCAATAAAATAAAATATTGAACAGTAATTACTGTAACAATTATTGAGTAGTGCCTTCTTACGTAAGAATCAATAATTTCAAAAATACTGTGCATTACCGTGTGCTACTGTGCAATAACGCGTATTACTGTATTTTAACCACCGGGTATTCCAACAGTGTTAACGGTAACAACTACGCCGTTATTTGTAAAACTCAAATTTGTCATTTTCTTCATCCGACAGTTATTCTGTTATGGGACCCACAAATGGCTGCGCCGTCGTACGAATATTCTCCGACAGAAAGAGTATTCCACGACCAAACGAATATTCCCCGACAACAATGAATATTTTATAACCACTAGCGTATTTTTGAAAAAAATTCATATATTACCCTTAACTTTAACTTTTATCAATTTAACCATTTACTGAATAGTAACTCTAAGAAAAATTGAATACTTTTATTTCATAAAATTCGGGGTCTTACAACAGATGACTTTCAACATTTTATAAACATGAGGATGATGACAATGATATAAGAATTCAATAAAACAAGTTCAAGAATTAATTTATCCAAGAATTAACAACGTCCAAATTGTCAATATGATACTGCTTTGTGGAGTAAAATTCAAGAATTCTTCGAAGAATATTTCCATGAAAAGATACTAGATGAAGCGCAAATATCAAAGATATTTCACTAATTTCATGGAGTATAGAAGTCAAAGTTTTAACCAACTGAGTATAATAAAGAATGGAATAACAAAAGAAATCACCATGTATGCGATAGACCGCACAGACATGTTATTCCAATAGAATAATAAATAATGGAACCAGGTCCGACGTAAAACGCACAGACAGGATATTCCAACAGAATAATAATAAAGACGGAACCAAGTCCGGTGTAAAACACACAGACAGGATGTTCCAATAGAATAATAGAAGAATGTCACCGAGTATAGGGTAGACCATGTATACAGGTTATTCCAACAGAATAATAAATAATGGAATAACAGAAGTTCTCTTCATGAATACAAAAGAAATAATACCCCTTACAGTTTTAAAGAAGAACTGAAATAAAGAAGTAGTTAAGTAGCAGAATACTTTTCTTCTTTCTCTCTATAGTTTCTCTCTCTAGAGTTCAGTGAATTCGTAAGAAAATAATGAAGGAATGAGCTTCTATTTATAGAAAAATGGAATGCATAGTAACTAATCCATGAACGGTCCATATTGATTTACTTTAATCTGACTGTCCATATTTAAGGAAAAATCTTTTAAATAAAATATAATATATTCTATTTATAGAATAACTTTAATAAAGTATTATGTTTTATATAAAAAAATATTTCTGTTTTATTACGTTAATAATACGAATAAAACAAAATTTCATTATCACTAAATAATTCATATTATTAATTGACAATAATTGAATCAAACTGAGTGACTTCTCACATAAGCATTAATAATCAATACCGTGTGCTACTATGCAACCACGCGTATTACTGTACTTTTACTACCGAGTAGTTCAATAGTATCAACGGTAAAACTTCCGCCGTTATTTTTAATAAAATATTTTTGTCGTTTTCTCAATCCGACAATAATTCCGTTGTGGGGTCTGTGACGCCCCCAAAATTAGGTATACATCACCCATCTTGGGTCGTCAGATACATAGTACAGAATACAAATACAACTTAATAATACAACTGTCGTGTACAATACGACAAAACATAAACTGTGAGTTTGAATACAAATATTATCTTCTAGAGAGTATTCATACTCAAAAGGAGTCCTCATTACATTTATTAACACACCATTACATAGAATAGTGAGGACTACTAATTAATACTATCATTCGGACCATCACTCCGTACCCCGACTTGTCCCAGCTACGTTCTCATTTCCTGAAGAGAACAGTGAAAGAAAGGGTGAGCTCAACTAGCCCAGTAAGAAATATTATGACTAAGATAATGCAGAATAAATTATCATTAGCCTTCAACAATGTTAAACTGATAAAATATAATAGACATCAAGTTTAACTGTAGCGGAACAAGCAATCCATTAAAAGAGTCAAGTAGAAAATAAACTCTACTATCTTTTATGATTTAAAAAGTTTTTCAACACTGTGATCGCTGAGACTCAGCTTAATAAAATAATCCACATCATCGAATCACCCCTGCACTACGGCCAAGGATATTCGTGTATTCATTAATGGTCATGATCATGCCAACAACTGTCCATCAATGCACTACGGGCCAATGAGGACTTTTACCACATCATTTGTAACATTACGGTCATGATTATACCGAATAATCCCTGGTCATAATCATACCAAGTCCATCTATGCACTACAGGCCACAGATGACTTTCAACATTTTATAAACATGAGGATGATGACAATGATATAAGAATTCAATAAAACAAGTTCAAGAATTAATTTATCCAGGAATTAACAACGTCCAAATTGTCAACATGATACTGCATTGTGGAGTAAAATTCAAGAATGCTTAGAAGAATATTTTCTTGAAAAGATACTGGATGAAACGCAACTATCAAGGATATTCCACAAATTTCATGGAGTATAGAAGTCAAAACTTAACCAACTGAGTACAATAAAGAATGGAATAACAAAAGAAATCACCATGCATGCGATAGACCGCACAGACAGGTTATTCCAATAGAATAATAAATAATGGAACCAGGTCCGGCGTAAACGCACAGACAGGATATTCCGACAGAATAATAAATAATGGAACCAGGTCCGGTGTAAAACACACAGACAGGATATTCCAACAGAATAATAATAAAACGGAACCAGGTCCGGTGTAAAACACACAGACAGGATGTTCCAACAGAATAATAAACGGAACCAGGTCCGGTGTAAAACACACAGACAGGATGTTCCAACAGAATAATAGAAGAATGTCACCAAGTATAGGGTAGACCGCGTATACTGGTTATTCCAACAGAATAATAACAAATGGAATAACAGAAGTTCTCTTCATGAATATAAAAGAAATAATATTCCCTACCTTAAAAGAACTGGATATTGGAAAAGTGATGTAGCAGAATACTTTTAGTCTCTCTCTCTCTTATTCTCTCTATACTTTCTCTCTCTATAGCTTGAATGAATTCGTGAAAAATAATGAAGCCCTAGGCCTCTATTTATAGAAAAACTGAGGGTGGCTCTTGGTCTTAACGAAGGGTCAAATGACTCTTGGTCTTAACGAAGGGTCAAATGACTCTTGGTAATATTGAAGGGACAACTACTATTGACGAAAGTAATTACTATTGACCAAGGTAAATACTATTGACGAAGGTAATTACTATTGACCAAGGTAAATACTATTGACCAAGGTAAATACTATTGACGAAGGTAATTACTATTGACCAAGGTAAATACTATTGACGACGGTAATTACTATTGACGAAGAGACTCTTAGATGATGACATATGGCCCCCCATAAAATAACCAAACTTACCACAACGTCTCAATAATATAACATATTATACAGATGATACTATGACAATAATTTAAGAGATATGATGCAGCAATTACTGTAGCAATAATTGAGTATAGCTGAGTGACTTCTCACGTAAGCATCAATAATCAATACCGTGTGCTACTATGCAACCACGCGTATTACTGTACTTTTACTACCGAGTAGTTCAACAGTTTTCAACAGTTTAACGATTTTAACGGTAACACCTCAGCCGTTATTTTTATAAAAAGATAATTCTGTCGTTTTCTCAATCCGACAATAATTCCGTTGTGGGGTCCACCAATGATTGTGCCGTCGTACGAATATTCCCCGACAAAAAGAATATTCCCCGACCAAACGAATATTTTATAACAACTTGCTTACTTTGCAAAATTTATAAATATTACCCACAACTATAACATTATATCAAATTAACTCCATAATATTCAAAAATGATATTTATAGAAAATTCATCTTTATTTATAAAAGTTGGGGTCTTACAACCTCCCCTTCTTATGAAATTTCGCCCTCGAAATTAGGGTACGTACCTGGTATGTCGAAGAGGTAAGGATACCTTGATTTCATTTCTGATTCTAACTCCCAAGTCATTTCCTCAACATCGTGGTTTCTCCACAAAACTTTGACTTGAGGTATAACCTTGGAGCGTAGAATATGTTCCTTCTTATCCAAGATTTGAACAGGAACTTCTTCATACGTCAAATCCTCCGCTATTTCGTCCGGTTCTAACTCAATAATGTGGTTCGGGTCTTCCACATATTTGCGTAACATGGATATGTGGAAAACGTTATGAACACGAGACATACTTGGCGGTAAAGCGAGTCTATAAGCCACAGTTCCTACTCGATCGAGGATTAAAAATGGACCGATGAATCGAGGATTTAGCTTTCCTCTCTTTCCAAATCTCGTAACTCCTTTCCATGGAGCAACACGTAAGAACACATGATCTCCTACATCAAATTCCACGTCCTTTCGATGAAGATCAGCATAACTCTTTTGTCGATCTTGTGAGGTTTTTATACGTTGTCGGATCGTTTGAATCTTTTCTGTAGTCATACGTACCAACTCCGGTCCCAACAACGTTGCTTCGCCCACCTCATCCCAGCATACTGGAGAACGACATTTTCTTCCATACAATGCTTCGAATGGAGCCATGCCAATACTTGCTTGATAACTGTTGTTGTAGGAAAACTCCACCAATGGTAAGAACTTGTCCCAACTTCCCTTGAAGTCAAAGACACAGAGTCTTAATAGATCTTCAAGAGTTTGAATAGTCCTCTCTGATTGTCCGTCCGTCTGAGGATGATATGCTGAACTAAATCGTAACTCCGTGCCCATAGCTTTTTGTAAACTAACCCAAAATCGTGAAGTGAATCTTGGGTCTCGATCAGAAACTATGGATACTGGCATACCATGCAGTCTTACAATCTCGTTTATGTACATACGAGCAAGACGTTCAAGTGTATAAGTTTCTCGTATCGGTAAGAAATGAGCAGACTTGGTCAATCTATCAACAATGACCCAAATCGCATCAATACCTTGAGAAACCCTAGGAAGACCGGTAACGAAATCCATGGTAATGTGCTCCCACTTCCATTCTGGAATTTCAAGTGGTTGCAATGGACCTTTTGGTACTTGATGCTCCGCTTTGACTCGTTGACAAGTTAGACACCTTGAGATAAACAACGCTATCTCTCTCTTCATATTGCTCCACCAAAATGTATGACGAAGATCATGATACATTTTGGTACTTCCAGGATGGATTGCAAACGGTGTGTTGTGCGCCTCCATCATGATTTCATACTTTAAATCAGGGTTGTTAGGAACACAAAGTCTGGAGTTGACTCGAAGTATTCCTTCTTCATCGATTCTTGCTTCCGGCATAGCACCTTCTTGCACTTTCTTCCTCATACGCATCAGCTCCAGGTCTGTAGCTTGAGCAGCTTTAACTTTATCGATTAAAGTCGGTTCTACTCGTATATTCGCCATCATCACATGGGTCCCTGGAGTCTTCAACTCTATCTCCATCCTTTGCAAGTCACACAAAATGGGCCTTTGCGTTGTTAATATTGCACTTGTACCCGCATATGATCTTCTACTCAATGCGTCAGCTACCACGTTCGCTTTTCCAGGATGGTATTGAATGGTATGATCATAATCTTTCAACAGTTCAAGCCAACGTCGTTGTCGCATGTTGAGTTCCTTTTGAGTGAAGAAATATTTGAGGCTTTTATGATCCGTAAAGATCTCCACTTTCTCCCCATACAAGTAATGCCTCCAAATTTTAAGTGCAAAGACAACAGCTGCCAACTCTAGATCATGAGTAGGATAATTCCTCTCATATTCCTTGAGTTGTCTTGATGCATAGGCTATGACTTTTCCATGTTGCATGAGAACGCATCCCAACCCTTTGCTCGAAGCATCACTGTAGATGACAAATCCCTCCGAGCCAGATGGTATTGTTAGAACAGGTGCTGAAATGAGTCTCCTCTTGAGTTCTTGAAAACTCTGCTCACATTCTTCGCTCCAACCGAACTTTGTATCTTTTCGAGTCAGCTGAGTTAATGGAGTAGCGATTCGAGAAAATCCTTCCACGAATCTCCGATAATAACCAGCTAAACCAAGAAAGCTACGTACCTCGGTCACTGATTTAGGTTGCTCCCAGCTTTGAATAGCTTCAATCTTTGCCGGGTCAACCGATATTCCACGACTTGATACTACGTGCCCAAGGAATGCTACCTCCTCCAGCCAGAACTCGCATTTCTTCAACTTGGCATAAAGCTTGTATTCACGAAGCTTTTGGAGTACCAGCCTCAAGTGTTGCTCATGATCTTCACGGCTTTTGGAATAAATAAGGATGTCATCAATAAAGACGACCACAAAGTGATCCAAATATTCCTTGAATACCCGGTTCATCATATCCATGAAGGCAGCAGGAGCATTAGTCAATCCAAAGGACATGACTAGGAATTCATAATGCCCGTACCGAGTTCTAAAAGCCGTCTTTGGAATATCCTCAGTTCTAACCTTCAGCTGATGATATCCAGAACGAAGATCGATCTTTGAAAAGAATTGTGCTCCTTGCAACTGGTCAAACAGGTCATCAATACGTGGCAATGGGTACCTGTTTTTGATGGTGACATGATTCAACTCCCGATAATCAATACAAAGTCGCATACTTCCATCTTTCTTCTTCACGAATAGAACAGGAGCACCCCAAGGAGAAGTACTAGGACGAATAAAGCCAATGTCTAACAATTCCTGCAGTTGGATCTTTAACTCCTGAAGTTCAATAGGAGCCATTCGATATGGGGCTTTGGAAATGGGTTTTGTACCGGGTTCAAGGTCGATACAAAATTCAATTTCACGCTCTGGGGGTAGGCCAGGAAGTTCTTCAGGGAATACGTCAGGGAATTTATTAACAATAGAAATATCATTCAAAACTGACGTATTTTTGTTTAGATCTGTGACATGAGCTAAGAAAGCTTGACATCCGTTTTTCAATAAACGAATAGCTTTATGGCTTGAGATGACAGCGATTGATTTTAATGGTTTGGTTGCTTGAATTCGCATAATAGGTCGATTAGGAATATGAAAGCTAACAACCTTACGAAAACAATCAATTTTTGCATAATGAGTAGTTAACCAATCAATCCCTAGAATCACGTCAAATGCAAGTATTTTTAATGAAATCAGATCGATAGGTAATGTGTGGGTACCAACTTGAACCAAACAAGACTTATAAACAGTGGAGGTAATGAAGGTTTCTCCCAACGGAGTTTCCACAGATAAGTCAAAGTCTAATTTCTCCGGAATCAAATTTAATCGATGAGCGCAAGTAGGAGAAATAAAAGAATGGGTTGAACCGGTATCAAATAAAGTATAAACTTCTTTAGAGTTTATGATAAGCTTACCCGTGATGACCTCATTCGGGTTCCTTGCTCTCTGGGAGTTCACAACAAACGCTCTCCCTTGCACAACCGGTTTTGACTTTTCTGGGACGGCTTTTGGTGCCTCCATCCTAGCTGAATTTGTTTTCGGTAAACGACAAAATCGGGCTAAATGACCTTCTCTTCCACAATTATAACATGCTTTGGACGGCATCGCGCAGTTTGGACTGATGTGCCCCTCCCCTCCGCATTTGAAACATATGATAGGTGGTCGTTCTCCTTCCTTAACGACAGGTGCTGGTGCTGACGTCTTTCCATCATTGTTGAATCTCCTCTTCTTGAAATGTCCATTCTTATTGTTTTGGCCCTGATTACCACCGAAGTGGTTACCATTTCTGGCCTGTTGATTCCCTCCACGCTTGTTGTCACCGCTTCGATGACTGCTCTCACTGGTATTATCATTTTGCCGGCTGCTCTCTTTTGGTTGCGTTGTCTCGTTATCGCGCTCCACCAACTGAGCCCTATTTACAACATCTGAATACAAACACAGTTTATGAGAAACAAGATGTTGACGTATCTCCGGCTTCAAACCTCTTAAAAACATCCGCGTCATTCTTTCTTCATTATCCACCAGGTGGGACGCAAACCGGGATAACTCCGCAAATTTTGCCTCGTACTGCGACACGGTCATATTATTCTGCTCCAATTTGATGAACTCCACCTCCTTCATGTGACGAATACTCTCGGGAAAGTATTTGTCGTTAAACAGCTCTTGGAACTTCTCCCAAGACATCTTCAGTGCGGCAGGTTGAGTACGCTTTATCGATTCCCACCAGTAATCTGCCTCTCCTCGCAACATAAAGGCGGCAAAGGGAACCTTTTGCTCCTCGGAGCAACCCAAGACATCAAATATCTTGGTGATCTGCTTTATCCATGTTTCAGCTACAAGTGGTTTGGGTTCTCCCTTAAACTCCGGTGGTCCCAGCTCCTTAAACTGTTTAGCGGTGACCGCCAGAGAGTTTCCAGTATTTCCACCTACGTTGTGGACAGGAGCCGCTTTCACCTGTTGTTGCATGAATTGCATAAAGCCTCTGAACATTTGATCATTCATCATTTGGTCAGTGTTGTTGTTTGCATGAGGATTGACACCTTCCTGATGCACATTATCCTGATTATTGATATGTGGTGAATCAACAGTCGTCTGTGCTCCATTGCTATTCTCAACATTCTCAGATGCCATTTTCAGATACTGCCACAAAATAAAAATTAATTGATATGTCATATATTATCCTTATATTATGACCGACCAATTAAATACCATGCAAATAAACTTAGGTATGTCATACTAGCGAAGGAATTCCCCGTCTCTCCCCTCCTAGTTCTATTCTCACATCTTAGCCAGGGATCATATCCCTAAGCTCTGATACCAACTGTGACGCCCCCAAAATTAGGTATACATCACCCATCTTGGGTCGTCAGATACATAGTACAGAATACAAATACAACTTAATAATACAACTGTCGTGTACAATACGACAAAACATAAACTGTGAGTTTGAATACAAATATTATCTTCTAGAGAGTATTCATACTCAAAAGGAGTCCTCATTACATTTATTAACACACCATTACATAGAATAGTGAGGACTACTAACTAATACTATCATTCGGACCATCACTCCGTACCCCGACTTGTCCCAGCTACGTTCTCATTTCCTGAAGAGAACAGTGAAAGAAAGGGTGAGCTCAACTAGCCCAGTAAGAAATATTATGACTAAGATAATGCAGAATAAATTATCATTAGCCTTCAACAATGTTAAACTGATAAAATATAATAGACATCAAGTTTAACTGTAGCGGAACAAGCAATCCATTAAAAGAGTCAAGTAGAAAATAAACTCTACTATCTTTTATGATTTAAAAAGTTTTTCAACACTGTAATCGCTGAGACTCAGCTTAATAAAATAATCCACATCATCGAATCACCCCTGCACTACGGCCAAGGATATTCGTGTATTCATTAATGGTCATGATCATGCCAACAACTGTCCATCAATGCACTACGGGCCAATGAGGACTTTTACCACATCATTTGTAACATTACGGTCATGATTATACCGAATAATCCCTGGTCATAATCATACCAAGTCCATCTATGCACTACAGGCCACAGATGACTTTCAACATTTTATAAACATGAGGATGATGACAATGATATAAGAATTCAATAAAACAAGTTCAAGAATTAATTTATCCAGGAATTAACAACGTCCAAATTGTCAACATGATACTGCATTGTGGAGTAAAATTCAAGAATGCTTAGAAGAATATTTTCTTGAAAAGATACTGGATGAAACGCAACTATCAAGGATATTCCACAAATTTCATGGAGTATAGAAGTCAAAACTTAACCAACTGAGTACAATAAAGAATGGAATAACAAAAGAAATCACCATGCATGCGATAGACCGCACAGACAGGTTATTCCAATAGAATAATAAATAATGGAACCAGGTCCGGCGTAAACGCACAGACAGGATATTCCGACAGAATAATAAATAATGGAACCAGGTCCGGTGTAAAACACACAGACAGGATATTCCAACAGAATAATAATAAAACGGAACCAGGTCCGGTGTAAAACACACAGACAGGATGTTCCAACAGAATAATAAACGGAACCAGGTCCGGTGTAAAACACACAGACAGGATGTTCCAACAGAATAATAGAAGAATGTCACCAAGTATAGGGTAGACCGCGTATACTGGTTATTCCAACAGAATAATAACAAATGGAATAACAGAAGTTCTCTTCATGAATATAAAAGAAATAATATTCCCTACCTTAAAAGAACTGGATATTGGAAAAGTGATGTAGCAGAATACTTTTAGTCTCTCTCTCTCTTATTCTCTCTATACTTTCTCTCTCTATAGCTTGAATGAATTCGTGAAAAATAATGAAGCCCTAGGCCTCTATTTATAGAAAAACTGAGGGTGGATCTTGGTCTTAACGAAGGGTCAAATGACTCTTGGTCTTAACGAAGGGTCAAATGACTCTTGGTAATATTGAAGGGACAACTACTATTGACGAAAGTAATTACTATTGACCAAGGTAAATACTATTGACCAAGGTAAATACTATTGACCAAGGTAATTACTATTGACCAAGGTAAATACTATTGACGACGGTAATTACTATTGACGAGGAGACTCTTAGATGATGACATATGGCCCCCCATAAAATAACCAAACTTACCACAACGTCTCAATAATATAACATATTATACAGATGATACTATGACAATAATTTAAGAGATATGATGCAGCAATTACTGTAGCAATAATTGAGTATAGCTGAGTGACTTCTCACGTAAGCATCAATAATCAATACCGTGTGCTACTATGCAACCACGCGTATTACTGTACTTTTACTACCAAGTAGTTCAACAGTTTTAACGATTTTAACGGTAACACCTCGGCTGTTATTTTTATAGAAAGATAATTCTGTCGTTTTCTCAATCCGACAATAATTCCGTTGTGGGGTCCACCAATGATTGTGCCGTCGTACGAATATTCCCCGACAAAAAGAATATTCCCCGACCAAACGAATATTTTATAACAACTTGCTTACTTTGCAAAATTTATAAATATTACCCACAACTATAACATTATATCAAATTAACTTCATAATATTCAAAAATGATATTTATAGAAAATTCATCTTTATTTATAAAAGTTGGGGTCTTACAGGGTCCACCAATGATTGTACCGTCGTACGGATATTTCCTGACAAAAAGAATATTCCCCGACAAAATGAATATTTTATAACAACTTGCTTACTTTGTAAAATTTATAAATATTACCCCCAACTATAACATTATATCAATTTTACTCCATAATATTCAAAAATAATATTTATAGAAAATTCATCTTTATTCAAAAAGTTGGGGTTTTACATGAGTCCTTTTGAGTTTGTATGTGGTCAAAATCCTTACGGGTTTTGGATGTAGCTCATATTCTACGGATTGGCCAAGTGCACCCTAAGGTAGATGAAATAGCATATCTTTGAAGTAACCATGATCAGGTGCACCGATCTATATATTATGGAGAACAATGCTAAGTATAAGAATCGGGCTGATAGTTGTCGTTGTTAGGTACTTTTTGACGTTGGTGATTTTGTTTAGGCAGTGTTAACTCGTGACCGATTTCCTGTTGACGAATATAACAAGCTTAAGGATCGGAAGATTGGACCTTGTGAGGTTTTGCAAAAAATCAATGATAATGCCTATCGGTTGTGCGTTCCCAGTCATTTACGGATTTTAGATGTTTTCAACGTGAAGCACTTGCATCCTTGTATTGCGAAGTCTGGTGATCATGTTGTGAACTCGAGAACAAGTTCTTTCCAACCCAGGGTGACTGATGCAGGAGGTTCTGATCCCGACGATGCTGACTTTTCGAACAATACGTTGTTGGCATTAAAGTATCATGAGTTGGAGGATTAACACAAGAAAGGTGGTAAAGGTGGTTATTGACGTCATCAGGGTTGGACAGAGTTCAGCGACGACGGATGTCTTCGGCAGATCGAGATCGGATGTCTGGCTTCAGGTCATTTACTTCAGAGTCATGGCGAGCCTCTTCGGGTTCGGCTTTAAGATCTCGGAAGTTCGTTCAGATATTTTTTTCAGCATTTTTATTTTTAGATTTTAGATTTTAGATTTTTTTTCGTTCTTTTATGGTAGTATTTTAATTATTAGAAGGTTGTTATTCATTAGAAGTTGTTACCATAATTATAGGAGGGTTATTAGAAAGTTGTTACCAATTGGAAGCTTCTTACCATAGTTATAGGAATTCTGTTGCATGCTGATAAGGAAATCTTTAGCTATAAAACTCTACTTGTAGGTTAATTATAGTTAGTTTTTTTATTTGATAATATTAATTCAAGTATTAGAGAATTTTTTCAATGTTTAGGGTAATTCCTTTGTTTCCTTTACCTGTAAATTTATTTGTTTACCAAGCTTGCAGATAATCGCTATTGTAATAATAATTTTGAAGTAAAAGTCTAGTTTTTAGACATTCAAAACGAAGAAATTGAACTCTTTTCTTGAGATGAAAGGAAATTATTCATACTTACACGGAAAAAATTGTGAATTGTTGTCTTTTCATTTTCAACAAGTCGAGCTCCTGCATAGAAGATGCTTGCATATACACAAAATTGCAAGGTGAAAGGGAACCCACAGCCTATCCCATTAATCAGCCCTCGCCTTAAACCTGATTTTAGGGGACCCTCACATTTCTTTCTGTACATTTCCATCACTTTCTCTTCTGAACAAAATGAAGCAACCGTTCTTATACTTCCTACTGCATCATTAGCAACTTGGCTTGCTTCCTCATACATCATCTGCAAAACAACTAAACATAAATGTGAGAAAATACTATTGATGTAATGTGTTTGCGTTGAACCAAATGAATAAGGATTGAGAAGGCATACGGACTCGGTGAAGTTGGCATGACTTGACCATTGGCCGAGTTGATATAGAAAGCAGTTGTGTCTGTCTAATCAAAGTTGTATTTTTCTCTATTACAACAAATATACATTTAACGACAATTTTACATTTATTTTAACGACAATATGCGTTATCAATGGCCCAAAATGAGGTCATGGATAATACCAGAGCAATTACTTTATGCTATCAGAGCAATAAATACCACCTTATTTTATATTATGAATGTTGCAATGCAACTATTTGCTATACACATGCAATTAGTTCCTATATTGAACATGACCAACCTCACCGAGAGTCCAAATCCATTAATAAGTTGCATACAAACCTTTGTATCTGCACTAAACCCTTTCGTGAAGTTACTTTGAACTTTATCATTAAGTCCAATAAGAGGAACCATAGCCAGAATAATAAGAGCCAACTGCCAACATGCTGCAAAAGCAAAAGCCAAACCAGCAACAGCTGATGCACCATCTTGAACAAGCTGTGCAAGTGCATCTCCAACTAAAGAACGCAATACCACAGCATCTGAAGAAAGCCTTGCGCCAATTGCTCCACTTGAATTTTCAGGCCCATCAAACCAACCCACCTCCATGGAAACTATTTTCTCAAAGCACATTGACCTAATTCGTCTCGTTAACTTACAACCAGCCACAGCAAAAAAATATGACCTTGCTGGAGCTACTAAAAATGATACAAGCCCAAGGAGAACAAACATTAGTCCCCAATATCTTGAGTCAACCTTCAGTTCATGTCGTGGTTCGTAAAACGTTTTAACCATGCTTGCCATTAGTATGCCGAAAATTGGAAGTATGATACCATTAACTATAGCAGATATAGCTCCAACAGTTAGAACTGGTATCTCAGGCTTGTTGAGAAAGGCAAGGCTGTGGAGTGGAAAGTTTTTTGCACTATTTTCAGGAACACTGAGTGTTGTAGGTAGACCAATATGGATGCTATGCCCTAATGAAGATGATGATTCTTGACTTATAGATTGATGGTATGAGATTCTTTGGCTTGATTGTCTACCACAAAGTTCTACAGAAAAATTGGATTTTTCTTGGCTATTGACACAAAAAAGCTCTGAAGAATTATTTAGCTCTTGAAATCGGATAAGCTGAGAGTATGCGCCTTCCGGATCATTGAGTAGCCCTAAATGTGAGCCTGATTGAAATATTAAGCAAGTAGATGGTGTTAAACATGATGGCTCGAGTGTTAATTGTGTTAAGATTTTTTGTGAAAAATCTGTTAGTGTACAATTTGGAGGTTCAGAATTATTGGATGATACACGATGGATTAATATGGAGTAATTTTTTAATCCACAAGAACTTGCAAAAAGAAAATTTTAATGCAAGAAGTTTATGAAATTACTTATATTTTATGCTTTGAAAATCTCTAAAAAGTACTTTCTATGCTCGAGTGTTCTCTAAAAATTTTATGCTTAATTCCTACCCCTTGGACATTTTCCGGCATCATCCACAGTTGCTCAGCAGACAACCAGAAGCTCAATTAGTCTAAAGCAATTCAATATAGAAGAAAAAATTATTTGTGCAAAACTACTTAGCATTATTTGTATGCTTTCAATATCTCTATATGATTTCAAATGATAATGACTGCAGACATAACAAAATAATAAGTTGAGCAAGATGTGTCCAATGCCTATGACGTTACTTTCAATTATACTTGGCGCCTTATATCCCAACGTAGTTGAGGTAGACAGAAAATGAATCCCATGCACAAGGTTATGATGTTTACAAGGGAAAATTAGTATGAAAGGTTGATAAATGACATACCTTTCTCAATTATCTTTCCTTGATGAATCACAGCAATTGTATCGGCATTTCTCACCGTGCTCAAACGATGTGCCACAACGACAGTTGTTCTATTGACCTTTATCCTGTCCAGTGCCTCCTGCACCATTCTCTCAGATTCTGTATCAAGTGCACTTGTTGCTTCATCCAAAAGTAAAATTCGCGGATCTTTTACAATTGCTCGGGCTATGGCAATTCTTTGCTTTTGACCACCAGAAAGTTGGATTCCTCGCTCACCAACCATAGTGTCAAGGCCCTATATTAAAAATTCAAAATCTGAGATACAATTCAAATTAGTTCAAGTGTTTGATACTATGCATAGTCGAAGTCTATATTATTAAATAAGAAGACAAATCGAGGGACTAAATTGTTGACAGGTGAAGACTTTAGGTGTAACTTTATCATTTTTCCTTAAATAATCCTAAGATCTCTTGTCCCAACAAATGTCTCATCTTCTGCCTTATCCTATGTATTGCTGTCACATAATCATTATCTATCTACAAAATTAACTCTAAAAAAATACCCTGAAATTAATTTATGAGATGAGATAGATAATGAGTAGAGAATGAACAGTAGATTTGGACTTCGAAAGTCAAATAATAACTAACATAATAGAAAAAGTGGGACCAAGGAATTATCTTCTATCCCCATTCCTTAATCTCATCTACTGTTACACTCTCATGTATTAATTTTATATATTTATAAAGATTACGTGAAGAAAAGTAAATAGGATTGATAGGGAACAAAATAGTGGGGCAAGGAATGGGACATCAGATTTGAATTTAGGGGGATGTTCATAGCTAAGAATTTTTTTGTTGGAACCTGAGGCAATTCATCAATGAACTTGGCGGCATTTGCTAGCTCAACTGCTGCTGTTATTGCTTCTGTAGTTGTTCCATTCTTCCCGTAAGTAATATTATCCTTAATACTAGATGCAAATAACACAGGCTCTTGGCTAACCAAACCAATTTTCTCCCTGATCCACTTAAGTTGAAATTCTTTGAGATTAACACCATCAATAAGAACTTCACCGGCTTGCGGATCATAAAACCTCTCTATTAGACTGATCACAGTTGATTTCCCACTTCCACTTTGGCCAACCAATGCTGCAGTTTCGCTGCTAGCAACGGAAAGAGAGAATCCACTAAATATTTTCTCATTTGGTCTGGTTGGATAATGAAAATAAACATCCTTTAACTCTATAAGCCCATGAATTTCGTTTAATATTTTTCCCTTGGTGTTTCCATCTATTTTTGGCTTCCTACTTATAGTCTCAAATATCTTGAAAGCCGCGGCTCGACCGGCGACAAATGTATTCATACAAGGAGAGGCCTGACCCAAAGCCCTGTAAACAAATTGTAACAAACAGTTATATATAGGTTTTATCCTCGTGACAAAATAAAAGACATTTTCGGCACATGCCACCAAAAGAGTCTCGTCCGTAAAAATTTGCTTCAAAATTTATTGAGTACTTAATTTAATAGTGATGGCATGACAATATAATTTACTCTTAAAATTAAACTGTTTATAATATTTGATAATTATTTATGCTGCCAGAGCAAATATATATTTTGTAACAATTTACACATATTTTAGCAGCACTTTGAGCAATGACGGCATGACAATATAATTGTGATAAATAAATTTGACGATATTGAATCATTTTAAGTTGTCGTCAATAAAAATGAAACTATTTTTTTAATAGTAATAAAATTGGCAAGTGAGACTCTTTTTGTGGAACTTTGTATGTCAACTTGTCAAGTACCTCTAGAACAATTTAAATTGCAACTTACGTTGAACCAATTATCACAGCAAAGATTACATTAATCACTTTGCCGCCAGTATAACCGTTGTCCAATATAAGCTTGCACCAAACCAGACGGCTAAACCATAACTGGAAAAGATAATAAACTGAATTGCTCCAAGACCTAATCCATAAGCCAACCCTTCGTGAACACCTGAGTTGTAGGCATTTATAAGAGACTCGTTGTAACTGGCAACGGCTTGGTTCTCCCCCGTAAATGATGCGACCTAGCAATGTAAATAAAAATTGACAGCCATATACAAAATTCAGAATTACAACAAGACTAAAATGTAAAACCGTATCCCGAATTTATCATTTTGTGGAGATATGATCCTTGACTTTATAATATAGCAAACATCTACCCCATGATACAATTCCTAGTGCAAAATTATACATTTTGTGGATATATGATCCTTGAATTTATCATTTTGTGGAGATATAATCCTTCAATTTATCATTTTACGTCAATTTTGCACTGCTTATTATATCTTAGAATATGATTTTGCACTAATATTTGTATTTTGCGAGAAGAATCTGCTGATTTGAAAAAAGAACAAAAACATTACAGTGACACAAAGACAGCGCAGTATTTTCAGTTTAGTCTTTAAAGTGATGTATAATGATATCTTTAGGACTACGAACACGACTTGATAAACTAAATTTAAAACATTATAATAATTATCTCAGATATAATGACATATCGTTCGGATTGAACTAATTGTTTGTTCAACAATGGCAGCAGCTTTTGCATAAGAATTTTGTCCCCGGGAGGCCATCTTAGACATGAATAGGGTCATAATTCCACCAGATATCACGAGGAGGGGAATACAGGTTAGTAACAGTAGTGTAAGAAGCCATCCTTTGATTAAAGCCATTAAAAAGCCTCCCAAAAATGTGGATACTAGCTGTGCAAATTTCCCAACCTGCAAAATAAATAAATAATAATAATAAATAAAATGATGCTTAGTTTAAACTAGTGATCTTATTATAATTTGGAATAGAGGTAGTATATTTTTTATTTTTTTCATAGTTGGTGTAATAATTTTCAAGAAATGTCTGCACATGTAGTTATAATTAATATTTTAGAATTTGTAAGATCAGTGTCGTATGATGAGTATCCACTCTATTACAATTTTTTACACAATCTCAATACACCCTTAGAGACAAAAATAATATTTTTTAGAGTTAATAGCATTTGGATCCTCCAAGTTTCACCAGTGTTATAATTGAGCCATTGAAGTATAAATTCTCTCAATATAAATCCTTAATTATATTTAAGTAAGCACCACGAACCCTATATGTGATTCCGGTTTTTTTTTAGCAATACTATTTTAATACAGTTTGACTACAATTTATAAAATTTGACGTATGGAAGTATAATACCTTTCTTTTTTCAAAGAATTTATAATATAAAACTATACCCTTCTTCTTCCATAATTAAAAACCCAAAAAATAATTTATGCCAAGCTATGTTCCAAAATACCACATATTAGTTAACTTAATTTTTCACATATCAGCTCCAAAATTAGGGATAGTAATTTAACCAAAATATATCCATCCGAAACCGGTCCAATCGCTTCGAATCAATCATTTTTTATCCGAACCTTTGACCTCGCCGATGCAATTTTGGTGCAGAAATTATGAAATCGGGACCTGTGATGTGCATGTTTGGTATTTGCCTCTGAATCGGCATCGGTCAGGACCATAAACCCAGCAGATCCCTCACTGGGCATCATACGACCTACCAAACGTCAATTTCGGAGAAACATCCCCCGATCGAGTAAGAGAACTAGCAACACTAGTCGCAAAACTCCCAACGAAGGAATGGGACCATAATCTTCTGACCAAACAAGCCTAGCTATTCGCCCATAAATGTAAGTTTTCAAATTCCTCATTCTACTCAAAATACCATAACACTAGATCATATCCACTGACTCATTTTGCTAATGCAGTATCACTCATTAGGCCAACATCCATTGAAATAAAAGACCTAGAAGAATTCACCTCAGGCAAAGCTCATAAAAAACCCTCAATGCCGACAACCTCTGAAGCCAACCCAACGGATCCAAACCCCGAAGAGTCGTCAACCTCATTACCCGATCCAACCACGAGCACAACTCAATCAATAACAATCCCGATACCCTTTTTCACCGAAATAAGCCCTCTAGACCTGCCCTTATCTGAAAGGACCACACTACTTCGGTCAAAACGAATACGAACCAGACCACCCTCTAAGCCAACCAAAACTGGACCCTTCGAATCCCCCCAACATCCTCCTAGATCCTCCTCTGCCGAAACACAAATAATCCCTCTAACCAATTCCAATCAATCACCTCGCCCTATCCCTAACGCCACCACAAATACCGATCTGATCGACATACACGACGTCACAAACGAAGAATCCTTCGAAGAACCCCCTTTAACCAAAAAGCCTCGAACCGAATTACCCCCACCACATTCATCACCACCCAAAACCTCAATATCCACCGGCCCCTCCACCAGCCAAATGCAGGAGGCTCGAAGCCGAATGACCCTATGGCCCACCGAACTCGAAGAATATCCGCACGAGCTGTTCAAGAATTTCATCCTACCTGCTGACGAACCCCGATTCAAGGATATCAGTATCCAAGAATTAATCTTCGCAGGCATGGTGCATCAGGGTCGGATAAGAAACGTTTCACCCCATATTAACTTCCCTCATGCAATGATAACTGATATATCCAATTCTCATGTCCTCAGGCCACTGCATTTTTTGACCATATCATCCATCGATTCAACCAAGTCAATGCCCGGGAGAAAGAACTCGAAGCAAATATTCAGTAACTTAAGTTCGAACTGGATGAGGCTGAGCTGCTAAAAGATGACCTTTAACATGCTAAACTCCAGGTTGATGCTACCGTGGCCAGATTCATAAAGGAACAAAGCTACCACCTCGACGCGAAATTCTACTGCCAAAAACTAGAGAACGAGTTAAAGGCTGAAAAACTGAAGGTAGCCGAAGGAGAAGAGCACTACAATGTTAAGATGTAATTATTTGGGTCTAGCCAAAGTGTAGCCCAACTTATTTAATGAACCAGATTTGGTGTTGGCCATTTGGACAGCTTGCTCAAATAGTGAGAGAGTTCTTATTAAAGTAAGATTGTGTTTCCTTAATTGATGAGATAAGGAGATCTAACTTGAGAAGGCAACAATCAATCATTAATTGCAGTTATAAGTTGATTCTGAAAAGACTCCTACTCTTAGTTGTATTCGAGTGGACATGACTTTTATAAATACAACAACAAGCAAGGTTTGGAGAAGACAAGGACATATGACAAAAATAAACAATTTGTACACTCCATATTATTTTAGTAGATTTCTCACCTCTCCCCGTAGTTTTTTCCCAATTGAGTTTCCACATAAATTCTTGTGTCCATATTTTATATCTCTTACAATGATGTGTGTATGTTTATCTGTGTGTATTTCGTGAGTTTGATTTCACAACAATACAATCAACCACTCCATCAACTGTTAGCACTGTTTTGGCCTGTTGTTTTGGTGATTTCGTCAGACGTACAAAATCTGGCGTTAACATTGGCGCCGTTTGTGGAAACGCTTGTTCTAATATTGAATTAAAATCACCGATTTATCAAGAAGAGGAGATCCTACACAAAAGATAAGTGATTCTTTTTTATTTACGAAATCAACATGATTATTGTTACTATTTTACTTGTGATATAAATTTGGTATCGAAAGTTCTCGACTTTGTAGACTTTTTATTTACAACTTGATGTTAAGCTTATAAATTATAAAATTTATATAGTCTATGCTTATAAAAGCCCATTGTTGCAACATGTGTCACTTATATGATTAATTTCCTTTATTCAGATTAATAAATCATACCCATGTGATTACTATCACTTGGTAGTACAACAACAGTATATATGTCATGCATATTTAAATTACTATCCAGGTTTCAAAGAAAAGTTGTGATCTGAAAACTAACATGGACATCGTAGGTTAAATACATGCCAGTAATTATGTGATTCGCTAAGTGTGATAATATCATATATATAAACTAATTACTACTGCATATAACATAAAATTATTCAATGAGATTGCTTGATATGAAACTTTACATGTGTTTTAATGCATATATGACAACAATTTTCAGTATTGGACTTGATGATGAATCCCTGCAAAATGTAAATGCCCATTTGAGTTTTTGTGATTCAGTGCATGCTTTTCGGTGCAAGATAAAGAATTAATTTTTCAAAAGCCTAAGCATGAATAGTCAACGGAAGCTGCAAAAGGGCAGCCTTTTCACCTTCGGCGTGCACAGCCACTTCAATGACTTTGTGGAATTTAATCATAGCGACCCACATCCGTCAGAACGTTTAACAATTGCAATCACCGAAAACTAAATTTTATCATCGGATGACAATATTCGATTTCTCGACGAACCCGTCAGCATAACACATGGACTTCAGGTGGCAAAGGAAAAAATATTATTGGGCAGGCCCACTTCGGATAATGCCAGTTCACTTCAGACTATATTGCATCGGCTTCAGTATGTCCTCAGCTATCTACATTTGGAGATATAAAGTCGGATCAAAGCCTCCCAAGGGGTTGGGAAGGCTATTATGGGGAAAAAATGTCGATTTGGGGGTATAAGGGCAGATAAACGTCCTTTGGGAAGGCTTTGTTCTCCCGAAATAATAAATATTCTTCGGTTAGACATCCTACGGATAAACATCTTACGGATAAACATCCTTTGGGAAGGCTTAGTTCCTCCAGAAGGGATAAACATCCTTCGGGAAGGCTTAGTTCCTCCCGAAGGGATAAACATCCTTCAGGAAGGGTTTGTTCTCCCGAAAGACAAACGACAGTAGATATGGTATGTTCAGTTTACCAACATGACAGTCAGAGGGTATGATGGACTTTTTGTATACTCTCTTATTTTAAGTTCCTTATAAATAATAGATTGAAGGGCAATGTTGGGATGCAATTATTTGGGTCTAGCCAATGTATAGCCCAACTTATTTAATGGATTAGATTTGGTGTTGGCCCATATACGTTTATTAAGACAGCTTGCTCAAATGGTGTGAGAGTTCTTATTAAAGTAAGATTGTGTTTCTTTATTTGGTGGGATAATGAAATCTAACTTGGGAAGGAAGCAATCAATCATTAATTGCAGTTATAAGGTGATTCTTAAAAGTACTCCTACTCCTAGTTGGATTCGGGTGGACATGACTTATATAAATACAACAACAAGCAAGGGTTGGAGAAAACAAGGACATATGACAAATAAACAATTTGTACTCTCCATATTATTTTAATAGATTTCTCATCTCTCTCCGTAGTTTTTTCTCAATTGGATTTCCACGTAAATTCTTGTGTCCATATTTTATATATCTTACAGTGGTGTGCGTATGTTTATCTGTGTGTATTTTGTGAGTTTGATTAGTGGTGTGTGTATGTTTATCTGTGTGTATTTTGTGAGTTTGATTTCACAATAATACAATCAACCACTCCATCAACTGTTAGCGTTGTTTTAATTTAACCTATTGTTTTGATAATTTCGTCAAGCATACAAAATTTGACTTTAAAACTCCTAGATGTAAATGGGCGAGGATTTAAAGGAGGAGAAATAACGCAGTAGTAATAGTTTAGGAGAGTAGGAATTACGCAGTAGTACTATAAGCATATTTGAATAGTAAGACTAGAAGGTCATGTTTATTTATAAAAAATATATTTTGAATTTGATTATTTTTCTTAATTTAATAATATTTTAAATTATTTTATCCAATAATAGAGGGAGTAATAGTTTTTTAAATAATTATATGAACTAGTTTTTTTGTCATTCCCTCAACTAATTTTAATAGAATACCTTGTCACCTAGAGCATCTTGAATAAGCATAATGTCACCAAACATACTCCCCAGTACTTCTCCTGCTTTGATTTCCATATCAAAATAAGCAACATCCTGTTTCAAAATGGACTTTAAATATAGGCTTCTTATTCGTGCTGCTTGCCTTTCTCCTGTAACCATCCAGCAAGACACCTCTAAAAAAACAAAAACAAATAAATATTATTTCAAATTGTTGTGGGAAAAAAGACAGACATTTTCATTTGAAATTAATTCAATAAAGGTTTATTTCAACTAATTCTTTATATATATATATATACATACATAGTTTTGTCTTTTATTACATATACTATGAGATGCTAAGATGCATTTATTGAAGAATTCAGCACCCAATGACACGCGTATTGCGTGTGGAAATTAAATACAGTAAAATAAAAAAAAATTGATGACTAAATACAAAGATATATAAAATTTAAATTAAAAAGGGCAAAACCATAATATATATAATTAAAACTGTAGGGAAAAAAAACAGATGCACTTATGGAGGAATGCTGCTATACCCGCTCCCAAAGCCAAATAAGCAATTTTGAGTGATACCTAACAAAATGTCACCAGGTAACTAGTGATTAATTTAAACATATTCGAACTTTTGCCAAATTTCGAAGTCCTTACTTCCTTCGCGGCACGGCTAAAATAAAAACTGACTTAACAAACTTCGAAATGCTCCAAATTTAGACCACAAATATTGCCAAAACAGTTTTGGTTCTGCATAGCAAGATGTGTTGTTGAAAGTGGGGGTGCTCATCAGTAAAATATCGAATCGGTACCAAAAAAAATGAACGGGTATGGATATACATATTTATTTTATATTTTAATATTTATTATTTTATATGTTTATTTTATTTAATTAATACATTTTATTTTATTTTATAAGATTTATCTTATTTATTTTGGTGAATAAGTAAAAGATATAATTGTTCTAATTTTTAAAAATAGAAAATGACTTTTGGAAGATTATCATGTAGATGTTGAAGTCAAGAAAAAAATAAAAAAATAAAAAGAAACAAAAGATACCAAGTTCAATGAATTTAAATTAAAGCACAAATTTATTATTTTGGAGAGAGGTACCACTTTTTATTCCTTTTCATCCCTTCGCATCCGGCTGGGACTAGGAGGAGATTGAGAGTTTTTTATTAGCTTTTTGTTCCTTCTATTTTTCGTTACAACAAGTGGAAAGAACAAACTGATTGGGTGATATCTTTACTTTACTTTAATATAAATTTGATTATGAAATTTCTTTATTTTCATTTAGTTTTCTCTCTCTGCTAATGCGTTATTAATATTCATTCTTGCATAATTACAGTAGCATGCTTATAGTACATAGTTTAAAACTCATGTGTCGGTATATTATATAATAATAATAATAATCATAGTTTAATTTTTATTCATGCAATTATTATTAGTAGTATTAATTTTTAATTTCATGACTAGCTAAAGTTTTTATAACTAGGATGATGATAAAACTAGGTATTACATATTAATATTTTCTTTTCATTCCGAAATTAGTGCTTAATTATTTTCGCCTTCATATTTGTCTTCGCACAAATTGCATATGATTTTTATATTAATTGCGAGATTTTGATAAGTTAAAGTTAATTTTTGAATTTTTTATAACTTATGTTTGCCCATATTAATTATATGAATCATTATTTTTAAAGAGAAAGAGAAAATAATTTCGGAATTAATTTAGAAAATAAGAAATTGTTAATTATGTCAATAATTAGTGGATTCGGATTCCTAAGTAGCTTTTCTCATTACTAGTTTTCATTATAAATTTTTAGTTTGTATAATTTAGTTGTTAATCATCTCCACTATATTTATTTCTAATTTGTCTGAAATATTAATTAAGGATATATTAAAGAATTGATCTAGTTTCTGTAATTCGATATGCACTTATTAAATCTACAATAGACGATGTGTATTTGCATTACATAATTTTATCACATCAAATTTTGGGTGCCGTTGCCGGGGACTAGAATTAAGTTTTTTATTCTTCAATTTTTATTTCTTCGAATTTTTTTTTTTTAGTTCTAATATTTTAAAAAAAAATTCAGGATTATCGAAACGAATCGAGGGAGAGAAGATAAAGATTTTGTTTCTACGCTTCTCCTAGTACTTTGTATCTCCATTTATTTATAAAAGAAAAAATATAGTAGTTTAGTTTAGTTTTTAGTTTGTAATTGTTGCATTCATACATTCACTCACGTAGAGCACATCTTGTTTAGGTTTTTATTTTATTTTATTTTTCAAATATAAACTGTGGTGATTGTTGGAGGATTGAGGTACGTCAAATTTCTCATTCTTTTGTAATTCACATAGTTTTAAGACATTTTATTTGTTTACCGTTTTTTTATATTTATTTGCGCATTTTCATTTTTAATCTAACATTAAGGGCAAAACCCTATAACAAGATAAGTTGGAGATTTTATCACCCTTTCTTGGCCCATAAACAACCCCTTGCATTTTGCATAACCTTAACTTAATAAAATCAAGTAGACGTTGTCTCTAGGGCTCTTGAGCTCAATTAGGACAAGCGACTCCAAGAGGAGACTAATTTTAAATTAATCAAACTACTGGTGTCTAGGTAAGTAGTTCAAAAGCCAAACGACTCAAGAACGTGTGGTTATTCAATTAGTCACCGTACCCACGAAGAGACTCTCATCGTTCTTGCACTTACTTGACTAGTGGTGTGATTAATTTCGAATTTGGTCGACCTTAAGGTATAACTTGGAACAATTAGGTGTTATCTAGATTTTATTTAGGTTGACCTTAGAAGTAATTATTTCCCCTTATTTATTATTTTTTCTCTTATTTGTTTTTGTGTGCTTATCTGTTTATTTACTGAGTAGTGTATGCAAAAAGTGTGGATTAAGGACAAAACATCCCAATTAGTGAGAATACCTATTTTTTTGGAGTTCACTTTAAAAGATCCCACTTTTAGAAAAATGGAAGTCACACAAACCGTTTCTTTAAGGGATCGATGTTATCCTTCCCATTCTGCCCAACTTTCATGCATCAGTCTACCACCGATAACTGGTAATAATTTTGAACTTAAACTGCATTTTATAAATATTTTACTTAGGGTCACTGGTATAGAAGATCCATATTTATTCATTCAGGAATTTGAGGAAGTTTGTGCTTTAATGAAAATTCAATAATTGTCTGATGACTCAATTATGCTAAGATTTATCACATTTGTTTTAAAAGATAATACTAAAAAGTGGTTATATAGCCTGCCAAATAATTTCATATCAACTTGGGAGGGATTTGTTGTTATGTTTTTCAAAAAATATTTTTCACATCACAAAACTGCTAAAATTAGGACTATAATTCATCCATTTTCCCAACTTGAAAAAGAGTCTTTTCAAAAATATTTTGATAGAGTTAAAAATTTGTTATACTAGTGCCCACAGCATGGAATTTAGAAATGAAGATTGTGTAAAATTGCCTATGAAGGTTTAGATTATCCCACTAAAACAATGTAAGAGTTAATATGTCAAGGGGATTTTCTGAAAAATGATGAGGAAAAGGCTTGGGAGTTTTTAGAAGACTTAGTAGAGAAAACAATGCAATGGGCAAGCACCCGAGAGACCATTAAACCTAGCTCATCTAGAAGTGTTCATACAATTGACAATTTAGTTGCACCGAAGCTAAGTTGGTTGTTGTACTTAAAAGACTTGAAACTTTAGAAACTAGGGGACCATAAAATGTGAACCAAGTCTAAATACCAACACCTTTCTGTCTAAGGTGTAATTCACAAAGTCATGTGATAGAGAAATGTCCTAGAGTCATGGCCTAGCTTGAAGAATATGAACACGTCAATGCAATGTTTTAAAGACCTATGAATGACCCATTTACACCAATTTATAACCCAGGTTGGAGAAATTATCCTGATTTTGCATGGAGCCAAGGACCCTACCCAAACAACTCTTCAAATTAGGTCAATCAGTCTCTAAATCAATATTTTAAACCTTACCAAAAGAAAATTCATGTTCCGTATCAAAATTCAAATTCAGCAACTCAATATCCACCAGGTTTTTCTAATGAAAGTGAGAAGAGACTTAGCACTTTAGAGAAGAGCATAGAAACTTTAATGAAATATCATAATAATTTCATGCAAAGCACTAACCAAGCCTTATCTTTAGAGATCCAAATGAGTCAACTGACCACTACAGTTAGTGAAAGAGAGAAGGGTAAGTTTCCTAGTCAACCCAAAACCAATCCAAAATTTCCAATCCCTGATCAAAAACCTTACCATGGTAATTCACTTGAAAAAAATCAAGTCAATCATGTAAATTTTGTAATTTCTTTAGGGTCTGAAAATTATTTTAACAATCACGCTGGCATTGATGATAAAAAAAGAGAAAATTTAAATGTTGAATCTAATAATCCATCTTCAAAGTCAGCCCAACCTGAAAAGTCCACAAACTCTAATATAGTACATAATTTAAGTGATTCCTTTTATTAGAACTCATGTGTCAGTATATTATATAATAATAATAATAATAATAATAATAATAATAATAATAATAATAATAATAATTTAATTCTTATTCATGCAATTATTATTAGTAGTATTAAGTTTTAATTCCTAGGATGATGATGAAACTATGTATTACATATTAATATTTTCTTTTCATTCCGAAATTAGTGCCTAATTATTTTTTCCTTCATATTTGCCTTCGCACAAATTGCATATGATTCTTATATTAATTGTGAGATTTTGATAAGTTATAGTCAATATGTGAATTTTTCTATAACTTATGATTGCCCATATTAATTATATGAATCATTATTTTTAAAGAGAATGAAAAATAATTTTGGAATTAACTTGAAAAATAAGACATTGTTTATTATGTCAATAATTACTGGATTCGAATTCCTTAGTAGCTTTTCTCATTACTAGTTTTCACTATAAATTTTTAGTTTGCATAATATAGTTGTTAATCATCTCCACTATATTTTTATTTTTAATTTGCCTGAAATATTAATTAAGGATATATTAAAGAATTGATTTAGTCCTTGTGGTTCGATCTGCACTTATTAAAATCTTCAATAGACTTTGTACACTTGTAGTATATAATTTTATCGCATCAAGTTTTTGGTGCTGTTGTCGGGGACTAGAATTAATTTTTTATTCTTTAATTTTTATTTCTCCGAATTAGTTTTTTAGTTCTAATTCACATAGTTTTAGGGATAAATTACATATAGTAGTACAGTTTTAAAAATAATTATAAAAATCATACACCTATAAAATAATTACAAAAGTATTACACTTTTTTGTTTTTATTTTCAATCTTAACATAATTAAAGGTCCTTAAATTAAGGGATTAATATGTAATGACTGACATGACAATATCAGTGTAATTAGAATTCCTTAATTTAGGGGATTAATTTTGGTAGGTGCCATTTTCTCTCTCATCTCCTCCTACTGTCATTTTATGTACGCCACTACAATTCTATTATTCTATTTTCATATTTAAAGACAAAAGCTGAAGAGTGGAGAGAAAAGATGAAGACACCAGTGAAGAGAGAAGATGAAGACGATATTTTGCCATTTTCTATTTCATTTTCTTCTATTCTGCCATTTTTTCTTCAAAAGATGAAGACGTCATTTCTGCCATTTTTGTATAAAAGATGAAGACGCCATTTCTGTCATTTTTGTATAAAAGATGAAGACGTCATTTCTTCCATTTTCTTTTATTCTGCCATTTTTTTCTCTTTCATTCTTCCAATTGTTCTTCATATATTTTTGTACTCTGTTTTTGTAAGTACTTCTATTTTACCCCCCTCTCTCTCTCGAGCACCAGTTTTTAAGGTTTACTCTTTATTTCATTCAGTTGGGGTTTATGATCTTAATTTTATGCAAAATGTGCGTTTGATTATGAATTTATGATCACTTTTTTTGTTGATTGGTGTTTACCTTAGTATAAAAGTTTGGTTACCTCAGTATAAAAGTTTGGTAACCAAACTTTTATACTAAGGTAACCAAACTTTTATACCAAGGTAACCAAACTGTCATACCAAGGTAACCAATCCACCTCTACACCATCAGTTTTTTCATAGTGCAGTTGGTAACCAAACCTTCACACCAAGGTAACCTTGGTATAAATGTTTGGTTACCTTGGTATGACAGTTTGGTTACCTTAGTATAAAAGTTTGGTTACCTCAGTATAAAAGTTTGGTTACCTTGGTAATTACCAAGGTTTGGTTACCTTGGTATAAAAGTTTGGTTACCTTAGTATAAAAGTTTTGGTTATCTTGTTATAAAAGTTTGGTTACCATGACATTACTAACGATCTTCTCCTCTGCAGTATCTTGAGAATTTCCTTTTACTACCAGAAAATGGTTGCTCCCGCCACTACCGCCCAAGCCTCCACCTCCACTGTCTTTGTAACCACCACTTGAGCCACCACCGCCATCTCCGCCACCACCGCCATTGTTACCTCCTCCATAGCCATCACCGCCGCCTCTAAAGCCACCATTACCATCTCCTCCGACGCTATCACCTCCTCCAAAGCTTCCACCTCCTCTGAAAATTGCCTCCGCCACCTCCTGCAAAGTACAAAATTTGTGCAGTCTTTCCTATAAAATTTGAATTTATTTTTGTGGTTAGATCCCAGATATTTGAATTTGAATGATTAGTTATGGCAGATATTTCTCCTTAATTTTAGGTTTCCTTATTAATATGAATTGCGTTATTTTTGTAATTATTTTGTGTATGTTTTATTTTTGTAATTACTTTCTAATTGTTGTATATTATTGTTAAGGACCCTAGTTTTAGGACATTTTATTTGTTTACTGTTTTTTATTTTATTTGTGCATTTTTATTTTTAATCTAACATTAAGGGCAAAACCATATAACAAGATAAGGTGGGAATATCATCACCCTTTCTTGGCCCATAAACAACCCAACTTGCATTTTGCAAAACCTTAATTTAATAAAATCAAGTAGACGTTGTCTCTGGGACTCTTGAGTTCAATAAGGACAAACGACTCCAAGAGGAGACTAAATTTTAAATTAATTAAACTACTGGTGTCTAGGTAAGTTTTAATGACTCAGAAAATTTTATATTATATTCAGTTATTATAATGTCAAATTTTAAGTATTATTTTTTTATACTTTATTATTGTGGCATTATAATTATTTACTACATAATAATTTATAAAGTATATCAAGACTTAGTATGGTAAAGAAGTAGATTGAATTTACCTTATTATAATGATATTTAATATCAAGAATGAAAAGGAAAATCGACATGGCTTAATTGAGAAAGATTATTGACATGAATACTACCTAAGTAATCAATGAAAATAATTATATTATAATATGATTAAATTTATTCAATAATGTTATCAACTAACAAATAAAGAAAATGGGGGTACTATCATGAATTATTTGAATTACAAATAGAGAAATATCATTTTTCTTTTATGATGGATGTGCTAATTACTTTAGCTAGCTTAAATGAATGTGGTGGATAAAATTCATGTATATGGGTATGTAATGAGAATCCATATTAAGTTGAGTGTTTGTGCCATATTAATGTTACTAAGTATACTTGCAAGCTTTTTCTATTAACTTAGAGATATGGATTTGTAATAACATAAATAAGTGCAATGAGCCCAAACTTAAACACATGTCTGCCTTTTTCTTAGCCCAATCCGGCTGTCCATTATGAGTAAAAAGAGCTGAACCTAATGTTATTATGTAAATATAGTTTATATAATATACAATATCAAACTCAGTTTAAACAAAACAGAATTTAGTATGTAAATTGTACTTACTTGGAAAAATCAGAATCTGGAAAACTGAAGATAATTAAATCCGAGTCCTTTGAATTCACAAAGTCTCCTTAAAGCAAATTTATTCTCTCATTGGTGCTAAATGATTATAATGAATAATTGCTTCCCAAGATAAAACGGATTTCAATTCTTAATTAGCAGCACTTCGAAATTAAGAATCCTTGGAACGCAATTTGTATGTAATGTATTGAACCTTACTGTAATGAAATGATGAATGATATGAAGGAAAAATAATACTGCAAGTAAGACTGCAGAACGGGAAATGGGAGATGCAGAACAGAAAAAAAACTTTTTTTTAATGGCGCTCCCAGATAGTTTATTTATAGAATAAAATCGTACGGTTAATACAGGATATTACCGTTGGAGCATCCGTTCGTCAAAACGACGTAGTATTATGATGATAAAAAATTAAACAGAGATTTTGTCCAAAAATTTCGGGCTCGGCCCTCCCACTAGGGCGGCGGCGCGCGCGTGTGGGTTCGAACCAAACCTTGGCTAGGTCCTCTCCCTTCCACAAAAGTGGGGTGCCCCTTGAGCCCCTTCCCATTAAGCAAACATCCCATATATAAATTCTTCATTTTTTCCTTCTAATGCCCTACGTGGGACTTTTGCAATTTACAACATTTCAAGTAGGTGACTTTGGAGTTAATTTTCCCATTCAATTCTTAATGGATTTGAACAAATAAGTATACCACGTTATACTCCTCACTTTGAACAAATAAGTATACCACGTTATACTCCTCGCGGAGGAGAACGCATTCGTGCATGGACACGACATTTTCAGAGTGTGGGTCCCACATTAAATTAAGCCTTAAAATACATTAATATTTATTTTGTCAAACTCATTTCCAACACCTAATACAACTATGTAGTTAGTTAGTTAAGTTTCAAGCGAGCAATTAGTAGCAATATCTAGTAGGTAATTAGAGGCTAAGTGTTAGGGTGGCTGTTAGGGGCCACTGCAGGAGCCATTTAGGGAGCTATGATCTGTGTCAGAGGACTGAAATAGTGCCATAGTAGAGGTCAAATAGGGGGCAATGACAGAGCTGCAGGGAGGAAGCTCAGTCAATAAGACTAGCTCTCTACCCCCCCAAAACAGTTAACCTTCCATTATAATTTAATTGTGAAGGAACTGCATAGTGGTATTGAGAGGGAGAGAGTGAGCTACGGTTGGAAAACAAGAGGAGTAGAGCAGCATACCACTTGTCCTTTTTCCTTTCCATTGTAGTCTAGGAAGTTAGCAATCAAGCAAGGTAAATTGCAATCCCATCTTGCTTAATGTAAACTGTCCATTTTCTTTTTAATTTCCGAACTAAATGGGAGCTGTGATGGCTGTGATGATTTGTTTGATGTAGTATAGTTGTGTTGTATTTGTTGCTGTAGTTAGTTTGTATATTAAAGCCAAAAGGTTAGTAAAATAGCTAGAAAAAATAGCTATGAGATGGAAACAAATAGCTTACATGCCAACTGTTTGATGAAATGTACCAGTAAAGGCTGCTATAGTATAAAAACAAGCAGCTATGAATTAGAGTCCAAAATCATGACTACTTGCTTATATAGTAAGATGAATGCTTCAAGTATGCTTTTATAGCATATTTACATATGGTTTACAAACCATGCTAGATTTGTTAGGAGCAAAACAAAGTCATTTTTGACTGATATTGAAAGCTTGTTTTAGAACTGTTATGTCATGCTTTTAGAGTGGATTTTATGCTATAATAAGGTGTCTTGTATACCAAACCCTGAAGGCTAATAGTTGAGAAGTTAAAAATTTATTTCCAAGCCAAGAAAGGACTCAAAACAGGGCAGTCTGGGCCTGTTTGAAACAACCCAGATCAGTCCTTGTCTTGAGAGCTTGAATGCTAGCTAAAACAGTTTGTTAAAGACTGTCAAGGTGTGATCTATTTTGAGCCATCCGGGTATAGCCTAAATATGTTAAATGCCGTGAAAACAGTTTGTCTAAGCTTATATGTTGCATAATCATGCTATCTTGATAATTAGGTTGTCAAACCATGATTCTTGTAGAGTTTTAAAGCCTATATAAGGCTGTTTTGAAGCATGAATCCTTGCATCCTTGAGTTTTAAACCATGAATACAATGTATATAGTAAATATATGTTGTGAGAATGCATATAACTTGAGCTTTTGTATACTTGGAACTGCTATGGTAGAGTAGAGCAAACTCATACTTAATATGCCTAAGTATAGGACTATTTTGGTATTGATGAATGAGCTGAGTTTGCAATCATGATAGAGTATGTGGTAATGAGTTTTCATGGTGATTTAAGGATATAGGAATTCTTAAAGGCCCTATGTGTTCTATTGTGGACTATTTGAGATTTGGTAGCTAAAATTGTGCCTATAAAGGACTGTTATGGTCTATTTTATCTACTCATGTTATAAATCAATAAAGTGTACTTACATTGTCTACATATATCATTTAAATTTTTTCCCCTCAAGTTAGCTAAGGTTTAGGAGGTGTGTTGTTCAAGTTCATGCTTAAAAACCAATGAAAATAAACTTTAAATAACATTAAACACCAAAATAAAGAAACACCATACCTAGACATAGGCAAGTTTCAATAGTCATAATATGACATAATTAAGCTACACAAGCTAAAGAAACCAAGCCTAAACTGTTTTGAGCATTTGACTTGTTAAAAATCTCATTTTAAACCCAAAAGTAGACTGTTTTGAGGAAATCTTGATAACTGAACTTATAAGACTATGATGAACATATATAAATATGGTAATGAATGCTTATAATGATTCCCAAACTTTGTCAAGACTAAAGCTAGTAAGCAAACCAAATTAAGACATATTTTCAAGCCTAAAGTGAGTTTTGATATGTCAAAATTGGCTAGATAACTATATAAAGTGAGATGATGCTAAAAGTATCATTAACTAACTAAAATACACATGCCTAGACTATCCAAGTGGCCAAAACTGGAAATTTTTGAAAAAAGTTCAAAAACAGTTTTTATAAAAGTGAGAAAACTGTTTAGTTTGAGCCTTATTTTGGGAAGCTTAATTAGCATGAACAAGAAACCTAAATGTTGATTAAAATATCTTGAATTATGGTCTAGAATTAGGTCCAAGTGTTTAAGTCAAGAGCTTAACCAAGAAATTCATAAAAATCACCAAACTAGGTAGAAAAATCATCCAAACTGCAGTTCTGTAAATTTTTGTAAAATTGAGATTTTTGATATTTTACTTAAAAATCAATTTTGACATCTTAGGCAAGTGAGTTAGAGGTATTCTAGGATATTCCAAGGGTTAGAATGCTAATGTATACAAGAATTTGAGAAATTAGTATGTAAAAGCTTAAAAAGCTAGGTTTAGAGGGTCAAAACCAAATCTATGCTTAGAAAAGTCAAGGGAATTCTAAAACTAGTCTGAACTAGTAATAATTCAAGTGTTGGAATAAAACCAAGAGGCCAAAAATGAAAATGACAAGAATTGACAAAAGTTAGTAAACAAAAAACTGTGGTGAACCACCTAGTTTGAGCACAAGTTTCAAGAAGCATAATAGGCTTACATAAAAATCTAAACCAACACAAAAAATAATTTGGTATATATGCTAGAAGTATGTCCAGAGTTCTTGTCCAAAATCCTAATACAAAAATTCCTAAAAATCATCAAAGTTCCCTCGAAATTCATAAAAAGTGCAGTTTTCTTAAGAAACTGTTAAGAACAACCCATTTGAGGGTTATTTTTGAATTGCCTAACTTTTTAGTTTTTATGACCTAAACCAAGGATAAAATACTTTGGTATGGGGTCTATAAAAGTGCACAAATGATAGTTTCAAAAGACTATCATAGAAAATTCTAAAATCCTCAAAGGTGCCTCAAAAATCATAATTTTGAGTTTTTAAAATATATTTTTAAAAGTGAAATTTAAGACTTGTAAATGTCCTAGCATGACTAAATAAGTTAATAAAATTGTGTTATGATCTAAGCCCTAAGACATGTCATGTTTGGTTGAAATCTAGTATACTTTGGGATATGTTTGAATGGTTGTGTACTTATGCTAACTAATTTTAAGAAAAATGTTATAAATGTACGTATATACTAAAATGTGCAAATGTGTAGTAATGAGCTATGTGCCTATGTGTAACTAAATATAATTACAAATAAAAGCTATCTATAGAACTGTTAAATGTTAGTAAGTAAATTATCTGAAAGTTATTGAATATAACTTCAATAACCATAACAAAGCTATAATATTGACTTTGTGCTAAAAGATAACTAAGTAAGATAATGCTGAGTATATGTAGGCTACTTTGTGGCAAAACACTCTCTTAAAAGTTTAATCGACACGAGAGGCAAGTACATCAACCTTTCTTACTCAAATAAGTTTATATGGCAAGTACTTAGTTCAAAAGCTTATCTTTTCAAGTTATTGAAATTATTGAACTACAATACTTTAGATTCAATTATTCTTATGATATTGAAAGTATGTCAATGCCTATATTTTGGCTAGACAAACATTGAGATATATTGATATTATTCATTCAGGAAAAACTCATTTAATGTTCTCTAAACCATTTTGTTGTGGTGCGGGATCTTATATAATGTTGTGAACGAACAATCCTTTTATAGGGGCATATGATATCGGACATATGATTCCGAAGGACATTTAATGTTTAATTAGACTGTTATGTTGTGCACAATATAAGGTACTTGGGCTGATCACCTAAAGTACAAGTCTAAGGTATATTTAGTTTTTAGTATTTGTTTATATCCATGGATTGCAGTTTTCAATTCTAGTACAGAGTTCACCGATTATTTGACCTCACAGCATGCTAAAACTTGATTCTTTAAACTCAAAGCTTATAAAGAACTGTTTTAGTATCTCATGATTTTATTTCCTTTATTGTAAATATTCATGTTCCATTATATTCAACTGTTTATTTCCTTGCTGAGCAAGCTTTTGCTCACCCTTGCGTTGGATATAATGTTTGCAGTTAAAAGCGAGAATGTCGGTACCTTATAGTAGGATAAGGGAAAAGGCAAAGTTGCAAAATAAGTTATTATTAAGAGCATGTGCTTATATGAACTTAAGGAGTAATTGTAATAATTACCTTATTATTATTGTCTTGTATTAATATTTGGTATTGTAATATGTAAAGGTCTATAGAACTTGGGATTTAAGTTAAGATTAACATGTAATCTAAGAAATATTTAAATTAGTAATATGTTGGGATGAATGGATATGTTAGTATCGAGAGCACCAAACTCGAGATAAAGGTAATCCGGATTTGGGGGCGTCACATAAGTGGTTCAAAAGGCTAACGCCTCAAGAACGTGTGGTTATTCAATTAGTCATCATACCCACGGAGAGACTCCCACCGTTCTTACACTTACTTGACTAGTGGTGTGATTAATAATTAATTTTGAATTTGGTGGGCGTTAAGGTGTAACTTGGAACTATTAGGTGTTGTCTAGATTTTATTTGGGTTGACCTTAGAAGTAATTTCTCCCCCTTATTTATTATTATTTTCTCTTATTTGTTTTTGTGTGCTTATTTGTTTATTTACTAAGTAGAGTATACAAAAAGTGTGGTTTAGGGACAAAACATCCCAATTAGTAAGAATACCTGATTTTTTGTAGTTCACTATAAAAGATCTCACTTTCAGAAAAATGGAGGTCACACAAACCATTTCTTTAAGGGATCGATGTTATCCTTCTCGCTCTGCCCAACTTTCATGAATCAGTCTACCACCGGTAACTGGTAATAATTTTGAACTTAAATCGCATTTTATAAATATTTTACCTACGGTCACTAGTATAGAAGATCCATATTTATTCATTCGGGAATTTGAGGAAGTTTGTGCTTTAATGAAAATTCAACAATTGTCTGATGACTCAATTATGCTAATATTTATCACATTTGCTTTAAAAAAAATAATGCTAAAAAGTGGTTATATAGCATGTCAAATCATTCCATATCAACATGGGAGGAATTTGTTGTTACGTTTCTAAAAAAATATTTTTCACATCATAAAACTGCTAAATTTAGGCTCATAATTCATCAATTTTGCCAACTTAAAAAAGCGTCATTTTGAAAAATATTTTGATAGATTTAAAAAGGTGTTATCCCAGTGCGGACACCATGGAATTGAGAAATAGAGATTGTGTCAAATTGTCTATGAAAGTTTAAACTATCACACTATAAAACAATGTTAGAGTTAATGTGTCAAGGGGATTTTCTGAAAAATGAGGAGGAAAAGGCTTAAAAATTTATAGAAGACTTAGTAGAAAAAATAATGAAATGGGAAAGCACTCAAGAGACCATTAAACCTAGCTCATCTAGGAGTGTTCATATAATTGACAATTTAATTGCCACCGAAGCTAAGTTGGTTAGTTTACTTAAAAGACTCAAAACTTTAGAAACTAGGGGACCATCACATTTGAACTAAGTCTTAACACCAACACCTTTGTGTCTAAGGTGTAAGTCACAAAGTCATATGATAAAGTAATGTCCTAAAGTCATGGCCCAACCTGAAGAATATGAACAAGTCAATGCAATGTTTCAAAGACTTAGGAATGACCCATTTGTATCCACTTATAACCCAAGTTCGAGAAATCATCTTACTTTTGCATGGAGCCAAAGACCCTACCCAAACAACTCTTCAAATCCGGCCAATCAAACTCTAAATAAATCTTTTAAACCTTACCAAAAGTTAAATCATGGTCTGTACCAAAATTCAAATTTAGCAACTCAATGAAAGTGAGAAGAGACTTAGCACTTTAGAGAAGAGCATAGAAACTTTAATGAAATCTCATAATAATTTTATGCAAAGCACTAACCAAGCCTTATCTCGTTTAGAGACCCAAATGAGTCAATTGACCATTACAGTTAGTGAAAGAAAGAAGGGTAAGTTTCCTAATCAACCCGAAACCAATCCAAAATTTCCACTTCTTGATATAAAAAAAACCTAATCATTCTAATTCACTTGAAAACAACCAAGTCAATCGTGTGAATTCTATAATTTCTTTAGGGTCTGAAAATTATTTTAACAATCATGATGACATTGATGAAGAAGAAGAGAAAATTTAAATATTGAATCTAACAATCCATCTTCAAAGTTAGCCAACCTAAAAAGCCCATAAGCTCTGAGTCAGTAGGCCCATCCACTAAGTATGTGTCAAAAAATGATCAAACCACATCTTCAGAGTCAAATGAAAAATTCTTTAAACCAAAAGCCCCATTCCCTCAAAGACTTATTTCAAATAAGTAGTCAGCCCAATAAGAAAAAATTCTAAAAGTGTTCAAATAAGTGAAAATTAATATTCCCCTTCTAGATGTCATTCAACAAGTTCCCTCATATACTAAATGTCTAAAAGATTTATGCACACACAAAAGAACTACTCATGTTCCTAAGAATGGATTTCTAACAGCTCATGTTAGTTCTATCTTGGCTTGTCAAGTCCTTGTGAAATAAAGGACCCTGGTTGTCCTACTATTCCAAGAATCATAGGTGACACCTTAATTCAAAAATTCTTTCTTGATTTAAGAACTAGTGTGAACCTTTTACCATTTTCTGTGTGCCAAACCTTGAGCTTAGGGGATTTGAAAAAGATAAGTGTCACACTCAAACTAGCTAATTGTTTCGATAAATTGATAAAGGGAATAGTTAATGATTTACTCATTAAGGTTGGCATTTTTTAGTTGGTATAGAATAAGGGACATCGTGCCTGGTCAGCTGACTCACCCTACAGATGGAGATGAATGGAAAAAGTATAATGAAAATTTTTCACAGTTTGCGAAGAAAGTTAGGAATGTGAGGCTCGACATGGCTATGGATGGCTTCTGCCCATTTCATGATTATAGTCAGTCCTACTCTGTTTGGCCGGTGATCATTGTAGCTTACAATCTTCCACCGTCAGTGTGTATGAGGGATCTATATTTGTTTTTGACTTTACTCATACAGGGGATAAAAGTCCTACAAAAGACATAAACGTGTACCTCGGGTCGTTAGTTGATGAACTTAAGAAGATGTGGGAGACAAAGTTTTAGACGTATGATAAATCGGTCAAGAAAATTTTTTTGATGAAGAAAGTCTTTGTGTGGACTATCACTTACTTTCCGGCACTTAGGATGATCAATGGTTGGTTGACTTACAGGAAGCTGTAATGTCCAGTCTGTATGGGGGATGTGCAAGGCATGGGTGAAAAACTAATTTCTTTGGAACTGCTCGTAGATTATTGCCTGTTAATCACAGTTACAAAAAGATATCTGCACAGTTCAACAGAAAGACAGAGAAGAAGGGAGTTGTTGGTCGACTGTTGGGTAGCGAGGTCTCGGGTTGGCTGAACAATCTGATATTTCCACCGCCATGGAAGGGGCACAATAATTTAAGAGCATTAGGGTACGAGAAGACTCATAACTGGGCACACTCACTTATGTGGTTTGAGTTGTCGTACGTACTGGGTTACACTTTCAGTCCGTTATTGTATAGATGTCATACATATAAAAAAATGTATTCAAAAACGTGTTTTACAACCTGTTAGATGTGAGTGGTAAAACAAAAGACAATGACAATGCACGAAAAGATTTGGAGGTACTCAACATAAGGCGAGAATTGTGGCTCCGACCTAATAATTCAAAACCTAAAGCTTCATTTTGTCTTACCAAGCAACAGGTTGAAGACATTTGCAAATGGGTAAGTGCGTTAAAGCTCCTAGTGGAATATGATTCTAACATATCTCATTCCAGTAAGGTTGAGCAGTTACAAATTAATGGGTTCAAAAGTCACGATTGTCATGTATTCATGCAAAAGTAGATGCCAAATGCATTTCGTGAGATGTTACCCATAAATTTGTAAATGCTTGATCGAACTTTCAAATTTCTTTCAGGATCTATGTTCAATGGTTATAAGATAAAGTGATGTGGAGCAGATGGAGACAAATATATTGCTGACAATATGTAAGCTCAAAATGATCTTACCTCTGGTTCTTTGACTTGATGGAGCATTTTCCTATTTATCAAACATATGAACTTAAACTTGGAGGACTGGTGCAATATCGGTGGATGTATCTTTTTGAGAGGTAATATCATCTACATATTCATTTCGATGATATTTATACCTTATATTCTATTTAATTACGTTCAATCATCGTTTTTTAGGTATATGAGTGGATTAAAGTATAAAGTAAAAACAAATTTCGTGTAGAGGGTTCTATTGTTAAATGTTATGCGGAGGAATAACTTGTCAACTTCTGCTCCTTATACTTTAACGATGTTATGTCAACGAAGCACAGCCATTTAAGTCAAAATGAGGTCGTTACACTCCAGTCTCATGGTGATGAGTTAGTTGTATTCACCTATCCGGCTAAACCATTTGGCCATGAGACGATAACCTACTTAAGCGATAAATATTTGAAGGTTGTATCTATATAAGTGCTTTTAAATATGCCCGAAGTAACATCATACGTACAATATGTATTATTATTTGTAAAAATTTAATATTTAAAAGCGTAACCAACAATTAAACTATGTTATTAATATTTCAGAAAATTTGAAGACAAAGCGTATGCTTCTAACCCAGGGCTAAATGCAGAACAGTTGGAAGCAATCACTACTAAAAGTTTTCAACAGTGGTTTAAAAAATGGGTTGAAGAAGATAACGCTTCTAAGCGTTTTAGAGCTATCATTTGAGGTCTTTACAAACTTATTAGTTCATTTTCTGGCTACATCGTTAATGGGTACAAATTCAAAATCGATGAGATGAATGAACTAACATCAGTCAATTCTGGCGTTGTCGTGTTGGGAAACTTTTACCAAGACTCTGAAACCAATTACTATGGACGATTAGAGGAAATGGTTGTGCTCAATTATCCTTGGGGTACAAAAAGCTCGTTACATTTAAGTGTCACTGGTTTGATATTGAAAAGGGTGTTAAATTTATCGTAATAAAATCATCACAGTGGATATAAAGTCAAAGTTACAGTTTGATGACGCATTCGTGTTAGCCAGTCAAGCAACTCAAGTGTACTACGCGCCTAATGTCGTAAACTATAGAAGCCTTTGGTATACAGTTGTCAAAACGAAGATTTGGGTGTTTGATGGTACTAATCTATCTAAAACGGATGACCCATTGCAAGAAAATGTTAGTAATCCCAGACAGGTAGTGCGAAATGATGACGATGTGTTAGTAGATGATGTCATTGACATACCCGATGATGAGGAAGTCGAGGTTGAAGTGGTCGTCAATGACTATGTCGTAGTAAAAGATGAAAACAACGAACATGACAATGAAGAAGAAGAGACAAAATCTGAGGATGACAATGATTTTGATTTTGAAGGGCTTGATGACGTACTAAGTCTAAACTTAATGTTGTTTTGTAAATAATTTATTATTAATAACGGTTATTTAATTAAATTAACTACATATTAATTAAGTTATTTTGGTTATTTCAGTAGACTATTTATGGCTTGACATAGTGGTGGTGGTTTTCGCAGTGGTTGTCGTACAAGATCCGCTGACGCTAGTCAGGACAGGTTTTCATCATCTAGTAAGTTTTTGCAATCATTTCTCATTATGTCGTTTCCTATTTATAGGTTATGTACTTGGTCTATTGACATAATGTTTTAATTATACTTATAGATACTTCTCGCCAACGTCACCGAGGGACTAACCTCAGTTTATTTGGTCATCCGTCGACGGTTCCACATACAGTTTGCGTAGTTGTTGACTCTTCGCAGTAAGTGTCATATAACGTAATTTTAAATTATATTATTTTTTTGATGACACAATTAAAATAACACAATATTTTTTAATTTGTATTGTAGTATTGTGAATTATGTGGCTAAGTCGACGTTACACGCCATATGCCTGACACACCTCCCCACTGGTTGCATGTGATTTAGCGAGTACACACAGCATAATGCCTCCTTCATGGAGACTGTGTTATGCGAGTTTCACGTAAGTTAATTTAAATAAATTAAACTATATACGTAAATAGTAGTTACACATTCAGTTCATTATTTCTGATAAGTTATCAATCATTTTGTAGATTTATTGTAGATATAATGAGGGCATCTCTCAACCAACCGATGACAGTACTGTTATTATTTCACATGTTGCGAAGAACTACACCGACTGGCTATAAAAGTTGAGACATCGGGCAGCCCAGACTGTTGTAGCCCAACCCAGGACTACGATTCGAGAGCATCAGCCCGATATTGTCTTACATGCAGCATGGGATGCCATGTTTACCCATTGGGATGCTGATGACTTTAAGAAAAAGTCAGAATAGAGGAAGAAAAATTATGGGCAACTCCAAGTAGTACATACTACTTGCACATAGTCTTTTTCGAAGTTGAAGTCGATATGAACTTAAACTTTAGTTGTTTAGTTTAATATTTCTGTAAGCATACATAATAAATGCTACGTCTGTATGTATTTATTAGGCCATGTGGGCGAGTTTGAACCGACCTCCCACCATGATCGAGTTTTGGGATGGAGCCCACGTGCCAAAGATCTCAACTATGTCTCCCGTAGCATTAGCTATAAGGGTAAGACTAATCTGTATTTTTAGTAATTATTCATAGTAGGTAGTTAATAAAATGATTTAATTAACTCATATATACAAAATAAATTACATGACTGATATCACAAGCTTCAGGACTAGCGTATAGTTGAGTTACGGGATGATAGGGGGAATTCTGAGCCGTTAGATTCCACCATCCCTTCGATTGAGTTAAATTATCTCGTGATGAGGATATGAGGCTTTGGGTCGCATCTCAAGATCCCCCTAGTAGCAACACCAACAGGTATCGAGTGTTGGGTTTGCCGAGGGTACCAGCGTATATACTACATGGAGGTATTTATATTTATTATGTTTCCCATTATAGCATAATTTATAAAATAATATAAAATATTAGAAATGTTATATTTATTTTCACAGGCTTTAGCCAACGCCAACTTCCGATAGCACTTGTTGGACCGTCACATACGGGAGCTGGCTTGGACAAAAAGTTGTTCCAGAGGGCTATGGCAACGGTGTTGGAAATGTTTGGTACGAATCTGATATTTCGACGTCAGGACCTGCCTAGCCGTGCTAGCCTTCACCAGCTTGCTCAGGACATTACAATAGGGGCCACCGTCGAGAGTACAGGTATCCCTCCGAAGCAGTTCGCCGCGATACGCAACGAGGTTGTCCGGATACCCTTTTCTCGAAATCTTTTGGGTCGATACTGAGTCATCCCCTGACTACTCAAGTATTTTATTCATTTTATGTTTTATATTTTTCATGCTATTTAATTTTCATTTAGTTGCCTCTTAAATTCTCAATTACGAACTAATAAGTTATATTTTTAATTCTATTAATAGGGTGGCGATGTCGAGCAGGCTGGCGATGCAGATCGCGAGTGAGGGGATGATGACGATGATTTTCAGACACTAGAGCAGTAACGTCGACCCCCGCCCGATGATTCTCCTCATAGTGGTGGTATTACTAGCTTAGGATTATATTTTGTATAACATTTACTATGATTTTTTGTAAATTATTGTAGTTTAGCTATATTCTTTGTAAATCATTATAGTTTAGTTTGATTCCTTGTAAATCATTGTTCTTTAGCTTGATTCTTTATTTATAACTCAATGTATTTTAGTTTAGTTTTGTAAATAATTGAAGTTACTTTGATTCTTTATACTTTATAACTTATCGTAAATTAGTTTATATACATTCTTGTTGAGAATGATATATATGTTGTTGGTAGAGTACTAATTATATATACACATTAAAACATGTATATATGTTGTAATTAAAGTAGTTACGATGTATGTGCTAATATATAGATTATTGTATGTATTGTTGGGATATAGCAGGTTAAAGGTACAAAAATGAGGTTTAAAAATCTGAAAATTGCAAAAACAAAAAATATTAAAAAAATATTATATACGGAGGAATAGTTTTTGCCCAACGGAATTTCCGTCAAAAATAACGATTTAAAATTTATTATAAAATATTTATTTCCGACGGATGTTCCGTCGAAAATATGAATCCGTCTACGACCACAAGCTTGACATATGTGCCCACCATTATCGACAAACTAATTCCAACAGAAATAGACTATCTTTGACGGAACGTTGGTCGGTCATAATTTTGTCGACAATACTTATTCCCGATTGAATTTTCGACGGACTTATCATCGACCAACTTTATTATTACCGAATTTTTGACAGAATTTTCCATCAGAATTAAGTCTTTTTTCTTGTAGTGATATGAACTATTTGTGTTGTTTGTGCGTGGGTACGAACTTACCTCCGAAACTGAACAATTATTAATGTTATATTTAATAGTACTTAGTACTCCTTCCTTCCCAAAAGTATAAGCAAAGTATAATTTACACACATGTTAAGAAAAATAAAAGTATAGAAAAGAGAGAGAAAAAACTTTCAAATTTATACTTAATGGCCCCACAAATTTATATAAATTGATGAGTACTTTTATTGTTTCTATACTAATGAACCTTCCTAAATGACATAGTTACTCTTTACTTTATGAACTTTATCTATCTTTTAAGGACAAAAATTTTTATATATTCCGTCATTTTTTAGTGAGGGAGGGAGTATATATGAACGGTTTGTGTGCGCGCACTTACCTCAGAAACTGATCGTGCCATATCTTTATTATTTTGAGCTTTTCCGAAAGAATCAACCACTTCCCCGAAGAATATAGACATAAGGGGCATGCACAATCCATGACCAATGGCACCAATAGTACCAAAGCTCATCAAAATGATATCTGTTGAATCTGCAAATAAGAACAGCTTGTGAAATGGGACTGTATTTTTTCTTTCTTCTTCCTTTGATTTGACCTTACAGTTTGTACTGCCCTTTTTCATTGCCCTGTGAGAGTTATAGTCGGACGTAAAAATATCAATTCAAGGGAAAAAAATAGAGAAGAAGAATATATAAAAGGATCCATCTGTCAAACTATTGGATTTATAAATAAAGGATTTGAATGAGCATATACCTTCCCATTTCCATTGAAGTCATCGTTTATCTAAAGTACATTGAAGTCATCGTTTATATGTGTGTTAAAATACCAACATTATTGGTATAATATATACAATTTAATTTTCTTATTGGACTGAAAAGGCTATCAGCCTATCACTATTAATTACATTGAAAAACACAATTAATATTTACACAAGTGTGACTGATATTTCTCCTGCATTGATGTAAAATGAAATGAATCTGCTTTTGGTAAAGTTCACACATCACATATCAATGGTAAGAGCATTCATAACAGTTTTCTTATCTTTATTCCTACTTTACAGTGCTATTGGGTCATTTGCAAAATAGAGATTCAATTTTTTCACTATGTACCCAACAAGTTCCTTATATTGATTCCTTAAATAATAAAATTTAAAAGTTAAAAGTTAAAATTTCCAATAGTCAAAATATCAAATTAATAATAATCTTATAATTTATAAAAGAGAGAGTATAATTTATCAATTATATTTCACTGTAAAATAATGTTTATTTTATTTTAAATTTTAAGTAATATATAAAGTGAGTATTGAATGGATTGTAGTTGCAAATGTACATAAGATTAATATTAACTTTTAAAAAGTTAATTTGTGATATTTTTAAATTTAAATTTAATATGATTCATTTAAATTTTGAAAATAATAAATTTTATAATTATCATTACGTTTATAATATTTATAATTATATTGACATGAATTAAATAAATTTATATCAGTTTTAAATTTGAATATGTTTGAAATTAATTTTTAAAATATAAGTCAATATTAAGTTTATAATTTGAAAATAAAGTAGTAAAAAAATGTCAAGATATGTATGATTGATGAGTTGTCCACTTAAATGAGGGTGTGAAATGTCATTTTGTACATATAGAGAATGATCTTTTGACTCCCTCACTTCGGGAAATAAAATCCTATATAGGGATTAAAATAGAGAGTCAAATAAGGATAAGGAAGCTGTTGGATAATGATTTGTTGATGCATTCTCCAAAATTGGGGATAAAGAGTTAATTAGGGAAACTGTTGTTAATGCTCTAAGTGATATAGTTTTTTGTTGAATTCCTTACGGTAAATGTTGCATTTTTAACTCTAGAGCTTTATTTGTGGGCCACTACAAATGCAACATTACTATAACAAATTCAACAAAAAATTATAAAACTTATCATTGTTATGTAATGTGTCAATTTCACTATAACTGATTCAAAAAAAAATTGTCTTGGGAAATAAATTGTACTAATTAATTTGGTTTGTAGAACTAACTTCAGAGGAAAATTTGGAAGAGAAGGATAGGGGGAGAGAAGAAAAAGAGATAAGGATAAAGATTCCAATCAACATAGTTGTGGTCCAGAGTATTGTGTTCAGCCTCTGTTATCACCTTGGGTGCTATAATGCTAGTCTCTTTCTGATGTCCATTTTGGTGTACCCAACTAGCCTCATGGGTCATGTTCCTCTGCTCAGTATGTGGACTCACTGCATGTCCAACTCTAAAAGTTGTGAGCTCATAAATTTCTTACCGGTCCTTTGTTGACCATTGCATGTAACATAAAATTAAATGAAGTCTTAACCAACCTGGTGGATGTTTTTTTTTGAAATTGATAAATCCACACCAGAAAATGATATTTTCACATGAAAACCGTCGCAATAAATCCTATAGCGACGGTTTTCACTGTCACTATATATCTATAGCGACACTTTTTATGTAGAAATATTAAAAAGTGTTGTGGAAATATCAATTTCCTCTTCTTTTTTTAATTTAGTATTTTTGAGTTATCTCTAGTTAAGACCAGACATAATGTTTAATTAATTGTTTGTGGATATTTTCACATTAATAAAAGAAATTACTATTGGATTTATAAATAAAAAGATTTGAATGAGCATATACCTTCCCATTTCCATTGAAGTCATCGTTTATCTAAAGTACATTTCTTTACTACTAAGGATATTGCTTATATGTGTGTGTATTAAAATACAAACATTATTGGTATAATATATACAATTTAATTTTCTTACTGGACTGAGAAGGCTATCATTATTAATTACAATTAAGAATGGAATTAATATTTACATAAATGTGACTGATTTTGATTTTGAATTCCTTTTTCAAAAACCTTTCGTGCACTTCTCTCGTGCTCATTCTTTTTCTTTTTTCAAAGTGGTGGCTTGAAAGAATGCTACAAAATTATGTTTTCCAAAATGTGGATCCTCACCTAGAAGAAAATATGAGCAAGTTAGGTAGAGAAATTTTTTTTTTAGGCAGATTTGTTTTTTTTTTTCATCTGTGCTGCACTATAAAAGGAGAGGTAACCCTCCATCCTAAACACACCAAAAATTATAAGTGTTTCTACTGCAATATTATGAATATTTTTTTTAAGTATAAAAATACTTTAAGTGTAACTTATAGTACAAATTTTCTCAGAATAATATCCGTTATACCAAGTAAATATTTTATTTTTAACTATAGTGTCTTAGATGTGGGTCACTATAAATGTAACATCTACAAATTAACAAAAAGTTATAAAACTTGTCATTAATTGGTTTGTAATGTGTCAACTTCACTATAACAGATTCAAAAACAAATTGTCTTGGGAATATAAATTGTACTTATTTGGTTTGATTGACTCCTTTCTCTCTCTCCTCTCTCTTCTTAAAGGCCAATGTAAAAATTTGCTTTTCGGATTTTTTTTTAAAAGTCAAAACAAATATTTAAAATCTTTTAAATACGAAAATCTCATTTACAACAAACTAAGGGAGTAAGAGGAATAAAATGAAGCTAGTAGAACTAATTTCAGTTGAAAACTTGGAGGAGAAGGATAGGGGCAGAGAAGAAAAAGAGATAAGGATAAAATTTCAATTCATTTATTATAAAATAACGTTTACTCGGATGAATATTATAAATAACTCATGACAAGATAAAACTTACAAATTGAGAAAATATCCACCCTACAGTTAGAATGATATCTCCAAATGAGGACCCTTGGATCCACAAAATCTTCTCTCACATGAGTTACACCCCACTTACTATTAACTTGAGGAGAAACTTGTGGAAATATCAATTCTCATTAATATAGAAGTTGATCTTTTGATTCTTGTTGGCAGCAAACATTTTATAAAAACAGGTTAAGTAGTTTGATTCTTGTTTACAACAGGCCATGTTATGAAGACAGGTCCAGAAGATAGCAGCAGCACGTGATGAAAGTGAAGGGAATAAGTTATTCAGTCCCCCACCTAGACCCCTCTTCTCTAGGTAATTAGGATAAATTATCTTAATAGATTAGCCATACAAGGATAAATTTTTAAGATAAAAATTTGATAAATAACACAATTTGTATGAAAATACGGATAAAGATTTATTCAAATTTTGCCAATATCAAATGTTAGACAAAAACTATGAAGGAACCACGCATACTTTCGACACACGGAATTGTCATCGTCAGAAGAGCTAATACGCAAGTTAGAGAGTTCAATTTGATTGTTTTAACTACTGAAATCTAAAATTGACCCAATGACCTAGATATTTCTTATATCAGTCCCACAAGAAGAATTTATTTATTCCTTCAATTATATAATAACAATTTTTAAGACAGATAAATTCATTTAAATTTATTTAAAGAGAATAAATTATTTCTTTTACTATATTTCCCTTTAGAGTGACGCCCCCAAAATAGGTATACACAACCCATTCTGAGTCGCCAAATACATGGTACAAAATTCAAATACAAACTTCATTAATACAATACGACAAACGTAAGCTGAGAGTTTTCACACGAATATTGTATTGTAGACAATATCGAAACTCAAATGGAGTCCTCATCACAATTATTATCACACTATTTTATAGAATCGTGAGGACTACTATAGCCACAATCTTGGACCATCACTCCATTACACGACCAGTCTTAACTATATTCTCATTTTCTGAAGCGAACAATGAAAGAAAAGGGTGAGCTCAACTAGCCTAGTAAAAAATATTATGACTAAGATAATGTAGAATAAATTATCCTTAGCCTTCAACAGTGTGGGCAAATAAATGTGGGCAAGGAAAATCGCGCCTTGCCTGTTAGGGTTTCGTGTTGGCTGAGGAAGAGAGAAATTCACGAAGAGCGCAGAATTGATTGGTTGATTGAAGAGGGGAGAACGACAGGTGGGCGATTACTCCAATGACGCGTGACAGAACTCCTAGAATCCGGGAACCGTGTTAGGGTAGCAGGGATTCCAAGAGCCTTCTTGAGTCCTTCGAGTTGAGAGAATATCCAAACCCTTTTAGTGATTTTAGGTGGAATATCCGAGCCTTTAAATCACCAAAAGAGTCCTTCGATCTTCTAAGAGTCCAAGTCGTTAGTCTGAAAAGAGGTCCAAACCCTTTAGTGCTTTTAGGTGGAATCTCCAAGCCTTTAAGTCACCAAAAGGGCCCTTTGATTTTCCAAGAGTTCAAATCCTGAGTCTGAAGAGAAGTCCCCTTCCAAATGGAATGGAAGGGGTATTTATAAGATTTTCTGAAAAGTAGTCATGTGCAAGGCACATGCCTTCAGGTAAATTCCAGAAATACCCTTTAGTCATTAGAATAATGCCCATATTGTCATGTCCTTCTAGCCACCAATCTAATCTCTCAATCAATTCCCAAAATGAGTCGCCTCCACGTGTCTTCTGCCTCGGGGCACGTGAAAGATTCTCTCAGGTCTTGCTTCTCTATTTCCGACTCTTCCGTCTTTTCATTTAATCATCATGCGAATCTTAATTTGTGCATTTAATTTAATTAGGACAAATGAACCCTAATTTGCACCTGGGCCCACATTTGCCCTCTGCGCGAGAGTCGCGTCCTTGGAGTGACGATCGTGCAAAATACTTTAACTCTGTGAATCCTGCTTCAATTTTCTGGAAAAAAAAATTTGCGGGGCTCGATCTTGCAAGTCCTGAAAACAGAAAATCATAAGAGAGGGAACCTATGGGAGCTCTCCCAATATATCTTTGGAAATCCTCTATCAAATCTTTCCAAACCTTGCATAATATTTGTTTCCCTAATTAATTTTTATATGTATATATATAAATATATTGAAACTAAATCAAAACAAATTATATATTTGTCAAATAAAATCAAATCTTGTTTTGTTTTGTAAATAAGATCAAATGCTTCTTTATAGAAAATCAAATCATTCCTATTTAGTAATATTTGTTTCCATAATATATATATATATATATATATATATATATATATATATATATATATATATATATATATATATATATATATATATTGTATAAATTTAAGTTAACAAAAATAGCAAGATTCGTGTGGTTTTTTTTTTGGGAAATAAAATAAAATATTTCCTCATTTTATTTTAAAACAAGATCAAATCTTCCCATATATATATATATATATATATATATATGTATATATATATATATATATATTATAGATTTAGTATTGTATATTGAATATTAATTAATTAATAGCTTGATCCCCAAGAATTCTTAATGTCATATGAAAAGTGTGTGGGGATATATGTATAGTAGGGTATATTGGCCAAAATTCTTGGACACGGGTAGCCAAAATTCTGCACTAATTGAAGTTAGTAAGCTAGACTAAAAAAGACTTATACGGCATGAATAACAAAGAATATATTTTTTATTTAGAAATAGAATATTTGTTTCCATAATATATATATTCGAAAACTAAAAGTTTGGAAAATGTGTATGTATATGTGCATTGCTGCCAATTCTATGAACTTTGGCAAGGCTAAGTGGAGCCATCATGAAACAAATTTACTTGGCCCTGTCCTCTGGCTGTAATATCTTTGGTATTTGTTTACACAATTCGGACAATGAAAGTTGTTCGACAACCAAATGAGGTCACAGTCTTGTATCATTTCCTATATGTGTCCATCGTGCTAGCATTATTTCTCATGGTTTTGACAGTAACACAAAAACTGGGAGCTTTTCCTAGTGCAAGCTTATGCTGTAAGTGCCACCATTGTTATTGGCATGCTCCTTTTTATTTATTTATTTTTATTTTTATTTTATTTTCTTATTTTCTTATTTATTTATTATAATTATTATTATTATTATTATTATTATTATTATTATTATTATTATTTATTTTATTTTTTAATAAAACCAAGTTTCCGGATTTAAATTTATCATATCCAATAAAACAATCAAGATTATATTTGTCAAATTTTACAATTCAAATTTTAATTGTAGTAGCAGCTATAGTTCCACAATAAAATTACGAGAAATGTGCAACTTTTTGTCTATGCATATGCAGTCTGATGTGTGTATATGTATATATGCATAGATAGGGCTAATTACCTTTTTGTGATCGCCAGATGCTTGAAGTTCTATATCCTGCTCAAGGTAAACTCCAAACATTTCATGGCAAAGGTGTCTAAGATGTTGGATCTGGGATGGAGTTCTGGAACATAATACTTATGTAGCAACTTTAAGATCGATGAAGCTTCCGGCTAAAGCTTGTCGAACTATTGAGGTATCACGTCCTGTTGGATCATATATCCAAAGTAATACTGCTTTCTTGCCATCACCACTTAACACTGAAGACAATCGCTTGTTAATAAGGTTTTCAGATTACATCGTTCTATATTCTCGTTGGATGAGGGCACGCTGTGCTACATCACGATGGGCTAGTATATTGACCACTGCTGCGGAGTCGCAGCCAAATTCTCTAGTCGTGTTGGTTTTTCATTCGGTTAATTCTTCATGATTGCTTCATCTACTTCTCTTTTCAAGTAATTGTAGTATTTCTTTTCTGGGCCATTTCACCTTTAACAGGATCTTGGCTTGGATATTCTCAAAGAGAAAAAAAATACCGCAAGGAGAAAGTAACTATTCCGGGCCATTTCACCTTAACAAGGATCTTGGCTCGGATATTCACGAAGAAAAAGGCAATACCGCAAGGAGGAAGCATCCATTTCGAGCCATTTCACCTTAACAAGGTTCTTGGTTTGGATATTCTCAAAGAAAAGGGCAACACCGCAACGAGGAATCATCTATTCCGGGCCATTTCACCTTAACAAGGTTCTTGGCTCGGATATTCTCAAAGAAAGGACAACATCGCAAGGAGGAAGATTTATTTCGAGCCATTTCACCTTAACAAGGTCCTTGGCTCAGATATTCTGAAAGAAAGGACAACACCGCAAGGAGGAAGAATTTATTTCGAGCCATTTCACCTTAACAAGATTCTTGGCTTGGATATTCTGGCAGAAAGGACAACACCGCAAGGAGGAATGATGTATTTCGAGCCATTTCACCTTAACAAGGATCTTGGCTCAGATATTCCGGCGAAGTAGCATTTATTCCAATCAGTTGATTCGACGAGCAAGGAGAAGTTAAATGTAATTAAGAGGGGAGAGCTCCTTAGATGGCTAAACCCTACGGGCCAACCCCTAGGGGAACCAACCTAATGGCCTCCTCCTTCACATTTTGTCTAATTCATCTAGCCACCTTCAGGAATGGCAGCATTGGATCAACGAGATACTTGAGAATGTTGATTATGTGGATGTACTAAAGAAAAAGCTAACATTTTTCGTTGCATCTAGCTATGCAGGAACACTCATATTCAACAGAACCGTGGTGCTCCTCCACATGCATATTCGTCACTGCTTGGGGGGAATGCACCTCTACTCTGGAAGATGTCTATGTCATCTACTAGTAAGCATTTGCCCCCTGCGCGTGAGTTACGCCTTTGGTGAGATGATCGCATAAAATATTTTTAAGTGTTGAAGTCTTCACTTCTTGAAGCTTGATGTTTTGCAAACCTTGAAAACAAAAGTCCTAGGAGAGTGAACCTCTAGGGAAGCAAACCCTAGGAGGGCAAGCCCTAGAGGAGCTCTTCAAGGATATCTAGGTATCTCCTAACTTTCCTTGGACATATCTCCCTTCCATGCTAGGTTGGATCTCTTTATTTCCAATTATCATGTTGTTGCACTTCGTTCGAAAGTCACTTCACGTCTCCATGAGAATGACTTACTTTATGTAAACTTTAAGAGCTTCGAGATGCCATAGATAAATTGAAGACCAAGCTTTTGGAAAATTGAGTCAGCTACCCAAGACCTTGAAGGCTCGATAGCCTCCAATATGAAGGCTCAGAGTACCACACCATTGTCGACCTGAAGGCTTTAGTTATTCCCCTCTATTTAGTTCGACATGTCATGGCCTTTAGATCATGAGCTTTCATAGTTTTTTCCATTTCCTGTATCAAAAAAATTCATGTACATATATATCATTTATCAAATTGTAGTTTCTTTTATCCTTATTGGTTACCTTTAATTCGAACGATTCTTTAAAACTCAATATTTAACATTTGTGGGCCTAGGTGCAAATTAGGGTTCATTTGTCTTAATTAAATTAAATTGTGACGCCCCCAAAATAGGTATACATCACCTATTCTGAGTCGCCAGATACATGGTACAGAATTCAAATACAACTTAATAATACAACTGTCGTGTACAATACGACAAAACATAAACTGTGAGTTTGAATACAAATATTGTCTTCTAGAGAGTATCCATACTCAAAAGGAGTCTTCATTACAATTATTATCACACTATTACATAGAATAGTGAGGATTACTAATGCTATCATCTGGTCCATCACTCCGTTTCCCGACTCGTCCTAACTATATTCTCATTTTCTGAAGAGAACAGAGAAAGAAAGGGTGAGCTCAACTAGCCCAGTAAGAAATATTATGACTAAGATAATGCAGACTAAATTATCATTAGTCTTCAACAATGTTAAATTGATAAAATACAATAGACATCAAGTTTAACGGCAGCGGATCAAGCAATCCATTAAAAGAGTCAAGTAGAGAATAAAATCTACTATCTTTTATGATTTAAAAGGATTTTCATGACTTTTATCGCTGAGACTCAGCTTAATAAATAATCTCCATCATCGAATCACCCCTGCACTACGGCCAAGGATATTCTTTAGTATCACGACCACGAATTATCCATGCACTACGGCTAAAGATAATCATGTTTTCATCAACGGTCCTGATCATGCCATAAAATAATTCATCTCTGCACTACGGCCAAAGAGAATACATAGCCATAATCATACCAAAAACTGTCCATCAATGCACTACGGGCCAATGAGAACTTTTTCCACATCATTTGTAACATTACGGTCATGATTACACCGAATAATCCCTGGTCATAATCATACCAAGTCCATCTATGCACTACAGGCCACAGATGACTTTCAACAAAATATAAACATGAGGATGATGACAATGATATAAGAGTTCAATAAAACAAGTTCAATAATTAATTTATCTAGGAACTGATAACGTCCAAATTGTCAACATGATACTGCTTTGTAGAGTAAAATTCAAGAATGCTCAGAAGAATATTTCCATGAAAAAATACTGGATGAAGCGCAAATATCAAGGATATTCCACTAATTTCATGGAGTATAGAAGTCAAAACTTTAACCAACTGAGTATAATATAGAATGGAATAACAAAAGAAATCACCATGTATGCGGTACTTCGCATAGACAGGTTATTCCAACAGAATAATAAGTAACGGAACCAGGTCAGGAGAAATTCGCACCGACAGGATGTTCCAACAGAATAATAAATAATGGAATAACAACAGAAATCACCATGCATGCGGTACTTCGCATAGACAGGTTATTCCAACAGAATAATAAAGACGGAACCAGGTCCAGCGTAAAACGCACAGACAGGATATTCCAACAGAATAATAAAGACGGAACCAGGTCCGGTGTAATACACATAGACAGGATATTCCAACAGAATAATAAAGACGGAACTAGGTCCGGTGTAAAACACAGACAAGATATTCCAACAGAATAATAAAGACGGAATAATAGAAGAATTTCACCAAGTATAGGGTAGTCCGTGTATACTGGTTATTCCAGCAGAATAATAAAGAATGGAATAACAGAAGTTCTCTTCATGCATACAAAAGAAAATAATACTCCTTACGAGTACAATAAATAATATCCCTTACCTTAGAAAGAAGAGTACTGGATATAGAAGTAGTGAAGTAGCAGAACACTTTTCTTCTTTCTATCTATAGTTTCTCTCTTTAGAGTTTCAGTGAATTCGTAAGAAATAATGAAGGAATGAGCTTCTATTTATAGAAAAATAGACTGCATAGTAACTAACTCATGAACGGTCCAGATTGATTTACTTTAATCTGACGGTCCATAGTTAAAGCAAAATCTTTTAAATAAAATATAATATATTCTATTTATAATCTAATAAAACGAATAACTTTATAACAGATTTTACTATGCAAACACTATGCAGACACTATGCAAACACTATAAAATATAATATATTCTAATTATAGTCTAATAAAACAGATAATTTTATAAAAGTATTCTGTTTTATATAAAAAGATTTTACTATTAGCCTAATAAAACGAATAACTTTATAAAAGTATTCTGTTTTATATAAAAAGTTTTTCTGTTTTATTACATTAATAATACTAATAAAATAAAACTGAGTGACTTATCACGTAAGCATTAATAACCAATACCGTGTGCTATTATGCAACCACGCTTATTACTGTACTTTTAATACCAGGTGTTTCAACAGTTAACGGTAAAACTTCCGCCGTTATTTTTATAAAATATTTTTATCGTTTTCTCAATCCGACAATAATTCCGTTACGGGGTCCACCAATGATTGTGCCGTCGTACGGATATTCTCCAACAAAAAGAATATTCTCCGACCAAACGAATATTATATAACAACTTGCATACTTTGTAAAATTTATAAATACCACCCACAACTATAATATTATATCAAATCCACACCATAATATAAAAAAAAATTATTTTGAGAAAATTAAATCTTATTCGTAAAATTTGGGGTTTTAGAATCTCCCCTCCTTATGAAATTTCGCCCTCGAAATTTACGTACGTACCTAGTATGCTGAACAGGTGAGGATTCCTTGACTTCATTTCAGATTCTAACTCTTGAGGTATAACCTTTGAGTGTTCAATACGATTCTTCTTATCCAAGATTTTAACGCGTATCTCCTCAAACGTTAAATCATCCGCTATCTCGTCCGGTTCTAAATTAATAATGTGGTTCGGGTCGTCCACATATTTACGTAACATCGATATGTTAAAAACGTTATGAACACGCGACATACTTGGCGGTAAAACGAGTCTATAAGCCACCGTTCCTACTCAATCGAGGATTTCAAATGGGCCAATTAAATCGAGGGTTGAGATTTCCTCTCTTCAGCAACTCTTGCTTTTAAAATAACGCCCTCTTGAACCTTCTTCTTAGTATTCATCAGCTCCGGGTCCGTAGCTTGCACGGCTTTAACTTTATCGATTAAAGTCGATTCTAATCGTATATTCGTTATCTTCACGTGGGTCCCTAGAGTCTTTAACTCTATCTTCATCATTTGTAGGTTATACGAAATGGGTCTTTGTGTTAACAACATCTCACTCGCATACGATCTTCTACTCAACGCGTCAGGTACCACGTTCGCACTTCCACGATGATATTGAATGGTACGATCGTAATCTTCAACAGCTCGAGCCAACGTCTTTGGCGCATAATACGTTCGTTTTAGTTGAAAAAAAAATATTTAAGGGTTTAAGAAATGGGTTTTGTACTGGGGTCAATACACAATCAATTTCATGCTCTGGGGTGGAAATTTATTAATAATAGAAATATCATTCAAAACTGTGACCCTCATCCAAGACTTGGATAACACGTCACATTGATACCTATCAACTTGCCATCGTCATTCACAACGTCTCCTACGGAAAGTCTGGCTTCGGTGCATTCCACATAAGGAAGTCATCAGCGAAAGGCTCGAGGCTCTTTACTTATGGCTTGATATGATAATGATTGACTTTAGTGGTTTGGTTACTAAAATTCGCATAATAGGTTGGTTAGGAATATGAAAGCTAACAACCTTACGAAAAGCATGATGAGCAGTTAACCAATCGTTTCCAAAAATTACATCAATACAAGTATTTTCAAAGAGATAAGATCGACAGGTAACGTGAAAGTGTTGATTTGAACAAGATTTATAAATAGTGGAGGTAACGAAGGTTTCTCCCAACTGAGTTTAAACAGATATATCAAAGTCTAACTTCTCCGGAGTTAAGTTTAAATATTGAACACAACTAGGTGAAATAAAAGAGTGAGTAGAACCGGTATCTAACACGGTATAGACTTCGCAAGAGTTTATGACTAACATACCCGTGATAATTTTATTCAGGTTCCTCGTCACGAAAAAAAATGCTCTCTCTTAAACTACCGGCTTTGGCTTGTCTGGGACATCCTTTGGCATCGCTATCCCAGCTGGACTTGACTTCACCATACGACAAAATCGAGCTTGGTGACCTTCTCTTCCGCAATTAAAACACGCTTTGGATTGCTGCGTACAGTTTGGACGGATGTGTCCCTCCTGTCCGTATTTGAAACATACTACCGGTGGTCGTTCTTCTTCCTTTGAAACGGGTGCTGGTACCGACGTCTTCACGTCATTGTTGAACCTTCTCTTCTTGAAGTGTCCATTCTTATTGTTTTGGCCATGATTACCACCGAAGTGGTTACCATTTCTGGCATGTTGATTCCCTCCATGCTTATTGTCACCGCTTTGATGACTGTTATCACCGGTATTATTATTTTGCCGGCTGCTCTCTTTTGGTCGCGTTGACTCATTATCGCGCTCTACTAACTGAGCCCTATTTACAACATCTGAATACAAACACAGTTTATGAGAAATAAGATATTGATGTATCTCCGGCTTCAAACCTCTTAAAAACATTCGCGTCATTCTTTCTTCATTATTAACCAAGTGGGACGCAAATCGGGATAACTCGGCAAACTTGGCTTCGTACTGCGACACGGTCATGTTGTTTTTCTCCAACTTGATAAATTCCACCTCCTTCATGTGACGAATGCTTTAGAGAAAGTACTTGTCATTGAACAGCTCCTGGAATTTCTCCCAAGACATCTTGAGTGCGTCAAGCTGGGTACGTTTTATAGATTCTCACCAGTGATCTGCCTCTTCACGCAACATAAAGGTGGCAAAGGGAACCTTTTGCTCCTCGGAGCATCCCAAGACATTAAATATCTTGGTGATCTGCTTTAACCACGTCTCCGCCTTAAGTGGTTCTGGCTTTCCCAAAAACTTCGGTGGTCCCAGCTCCTTGAATTGCTTAGTGGTGACCAACCGTGGGTTGCCATTGTTTCCTCCTGCATTATGAACAGGAGCCGCCTTCGCCTGATGTTGCATGAATTCTAAAAAGCTCTTAAACGTACCGTCGTTCGTCAATTGATCAGTGTTGTTGTTTACAGGAGGATTATCGCCATCCTGTTGCACATTATCCTGATTATTGATCTGTGGAGACTCAACGGTCCCCTGTGCTCCATTGCTTATCTCAACATTTTCAGATGCCATTTTCAAATACTGTCACAAAATAAGGGTTAATTAACATATCACATATTATCTCGATACTCTGACCGACCAATTAAATAACAAGTAAACTTAGGTAGGTCATACTAGCGAAGGAATTTCCCGTCTCTCCCCTCCTAGTTCTATTCTCACGTCCTAGCCAGGGATCATATCCCTAAGCTTTGATACCAACTGTGACGCCCCCAAAATAGGTATACATTACCTATTCTGAGTCGCTGGATACATGGTACAGAATTCAAATACAACTTAATAATACAACTGTCGTGTACAATACGACAAAACATAAACTGTGAGTTTGAATACAAATATTGTCTTCTAGAGAGTATCCATACTCAAAAGGAGTCCTCATTACAATTATTATCACACTATTACATAGAATAGTGAGGACTACTAATGTTATCATCTGGTCCATCACTCCGTTTCCCGACTCGTCCCAACTATATTCTCATTTCCTGAAGAGAACAGTGAAAGAAAGGGTGAGCTCAACTAGCCCAGTAAGAAATATTATGACTAAGATAATGCAGAATAAATTATCATTAGTCTTCAACAATGTTAAACTGATAAAATACAATATACATCAAGTTTAACTGCAGCGGATCAAGAAATCCATTAAAAGAGTCAAGTAGAGAATAAAATCTACTATCTTTTATGATTTAAAAGATTTTCATGACTTTTATCGCTGAGACTCAGCTTAATAAATAATCCACATCATCGAATCACCCCTGCACTACGGCCAATGATATTCTTTAGTATCACGACCACGAATTATCCATGCACTACGGCTAAAGATAATCATGTTTTCATCAACGGTCCTGATCATGCCATAAAATAATTCATATCTGCACTACGGCCAAAGAGAATCCATAGCCATAATCATACCAAAAACTGTCCATCAATGCACTACGGGCCAATAAGGACTTTTTCCACATCATTTGTAACATTACGGTCGTGATTACACCGAATAATCCCTGGTCATAATCATACCAAGTCCATCTATGCACTACAGGCCACAGATGACTTTCAACAAAATATAAACATGAGGATGATGACAATGATATAAGAGTTCAATAAAACAAGTTCAATAATTAATTTATCTAGGAACTGATAACGTCCAAATTGTCAACATGATACTGCTTTGTAGAGTAAAATTCAAGAATACTCAGAAGAATATTTCCATGAAAAGATACTGGATGAAGCGCAAATATCAAGGATATTCCACTAATTTCATGGAGTATAGAAATCAAAACTTTAACCAACTGAGTATAATATAGAATGGAATAACAAAAGAAATCACCATGCATGCGGTACTTCGCATAGACAGGTTATTCCAACAGAATAATAAGTAACGGAACCAGGTCAGGCGAAATTCGCACCGACAGGATGTTCCAACAGAATAATAAATAATGGAATAACAACAGAAATCACCATGCATGCGGTACTTCGCATAGACAGGTTATTCCAACAGAATAATAAAGACGGAACCAGGTCCGGCGTAAAACACACAGACAGGATATTCCAACAGAATAATAAAGACGGAACCAGGTTCGGTGTAAAACACAGACATGATATTCCAACAGAATAATAAAGACGGAATAATAGAATAATTTCACCAAGTATAGGGTAGTCCGCGTATACTGGTTATTCCAGCAGAATAATAAAGAATGGAATAACAGAAGTTCTCTTCATGAATACAAAAGAAAATAATACTCCTTACGAGTACAACAAATAATATCCCTTACCTTAGAAAAAAGAGTACTGGATATAGAAGTAGTGAAGTAGCAGAACACTTTTCTTCTTTCTATCTATAGTTTCTCTCTCTAGAGTTTCAGTGAATTCGTAAAAAATAATGAAGGGATGAGATTCTATTTATAGAAAAATGGATTGCATAGTAACTAACTCATGAACGGTCTAGATTGATTTACTTTAATCTGACGGTCCATATTTAAGGCAAAATCTTTTAAATAAAATATAATATATTCTATTTATAATCTAATAAAATGAATAACTTTATAAAAGATTTTACTATGCAAACACTATGCAGACACTATACAAATACTATGCATAATAAAATATAATATATTCTAATTATTGTCTAATAAAACAGATAACTTTATAAAAGTATTCTGTTTTATATAAAAAGATTTTACTATTAGCCTAATAAAACGAATAACTTTATAAAAGTATTATGTTTTATATAAAAAGTTTTTCTATTTTATTACATTAATAATACTAATAAAACAAAACTGAGTGACTTATCACGTAAGCATTAATAACCAATACCGTGTGCTACTATGCAACCACGCGTATTACTGTACTTTTAACACCGGGTGTTTCAACAGTTAACGGTAAAACTTCCGCCGTTATTTTCATAAAATATTTTTATCGTTTTCTCAATCCGATAATAATTCCGTTGCGGGGTCCACCAATGATTGTGTCGTCGTACGGATATTCCCCAACAAAAAGAATATTCTCCAACCAAACGAATATTATATAACAACTTGCATACTTTGCAAAATTTATAAATACCACCCACAACTATAATATTATATCAAATCCACACCATAATATAAAAAAATTTATTTTGAAAAAATTAAATCTTATTCGTAAATTTGGGGTTTTACATAAATGCACAAATTAAGATTCGCATGATGATTAAATGAAAAGACGGAAGAGTCGAAAATAGAGAAACAATACCTGAGAGAATCTTTCACGTGTCCTGAGGCAGAAGACACGAGGAGGCGACTCATTTTGGGAATTGATTGAGGGATTGGATTGGTGGCTAGAAGGACACGGCAATATGGACATTATTCTAATGACTAAAGGGTATTTCTAGAATTTACCTGAAGGCATGTGCCTTGCACATGACTACTTTCCAGAAAATCCTATAAATACCCCTTCCATTCCATTTGGAAGGGGACTTTTCTTCAGACTTAGGATTTGAACTCTTGGAAGATCAAAGGACCCTTTTGGTGACTTAAAGGCTTGGAGATTCCACCTAAAAGCACTAAAGGGTTTGGACCTCTCTTCAGACTAACGACTTGGACTCTTGGAAGATCGAAGGACTCTTTTGGTGACTTAACGGCTCGGATATTCTACCTAAAAGCACTAAAAGGGTTTGGACATTCTCTCAACTCGAAAAACTCAAGAAGGCTCTTGGAATCCCTGCTACCCTAACATGGTTCCCGGATTCTAGGAGTTTTGCCACGCATCATTGGAGTAATCGTCCACCCGTCGTTCTCCCCTCTTCAATCAACCAATCAATTATGTGCTCTTCGTGGATTTCTCTCCTCCTCAGCCAACACGAAACCCTAATAGGCAAGGCGCGATTTTCGTTGCCCACATTTATTTGGCGACTCTGTTGGGGAGGTGTAGAATTCTTGAAGGGTATGCCCACAACTCGAAGTGGGAGAACTACAGGAAGAGCTGCTTCACCAACACATAGTATTACCTCACCAAATTCAGTTCCAAGGCAAACAACTCAAGCTTTTCAAGGTGCAAATCTAGATTTTGACCAACCACTTATTGAAGACGCTTCGAAAGGGAGTTCAACATCACTATACATGGCCAATCAACAACAAACCATTGCAGGAAGGCAAGTCGAGGATGCAAGCGAAGAGCAGATGAATATTGTGCAACTGGAGATGCTCAAGGCATTAAAGGAAGCACGGGAAGGACAAGGGATGATGATGGCCATGATGCTGGAGATACAGAAGAAGTAAGAGGAGATAGGGAACTTCCGCCAGCAGTTGATGCAGATCCCTACCTTCAAGGCCATATTCCCAGGCAATTCGCTGGGAGAACAAGCATGAGTGGAGGACAACAACAATGGCAACAACAACAAAGAGAACCAGATTGTACCTCCATTGACTGAAAGTCAATCGGTTCCAGTAATCAACTTGGAGCTCCAGAACAGTGGTGACGGGCCATAACCTAGGTTGGAAGCAAGCCAACCTCAGACGAACATCATCCCAACTGCTCTTCCAGCATTTGCACAGAGGCAGATGCCAACCGTCCCAGGCCATGTCCAGTGAGTGAGTCAGCAAATGCCACCAGTGCCAGCTTTGCATGATGCAAGTGTACATCAACCAATCTCTTCACCATACACACCGCCAATACAGCAGTATATTACAACACCCCAGAGAGTTCACGCCACAAGCCAGTACGTGACGAAGGATGATATGATCGATGTGATCAATCAACTTCGCAGGCAGACATCCCGACCCTCGGAGTTAGATTTTACTCCACCTTACCCTGCACACATTTGGAGGCAACCTTATCCGACGGGGTATATTGAGCATCCCCTGCAGTTTCCAAAATACAACAGGGAGAAAGGAAATGTCAGGGAACACATTGTCAGGTTTGCAGAGTCGATGTCTCCGTGGCTAGGATATGATAAAGTAAACAACCATAACTTGTTGATGAGGGAATTTAACAAGACTTTGACGAATAGTGCCTTCAGTTGGTACTACAATTTGGAGAAGGGATCAGTCCATGATTGGGATGATCTAAAATTATAATTTCTTAAGAAATTTTTCTATGTGCAGAAACAGGTAACCATCGTAGAGCTCATGCGATTCAAGCAGAAGCCAAACGAGGAGCTGTCAGATTACGTGGATAGGTTCAGGGCCCAAGCACGGAAGTGTGTAGAGCCAATTGAAGAAAAGAACTTGGTTAACATATGCAACAATGGTGCTTTAGACGCCTTCAAGCCCCACCTCATTACCAAAGCTTGTGATTCATTTGCGACCCTCTCATCTTTTGCACAAGACTTGGGAGGAATTATGACATTTCCCACCAACCATGCAATGGTTACATGGAAGGGCAAGAGGACAACAATTGTGGCTTTGGCGGATTCTCAGTCAAAACCACAAGGAGGCAAGAGGGAAAAGAATGAGAAATTTGAGCGAAACAGAGAAAAACATGAGGATAAGTATACCAGAATGCCAGTTCCAGAGGCTATTACATGCAGCGAGAAGGCATTCAGGAGCCTGTATGAACAATGAGCATGGAGTGGTGAAGCCTCCAAGGCCCTGGTTGGTTGTAACGGAAGAGATGAAAAGAAGACCGAATTTCTGTGTATACCACCAATACGCAGGACATTCCACTACGGACTGTTACAGTCTGTGGAGGATATACCATGAGAAGCTGGCGGCTGGGGAGATTGAACTAGGAGAAGAAACGTGTAACACTATCACCCATGGTGCATTCCCGAAAGTCAAGAACCCAAATACTGGCTCTACCATCGAAAAACTCTGAACTACAGATGAATTAAAAAATCCACCCAAGATGGTGGTCCACCAAAAATGGTGGTTTAAGTCCTCAGGAGTATCCCTTGCCAAGTAATTGGATGACCAAGGTTGGAGGCACAAGAATTGATGAATTAAAATATATATATATATATATATATATATATATATATATATATATATATATATATATATATATATATAAAATCCACCCAAGATGGTGGTCCAGTACTCTAAATGGTGGTCAAGTCCTCGTAGACTGCACTTGCCAAAAAATTAGATGACCCAAGTGACGAGACACCCGATTTCAAGTCCTCGTAGACCGCACTTGCTAAAAAATTGGACGACCCAAGTGACGAGGCACTCGATTTCAAGTCCTCGTAGACTGCACTTGCTAAGAAATTGGACGACCCAAGTGACGAGGCACCCGAGTGTTACACTTTATCATTAAAAATGAATGAGGCACATGACTATAAGTCCTCAGACCCGAAAAGTTATACTTTCAACTTTAAAAGTAATCGAGGCACCTGACTATAAGTCCTCAAACTAGACAAGTTATACTTTTAACTTTAAAAGTAATCGAGAATTTATTATTTGTAACGTTATGCTTTTCGTTAAAAGCAATTTTATTATCAATAAAAAAAACATGTTTTTTCTTAAAAAGATTCATGTTTGCTGTTTTATGAGACCTATTGTTGTCTTGGAGTCTTAATTCGAACAACTTAAGATTCAATGTTGTGGGCAAGGAAAATCGCGCCTTGCCTGTTAGGGTTTCGTGTTGGCTGAGGAGGAGAGAAATCCACGAAAAGCACATAATTGATTGGTTGATTGAAGAGGGGAGAACGACAGGTGGGCGATTACTCCAATGACGCGTGGCAGAACTCCTAGAATTCGGGAAATGTGTTAGGGTAGCAGGGATTCCAAGAGCCTTCTTGAGTCCTTCGAGTTGAGAGAATGTCCAAACCCCTTTAGTGCTTTTAGGTGGAATCTCCAAGCCTTTAAGTCACCAAAAGGGTCCCTTTGATCTTCCAAGAGTCCCAGTTTTGAATCTGAAGAGAAGTCCCCTTCCCAATGGAATGGAAGGGGTATTATAGGGTTTTCTGGAAAGTAGTCATGTGCGAGGCACATGTTTTCAGGAAAATTCCAAAAATACCCTTTAGTCATTAGAATAATGTCCATATTGCCATGTCCTTCTAGCCACCAATCTAATCCATCAATCAATTCCTAAATCGAGCCACCTCCACGAGTCTTCTGTCTCGGGACACGTGGAGGCTTCTCCCGGGTCTAGCATATTTTTTTTCTGACTTTTTCATTTTCATTCCATTAGGTTATGTGAATCCTAATTTGCACATTTAATGAGGTCGTGGAACCCTAATTGCGCATTTAATTCAATTAGGTCATGTGAACCCTAACTTTACACTTGGGCCCACATTTTCCCCCTGCGCGAGAGTCGCATTTCCAAATAGATGATCGTGCAAGAAAATTGCAAGCCTTTGAACGATTTTGCGGGACTTCACTTTACAGGTCTTGAAGACAATGGTCCTAGAAAAGGGAACCCCTAGGGAGCCAAATCCTTAGAGTTAAACCCTAGGAAGGCAAGACCTAGCAAAGCTCTTCCTTGGACATATTGAAAAATCTTCTGAAATCTTTCTGTATCTTGCCCAATATTTGTTTCCTTGAAACAAAATCAAGATAAATTAAATTATATATTAACGAATAAAATCTTATTTTATTTTTGAAAATCAAATCCTTTCAAAGATTTTGGAAATAAAATCAAAACATTCCTATTTAAAAAATAGGATATTTGTTTCAATAATAATAATAATATTTTTTTTTGAAACATCTCAATTATATATGTAATATAATATAATGAGTGATATAATGAATCAAGACTACAATTTAATAGCTTCACAGTGCACGAATAGCAGAAATTTTAATTGCCAAGACTATAATTTAATAGCTTCACAGTTGACATTCAAATGAGTTACATAAATGGAAATCTCAACTGTCATATTATCAAGCTTAAGAATAATACGTAGAAATTGTAGTCTTGGCAATTGCATAATATTTAGCTTCACAATTACCTAATATATAAAATATTATTTTATAATCTATATGTATGCATAATTGATTGACTTTTGTAAAAGTAATAATCAACCATATGATACATTTATAATTAAAACCCATAGGATTTTACTCCTTATATATATATATATATATATATATATATATATATATATATATATATATATATATATATAAAAAATAAAAAATCTTTATTTTGATACACCAAGTCTTTCCTTTTTATCAAATATTAATTTTATTTCCAAAATAAAATCAAATTTTAATTTTATTTTGGAAATTATAACTTTTTTTGTTTTGGGAATCAAATCAAATCTTTCTTAATTTGAAAAGAGATTTCAATGTGCAGTATGTAAAGAAAATATACATGATACTAGGATGTTTTTGTTAGACTAACATATCATGTATAACAATATCGCAATAGCACATGCCTGTGTTTAACTAATTTGCTAGTATAAATACAGGCAGAAAAAGAGAAAGTTCAAAAAACAAACAAACAAAATCATAAAATCATATGAAATAAAATAAAATCACATGATTATGCATCATGATAGCCACAGTTTCTTTCTATTCACGCCGAACCCTTCTATTTACGGTGCTATCATGTAAGCAAGGTGCTTATGCAGATTATGTGAGCAAGGTGCAGTTGCTTTCTCCTCCCCCCCCCCCCCCCCCCCCCCCCCACTTTTTTTTTGAAAATAAAATAAAATCTAATTATATATATATATTTTTTCGAAAAAAATAAAATAAAATCTTATTTTATTTTTTTTAGAAAATAAATAAAACATTTACTTATCTTATTTTTGAGAGGTAAGGATTTGATATCCATAATCCATGGCCACATGTCTTGCTTATGAATCGTAGTAGGGAGTTTTGTTGCCGCATTACTTGATGCACTTTTTATTTGCAGTAATAAGGAACCCATCATTTGAAAGTTGCTAGCTATTCTACTCACAGCCATGCACTTTTCTTTGCAGTGATAAGGAGCCCATCATTTGAAACGCTTTGCTTGATTAACCGCTGCGCAGCAATACATCAGTCCCACTTCGGTAATTTGGATTAACCGGCTCAACAATTGGTCAAAAGATTTCTTTGCAATCACAATTGCCATCTTCCTTGGCCATCAAATAATTTTGAGTGGCTGCCACCTGCTTTACTAAGTACATTAAAATTTGGCAGCATGTCATGGCGTGATTTTTATTTTATTTTTATTTTTTTGCCATAATAAAATAGGCAACAAAATGTTTTACTTCTTGCCTCCAAAATACTAGATACGTGCTACTGCTTTATTTGGGCCGAACCCTTCTTAGTCATTTTTTTTTTCAACATAATAAAATAGCCTAACAAAATGTTTTACTTATTGCCTCCAAAATGCTAGCTACGTGCTACTGCTTTATTTGGGGCGATATAATTATATAGGCTATTATATATAAGCAACTCAAGCCGAACCCTTCTAAGTTTTGACTCATGCCGAACAATGGGTTGATCATGGAGTGGTGAAGCCTCCAAGGCCCCGATTGGTTGTAACGGAAGAGATGAAAAGAAGACCGGATTTCTGTGTATACCACCAATACGCAGAACATTCCACTATGGACTGTTACAGTCTGAGGAGGATATACCATGAGAAGCTGGCGGCCGGGGAGATTGAACTAGGAGAAGAAACGTGTAACACTATCACCCATGGTGCATTCCCGGAAGTCAAGAACCCAAATATTGGCTCTACCATCGAAAAACTTTGAACTACAGATGAATTAAAAATCCATCCAAGATTGTGGTCTACCAAAAATGGTGGTTTAAGTCCTCAGGAGTATCCCTTGCCAAGTAATTGGATGACCAAGGTTGGAGGCACAAGAATTGAAGAATTAAAAAAATATATATATAAATATATAAAAAAAATACCAATTGTTTACAAATCTTGAATTTTTAGTAGAGTTTACCAATTGTTTATAAATCTTGAATATATTTAGTTTTTAGTTGCATTACATTGTACTCCTTCTGTTCACAAAGAGAGTCCTATTTATAAAATTTGTGAATATTCTTGATATATATTTCTATTCCATGTATAGCTCTAATTATTTAAAAATAAACTCTTTTTGTGTAATAAAACAAAATTAATGAATGAAACTTTTTTGTGGAACGGACGAAGTAATGTAACTTCACGATTAAATTTGAATTTAAACTCAGCATTGAGTTTTGGGAAGCACCATCTTATCTGCTTTAATTGGAATGTATTATGTGACACCGTTACTTTATAATTATTCTTTTTCCCCCTAGCTGTTTGATTAATTAGTCAAGAAAATTAAATTTTACTAAACTCTTTGGTAAGTAATACTTATATAAAGAGATAATATAAGCCAATGTATATTTATATAGGTAACAACAAAACAAGGTATGTGTGAGCTAAGCAAGAATGCTTATATATTTTGGTATGTCTCAAAGCATAGTTTTGATATAATCTTATTGATTGACCAACAAAAAGGGTTTCATTAAGTCCAACATGTTTGAGATCATTGATGCATGCATGACATAATAAGTACATTAATTCATGTCAACTGAAAAGTTATGTTGGACTTCTCATTGTTTGAGTGGGAGTTCTTTTTAAAAACTCATCAATTTATGCTCTCAATTTTATGCCGTCATTAGGTGGATGCAGTCGTTGCCATATGATCAATTGTACTTTCCATATGAAAATTATGATGCTATGAAAAGAATGGTAAGCAAAGTCTCTCATTCAGGTAAGCAAAGTCTCAGTCGTATCCATATGATCAATTTTAGCTTAGCTACCGTTGTATAAACTTACAAGAGAGTGAAGGTCAAACAATAAATTACTCTAAATTTATGCTTGATCAAACTGCATGTTAATAAAACCGAATCTCCAAAAGAGATATTTTCTTCATGAGATCAAATCAAACCAACCTCACCACCGAACAAAGAGGGACTGAGAATGATGGTGAGAGCGCCTTCAAGAAACTCAATGGTGGTCAAGATGACAATAGATGGATCTTTCTTACTTTAAAATCTTGGGAAAAGTTTATCTTGGATTAGTTGCGGACAAAAATGCATAGTTGATTTGATGGTTGCTTCTATTTTAAAATTAAATTAGATGTTTAATGTTAAGGAACAATTACATATTATAGTACATTTTTAAAAGTAATTACAAAAATCATACATTCATAAAATAATTACAAAAATAATACACTTTTTCATATTTATTTATAATATTAGTACAACTAGAATTCCTTAATTTAGGGAAACGCGTGAATATCTGTTGTTAACCCTTCTTTTTCTCTAATTATTTTCAGGATCTATCTTTTTAAAACACTGTCCTAGCCAGAGGAGGGAGAGAGAGAAAATTCGAAAGTTGTCTTCCTCGATCGAAATCCTAAGAAGAAAAAAAGGAGAGGAAAATGCCGAAAGAAATTATAACACTGCAAGTGGGACAATGCGGGAACCAGATCGGAATGGAGCTTTGGAAGCAACTTTGCCTCGAGCACGGCATCAGCAAAGATGGCATTCTCAAAGATTTTGCCACTCAGGTTTGAATTATTGTGCTACTTTATAAAGTTTATGCTTTTTCTTTTTTATTTTTGGGAGAAAAATTGAATCTCTAACCAAGGTATAGTTAGAGTTTTTGTAGTTTATTATTAATCTTTTGGTTGTTATATGTAAAAATTATTGTTATTTATGTTGATATTAGTTCATTAGAGCACATATTATAAATATTTTTTATGGAAATGTGGCGCTGTTATAATTAATATTATTTTGTTATTGTTACTATCATATAACTGTTTGGTTACTTCTGCATTATGTTTTGGTTACTGTTAGCTTGAGATTCGGATACCATGTTTGTTACCTTGATTTGGTATTTTGGTTACTTTTTTATGTTGTTATGGTTACCATATATTTGCTTAGTATACATGGTTGACTAAACTGGTTTTGGTGTACATGTTGTTTATGTATTGGTTACCATTAAAATATATTTTGGTTACTATCATATAAATATTTGGTTACTTCTTTAGTATGTTTTTGGTTACTGTTAGTTTCTGATTTGGATTCCAATTTTGTTTCCTTAAGTTGGGATTTTGCTTACTGTTTTTTGTTGTTCTGGTTACCATATATTTGCTTAATATATGAGTTGACTAAACTTTGTTTGGTTTATATGTTGTTTATGTATTGGTTACCATTAATATATGTTTTGGTTACTAACATATAACTGCTTGGTTACTTCATTAGTATATTTTTTGTTACTGTTAGCTTATGATTTGGATACCATTCTTTTTCCCTCAATTGAGATTTTGGTTACTTTTATATGTTGTTTTGGTTACAATGTATTTGTTTGGTAAATTGTTTATGATATAAATATTATTTTGGTTACTAATGACTGTAAATCTAATTTTTTTTATTTACAGTTATGGAATCTTTACTATGAGGAATGCAATAGAAAATTCATTGGAAAAGTTATACATTGGTGTGACATGGAAGTCCCCGGCATTATTATCAAAAAATTGAACCTGAGACAGTTGAAGAAGTTTAAGGCATCATTAATTTGTGGATGTATTATTTTTGTAAATAATAAACCCAAGTCATAATAAATCATGTATTTGCTTAGTATACATTGATGTATTATTTTTGTAAATTCCTTCAAATATATTCTATAAGGTTTATGCTATTCTATTTCTACTTTCATTTTCACAAACACCTTACATGTTCTAGTTACTTTCATATAACTATTTGGTTACTTCTTTATTATGTTTTGGTTACTGTTACCTTATGGTTTGGCCACTATTATTGTGTCCTCAATGTGGGATTTTGGATACTTTTATTTTTTTTATTCTGATTAATATGTAATTGTTTAGTATATACATGAATTGCTTAAACTAGGTTTCATTACATGATGTTTCTGTTTTGGTTACCATTAAAACCTGTTCTGGTTACTATCATATAATTATATGGTTACTATTTATTATGTTACATTATGGTTACTGTTATTAGTAACCAGATAGTTACAAGCTTATATCATGACAAACATCAATTGTTACAAGCTTGTTAGTAGCCAGATAATTATTATAGATAGTTACAAGCTTGTTAGTAACCAGATAATTATAAGCTTGTATCAAGACTGTTATAAGCTTGTATCAAGACTGTTATAAAGCTTGTATATGTTTACTTTATATTGATAACTCATGATGGAATCAAAAATTAAAATATTAATCAACATCAATTTTGTTTAATGTACACCATCAAAAATATTACCAACCATGTGGTTAATGGTTACTAACAGTAAACAATTATATAGTAAACAATTAAATTTGTTACTATCAGTCATCATTGTCTAACAACTGAATAAACATTGTAAAGTAACCAAATCAATATTAGACAGTAACCAAATTACATAATCTTAGTAACCAGAATATAAACCACATTTTTACATGCAATTTTGAAGGCCTAAATGATGGAATTTGATCAAAAAAAACCCTGCAGTTCACCAGTAAAGCTTGTGACTTTTGATCGTTGACCCGTTTCTAATGAAATTAGGCTCCGAAAATGCCAAAATCCGACACTCCAAACTTAACAAAAATTACCAAATTCTCACTGGATCAAATCTTTACATAAATTGACACGCCTGCTCTTCAACCGCATCAGTTTGTTACCACCTAAAGACTAACAGTTGTACGAAGTTAAGCAATGTAGTCAATAAGTAATCATCAATATAAAACAAACCAGTATAAAACACACTAATATTATACAGTAATCATAACAACATTAGACAGTAACCAACATATGTCTATTTAGTAACCAGAACATAAACACATTTTTCATTGCATTTTATAGTGAAAAACAACCAGTATAATTTGTTTGTTACCAACTAAAGGCATACTTTTGTAAGAATGTAACCAATTTGGCTAACAAGTAACCATTAATATAAAAAACATAAGTAGAAGTGTACATTAATATGCTTCAGCAACCAATAATACAGTAACTAATTAATCACTGCAGTAATTAAGTTTGCATTAGTCAGTAACCAAGTCATCATGAGTCACTAAATAATATTTTTACACAGTAATCAAGTCAGCATTATAATTTTATACAGTAACCAATTCAGAATTAGTCAATAACCATTATAGTGTTATATAGTAAGCAAGTCAGCATTAGTCAGTAACTAATATAATATTACTTAGTAACCAAATTAGCATTAGTTAGTAACCAAGTCAGCATTAATTAGTAATATTATGCAGTAACCAAGTCAACATTAATTAGTAATATTATGCAATAACCAAGACAACATTAGTCAGTAACTAAGACATCATTAGACAGTATAATGTTACACAGTCAGTATACTGACTTTGTTATCAAAACAGTCAGTATACTGACTTTGTTAATCAACATCAATTTTGGTTACTGTACACCATCAAAAATGTTACCAACCATGTGGTTAATGGTTACTAACATTAAACAATTATATATTCCTATAAACAATTAAATTTGTTGTATTGGTTACTGTCAGTCTCCATTGTCTGACAACTGAATAAACATTATAAAGTAACCAAATCAATATTAGACAGTAACCAAACTACATAATCTTAGTAACCAGAAAATAAACCAAATTTTTACATGCAGTTTTGAAGGCCTAAATGATGGAATTTGACCAAAAAACCATGCAGTTCACCAGTAAAGCCGGTGATTTTTGATCGTTGATCCGTTTCCAATGAATTAGGCTCCGAAAACGCCAAAATCCGACACTCCAAACTTGACAACATTATACAGTAATATGCTTCAGCAACCAATATTACAGTAACCAATTAATGTCTGCAGTAATTAAGTTTGCATTAGTCAGTAACCAATTCAGCATTGGTCAGTAACCAATTAAGTCAGCATTAGTCACTAGATAATTTTACATAGTAACCAAGTCAGCATTAATTAGTCAGTAACCATATAATGCTACACAGTATTTGTAGTAACCATTTTAAACGTGAAAAACTTAAGAAAGATTATCAATATAAAAATTCGTAAAAAACAGAGGTAACTATATGCATATGAATCACTTGCCTCAGTATTCAGATTTTTATCAAAGTTGCTGCGATTTTGTTACTGAACTTCAACAATCATGGTAGTTCGATTGTTTTTGGTTACTGAACTTGAAGTTGTTGTTGATTTTGTATGCTATTTTGTGATCTCAGCGTGCCATCGCGACGAAAAGTTCCGTCTTCTCCGATCTCAGTGCTGTGTTGTGCCAGAAGATTTGGATTTCTCCAATATCAAAGTTGCATGTTTTGTTCAGTTGCTTGAATGTAGGAGATTAGGAGCGGGTTTTTTGCGTATAAAAGAGTCTGTAACTGACGTATATACGTGATTTTAGCAACTTTATATTGTGTTGTTTTATTTTTGTAATTATTTTGTTTGTGTTTTATTTTTGTAAATATTTTCTAATTGTTGTATATTAGTGTTAATGACCCTAATGTTAATTATATTGTTATATGTAATACCCGAAATTTTTTTTTAATTTTAAAACATATTAATTGGACTTTGTTTTTATTTGGGTCAAACTAGTTATTTAATTTGTGTGGGCTAATAAGTATTAATAAATGATGGGTAAATTAATTTAGTACAATTTGGGCCTTAACATTTATTTGGGCTTTAAACTTAGTGGGTCTAATTTAGAATTGTGTAATTTTTAAAATCCTATTAAAATTTGAAGAGTTAATAAATATATTATATTAATTAATAAAATTTGTTTTAAGTGTATAAATGTCTAAAACCTAATTTACTCAATATCACGTCTGATACAAATTGGGGGAAAAGAAGAAGAGCAGCGGCGACACGCAAAAAGTGAAGGAGAAATCAAATTATTGGTTTGTAGCTTGTGATTGCAAGTGAGGTATAGGAGTATACATATATATGATTCATATAATATATCACGTGAATTGATATGTATAGAAATTGATGATTTTTTTTTCCTAAAAAAATAATAAAAATCGTTATAATGATTCAATGGAAGACAACTGTTATGTAGCAAGGACTTCGTGTATATATATGTAGCAAGTTGATTTCAAATTTTATATATATATATATATATATATATATATATATATATTATTTCTTTTAATTAATACTCTCCATCCCATAATAACTGTCGCTTTAGCTTGATGCACATGGATTAAGAAAGTCATTTAGTGTTATCATTTATTAATTAAAATTGGTGTGAAATTTCATCACTACCCTTTATGGGAAGTTGAAAACTATTAATACAAGGGAAAAATTTCTTGGGACAATGAGAGAAGGTAGGGATATAGGAAAGTAATAATTTATTCTCCTAGAAAGTTGTAAACGACAAATAAATTGGGAAAAAAATTTCCTTCTAAAACGACAGTTATTATGGGATGGAGGTAGTATTTGATTATGAAGCTTTCAACTGAATTACCGAATTGAATGGAAAATTTTGTATATTAATTTTAAACTTGTTAATCTTGTTGATAAAATTATAAAATTTACTTGATAATAAATTTAACAGTATTGTGTTGTTAATGGGTAAATTTGTAATTCGTAATTTAACTTATAGATATTAATTAATTTTTGTTAATTTGTGTAATTAGTTCGAACGAAGGGGATTTAAAGAGTTATAATTGGAATATAAAATTTTGTAGTATTAATAATTGATATAAGGCGATGATTAAAGGTATATTAGATAGATTATGAATTACTTTGGAATTATAAGTTTGAATTGTTTTTAATTTGAGGTGAATATGTTTAGGTTGCGAATAACGTTTCGTATTTGATATCGTTGGCAATTGAGGATAAAATTTTGTGGAGTATCCTATAAATGGTTTGCAAGTATCAGGTACGGATTCCGTACTCTTTCTGCGATACTCTTGTTAAATTTGATTTGTTCGTTTTGTCGCTTGTTCGAATTTCATTATTATTTCACATAATTGTTTCCTGTGAAATAAATATATTAGTTTCATTTTGGAGTTGATACATATGACTCGTATTTGTACTCTTTGAATTAGGTTATCACGTTTAATATTTATTTTTGATAATTATAGAGCGGTACATGTTGTTACTTTTTTTTTGAGACCTTGTGACCATAATTTGATTTGGTTCAACATGTACATATAGAACTATTTTGTTGGTATTATGTCGCATGTGTTGTGACATGGTATTTTTGTTAAAATATACCGTAGCGTATACTTGAGCTATAACCACCTGTGGGGGTACCACAGGCATGTCGTCTTGGCACGAGAGATATGACACTCTCCGTGGTGGTGTGATTAGTCAACGGCGTCTCCGTTTTGGGCTCCGGAGGAAGTGGGCCATTCGGTATTTTGTTGTGGGAGGCGTATGGGTTAACCCTAGTTTTCTGTTCTGCGGATTGGTGATGTTGTGCCAAACACACCTATCCGATTTGCATACATTTGGATTCGCGGTCCAATGTGTGATTGCCTGTGTGTCATTATTTTGACTTGCCTGTGTGGCATTATTTTGATGTGCCTGTGTGGCATTATTTTGGTTGCCTATGTGGCATCATTTGATTTGCCTGTGTGGCATTATTTTGACTTATCTGTGTGGCAAGGTATATTTCTGAGCTCATTCGGTATGAAATAACTCCAACCATTTGTTTCAGCCTATTATTTTATTGGATTAGTTTTGCTGGTTTCTGTTCAGTTCAAGACAATAAGTTAGTTACTTCAGTTCGTTATTTCTTTATTCTCTTATTGGTTTCGTCAATTATGGTGATTCAGATGTATTCTATTCAGATCTTTGGATATTATATTTTCGTTCGTATTTACGCTTGAGGCTTTGTTCAATATTTTGTCTCAGTTGTTTTCGTATATCAGTTGTATATCTTTTGTATATCTGTATCCGTACTGGGCAATTGGCTCATGCTGTGCTTTTCTTCCGGCAGGTTTGCAGGGGTGATTCAGCGCTAGTGTGATGAGAGTTTTGCCTTTGACCAGTTAGGTTGATTCGAATTTTAAGTTTTGATTATTTTGACTCAGTTTGGAGAATTGTACTTATTACTTTATTAATGGATCACCACTATTAATATTTTGAGATTATTAGTACTCTGTTTTCTTATTTTGAGGTTTGTTGTGCTTTGCACGTAACCTCCCTTTCCTTTTCGGGAAGGGGGTGTTACAGAGATGGTATCAGAGCTTAGGTTCTTTCTTGCAGAAAACCTATTTAGGTTTGATCTGTGAGTTGTGGATAAATCACTGGGTAGACGTCGTAGGAATTTTATTCGATTTTGTTCTTTATTTGGTTGGTCTTGATTTTGACCAAGTGTCATTCTCTCCTCGAGTTGTAGTTGATTTGAGAAATGTGAGATACATTGTTAAGGTTATTATTGTTATGCATTGGAGCAATAATATTAGTAAGGATTGTGATTGGATATCATTAAGGAGAATAAATATGTGATTGTGATTGGATATTTTGTACAGATAAGAAATGATTATATGATTATAATGTGAGTATTTGTATAAATGAGTTTTTGATTTTGGGAAATTATTTGTTAAGAGTTATTTTTGGTGACAATTTATTATGATTTTAGAACTGAGGATTTGATTTGGGTTATATTCTGATTTTTGTTAAGTTGTGAATAATTTGAGGTATGTGAATCGGTGTGATAATATGATAAAGTGAAAACTATAAAGTACAGAGGATCTCTTGTAATTTTGAGTTGTTGTAGAGATTCGAGGTAATTAGATTAATCTTTTGAAGTAAATGAATTTTGCGATTATTTCCTAGTAGAATATTGTAATTATCTTATATGAAATTTTGAGTAATAGTATGAGGAGATCTTGAAATTTGTTAGGTTAAGATTTGCATTAAGAGAATGATTGATTCATTGAAAGATTAGATATATAATAAGTGATGAATTCAATATATTTTAAGAGATTTTGGAAGCTAAAGTTTGCTTATTCAGATAGTAGGATATATGATTTGGAGTTTTGTATGGTGATGGAGAGATCTCAGTAGTAGTATATTTTTGGTGTAATAATATTTGAGAACTAATTTGATTTGAGGATGAGATATTTTGAAGCTCTTGAGGACATGGGGAGAGTTGGTAATATAGCTTGCATAGTTGTTTTGATTATATGATATCTTTAGAGTTTTGTATGAATTTATGTAAAATAAATAAAACAAAAATAATTTGTTAGATCCTTGTCATGTGTGAAACATAAACATTTTACGAATTAAAAATAATTTTAAATATTTTGGGTATTCGAATCATATTTAGATGAAGAGAAATTTTTGTGATTTCAAATTATGTTCCGAAGAGTACATTTACAAGAATTAAACTCAAAGATATTAGCGACAGCCGCACCAACGGTGGATCATGTGATCTAATTTGATGCAACACGAAGAACCTTACCAAGGCTTGACACGGTAGCTGACGGATCTTTTACAAGTACATTGATAATTACGTGGATCGTTGACTTATCCGCGTTGATCGTTACAAATAGCGGCGCTACGTCGTAACTAAATTTATTTATTTATTTATTTGTAGCTTATTTGAATTCCGAGGACAGAATTATTTTTAAGGGGTGAAAAATGTAATAACCCATATTTATTTTTAAATTAAATATTAATTAATTTTATTGTATACAATTGTATTTAAATTGGAAAAAGTAAGTGATTTTTTTTCTTTTCTTCCTTGTTTTGTTTGGCAAGTTAAATTTTGTTAGTAGATGTTATATAACTGATTAAATTAAAACTGAGGACAATAATTCCTTTTTGTTAAAGTCTTGTGGTAAAATAATTCAGAGCGGGAAGCTACTTGGGAGATAGAGTAGTCTATTCGAGCGGAGTATTCGTATCTCTTTGAAAATTAGATACGTTCATTCTTTTGATTCCGGGGACGGAATCCTTTTTAAGGGGTAGGTGATGTAATACCCGAAAAAAAAATTTAATTTTAAAACATATTAATTGGACTTTGTTTTTATTTGGGTCAAACTAGTTATTTAATTTGTGTGAGCTAATAAGTATTAATAAATGATGGGTAAATTAATTTAGTACAATTTGGGCCTTAACATTTATTTGGGCTTTAAACTTAGTGGGTCTAATTTAGAATTGTGTAATTTTTAAAATCCTATTAAAATTTGGAGAGTTAATAAATATATTATATTAATTAATAAAATTTATTTTAAGTGTATAAATGTCTAAAACCTAATTTACTCAATATCACGTCTGATACAAATTGGGGGAAAAGAAGAAGAGCAGCGGCGACACGCAAAAAGAGAAGGAGAAATCAAATTATTGGTTTGTAGCTTGTGATTGCAAGTAAGGTATAGGAATATACATATATATGATTCATATAATATATCACGTTAATTGATATGTATAGAAATTGATGATTTTTTTTCATAAAAAAATAAAATAAAAATCGTTATAATGATTCAATGGAAGACAACTGTTATGTAGCAAGGAATTCGTGTATATATATGTAGCAAGTTGATTTCAAATTATATATATATATATATATATATATATATATATATATATATATATATATTATTTTTAATTAATATTTGATTATGAAGCTTTCAACTGAATTACCGAATTGAATGGAAAATTTTGTATATTAATTTTAAACTTGTTAATCTAGTTGATAAAATTATAAAATTTACTTGATAATAAATTTAACAGTATTGTGTTGTTAATGGGTAAATTTGTAATTCGTAATTTAACTTATAGATATTAATTAATTTTTGTTAATTTGTGTAATTAGTTCGAACGAAGGGGATTTAAAGAGTTATAATTGGAATATAAAATTTTGGAGTATTAATAATTGATATAAGGCGATTATTAAAGGCATATTAAATAGATTATGAATTACTTTGGAATTATAAGTTTGAATTATTTTTAATTTGAGGTGAATATGTTTAGGTTGCGAATAACGTTTCGTATTTGATATCGTTGGCAATTGAGGGTAAAATTTTGTGGAGTGTGCTATAGATAGTTTGGAAGTATCAGGTACGGATTCCGTACTCTTTCTGTGATACTCTTGTTAAATTTGATTTGTTCGTTTTGCCACTTGTTCGAATTTCGTTATTATTTCACATAATTATTTCCTGTGAAATAAATATATTAGTTTCATTTTGGAGTTGATACATATGACTCGTATTTGTACTCTTTGAATTAGGTTATCATGTTTAATATTTATTTTTGATAATTATAGAGCGGTACATGTTGTTACTTTTTTTTTGAGACCTTGTGACTATAATTTGATTTGGTTCAATATGTACATATAGAACCATTTTGTTGGTATTATGTCTCATGTGTTGTGACATGATATTTTTGTTAAAATATACCGTAGGGTATACTTGAGCTATAACCACCTGTGGGGGTACCACATGCATGTCGTCTTGGCACGAGAGACATGACACTCTCCGTGGCGGTGTGATTAGTCCACGACGTCTCCGTTTTGGGTTCCGGAGGAAGTGGGCCATTCGGTATTTTGTTGTGAGAGGCGTATGGGTTAAACCTAATTTTCTGTTCTGCGGATTGGTGATGTTGTGCCAAACACACCTATTCAATTTGCATATATTTGGATTCGCGGTCCAATGTGTGATTGCCTGTGTGTCATTATTTTGACTTGCCTGTGTGACATTATTTTGATGTGCCTGTGTGGCATTATTTTGGTTGCCTATATGGCATCATTTGATTTGCCTTTGTGGCATTATTTTAACTTGTCTGTGTGGCAAGGTATATTTCTGAGCTCATTCGGTATGAAATAACTCCAGCCATTTGTTTCAGCCTATTATTTTATTGGATTAGTTTTGCTGGTTTCTGTTCAGTTCAAGTCATTGAGTTAGTTACTTCAGTTCGTTATTTCTTTATTCTCTTATTGGTTTCGTCAATTATGGTGATTCAGATGTATTCTATTCAGATCTTTGGATATTATATTTTCGTTCGTATTTACACTTGAGGCTTTGTTCAATATTTTGTCTCAGTTGTTTTCGTATATCAGTTGTATATCTTTTGTATATCTGTATCCGTACTGGGCAATTGGCTCATGCTGTGTTTTTCTTCCGGCAGGTTTGTAGGGGTGATTCAGGGCTAGTGTGATGAGAGTTTTGCCTTTGACCATTTAGGTTGATTCAAATTTTAAGTTTTTATTATTTTGACTCAGTTTGGAGAATTGTACTTATTACTTTATTAATGGATCACCACTATTAATATTTTGAGGTTATTAGTGATCTATTTTCTTATTTTGAGGTTTGTTATGCTTTGCACGTGACCTCCCTTTCCTTTTCGGGAAGGGGGTGTTACAGATGTGGTGTTGTGCTAGCATTCTCTGTTGAATGGATGCTTCAGTGACTGGGAGTTTAAGGTTAAGTTACTTGATTATTGGTTTTGTCATTTTCAACAAGAATTAGTTTTACATTTCAGAATTGAGTATGATATGGGGGCCTAATTAATTGGCTATAGCATACATGATATGCCTTTTGCTGATTAATAATGTTAATTCCTTAAATACACTGATTGTTATTTAAGTTTAAATGGTACGGTTGTTTTGAGGAGTGAACGGTTGTCTGATCTCATTTCACAACTGCAATAATTGACCAAGGATGTCAATGAGGCTGGGAGCTCACCTGGATATGATGGTGCACTACTAGAAAATCAACCTATAGCGACGGTCGCCGACCGTCGCTATAGGCCAAAAGACCGTCGCTAAAGGTTTTAGCGACGGTAGCCGACCGTCGCCATAGAACCCGTCGGTAAAGCCTATAGCGACGGTCTTTTGGCCTATAGCGACGGTCACCGACCCTAGCTATATGTCATGGCAAAATCGTGTATTTGCTCTTTTCCAACGGCCGCTGAGAGTTATTGCTACGGTCATGACCGTAGCTATAGATGTCTTTAGCGACGCTCGGCGATCGTAGCTATAAAACACTATAGCTACGATCGATGACTGTCGTTATAGACTTTTTAAATTTTAAAGAAAATTAATTGTGTACATTTATCCAACAAACACAAATACAATATAAAATAAAACATAAAAAAAATATTGTATACATGATATAAAATCATTCACATTACAATTACAATAATTAAAATCTTCTTCAGAGAAGGCTAACTACTGTATCAAACATTAAGTTACAATAATTTAGTTCCAACAGTGTTTATAAATTAAGACAAATCAAAAGTAAACAATAATTATTGCAGATGTCTTTGTTGAAGGTAGATATCCAGCAGTGAGAAAAATATAATCTCAAATTCATAGGATTAAGAAGATGCCTTACCCCTCATGTGTAACTCAGGGACCAACTCTAATTAATTGAGAGTCACGGAGCAGCCAACTGATAATTGTGACATTCACAAAATCGGTTTCTTTGATGTTATTCAGTCCCACCTAAACATTGACAAGAAAGGACATCAACAATGATAAAGACAAGGTGTAAAAGTCAGTTTACTAATAAATGTTCAATGAATGCATTTCTTTTTAATTCTTTTCTCTAATATTGTCTGAAACAAATTATTAAATTCATTATTCAAATAAACTCGTACATTGCACGGGCTATCAACTAGTTTCTTATAGTGAGACTTAATAATTGGGTTAGTTAACTATTGGATCAATCCACATTAACTAGAAGTATTGAGTTGATTAACTATCTTAAGGGAGCTGTTATTAGAAGTCATCTGAAATGCATGTTCATCTTAGATACCTGATAACGTGAGTCAGTCATCCTAATAAATTGTGTTTGTTACATTAATTTGTAATCTTATATTCTTGATAATCACACATACTTGGTAAAGTGTCAAAATTTACACCTGAAGTGGGTGTTCGGATGACCAAAAAATAGGTACATCTTGGTATTATTGAGATCTTTCTATAGATAAAAAAAATCATCATATTTTAGTAAATTTAATATAAATATTCATATTTACTCATAATTATAAAAAGTTTGTTAGGAACCTGAAAGGAAATTATATATATATATATATATATATATATATATATATATATATAAACTTATCTCAAATAAACCAAACTGTAGAAAAAGATTTGTCAATGCTAGTACTTGGTACTATGTCCTAAAGACAATTATGCCCTGCGTATGGTGCTCAGAGTTGATAGCACTTGTCTCTCAGGATACAATGACACCGTATACTTTAGTAGCTCTACAAAAAGTATATTTTACGAACCAAAAATAAATGATCTAACTCTCTCACAAAATAACTATGAAACTGATAAAAAAACAGAAGACTAGAATGACTAATAATGCTTAATTGCTTGTGAATGAATGAATGAAAAGGTTGCCCCCTCCTATATCTATTTATAAGAGGAGTTGGTGACCCTTCGGATGGAACTTAACCCTTGAAAAGGCATGGGGTTCTTCTGAAAAGGCATGACATGACATCCTTTGATCAAAACGACGTACTTTTGATCATTTGCAGAATGGGCGCGTCTATTCAGACCTATAAAACGATGAAGTTTTAGCATTAGCAAAATCAAAACTACGTAGTTTTAGGATTAGTAGAAAAGGCATGACAAAACGACGTAGTTTTGGGGCGTCCGTTCAGACTGATACCCTTTTGGTAGATACCGCTTCTCAAAACGACACAGTTTTGATAATATAATAAATACTTTTTATCAAAACGACATAGTTTTGATAATAGAACTAAATATATAAATTTTAAATAAATTTTGTCTAAAAAATTATATACAAGAACCCAGATCCACGAGCCTCGAGCCAGGCCGGTCGGCGGCGCGCGGGTTCGAACCAAGCCTGGGCTAATTTCTCCCCCTTCCACAAAAGTGGGGTGCCCCTTAGGGCCCAAACCCAAGAGCAATTTCATTGTATATAAACACATTAAAAGTTTAGTTCTTAACCAAGTGGGACTTGACTTTTTCCCACATGTATTTATTATCATTTATCATTTTCAAGTGTGATATTTGAGAGTTAATATCTCATTCATTACTTTATGGATTTGAGCTTCCAAATACTTAATTTATTCTACTCATAGAGTAGAACACATTAATATAAGGAATCATTAAAAATAATTAATGACACCCACATTAATTTAAGCTCAAATTCTAACAAAGTTTACCAAGAAAACACACATATCAAACACTCTTATTTATTTTAATAATTTGGACATAAATGCTCTAATTTGTCTTTATTTATCTTGTTTCTTATTTAGTATTATAAGTTTAATTTGTGAGTTTAATTGCTTAAATTGACTTAATTAATTAATTTTTATTTACGTTTTAATATTTGAATATATTATGAATTATTATTTTACAAAAGTAATAAAACTTTAAATATATTTTACTAAAGACTATTAAATTAATCAGTTGGACAATATTTTGGGCGTTTAATCTTATTTGAGAAAAAAACATTGTGGAATTATTTAACATAAATTAGTACATGGGGCAATTTAGTAAGAAGTAAATATTAAAAAAAAATCAGTAATCTTGAACTCTACCAAACACTCGCAACAAGTAACAACTATTATCAATAATCCGAAATTATTTTCTGTACTCTCACATTGTCCAATTAAAGCATCAACTATACATTTCGTAATACAAATAATGATTATTCTTTTATTGCTTATAATAATAACTAATAAATAATAGAACTCTTTTTAACAGTTACACTTTATATTTTATTTTTGCATGTTAAAACTATAAAGAAAGTACAATTAATTGCAATAATTATAAGTTAAATAAATCACACTAATTTAGAATTTAAAAGCATTTTAAATTGATTTTAAAAAGTCAACTTAATTTATATTTTGAAACGAAGTACACTTTTATTTTGTAGTTAGAACAAAGTTAATTGGTCAATCTTATTTTAATTTGCTAAAACTTTATCTAGTCAAGTGCATGTCCAAAAATATACTTTTTTAAAAATGAGATTTCTATGACTAAAGGTACTTTAAATTAGAAAGAAAACAACAAATCATAGGGATGGCAATGGTGCATTGTGGTTTCGAGTTTTTAGTGATTTGGAATCATACCGGTTTAACAATTTTGGATCTGAATCGCGCCACATTGATAGCGGTTCAAGATTTTTATATACCAAAACTACATCGATAAATTTATATTTTGAATTTGTCAGCATGAGCTGTATTTTAGAATAGCAGTTAGTTAGGCTAAATATTAGGAGAATTGATTGTAATCCCATAGTTTAGGGGTAATTTCTTGCTCTCCAATCTTATATTCATCTATATATTCTTCTTGTATAGAAGAATAAAAATACACAGAATATAGAATTCTTACTATATTGTTGACATGGTATCAAAGCTGTTCTAAGAATTTTCTGCCGTATTTCGAACTTTATTCCTGTTGTTAGTCTAAATGGCAATTACTTCGGACACAACCATCGTACCAACCTCAACTCCGGCACCGCAGATCATAGTCCATCAAGACAATTCTGCACTTCCAATCGGAATTATACTGGATGAAACTAATTACTCGTTATGGTCTCAACTCATGGAGATGCGAATTGGCGCTCGTAACAAGGCTGTGTATCTCATTGGAGAAGCGAAAAAACCCGCACCTGGAGATCCGAAGTTGGAAGCATGGATAACCGAGAACCATCGAGTCAAGAGTTGGCTCATTGACTCGATGAGCCCATCGTTGATGCAACGATTTATTCGTCTTCCCACGGCTAAAGAGATATGGGAGGCGGTGCCTAGAACCTTCTATGACGGATCGGATGAAACGTGCATTTTTGAATTGAATCAGAAGTCTTTTTCTACCAAGCAGAATGGCCGCCCTCTGCCAACATACTATAATGAACCTGTTGCTATTTTTCAGGAGATTGATCACATGACTATGTCACAGGCAGGAACAGTTGAAGGAGTGGTTCAATTGCACTCGACCATGACAAGGCTTCAAGTTCATATTTTTCTAAGCGGACTTGACTCTGTTTTTGAACAGGTTCGTGGAGAAATCTTGCGAAAGGATCCAAAGCTTGACCTCGAGAGTGCGTATGCATATGTTCGGAGAGAGTATCAGCAGAAGCAGACGATGGGAGGATCTGGTGAAACCCCAGATTTTATGAATAAAGATTTAATTTTTTCGAAATATTTTTTTAAATATTATGGTGTGAATTTGAGATAATGTTATAGTTGTGGGTAGTATTTATAAATTTTACAAAGTATGCAAGTTGTTGTATTATATTATATTGGTCGGGGAATATTATTTTTGTCGGAAATATTCGTACGACGGCACAATTATTGGTGGACCTCACAACGGAATTATTGTCGGATTAAGAAAATGACAAAAATATTTTATGAAAATAACGGCGGAAGTTTTACCGTTAATACTGTTGAACTACTCGGTAGTAAAAGTACAGTAATACGTGTGGTTGCATAGTAGCATACGGTATTGATTATTGAGGCTTACGTGATAAGTCACTCAGTTTTGTTTTATTGGTATTATTAATGTAATAAAACAGAAAAGCTTTTTATATAAAACAGAATACTTTTATGAAGTTATTCATTTTATTAGGCTAATAGTAAAATCTTTTTATATAAAACAAAATACCTTTATAAAGTTATCTGTTTTATTAGACAATAATTAGAATATATTATATTTTATTATGCATAGTGTTTGCATAGTAAAATCTTTTATAAAGTTATTCGTTTTATTAGATTATAAATAGAATATATTATATTTTATTTAAAAGATTTTGCTTTAAATATGGACCGTCAGATTAAAGTAAATCAATCTAGACCGTTCATGAGTTAGTTATTATGCAGTCCATTTTTCTATAAATAGAAGCTCATTCCTTCATTATTTCTTACGAATTCACTGAAACTCTAGAGATAAAAAATTATAGAGAGAGAAGAAAAGTGTTCTGCTACTTCACTACTCATATATCCAGTACTCTTCCTTTCAAGGTAAGGGATATTATTTGTTGTACCTGTAAGGGGTATTATTTCTTTTGTATTCATGAAGAGAACTTCTATTATTTTATTCATTATTATTCTGCTGGAATAACTAGTATACGCGGACTACCCTATACTTGGTGACATTCTTCTATTATTCCGTCTTTATTATTATTCTGTTGGAATATCCTGTCTGTGCGTTTTACGCCGGACCTGGTTCCGTCTTTATTATTCTGTTGGAACATCCTGTCGGTGTGAATTTCGCCTGACCTGGTTCCGTTACTTATTATTCTGTTGGAATAACCTATTTATGCGAAGTACCGCATGCATGGTGAATACTTTTGTTATTCCATTCGCTATTATACTCAGTTGGTTAAAGTTTTGACTTCTATACTCCATGAAATTAGTGGAATATCCTTGATATTTGCGCTTCATCCAGTATCTTTTGATGTAAATATTCTTCTGAGCATTTTTGAATTTTACTCTACAAAGCAGTATCATGTTGACAATTTAGACGTTATCAGTTCTTGGATAAATTAATTCTTGAACTTGCTTTATTGAATTCTTATATCATTATCATCATCCTTAAGTTTATATTTTGTTGAAAGTCATCTATGGCCTGTAGTGCATAGATGGACTTGGTATGATTATGACTAGAGATTAATCGGTGTAATCATGACCGTAATATTACAAATGATGTGAAAAAAGTCCTCATTGGCCCGTAGTGCATTGATGGACAGTTTTTGGTATGATTATGGCTATGGATTCTCTTTGGCCGTAGTGCAGAGATGAATTATTTTATGGCATGATCAGGACCGTTGATGAAAACATGATTATCTTTAGCCGTAGTGCATGGATAATTCGTGATCGTGATACTAAAGAATGTCATTGACCGTAGTGCAGGGGTGATTCGATGATGTGGATTATTTATTAAGCTGAGTCTCAGCGATAAAAGACATGAAAAACCTTTTAAATCATAAAAGATAGTAGATTTTATTCTCTACTTGACTCTTTTAATGGATTGCTTGATCCGCTGCAGTTACACTTGATGTCTATTGTATTTTATCAGTTTAACATTGTTGAAGACTAATGATAATTTATTTTGCATTATCTTAGTCATAATATTTCTTACTGGGCTAGTTGAGCTCACCCTTTCTTTCATTGTTCTCTTCAGGAAATGAGAATATAGTTGGGACGAGTCGAAGAACGGAGTGATGGACCAGATGATAGCATTAGTAGTCCTCACTATTCTATGTAATAGTGTGATAATAAATGTAATGAGGACCCCATTGAGTTTGTATATTGTCTATCTGACAATATTTATATTAAAACTCACAACATATGTTTAGTCGTATTTTTCACGACTGTTGTATAATTAAGTTGTATTTGAATTTTGTACCATATATTTGGCGACCTAAGATGGGTGAGGTATACCTATTTTGGGGGCATCACAGATCTCATCAAATTTCTTAAAGATTGGCGATGATAGCCAATCGAACTCGTCAAGGACCACCATCAGGTCCTTCGAAAAATAGGAGTAATCTAGCTACTGGAAAATCTAGAGGGCTAGTATGTACTCATTGTGGTGAATCGGGCAATTCGAAACAACGATGCTATGAGATTATTGGCTATCCTGACTGGTGGGATTTTACAAAGAAGCCTCGAAAGAATATTGGAGGAAAAGTCATGGTGACTTCTACGAAAGAGGAACAAGTGCAACCTATAGCAAATGTTGTTCACCCAGGTAAACTTGGTAAAGCTTCTGTACTATCTGCGACTTCTACGAATAGTACTTGGATTATTGATACAGGTGCATCTGATCATATGACTAGGGACTCTGGTTAGTTATAATCTCTTAAACCTCCTTCTCAGTCAGTTATTTCCACAGCTAATGGTAGTACCTCTCCTATTACTGGGGAGGGATCCATCACTTTGTCCGACTCTCTCACCTTAGATACTGTTCTTGTTGTTCCATCCCTTGAAGATAACCTTCTTTCTGTTAGCCAAATTACCTCTACCCTTGCATGCACTATAATTTTTTGGTCTTCCTTTTGTGTTTTCAGGACATTCTAACCTGGAAGATTCTTGGTTATGGTATTAGACGAGGCAAACTTTACTATTTAGAGTTGACAGAAAAAGGGGGGTCAAAGTTCAGTCAGGCGAATCAAACAAGCACTGAAGATAAAGCTCGAGCAACCGTATGGTTATGGCACCGAAGGCTAGGGCATCTCTCATTTGGTTATCTTAAGAAGTTACAACTGCATTTGTTTTCGGGTTTTAGTAATGCAGACTTTCATTGTGAAATTTGTGAACTGGCTAAGAGCCATCGTATTTCTTATTTACCAAGTTTGAATAAAAGTTCAGAACCTTTTGCGGTTATTCACTCGAATATTTGGGGTCCTGAAAAAATTCCTTCAATTTCTAATGTTCATTATTTTGTTACGTTTATTGATGAATGTACTCGAATGACCTGGATATCTCTTCTTCGAAATAAGAGTGATGTAGGTATAGCTTTTAAGGAATTTCATAAAATGGTGATGACTCAATACCAAAGGCAGAATCGTACGCTTCAATTTGACAATGGTAAAGAGTTTGTGGATAAGTGTGTAGGCAATTTTTTGGGCCACCATGGAATTCGACATCAAACCTCATGCACCTATACTCCACAGCAAAATGGACTGGCAGAGCAAAAGAATAGACAGATTATGGAAATAGTTCGAGCCTCTCTTTTTGGCATGAATATGCCAAAGTTCTATTGGGGTGAGGCAGTGAAATCAGCTTCCTATTTAATCAACCGAACACCATCTAGTGTTATAAAGTTCCAAACTCCCCAACAAAAGATGCAATCTTTGCTTTCCATTCCTCATCTCCCGAATCTTGAACCACGGGTGTTTGGATGTATGGTATATGTTCACGTGCCTAAAGTTCTGTGGAGTAAACTTGATCCATGCGCAAAACGATGTGTCTTTGTAGGCTATTCGGAGTTTCAGAAGGGATATCAGTGTTACGATCCTCACACCCAGAAGTTACATGTGACATTGGATGCTTTATTTCGTGAATTAGAACCATACTATTCAGGGGGAGTTTGTGGGTCTTCTCTTCAGGACAGTGCAGAGCATAAAGATGGTGGAAAGGAATTATTCGAATTGGAGGAAAATGGGGGATGTGTTGAAGGTTCCAGCTGTGTTGAAGGTTCCAGCTCCAATTCGCCCAATATCCCAGGCAGTGGTGCTAACCCGAAATTGTTCATAGAACAGAGAAGTTCTAGCAATGACCCCTCTTCGCTTCTAGAGTTGCCCACGTCTACACCATTAACCGAAGAATCAACCCAAAATGGTCTTCCTCAGGTAAATTTGAATCCCATTCTTGATGAACCTAATGAATTTCCTGTCCTTGTAGAAGACGTAACCAATAAATATCCACAGAGGTCAAATAGGGGAGTCCTGAAGAAACAATATGAACCTAATCCCAAAGCCAAGATTAAGTACCCAATTAGTAATTACGTTTCCCCCCATAGGTTGTCAGAATCGTATGCATTTTCTGTTAATCAATTGTCTACTGTGTCTATTCCTAGTAATGTACAGGATGCATTGGCGGATTCAAAGTGGACTAGGGAAATGAATGAAGAAATGGACCCTCTTCAGAGGAATAACACTTGGGAACTTTGTCCATTACCAAAAGGAAGAAGGCGGTTGGGTGTAGATGGGTGTTCACAGTGAAACTCAAAGCTGATGGCAGTATCGATAGGTACAAAGCGAGGTTAGTTGCGAAGGGTTATACACAGAGGTATGGAGTGGATTACCAAGAGACTTTTGCTCCGGTTGCAAAAATTAATACCATTCGCATTCTTATATCTATAGCGGCAAATCGAGATTGGCCTTTGCAATAATTTGACGTCAAGAACGCTTTCCTCAATGGAGATTTAGAGGAAGAAGTCTACATAGAGTTACCACCTGGAGCTAAACGCAAATCTTCGTGTAGAACTGAAGTATGTAAATTGAAGAAGGCGTTGTATGGTCTGAAGCAGTCACCTCGGGCTTGGTTCAGAAGTCTCTCCTCCACAATGAAAGAATTTGGCTATAAGCAAAGTAATTCAGATCACACTTGGTTTATAAAACACAAAGAGGGGAAGGTAACGGTATTGATTGTATATGTGGATGATATGGTCTTGACAGGAGATGATCCAGGTGAGAGAAAAGCATTACAAGAGTATTTGACATCAAAATTTGAAATGAAAGATCTTGGTCAACTTAAGTACTTCTTAGGAATCGAGGTCTCAAGGTCGAAGGCTGGAATATCCCTATCACAATGAAAATATGTGCTAGATATTTTAACTAAGACTGGAATGGTAGATTGCAAACCTGTAGAGACACCTATTGAGATGAACCACAAGCTTGGAGAATATATGGATCAGGTCCCAACTGACAAGGGACGTTATCAACTGTTAGTTGGGAAACTAATTTCTCTGTCACATACAAGGCCAGACATAGCCTATGCAGTAGGTGTGGTTAGCCAGTTCATGCATGCGCCGAGTTAAGAACATATGAATGCAGTGTATCAAATCTTGAAGTATTTGAAGAGTGCACCAGGAAGAGGATTGCTATTCTCTAAGAATGGGGTCCATGAAATTAAGGGATATACAGATTCTGATTAGGCTGGGAATCAGACTAATAGGAGATCCACATCGGGTTACTTTACTTTTGTAGAAGGTAATCTTGTCACCTGGAGAAGCAAAAAACAGAAGGTGGTTGCTAGATCAAGTGCGGAAGCTGAATATCGAGGTATGGCTCATAGTGTATGTGAATTACTATGGGTTAAAAATGTTTTACACAATTTGGGGATTGATTATGAGAAACCTATGAGTTTACATTGTGATAATAAGGCCGCCATTAAAATTGCACATAATCTGGTTCAACATGATCGTACAAAACATGTTGAAGTTGACCGACATTTTATTAAGGAGAATCTTGATCGAAAAGTTATACAATTTCCGTTTGTTCGGTCCGAAGACCAGTTGGCTGACGTACTCACGAAGACAGTTTCAGGAAGGGTGTTCCGTGATGCAATTAGCAAGTTGGGCATGATAGATATCTATGCTCCAACTTGAGGGGGAGTGTCAGCATGAGCTGTATTTTAGAATAGCAGTTAGTTAGGCTAAATATTAGGATAATTGATTGTAATCCCATAGTTTAGGGGTAATTGATTGTAATACCATAGTTTAGGGGTAATTTCTTGCTCTCCAATCTTATATTCATCTATATATTCTTCTTGTATAGAAGAATAAAAATACACAGAATATAGAATTCTTACTATATTGTTGACAGAATTGCACCGCACCGACTTGCACATGTCAAAATTACTAATATTTTTGATTTCATATATAGTAAATTAGTTTAATATGTTTACAACACATTATAATAACATTCATTAAAATAACTCAACAAATAATAACAAGTAATATAAGAATGTAAGTTCAATTAAAATTCCGATAACATGATTGTAATAATTTTAATATATTTCAATTATATATAAAAATATTTGTAAATTAATTTTTGATATGCAAAAGTCTAAAAATAATTAAAATATATGATTTAGTTACTCTAAGATTATGTATAATTCTATATAAAAATAATAATACTAGGACATATATATAATATATATATATATAATATATATATATATATATATATATATATAATATATATAACGGTTCAAGAAACTGGTACACACCATTAGTTCAAGAACTTGTGCGATATTGTGACACCCCCAAAATAGGTATACATCACATATTCTGAGTCGCCAAATATATGGTACAGAAAACAACTACAACTTCATTATTACAATTGTCGTGCAAAATACGACAACACATATATTGTGAGTTTAATACAAATATTGTCTAATAGGCGGTATTTAAACTCAAAAGGAGTTCTCATTACAATTATTATCACACTATTTTATAAAATAGTGAGGACTGCTAAAACAACTGACGGGAAACATCACTCCACACCCCGACTAGTTTCTACTATATTTTCACCTCCTCAGAAGAAAAATAGAACAAAAAGAAAAATGGTGAGCTCAACTAGCCCAGTAAAGAACATTATGACTAAGATAATGAACAATAAATTATCGCTAGCCTTCAACAAATTAGATAAAATATAATGGACAACAAGTTTTAGATCAATATTCGCAGCAGAAATAACAATTCATTAGAAGAGTTAAGTAGAGAATGAAATCTACTATCTTCTATGATTTAAAAATTTCATCAATATTTTATCCCTGTAACATCAATTAATATACATCTTGAACCAAATATTCATCTTTGCACTACGGGCCAAAGATATTCATTTGTATTATCAGTTAGACATATTCATCTCAACACCTGTCCATCTTTGCACTACGGGCCAAAGATATTCATCAGGTAATCATTCATCTTTGCACTACAGGCTAAAGATATTCAGTTATATCATCATTTAGGACTGAGGATGATGAAAAATATTTTAAATAAACGAATCTAGTGAGATAAAAGGATAAAGATTAGGGATTCATACTTTAGATAATCCAAGTTCAAAAATACTCCATAATAAACTATTGCGGAGTAAAATTCAAGAATGAAGATCAAAACATGGATACAATCAAAGATAGTAACCATAATAGACATCTTAGACAAAGAAGAGAAAATTTTACTTTTTTTGTGAATAGTGCCGTATTCGTAAATAGTGTCGTATACGTGAATAGTAATTCCGACACAAAAAGATAGAAATTCTACAAAAAAAATCATAATTCGTGAATAGTACTCGTGAAAAGTACCGTATTCGTGAAGAGTGTCGTATACGTGAATAGTATCGTATACGTGAATAGTAACCTCGACATGAAGAGGTAAAAATTTCACAATAATATTCATACAAATATATATTTCAGCATAATGATATTGAATAAAATAACATCATTTACAAAAAAAATAACATCCCTTACCTCAAAAGAACAGTACTTCTGACTGGAATATCGAATATAGTGCTGAAGAAAACTTGCACTGAATAGCAACTCTCAAAGTATCTAAATACTCACAAAAATACGCTCGATAATATAGAGAGAGAAAACTTATGATTCTGGTGTGATTTTCAATTCTAACTAAGCACCTTATTTATAGGAAAATGCTTAGAACGCCAAATCAGACTAACCTGCTACCTGATGGCTTTATCTACTACTATCACGCCCACCACTTTTGAAATAAAATTTTAGCACATTTCTCACCAACAAAAAGTGGGGCCCAACATGTTTTAAATAAAAATATTTATTTCTTAAACTTCAATAATTCATAAAAAATAGCACTTCTATCAGAAAAATTCGAATCTTATGTCAATTCCATAGAAAATTTAATTCTTTACAACTTTGTAGAAGAAATTTTTTTCAAATTTTAAACAGAAAATGCCTGAAATCCACATACGGACAATTTTTAATACCTCCATTCCGATAAAATACTGATAAAACACCTCAGCATTAATTTCTTCATTTATATTCACATAAAAAAATAAATATTTTCTTATCATATAAATTAATAATTAATTATTCACAAATAATATTATAGAATCACAATATGACAACTAGGTCGTTCCTAGGAAAGATGTGGCTTTTCGATAAGGATTTCTCCTTACTGGCGCGCAATTAGGTGACCAAACCCATTTTCTAGACAGAACTTCCTTAGACACTGTCAATAATGCTATTTAATAATATTATTCAAATAATATGAATTATTGATCTGATAATAGGAAATACTGTGCAGTGACAATTATTGAAACAACAATACTATAAAATATCAACGTAGCAATTATTGAATCGATAAAATAAAATATTGAACAGTAATTACTGTAACAATTATTGAGTAGTGCCTTCTTATATAAGAATCAATAATTCAAAAATATTGTGCAATACCGTGTGTTACTGTGCAACGTATTACTGTATTTTAACCACCGGGTATTCCAACAGTGTTAACGGTAACAACTACGCCGTTATTTTTAGAAAACTCATTCTTGTCGTTTTCTTCATCCGACCGTTTTTCGTTATGAGGCCCACAAATGGCTGCGCCATCGTATGAATATTCCTCGACAGCAAGAATATTACACGACCAAACGAATATTCCCTGACAATGAATATGTTATAACCACTTGCTTATTTTGTAAAATTTGCACATTACACCCATAACCAAATCATTATATCAAATTAACACATTATTATTCAAAATAATAATTAGATGAAATTCAATTTTATTTATAAAAATTTGGGTCTTACAAATATGGTATTTAGCGACAAATATCAAAACCGCATTGCACCGGTCATAGTTTAAATATTTTGCACTAAAATCGCATCGACAAGACTAACGTTCGAATAAAAACTGCTGCCGGTTCAATATGGTTCGTTGAATCAATTTCAGTTCAAATTGTCATCCCTAATCTCTAGAACAAAGTTACAAAATAATTACTACGTTTATTTGTAACAAAGTTACAAAATAATTAGTAAGTTTGTTCGTACGAATTCAAAGGTTAACTATAGGTTCAACTCATTAGGGGTGAGTATGGTGCGGTTTGAAGGTCAAACTGCACACGAAACCGCATATAAAACCACTTAAGTGCAGCTTGCCAAATCTAAAACTGCACATGAAACCGCTTGTGATTGGTGCGGTGCGGTTTCATTTAATTTGGTGCGATTTCGGTTCCAAAACCAATTGAAACAACAAAAATTTATGCAATTTAAATTAACAATTTAGCATCGCACAATATTAAATAACACTTTGATAACACACACAACCTTACTTATAATATTTTGTCTAAACAAAAGCTAAATAGAACCAAACCCAAACCGTAAATTTGGTTTTATATAATGCAGGGTGTGACTAATTTTATATAATGTAGGGTGTGACTAATTAATGTTGAACATAAAATAATAAAATAATTTAATTATTATTTGTTCGTATTTATTTAATAGCGATAAAATTTGTTATCATATATAACACTCTACTTATATAAAATAAATAAATAATACATAAGTTTAACCTTTTAAGTTTAGTATAATAATATTAAGAAAATGGAAAATATATATGTATATGAGCTGATATATATCTATATAAACATAATGATGGATAACAATAACTAAAATTTGTTGGTGGACTTGTTCTTGTAAATTATTATTGTTATTATAATGACGATGATGGTAAGCTCAATCATATTCCCATTAAAATTTATAAATCACTCTGGACAACTTAACTTCTTCATCTTGTTGGCGTATGGTGCGATTTCAGTTTTATACATACAATTTTTGGCCAGTAACCAAACCCAAACCGTAAATTCAATTTTTCAACTCACTTAAAACCACCATATACAGCGGAACCGTTGGTGCGATTTTAATTGGTACAATTTCGAAAACAATTTAATTTCTTGCTCTGCACTACAATCCATAACTATAAGAGTCTAAACCATTTAACCTAATATTATAATTGGGCAAATATAGTTTCAGTTTCTAATTGACCCATAACTATTTTTCTATATAAGTACTCGAAAACACATTTCATCATATTGATACAATTAAAACTTCATAACTTGCAATTTTCTTTAATTCATAATTCCAAGGGCAAAACATATCGTTT